>CP136056.1:8801666-9477500 GCA_032464435.1 Aegilops umbellulata | reverse complement strand
GGAATGGTCCGGAGGTAAAGAATTATATATAGGAAGTGCTATTTTGGCCATCGGGACAAGTTTCGGTGTTATCGGTATTGTACCGGGACCACCGGAGGGGTCCCGGGGTCCACCAGGTGGGGCCACCTGCCTTGGTGGGCCACATGGGCCCTAGGGGGTGCTCCTTGGCCTGCTTGGGCCAAGGGGAACCAGCCCCAAGAGGCCCATGCGCCAAGAGAGAAAAAAAAGGGGAGAGTCCTACAAGGGGAAGGCACCTCCGAGGTGCCTTGGGGAGGATGGACTCCTCCCCACCCTTGGCCGCACCCTTCCTTGGAGGAAGGGGCAAGGGCTGCGCCTCCCCCTCTCCCTTGGCCCTATATATAGTGGGGAAAAGGAGGAGCAAACCAACCCTAATGCCCTGGCTCCTCCCTCCTCCCTGCAACACCTCCTCCTCCTCCCGTAGTTGCTTAGCGAAGCCCTGCCGGAGTTCTGCTGCATCCACCACCACACCGTCGTGCTGGATCTTCCTCAACCTCTCCTTCCCCCTTGCTGGATCAAGAAGGAGGAGACGTCTCCCGTCCCGTACGTGTGTTGAACGCGGAGGTGCCGTCCGTTCGGTACTAGATCATCGGTGAATTGGATCACGGCAAGTACGACTACCTCATCCACGTTCACTCGAACGCTTCCGTTGCGATCTACAAAGTGGTATGTAGATGCTATCTAATCTGAATACTCGTTGCTAGATGAACTCATAGATGGATCTTGGTGAAACCGTAGGAAAAATTTTAATTTTCTGCAACGTTCCCCAACAGTGGTATCAGAGCTAGGTCTATGCATAGTTCTTCTTGTGCGAGTAGAACACAATTTGTTGTGGGCGTAGATGTTGTCAATTCTTCTTGCCGTTACTAGTCAATCTTGATTCAGCGGTATTGTGGGATGAAGCGGCCCGGACCAACCTTACACGTACGCTTACGTGAGACCGGTTCCACCGACTAACATGCACTAGTTGCATAAGGTGGCTGGCGGGTGTCTGTCTCTCCTACTTTAGTTGGATCGGATTCGATGAACAGGGTCCTTATGAAGGGTAAATAGAGATTGACAAATCACGTTGTGGTTTGAACGTAGGTAAGAAAACGTTCTTGCTAGAACCCTAATTCAGCCACGTAAAACTTGCAACAACAATTAGAGGACGTCTAACTTGTTTTTGCAGCAAGTGCTTTGTGATATGATATGGCCAAAGTTGTGATGTATGATGAATGATCTATATGTGATGTATGAGATGTTCATGCTATTGTAATAGGAATCACGACTTGCATGTCGATGAGTATGACAACCGGCAGGAGCCATAGGAGTTGTCTTTATTTTTGTATGACCTGCGTGTCATTGAGAATCGCCATGTAAATTACTTTACTTTATTGCTAAACGCGTTAGCCATAGTAGTAAAAGTAATAGTTGGCGAGCAACTTCATGGAGACACGATGATGAAGATCATGATGATGAAGATCATGGTGTCAAGCCGGTGACAAGATGATCATGGAGCCCCAAGATGGAGATCGAAGGAGCTATGTGATATTGGCCATATCATGTCACGTTTATTATTTGATTGCATGTGATGTTTATCATGTTTTTGCATCTTGTTTACTTAGAACGACGGTAGTAAATAAGATGATCCCTCATAATAATGTCAAGAAAGTGTTCTCCCTAACTGTGCACCGTTGCTAAGGTTCGTCGTTCCGAAGCACCACGTGATGATCGGGTGTGATAGGTCCTTACGTTCGCATACAACGGGTGTAAGACAGATTTACACACGCAAAACACTTAGGTTGACTTGACGAGCCTAGCATGTACAGACATGGCCTCGGAACACAGAAGACCGAAAGGTCGAGCATGAGTCGTATAGAAGATACGATCAACATGAAGATGTTCACCGATGTTGACTAGTCCGTCTCACGTGATGATCGGACACGGCCTAGTTGACTCGGATCATGTAATACTTAGATGACTAGTAGAGGGATGTCTATCTAAGTGGGAGTTCATTAAATAATTTGATTAAATGAACTTTATTATCATGAACTTAGTCTAAATATTTACAATATGTCTTGTAGATCAAATGGCCAACGTAGTCCTCAACTTCAACGCGTTCCTAGAGTAAACCAAGCTGAAAGACGATGGTAGCAACTATACGGACTGGGTCCGAAACCTGAGGATTATCCTCATAGCTGCCAAGAAAGATTATGTCCTAAGAGCACCGCTGGGTGACGCACCTATTCTCCCTGCAGAACAAGACGTTATGAACGCTTGGCAGTCACGCTGCGATGATTACTCCCTCGTTCAGTGCGGCATGCTTTACAGCTTAGAGCCGGGGCTCCAAAAATGTTTTGAGAGACATGGAGCATATGAGATGTTCGAAGAGCTGAAAATGGTTTTCCAAGCTCATGCTCGGGTCGAGAGATATGAAGTCTCCGACAAATTCTTTAGCTGTAAGATGGAGGAAAATGGCTCTGTCAGTGAACACATACTCAAAATGTCTGGGTTGCACAACCGCTTGACTCAACTGGAAGTTAATCTCCCGGATGAAGCGGTCATTGACAGAATCCTCCAGTCGCTTCCACCTAGCTACAAGAGCTTTGTGATAAACTACAATATGCAGGGGATGGTAAAGACCATTCCTGAGGTATATGCTATGCTGAAATCAGCAGAGGTAGAAATCAAGAAGGAGCATCAAGTGTTGATGGTGAATAAAACCACTAAGTTCAAGAAGGGCAAGGGTAAAAAGAACTTCAAGAAGGACGGCAAGGAAGTTGCCGCGCCCGGTAAGCAAGTTGCCGGGAAGAAGCCAAAGAATGGACCCAAGCCCGAAACTGAGTGCTTTTATTGCAAGGGAAGTGGTCACTGGAAGCGGAACTGCCCCAAATACTTAGCGGACAAGAAGGCCGGCAAAACCAAAGGTATATGTGATATACATGTAATTGATGTGTACCTTACCAGTACTCGTAGTAGCTCTTGGGTATTTGATACCGGTGCAGTTGCTCACATTTGTAACTCAAAGCAGGAGCTGCGGAATAAACAGAGACTGGCGAAGGACGAGGTGACGATGCGCGTCGGGAATGGTTCCAAGGTCGATGTGATCGCCGTCGGCACGCTGCCTCTGCATTTACCTACGGGATTAGTTTTAAACCTCAATAATTGTTATTTAGTGCCTAGTTTGAGCATGAACATTGTATCTGGATCTCGCTTAATTCGAGATGGCTACTCATTTAAATCAGAGAATAATGGTTGTTCCATTTATATGAGAGATATGTTTTATGGTCATGCTCCGATGGTTAATGGTTTATTCTTAATGAATCTCGTACATGATGATACACATATTCATAGTGTGAATACCAAAAGAGTTAAAGTTGATAACAATAGTCCCACATATTTGTGGCACTGCCGCCTTGGTCACATAGGTGTCAAACGCATGAAGAAGCTCCATGCAGATGGACTTTTAGAGTCTCTTGATTATGAATCATTTGACACGTGCGAACCATGCCTCATGGGTAAAATGACCAAGACTCCGTTCTCAGGAACAATGGAGCGAGCAACCAACTTATTGGAAATCATACATACCGATGTGTGCGGTCCAATGAGTGTTGAGGCTCGCGGTGGCTATCGTTATGTTCTCACCCTCACTGATGACTTGAGTAGATATGGGTATATCTACTTGATGAAACACAAGTCTGAGACCTTTGAAAAGTTCAAGGAATTTCAGAGTGAGGTTGAAAATCAACGTGATAGAAAGATCAAGTTTCTACGATCAGATCGTGGAGGAGAATACTTGAGTCATGAATTTGGCACACACTTAAGACAATGTGGAATAGTTTCACAACTCACGCCGCCTGGAACACCTCAGCGTAATGGTGTGTCCGAACGTCGTAATCGCACTCTATTAGATATGGTGCGATCTATGATGTCTCTTACCGACTTACCGCTATCTTTTTGGGGCTATGCTTTAGAGACTGCCGCATTCACTTTAAATAGGGCTCCGTCGAAATCCGTTGAGACGACACCGTATGAATTATGGTTTGGGAAGAAACCTAAGCTGTCGTTTCTAAAAGTTTGGGGATGCGATGCTTATGTCAAGAAACTTCAACCTGAGAAGCTCGAACCCAAGTCGGAAAAATGCGTCTTCATAGGATACCCAAAAGAAACTGTTGGGTATACCTTCTACCTCAGATCCGAAGGCAAGATCTTTGTTGCCAAGAATGGATCCTTTCTAGAGAAAGAGTTTCTCTCGAAAGAAGTAAGTGGGAGGAAAGTAGAACTTGATGAAGTGTTACCTCTTGAACCGGAAAATGGCGAAACTCAAGAAATCGTTCCTGAGGTGCCTGCACCGACTAGAGAGGAAATTAATGATGATGATCAAGATACTTCTAATCAAGCTCCTACTGAAATTCGAAGGTCCACAAGGACACGTTCCGCGACAGAATGGTACGGCAACCCTGTCTTGGAAATCATGTTGTTGGACAACGGTGAACCTTCGAACTATGAGGAAGCAATGGCGGGCCCGGATTCCGACAAATGGCTGGAAGCCATGAAATCCGAGATAGGATCCATGTATGAAAACGAAGTATGGACTTTGACTGACTTGCCCGTTGAACGGCGAGCGATAGAAAATAAATGGATCTTTAAGAAGAAGACGGACGCGGATGGTAATGTGACCATCTATAAAGCTCGGCTTGTCGCTAAGGGTTATCGACAAGTTCAAGGGGTTGACTACGATGAGACTTTCTCACCGGTAGCGAAGCTGAAGTCCGTCCGAATCATGTTAGCAATTGTCGCATACTATGATTATGAGATATGGCAAATGGACGTCAAAACGGCATTCCTTAATGGTTTCCTTAAGGAAGAATTGTATATGATGCAGCCGGAAGGTTTTGTCGATCCTAAGAATGCTGACAAGGTGTGCAAGCTCCAACGCTCGATTTATGGGCTGGTGCAAGCATCTCGGAGTTGGAACATTCGCTTTGATGAGATGATCAAAGCGTTTGGGTTTACACAGACTTATGGAGAAGCCTGTGTTTACAAGAAAGTGAGTGGGAGCTCTGTAGCATTTCTCATATTATATGTAGACGACATACTTTTGATGGGAAATGATATAGAACTCTTGGACAGCATTAAGGCCTACTTGAATAAGAGTTTTTCAATGAAGGACCTTGGAGAAGCTGCTTATATATTAGGCATCAAGATCTATAGAGATAGATCGAGACGCCTCATAGGTCTTT
This sequence comes from Aegilops umbellulata, assembly GCA_032464435.1. Classification (NCBI taxonomy): domain Eukaryota; kingdom Viridiplantae; phylum Streptophyta; class Magnoliopsida; order Poales; family Poaceae; genus Aegilops; species Aegilops umbellulata. Next base: position 9,472,257 of record CP136056.1, on the reverse strand, counting down.
CACAAAGCACATACCTTGATAAAATATTGAAGAAGTTCAATATGGATCAATCTAAGAAAGGGTTCTTACCTGTATTACAAGGTGTGAAATTGAGCTCAGCTCAATGTCCGACCACGGCAGAAGATATAGAAGAGATGAGCGTCATCCCCTATGCCTCAGCCATAGGTTCTATTATGTATGCCATGCTGTGTACCAGACCTGATGTAAACCTTGCCGTAAGTTTGGTAGGAAGGTACCAAAGTAATCCCGGCAAGGAACACTGGACAGCGGTCAAGAATATCCTGAAGTACCTGAAAAGGACTAAGGAAATGTTTCTCGTTTATGGAGGTGACGAAGAGCTCGTCGTAAAAGGTTACGTCGATGCTAGCTTCGACACAGATCTGGATGACTCTAAGTCACAAACCGGATACGTGTATATTTTGAATGGTGGGGCAGTAAGCTGGTGCAGTTGCAAGCAAAGCATCGTGGCGGGATCTACATGTGAAGCGGAGTACATGGCAGCCTCGGAGGCAGCACATGAAGCAATTTGGGTGAAGGAGTTCATCACCGACCTCGGAGTCATACCCAATGCGTCGGGGCCAATCAAGCTCTTCTGTGACAACACTGGAGCTATTGCACTTGCAAAGGAGCCCAGGTTTCACAAGAAGACCAGGCACATCAAGCGTCGCTTCAACTCCATTCGTGAAAATGTTCAAGATGGAGACATAGAAATTTGTAAAGTGCACACGGATTTCGCAGATCCGTTGACTAAACCTCTCCCTAAGGCAAAACATGATCAGCACCAGAACTCTATGGGTGTTCGATTCATCACAATGTAACTAGATTATTTACTCTAGTGCAAGTGGGAGACTGTTGGAAATATGCCCTAGAGGCAATAATAAAAGCATTATTATTATATTTCCTTATTCATGATAATTGTCTTTATTCGTGCTATAATTGTGTTAACCGGAAATCGTAATACATGTGTGAATAACAGACAACAAACATGTCCCTAGTGAGCCTCTAGTTGACTAGCTCGTTGATCGACAGATAGTCATGGTTTCCTACTATGGACATTGGATGTCATCGATAACGGGATCACATCATTAGGAGAATGATGTGATGGACAAGACCCAATCCTAAACATAGCATAAGATCGCATAGTTCGTTTGCTAGAGTTATCCAGTGTCAAGTATCCTTTCCTTAGACCATGAGATCGTGTAACTCCCGGATACCGTAGGAGTGCTTTGGGTATGCCAAACGTCACAACGTAACTGGGTGACTATAAAGGTATACTACGGGTATCTCTGAAAGTGTCTGTTGGGTTGACATGGATCGAGACTGGGATTTGTCACTCCGCTTGACGGAGAGGTATCACCGGGCCCTCTCGGTAATGCATCATCACAATGAGCTCAATGTGACCAAAGTGTTTGATCACGGGATCATGCATTACGGTACGAGAAAAGTGACTTGCCGATAACGAGATTGAACGAGGTATTGGGATACCGATGATCGAATCTCGGGCAAGTAAAATACCGATTGACAAAGGGAATCGTATACGGGATTGATTGAATCCTCGACATCGTGGTTCATCCGATGAGATCATCGTGGAGCATGTGGGAGCCAACATGGGTATCCAGATCCCGCTGTTGGTTATTGCCCGAGAGCCGTCTCGGTCATGTCTGCTTGTCTCCCGAACCCGTAGGGTCTACACACTTAAGGTTCGGTGACGCTAGGGCTGTGAAGATATGTATGTGCAGTAACCCGAATGTTGTTCGGAGTCCCGGATGAGATCCCGGACGTCACGAGGAGTTCCGGAATGGTCCGGAGGTAAAGAATTATATATAGGAAGTGCTATTTTGGCCATCGGGACAAGTTTCGGTGTTATCGGTATTGTACCGGGACCACCGGAGGGGTCCCGGGGTCCACCAGGTGGGGCCACCTGCCTTGGTGGGCCACATGGGCCCTAGGGGGTGCTCCTTGGCCTGCTTGGGCCAAGGGGAACCAGCCCCAAGAGGCCCATGCGCCAAGAGAGAAAAAAAAGGGGAGAGTCCTACAAGGGGAAGGCACCTCCGAGGTGCCTTGGGGAGGATGGACTCCTCCCCACCCTTGGCCGCACCCTTCCTTGGAGGAAGGGGCAAGGGCTGCGCCTCCCCCTCTCCCTTGGCCCTATATATAGTGGGGGAAAGGAGGAGCAAACCAACCCTAATGCCCTGGCTCCTCCCTCCTCCCTGCAACACCTCCTCCTCCTCCCGTAGTTGCTTAGCGAAGCCCTGCCGGAGTTCTGCTGCATCCACCACCACACCGTCGTGCTGGATCTTCCTCAACCTCTCCTTCCCCCTTGCTGGATCAAGAAGGAGGAGACGTCTCCCGTCCCGTACGTGTGTTGAACGCGGAGGTGCCGTCCGTTCGGTACTAGATCATCGGTGAATTGGATCACGGCAAGTACGACTACCTCATCCACGTTCACTCGAACGCTTCCGTTGCGATCTACAAAGTGGTATGTAGATGCTATCTAATCTGAATACTCGTTGCTAGATGAACTCATAGATGGATCTTGGTGAAACCGTAGAAAAAATTTTAATTTTCTGCAACGTTCCCCAACACCTGCACGATCATACCGCCAAGTATCTCAAAGCTCGGAGAGTCAGCCTTAATCGATACCTATTAGGAAGAGAGATGCAATGTTTGGGCCCTTGGAACTTGGACGCGGATTTGTGAACATGGTTCCACGGGAACCCTATATGAATAGTAAATTCTAAAAATTAAACTAAGGAAAAAAGGTGTTTTTTCTTGTAACATACATAATCGACTTGTATACTCGTGTATGAAGTTTCACGAAGAAATGACATCATGGTATTCCTAGGCAAAAAATGACAAAATCAAAGCTATACTCAAATGTATGACTGAATAGTAAGGTCAAATTTCTCCAGTGTCATTCCTTCATGAAACTTCACACATGAGTAGAATGGTCGATCAAATTTGATACCCCAAAAATTCAGAAATTTTGGATAACCATGTTCGCCTTTGTATTTTTTGCTTGGGACCTTTCGTCTTTTACAAAAAAAAACAGTCAATTCTTGATTTGTTAATATGTCCTCTGCTGTAATTACAATGTTGTGTACATTTCCTCGTCTGGCACACAAGGACCTCACTGCTTAGAGAAATAAGGCCTCCACCTCGGTTTTTGCATAGCAAAGAGAACTGAAAAGAAGCTACATCGAAATCTTACGAAACAGGATGTTCGATCCCTGTGCAACTAAATAGTGTCCCGATCTTCACAAAGATAAAGGGCATGAAGAAGAAAGCTAAACCCGTATACACATCTTTTTCATCGTTCAAGTTTGCTGAGCAAATCTTCAAGGCGTGGCAATTCCTTCAAAATGTCGTTCCAGTTTGGCATGCCCTGCAAAAAAAAGAAAACAATCAATTGTAACTTTTACCATTAATCTTAACTTTAGTTAGATTTTAGTTCATTCATTCTAGTATCAATAGGATTAACTCCAACCAAATAAACCCAAAGAAAAGAATTACTCTTCCAGATCTTCTCACACGACCATCAAGACGGAGAATTATGTAGACATCTTCACCAGGAGTGACACCTTCAGATTCTTGCTGGTCACGTATCCAACTGGTCCACGAGCAAGAAGATGTCAAGTAAACCTCAAAGATAAAAAATTGATGGCACCAAAATTTTAGGAAGTGAGTTTTTGTGTTGCTACAACTACAGCCATGCTAATACCATTAGAAAAGGAGTAGTATAGGACACAAAAAGGCGTTGAGCTAATCAATTGTAACTTTTACCATTAATCTTAACATGCAAATCTGGAGAGCGAATGTATATTACAACAAAGACAAACTCTAACTTGACAGATGTTCATACACAACTACAAATGTTACCAGTAACTAGATAATGGCCCATGCATTGCAGCGGAGGCACAAATATTTTACCAGTGATCTCATGATTTTGTAACTTTGTTTTATTATTATCATAGTACGTGCTCGGATTTATTAATTAAGTTATTTCCTTTTAAACAATCTTCGTTTTTATATACCAAAAATTGAAGGTGCATTTATAATGCTACGATTGAACAGGAACTCATGCATTTTCTCGCCCCCCTTCAAAGTAGAATCCTGAGTCCACCACTAATTTTAATCATGTTTTTTTATTATATTTAACTTGAAGTATGCAAATATAATTTATATTTATATAAATATAGGAAAATGGTTATGTACTCTTGCTCCTCATATACCACACACACACACACACACATATATATATATATATATACATAGAATGTCTCATAAAGTCATAATACAGGCCCAACCTTGTGAATTGCATGGGTTAACGACTAGTGTATGTAATTTATGTTGTTGTCTTATGTTGAAATGGTAAGAACATGCAAAATTATACTACAGTTGCTTAAACATAATACAGACTATGCAGTACAGGAGAAAGGAAAGAAAATTCACCTTTCCCATTGTTCTGGAGAGACAATATCAGCTTTAAATCGAACCTCAACTCTGAGTCGTGATTTTGCCGCAATAGATTCAGTACGTTTTTCAAAGTCACCCTGCCCAAAAAAATGTTGCATTGTACTATCAAAAAGATAAAGGTGCTCGAGTATATGTGGATTGCCCAACCTTCTCAACAGTTCAGACTTTTTGTTCTAACGTTTGGTGTATGAAACTTAATATGGTTTTGGGTTCAAGTCTCGGCTTTCGCAGTTAAAATGAAAAAAAAATGCTTGCCCTCTTTTTGTCCACTTTTAGGCCTTTTTGAGCCACACGTGAGAGGGGTTGCTGAAGTATGTGGATTGCCCGACCTTCACCATCTGTTTGTATTCTTGATTCTACTGGTTGGTGCATGAAACTTAATAAAAGGTACCAAGTTTTCCGTATAAAATACAAACTAAGAAGCATGTGACAGTTTTTGGATTAGTAGATATGTAATAATGGTCTAACCCCAATTGAAGGAGCTGATGCAGCAGATCTTGTAGTACCGAAGCCTTTTGGTTTGCCTTGGACTTTTAGTGAAGCACCAAAGATCACAGGAATTAGAAGAACGCCTCGTTTGAGCAGTTCAGTTCGGTACCTCTCAGCTCTTTGCATTGCTTGAGTAACAGATGCCTTTGAACCTGCCAATATAACCTACAATACTACTTAATCCACTGGTCACTTAATGAAAATTTAAAAGAAATGTAGCGAGTATGAAAGATGCTAAAAGAATTATACTAACTGGCCTAGAAATGTCCCGGAGTTGAACAAGTTCAGTTATGCGATTGGTTGACAGACGCACAGGTAACCTTGAAAGGGTTTCATTACGAGAGATATTTGTAATCTGCTCTTCTTCCTTCTTGTTTTCCCAGAAAAACAAAGCCACGAGCACGACAATACCTGCAGAGTGCTGATTCCAGAGATTGATTATTTTTGAAGTTTAACAAGCAACATAAATAAGAATTATTTAACAAATGACTGACTTGTAATACAGCAAACATAAAAACAATAATTGAGCCAAGGAATCTCATTAGTATGAACTTCTGCAAGATGCACAACTCAGGGAATGAGGACTGAAATGAAATAGCAGTTGTTCTTTGCATTTCAGTAAGCATTGATGAATGCTAATACATTTACCAGTAAACAAATACAGAATTATGTAGAGCATTTTTATGTTGAAGCATCTAAGAGTAAATATATAAGATGGTCACCAAGATATCCTAAAAGAACGCATTGGTGTATGCGTGTGGCAAGTACCAACCATCAGGAATGAACATAGCACTGGCAATTGGCAAATGCTTTAATACATTGGCGAATCAAATGAAAAGTCAATTACTATATTTGTTTTGCGGTGGAGAGTGCAACCTGGCTTCAGCTTGGACACCACACCAACACAGAAACTTCTTATTTCCCCCCCTTTTGTTTTTGTGATGTAGTCTATTAACTTTTCTTTGCAAGAAGTAAAAAAGTGTCGTGGCATATATTTAAACTTCAACAACTTGAAGTGAATTAGAAGAAAGGAAATAAATAAGTCTGTCATGAATAGTAACGCTTGCCTTGGTTTTTATTTCGTTACTCATAATGAGTCTGGACTTTAAATTGAAAAAAAAAAGTTACTGTAAATTGAAGTATTTCTATACATTTTGTTTTGAAAATTTCATGTAGGTTTGATGCCTCGACTGACTAGGTTGACAACACCCTAAAATAACCAGAACAACAAACAAAGTCATTGCTGATGGTTTTTCTTCTAGTGCTACTAGTATGCAACAAGATGGACTGTTGCCATGTAATGAGGGGACAAATTTGTCAGGTGAACACTGCCTAACTCTTTGCAACACCATTCTTTGAGGATGTGTCAGTTTACCTCCAATATTAATGGCAGCATTGCCAGCCGTTTCCAGAAAATCTGGAGCACCATCACCACCTTGAAGTGCAAATATAAGTCTGGGAATGGTAAAGAATGTCGAAATTCCAGCTGCTGCAATGAACGCCACATAAAAGAACCTCCGGACACCACGAAATGGTGCCTGTACTTCACTGATGAGCTTTAGATCTCTTCGGAACCCAGAACCAATATCTTCTCCACCACGCAAGGCCTGAAATGAAATTAGAAAATGTAAAGGATCAAATCTCTGACATCGAACTGGTGGGATCAAGATGTCAACTATGATTAGAAGATAAATTTCTTATCCAACATATAGCAGAGCAGTGGATTAAGCACAAAGCCTTACCTCTTCTTGAAGTTCCTTAAATTCTGGTGATGCCCTGAATGGCGCCATGTCTGGATCATTAAGTACTGTACCAAATTTGAGATTGTAATCTCGCAAAGCTATTCTCAAGCAATCTGCAGCTTTTTTGCTTTCTTCCCTGGTCCAAGCAGATGCATCACAAAAGGAACATAACATAAATAAGGAAATAAAAATTGTACAAATTCTCCAAAGAACTTAACAATGCCATCAGAGAATCTAAAGTTCTAAACAGTGGAACATTCATCCTATCCAAAATATGCTAACGTCTTGTCTTCTATGTCTAATAGTGAGTTCGAGCAATTTGCTGCCTTGATACATTCAAGTGAAGTGGAGCTGAAAAATTAGTACTGACAGACACAAAAGTGCTGGTAACAAGCCTAAATGAGTACAACCATGTGCATACTGGAAACTCCAAGCATAGTATCATAGGTGCCCTCACCTGTACGCATGGCAGCATGCCTTGTTATAGAACGCTGCTTGGGCTTCGGTAGGATTTGGATTCAGCTCTAGGGCATTGTCAAATTGTTCAAGTGCATCCCTCACCTGTGACATGTACAAAAAAAATGAAAAGAGAATACAGAGAATGCTTGAAGATACTCCTGCATTACGACGATTCGAAATGGTTCTCTCCAATTAAATCCATGTAAGTGTTTGCTTATACAATCAACTCTAGAAGGAACTCAACTTCAGAAATGTATTTATGGGGTCATAAAGTGATCTAGGCATTAATTCAATCACAGTATGAACCTCCATTGTTAGCAGAGGATGAATTTTCGATCTTATGCCTGCTCAACACCAAGCTACCAGGCACCGCTGGTAGTCGTTTAAGGTGACAGCTCAATACTGAGATGATTAGTAGCTTTACAATTATTCTCCTGATGAAGGGTAGTTTCCAAGCATTTTTCGTTGAGATAACCAAGAGAAACCCAATTTATACACCCAAATTTGGCATTAACCCACTTAAGATCACCCCAATCATAATGCAATGGATAACATAGAGTGAAACACAATCCTGAAATGGCCTGATTAAGCTCTAGCTAAAAGCTACAGTACTAAATCTCGTTCAAAAAAAAATACTAGCTGCTAAATACTTTCACATCTTCACTAGAGTGGCTCCTGCATCCAGATTCCAAACTGACACATACGTATCATCTTGAAGAGCTAATGAATTGCCGTACAATTACTAGCTGATACTGAATTACTGATAGACTTCCTTCGGTTACACAATAAGGATCCCGTGTGACATGAACGTTGGAAAAAATGCGCCTTGGAATCGTCTTCGCTTACCCTGCCCTTGGAGAAGAACTCGAGGCCGAGGTTGACGCACGACTCCGCCGTCGGAGCCGCCTCGGCCTCCTTCTCCGGCGAAGGAGGCGGGGACGGGGGCGACGAGGAGGCGTTGGAGAGAACGACGCTGCTGCGGCGGCGGCAGCGGCGGCGGAGGAGGAGGGGGGCAACGAAGGATAGAGTTTGGAGCGTGGGGTTGGGGATTCCGCCGCCAGCCGAGAGAAGGGAAAGGTGGGGTCGGAGTGCCGCGGCTGCAGGCGCGGCCGCCATTGCCAGTAGGGAGGGATGGTGAGGTGGTCGTCTTCCACGTTATCCTGACGACGGTAGTTCTCACTTTTTGTTCTCCGGCAGTAGCGTGTGCACGTGGAATTCTTTTTCTGCGGGAAGGAAGAGTTTGTTCATCAACCACACCACTGCTATCTTTCTTACTTAAATTAAAAAATTCCTTCCATGCTCTTACACTTGACTTTATTTAAAAGAGAGTTAAATACCGGTCCAATACTGGTCGAGGTGCCTCAACTTGTCATGTGCGGTCAGTTTAGTGTCTAAAGTTGCAAAATACATGAAACTGATGCTCGAACTTGTCCTGCCGGAAAGACCCTATGTGGCAGTCGTGTGAGGAATTTTTTTTTTTAGAAAACCCGTCATATTTTATTTAATCTTATAGGAAAACCCCACAAATTAATTTTCTTGTAGGATCAAACCTGAGACCTCATGGCCGCAGATTGCATTTTCACGAGCAAGTTGTCCACGCGGCCATATTCTGCTCAGTAGATACTAAGGAGGTCGAACTATATATATGGTGTTGCTATGCAAAAAGAAACTTTGGAACACGGGCACATGTGCCATTTTTTCATGTTCAAATAAACGGATTAGTACAGCTAAAAATATTGTGAACTTTTTGTACATGCACACAAAATCTGTGTTTTTATGTAAGAGACACAAAAACACAAATACATGCAAAAACCAGCTTGACTTTTTTTGCCCTTTTTTGTCTTATTTTGCAGGGTATAATATAACATAATTTCAAACGAATTTTGAAAGTCACTTAGAGCACATGCATGCGTTTTTGTGTAAAAAAAATCAACTTTTTTTGGAACTTTTAAGTGCCAGTTTTTAGCCGTCAAAAATGTACTCAGTGTCCATCATGCTCCAAAAATCCGCTTTGGTAACTATGTACCTCTTCGAGTGAATTTTTTATATATGGCTCTTCTATTGACCCGCATAGATATTTTTTAAAGTTATTTATTTTTATTTTCAATTTTTTCCACCATTTTAAAATAGAAATGTAAGAAAAAATTACAACTACCATAAACTTACAAAAAAGTGTTACTATATTTGAAAATTGTTCAACATGTTTATGGTAAGTGTTACTTTAATACCGTGTTTGTGAAGAATGTTCATCATGCAGTAAAAGATGGACAATGTTTAATTTTAGAAAGTTCAACGTGTACTAAAATTTATTTTCTAAAATTATCCTTACATTCCCACAAACACGGTTGACATGTTTTTGGTACATTTGTAGAATTTAATATTATTGCGCAATAATTTTTTATACTTGTTGTACAAAATACAACATTGTCAAATTTCTTAATAATTTGGTATTTTGGAAATACAATGAAGATAAACAGTAATTGTGTGTGCTTGAGGTCCGGAATGAAGATGCCTCTTCAAAGTACACAATAATGAAAATATAACAAAGTTTTAAAATACAAAAATAATTGCATATTGATAATTATTGTATTTTCACCCACAAAAAATATACTTATTGTATTTTTTATATGGGAAAATTTACGTGTCATGACACTAACCAGAAACTTGGAAAAGAATAAAAGGAAAACAGGTACATGAAAGTGCAGGCCGATACATGAAATCTGTCTACAAAGATTTGTAGCTAACAGTTGTACGCAAAGCATATTCTGGCCGGTTGGCCTGTACATACCGTACTTTAACCAGGAGGGTTCAAAACATCGCCAAGAAAAGGCGAACCAACCTGTGGTTGGGGTGGTTAGGTGGATAGTGTGTATTCTCAGCTCACCAAGGTTTTAAGTCCTGGTGCTCGCATTTATCATGGATTTATTTCAGAATTTTTGGCTAAAACTCGTACAAAGTTGAGTCACTTATTTTAAAACGGAGGGAGTATAATTTTAATAATTTTTTGCGCTCTGGGAAGCTCCCCTTCTTCTCTAACAAAAATTTATTTTAACAGAGAGATTTGCCATCCTATTACGCACACACATCTGACACTGGTGCGGAAATCCGGACAATATGCAGATGGCATTCGATCTCTCCCAGGTAGCAGCACTACAACAGTCTTTGGCACCACATGGAACACGTGGTTTGCAATCCAAACTTGATAAAAAGAAAAGTCTTTCGCAACAACAACAACAAAAACAGCTGCAGTGTCGAATCCACAGGGACACAGACACACAGTACTGCTCGAGCCGTCTCGTCACTCGTCTCGTCCTGCTATTCGCTCTCGATCTTGCAGAACCATGCAGCGCAGGCAAGCCGGCCTATCGGCTGGCTAGTTGCCGGCGACGAACGCCCTGAGGTTCCTCTCGGATGAGCCGCCCACGGCCGCCGCCGCCCTCGCCTTCTCCCTCCACAGCGCCGCCTTGGCGCGCACCACATCCGACGTGGCGAAGCCGATGCACCTCCGCAGCTCGTCGGCCTCCAGCACGCCGTCCTTCTCGCTCACGGCGGCCCTGACCCCGGTGCCGAGCTTCCGCTCCACCAGCCACGCATTGGTGCCCTGGTCCGACCACTGCGGCACCCCCACGACCGGCACGCCGCATGACATGCTCTCCAGCGTCGAGTTCCAACCGCAGTGCGTCACGAAGCACCCCAGCGCTGGGTGCGACAGCACCTTCCCCTGGTCGCACCACTCCACCACCATGCCCCCGCTGGAGCTGATGCCGCTCCACGACTCGTCGCCGTCTATCTCGCCGCGGTTGTCCTTCCTCAGCACCCACAGGAACGGGCGGCCGATCTCCGCCATGCCGCGCGCCACCTCCGCGATCTGCCGCTTGCTCATCGTCGACAGGCTCCCGAAGGAGATGTAGACGACCGACCCCGCTTCCTGCGCGTCTAGCCACTCCAGGTACCCCTTGCCGTCCTGCTTGAACAGATCGTTGTCGCTGTTGACCGACGCCGCCGATGCGTCCAGGAAGGAGAGCACGGGGCCGATGGGGACGACGTCGACGCCGTGCTGGCGCAGCGTCGCCACCGCATCAGGCTCCATGGCGTCGAACGTGTTGACGAGCACGGTGGGCGTGTCCTCGCGGTCCAGCACGTCGAGGAGCTCGCGGAACGCGGTGAGGACGAAGGCGTAGGGGTGGTCGACGTCGGAGGCGATGGTGAAGAACGACGGCAGGTCGCGCACGCGCATCGGCGGGAGCCCCCGGACGCGGACGTCCGCCCACGGGTCGCTGGCCGCGGCGGCGACGGCCTGGTCGAGGCCGTCGGTGCCGCGGAAGAAGTGCAAGTAGGCGGCGAGCACGGTGGCCGGCTGGATCCAGTAGGCCGCGGCGGGAACGCCGTGTGCGCGCGCGACGCCGGCGACCCAGGAGAGCATCACGGTGTAAACCACCTGCGTGACGGGGGTGCCGGCGTCGCGGAGGCGCGCGAGCACGCCGCCGAGCGTGCGGGACCCCGCGACCTTGAGATTGGACATGTAGTACGAGAAGTCGTGCGCTGACGTGTCGAAGCCGCCGTCGAAGCCGTCGGAGTAGGGCACGTAGTGGACGCCGGCGTCGTCGACGTGGTCCACCGCCTCCGCGTCCTCGGCGTCCGGGAACATCTTGCGGAAGGCCGAGACGGGGGTGGAGAAGGTGACGCGGGCGCCCGGCGAGGCGCCGAGGAGGCGCAGCGCGAGGTGGCGCGCCGGGTTGATGTGGCCCTGCGCCGGGAACGTGACCACGAGGAAGTGCGGCGCCTCCCCCACGCGCTCCGCCTCCCGCGCCACCATGGCCGGCATTGCTGCGAGTGCAAGAGCGAGCGTACGTGAGAGTGTCTTGTCGTCGACGTGTGTGCGTCGTTGCTTGGGTTGGGTTGAGGCGAGTCATCGACGGGCTTGGCCTGTTATATACGGCGGCGATGACGAAAGCGCTGAGGTGTAGTGTAGTAAGGCTGGGCTGGCGCTGGGCACGGTACAGATGTAAGCCAAGAAGGCGTGGATTGGCAAATATTAATGGCTGGAGGCTGGTGCCAGTCGCAGTATCTATGAGTAATCACGTTGGCTATTTGCCAGGGGTCTGGTTTCTATTTTTGGCCTCGGTGGCATAGAGCGATACACTGGCCTCGAGAGGCTGAATTTCGTGTTTTAACCCTTTTTACGAACAAAATCGGCATCTGACCCCTGTTTGAATTTTTTTCGCGATTTGACCCTTTTTCCTACCGCCAGGGCGTCTGGCGGTAGGGTTAGATAGCCTACCGCCACGGCCCATGGCGGTAGGAGACTTATCCACGTCAGCGCGCGGAGACGGCGCCGTCCCCTTCCGTCGCACCCTACCGCCAGGGTCTCTGGCGGTAGGTTGTCTAACCCTACCGCCGGGGGCCCTGGCGGTAGGGTCCGGGCAGTTATTTGCGCCGAAACCCCCGCGCCCCTGCCCATCTCCCCACCCCTCCCCCTCCCCCCCGTCGGCAGTTCTTTTCTTTCTCCCCCAAGTCGCCCCTCTCTCCCTCTCTCATCTCCTCCACTCCCCCCCTTGGATCTTCACCGATTCTTGACCGTTTTGGCGGATCGAGATGGCCCTGAGAAGAGAACCGTAAGCTCCTCCGATCCCTCCAATTACTTTTTGCAAACTTGCTTCCGATTTGACGCATATTTTGCTTGAATTTCCTCATGTTTTTGAACTTAGATTCGATTTTTTTCACCTAAGATTGATTGTAGTTGTAGTTGTTAGTTCTTTAGTAAGTAGTGGTATTGGATATGAACTCTAATCAATAGTTCATATGTTAGTGTGAAGATGAACCCTAGTTCATAAAATTTTTTGTTAAAAAATTATGATGTAATGTTGATATGAGGATGAACCCTAGTTTGATGATGCATGTGGTATGATGATATGGTCTAGTGTGAAGATGAAGCCTAGTTTGATGATGCATGTTGATATGATGATATGAAGATGTTGTTTGGAAAATTTTTGTTTAAAAATATGAAGATATGATGTATGTTGGAGGTGTTTTTTTATATGATGCATGTTGATATGATTTGATCCATCATGTGTAGTAGATGTTTTTGGAGGAATATGCTTAAAATTTTATTTTGATATGATTTGAGTTCATTGTTGTTTATGTATGCTTATGCTTATGGTGCTTTTGTTTATGAAACTCTATTAAGGCGGCCACCTCTTGCGGACAACATCGGCCAACGGTACTCCATGCTGGACTGGGCATTCAACAAGGGTCATCGTGCCCGTTTCATAGAGAACGGAGAGGTAAGTGATATGAAAGAAAATTTTGATCAAAGTTCTCGGATTGATGAAAATGATTTCCTAACTTTTTGGCGTTCACTTTTTGACAGACGCTCCAGCCACTGCGCATGAGGGGTCACGGGGTTCATGGCATATGGACTACGACGACCGCTACGCGCCGTACTTCAAGAAAGCCCGTCTGTTGGGTTTCGTGTTGCAGTTCAAGCGTCAGCCGCCGACGCTTGTCCACGCGGCTCTCACAGCTCTGATTGATCGTTGGAGACCGGAGACCCATTCTTTCCATCTGCCATGCGGGGAGATGACGGTGACCCTAGAGGACTGGGGGATGATTACTGCAATGCCGATCGAGGGTCATGCACTCACCGGTCGAGTGGAGAGGGCCAACTGGCAGGAGAGGGTCATCACCCTCATCGGCGACTGCCCCGGTGCCAAGAGTAACCGTACATCCGGTGTGCCGTTGATCTGGCTCTCGGAGCACCGGAAGACATGCCCCCAAGACGTAGATGAGGCGACTGTGGAGTTGTACGCGAGGGCCTATCTGTGGTATATTCTGTCGGAGGTCGTGTTTCCAGACAGCTCTGGGAACTCTGCCAACTGGGCGTATCTGTTCTTCCTAGCGGACTAGGATGCAGGGTACAGTTGGGGGACGGCATCTCTCGCCTACCTATACCGTTCGATAAGATAGTGTCTAATTACGTACCTACCTACGAAAGTGTGTCCATGACATTTTCTTATATCTGATCCTCATTTGATGTTTTGCAGCTTGACGACGCAACGCAGAGGACGGGAGACAAGTCCAATATGGGTGGCTTTGTCTGGGCCTTCTCCATTTGGATGTGGGAGCGGCTGCCGGTGGGGCGTCCGGAGAAGTTGCGAAGACGCCCATGGGAAGACTATGGCGAAGAAGGCGATGAGACTCGAAACCCCACCGTAACTTACGAGTGGGACGTTGTCAAACTCTACACGGGCCTAAACAAGACTTCGTACAAGACATACACCAACGAGTTGGACGCTTTGACGTATACGCAGGTATATGAACTCGCCCAACACCTTTCTCTTTGATTCCACTATTGACCGAGAGTGCGAACTTACCAAGGTATATGTAATAGGTAATCTGGTGCCCGTTTCGACAAGAACGACAGTGGGACTTTGATCTGAACGTGATGTGCGATGCGGACCGTGGTCTCTGGCGGTGCATCGTGCCCATGATCTGTGTGTACGCCGTCGAGTGGCATTTGCCACAACGCGTGGCCACGCAGTTTGGGATTTATCAGCATACCCCACCGGGCCGGCCCACCGATACCGGCGGCCACGCGCTCCACCTGTGAGCTCTTTGTTCTCCGTGAGATTATCATGTTTCTTGTTGCTTATGATGATCTCATTACGCTTATGATGATTCTTGTTGCTTATGCCTTGCAGGATGAGCCGGCAGAAGAATCAGTCGATCACAGACTGGGGAGAGGAGCATAAGACTCATGTGGAGGCGTGGGACCGACGGAGCTACCGTAAAGACGTGGAGAGGAGAGTGACTAACTGGGATGATTACCTGGGCCGACATATGAGTTGGTACGATGATGGCCACAAGCACCGTCTTCGTCTCGGGCCTCGATGGACGGCGGAAAACATCGCGAAGCTGGAGTGGGCTGACCCCGATGAACAGGCATACCAGACCGGCATCAGAGACATGCACAGTGGATTTAGGGAGTTTGCACCCCTCATCAACAGAGTGGTAAGTTCGAACCGACGGTTGATTTTAAAATATTTTATTCGTCATCGTGACTGACTTATGTCGTTGCAGTCCGGTGAGCTGAACAGATGCATCTTCGATGCCTCAGATGCACTAGGTGATCATCCCGGGAGCATAGAATCGGAGACCAGAGTCAGGGGGACGATGAAGGTACAATTTTAGCCTCCTCGGAACAGATGCATCTTGTTCACTTGCAATCAGTCGTTCTGATACTTATTATGACCTTGCTTCATTATGAGTGCAGAAGTTCGTGCAGCGTTGTCGCAAGCTGGTAGGGCTGCTTGGGTGTGCTGGAGCTAGGTCAGTTGAAGCTTATCAGCCTGTAGCCGCTCAGGGTCTCGTCGGCTCATCGAGCCATGCTCCCTCGTCGTCTAGGTTGGTTGGGGAGGATGATGATGATGAGGATGATGATGATGATGATGATGAGGAGGCCACATATGAAGAAGGGGAGGAGGAGGATGAGAGCAACGGGGAGGGGGAGTACGATGAAGAGTATGGACCTCCACCAACTCAAACATCTCAAGCATCTCAGCCGCCGAAGAAGAGGAATCCGAAGAAGAAGAATTTGCTGAGTCCGGACCCTTTCCAGAGACCGGTTCCTCGACAGCCCAAGAAGAAGATCGAAGAGACTCGTTCAAAGAGTAACGAGGACCGTACCTCCAAGAGGGGAAGGAGCCACTGATTATGCTCTTCGATAGTTGGCTCTTTTAGTTTGGTTGAACTTCGTTTGGTTGAACTTGTCTAGTGGTTATGAAACTACGTGGAACTATGTGTTTGCTATTTGTGGATCTATGTGTTTGCTATTTGTGAAACTATGTGGAACTCCGTTTACTAATTAGGTGAATTTCGTTTGAAATGTTCTATGCACTTCAAGTTTTGTTAATGTGTGTGTGATGCCCAAGTTTAATTGCTTAAGGTCTGTGATATTGCTGTCATATTTGTGAAACTTGCTGTGATATTGCTGTCATATTGAATTTGAAAAGAAGCAAGCAAATGAACTTAAATTCATAAAACACAGGGCCCTACCGCCAAGGACCCTGGCGGTAGGTTCAGACAGCCTACCGCCAGCCCCATTGGCGGTAGGGAGCACCTACCGCCAGGTCCCTCCCATTCTTCGTCACAGTAACTTTACACTAAAAACACAGGACCCTACCGCCATGGGCTCTGGCGGTAGGGTCGCACAGCCTACCGCCAGGGCCCTTCGATTCTCCGTCACAGTAACATTACACTAAAAACATGACCCTACCGTCATGGGCTCTGGCGGTAGGGTCGGACAGCCTACCGCCGTGGACACTGGCGGTAGGTACTTATCCACGTCAGCACAGCCAAACGGCCGCCGTCCCCCTCCGTCGCACCCCTACCGCTATGGGCCCTGGCGGTAGGCTATCTAACCCTACCGCCAGGTGCCCTGGCGGTAGCAAAAGGGTCAAATGTCGAAAAAACTTCAAACAGGGGTCAGATGCCGATTTTGTTCGCAAAAAGGGTCAAAACACGAAATTCGGCCGCCTGGAGACAGGGAGGCTGCGGCGTCCCGTGACGGCGAGCCAGGACCTGGCCCGAGACGGATACAACACGGCTCACCGCTACGTCGCCGGCAGGGGAGAAGAAGGAGGTTGATGTTGTGGGGGCAGTCACGCGTCACTAGCGCTGCAAGCCAGGTGGTAGCTCGATGTTGCAGGGGCAGTCACGCGTCACGTTGTAAGGACTCAGGGCGCCGCTCGTCATCGACAAGCAGTCGCAATGCTTGCGGTACCGTATGTTTCATCACGCAGCAAGCCGAAGATGTAGTGCTGCTAGCCGGTGCCGCAAGTGGCGGGCAATGCTGCAACCGCACGTCTCACTGGCGGTGCACACAATGATGTGTGCGGTTGTTGCAGCAGCTTGCCAGCCTCCCTGATCTGTCACCAATGTTGTGAGCAGTGGCGTGTTGTCGGCATTGCTGCGGCACCCCAATGTTTGCAAGCGGCGACGTGTTTTCAGCGTTGCAGCAGATGATGCTGCTAACAAGAGACATGGTCTGCTGTGTTGGAGCGACGAGGTGCGACAATTGGCACTACTGACGAATAGGGCGGTGGTAGCGACGTTGTGAGCCGAGTGGCAATGCTGCGAGAGAACAATGCGGGATGTAGGTTGCCCATCCGACAGCTACAATACGGATCAGATGGCTGGCCAGTGGATTGATCCGCCCCTGAAATCAATGGGTCGATGCCTATTTTTTAGGGGTATGGGTTGACGCCTAGTGCGAACCTATAAAAAGCACGACGACTATATATGTCTCGCATTAGGTCTCCTTGAAGGATTGTTGTGTCTCAAAGCCGGGGTTCGAACCTGGGTTTGCCAGATAGTTTATAGCGACGCAGTCCACCACGCTATGTGTTGAGTTCGTGATGAACTGTAAGACGCGACCTACTTAAGGTAAAAGAGCCAATTTTCTTCATCGTTTTTAATGTTTTTCTTGGTTTTTTCTCTTTTGTTTTATTTATTTTTTTCTCCGGTTTTTTCTTTCTTTTTTGCATTTGTTTCTTCGGTTTTCTATTTTTTTCTTTTTTCTATGCTTTATTTCCTTTTTCATTTCTTTGGTTTTCTTTGTTTCTTCTGGTTTTTATTCTACATTTTTTGTACATGTCAACAACATTTTTCTAATACATGTTTAATATTTTTGAATACAAATTTAACATTTTTTGTAATACATGGTAACATTTTTTCTATACACATTTAAAACATTTTCGAATGCTTGATAACATTTTTCAAATACAAGATTAACATTTTATAATATATGATCAACATTTTTTCTATGCACATGAAACATTTTCTCAAATCCTTGATTAACATCTTCTCAATGCAATATTAAAAAAATTAAACACATGGTCCACATTTTTTCTATACACATTTAACATTTTTTTCAAATGCTTGATTAACATTTTTTGAATACTTGTTCAACATTTTTTTAAATGCTTGATTAAAAAGTTTCTACATGATCGAAAAATTCTGTCATCTTTGAATACATGGTCAACATTTTTTCTATACACATTTTAATTTTTTTCAAATGCGTGATCAACATTTTTCAAATAATTGTTCAACATTGTTTTCGAACGCTTGATTAACATTTTTATGTACATGATAAGAAAATCATCATCTTTTAATACATGGTCAAAATTTTCTTATACACATTTACATTTTTTTCAAATTCTTGATCAACATTTTTAAAATACTTATTCCAAAAAAATTCAAATGCTTGATTAACATTTTTAAAATACATGATATTTTTTAAAATATTTTTGTTATTTTTCATATACATGGTAAACATTTTCTCTATACACTTTTAAAATTTTACAAAAAAATGTATATATTTTTTGTAATATATATATATATATATATATACGTTTGGAATATTTTAAAGTATAAAAAATGTGAAAAAATAAAGAAAATAATTCAAAACAGAAAATATAGAAGAAAATAAAAAGAGGCTGTGGGCTCCCGCGCTCCTGGGCTGGCCCATCTTGGTGTGCCCTTCAGCGAGCCTCCCCCTAGGTCTCGCTGAAGGCGAGATATAGGGGCGCTCCAAAGAAAAGGGCAAAACATTGTCCAAATTTGCCGAGGGAACCCACTGGGCCAAAGCCCGCAGCGGATACTTCAAGCCCAGCGAGGGCGCTGCAATTGATATCCCGCCAGATTCCCCAAACCCCAACCCACCTTTCCCGCCACAGCCATTCCCTCCCGCCTCCTCCCCCCTCTCCCATGGCGGCGCCGTCGGCAGCCATGCGCAAGAAGCTGCAGCGCAAATTCCGGCTGCGTGGCTTCACCCTCAAAGTTGACGCCCTCGAGGAGGCCGCCGCCTTCCTCGCCCGCTTCCCCGACGCCGAGGACGAGGCCCTCGACCTCCTCCTCGACGAGCTCGACAAAGAGCCGCGTAAGCACTCGCTCCGCCCCAGGCTTTCAGGCCGTCCGCCTCCTATTCTCACTCCGAGGCTTCGATTCATGGTTGGTTCTCACCCTGTGCGCGTCCCTTTGTGCTTCGCGGGTGCCCGCAGTGAAGTCGTCGATACTAGACCGGGACGCGGTCCGTCGCGTGGTGTCCCTACTGGTCGAGGCGGAGGAGGCGGTCGACGCGGCGTCGCCTTCCGCCACCAGCGTCCAGGCGGCGCTGCGGGTGGTGGACTCGTTCGTCGTGCCGCGGTTCCACTACGACCCAATCAAGAAAGTGTTCTACGAGTATGTAAATGCTGCCACTCCCTTTTAGATCTGGGAAATTGGGTGTCGGGATTTGAGAATTTGCCCTGTGTCTTAGGTCTTGGGTGTTGATAGTTGAATATTGTGGTAACGGATATCTCTTGCTTGCTTGATTCGTCTAAATATTAAATGAACTTCCACGAGAAATTGGTAATTTGCAGAATGGATGCAGGGCATAGCTTTGATATTTTTTTCCGGAAAGAGGGGAAGAACCTCGGCCTCTGCATCGAGTGATGCACACGACCAATAACTTTGAACAAATCAGCTTACAAAGAGGAAAAAAAAAGTTAAGACTGTCCACATAGGACAAGCCTTGCCACAACATCCCCAAATCATAACCAGTAAAAAAAAAATCCCCAAATCATATCACAAAACCTGCAATGACTTATTAGCAGGCAAAGGATGCACACTCCAGGACAACGGCTTCAAGAAGGAATAGCCGATGTTGGCTGGTCTGATGTCAAACCAATTGCTTGGTGGCCGGCTGCACGTTGCCCTTCCCAACGATGGCCGGCGCAGACTTCTTTGCCTCGGCCTTCACTGTCGCGGAGACCGCCATGGACGGGAGCAGCGCTGGGCGGTGACGGTTGCTGGGCCAGATGGAAGCGCTGCCGATCCGATTCTTATAGTTGATGGAGCTTAGTATTTTTCTTTTTCTTATATAGTTGGTCAATTCGTTCGCTCAGCCCTGAGGGATTGCGGATTGAATTGATCTTTTAATCAATTTGTTTCTTTGTAGGAGGTGGCATCTGATTTAGTATGACACATAGATTGCTCTCCGATGCTAAACTAGAACACATGACTTTCTAAAACAGGTTGTGTGTATGTTTGTTGATGCTATTTCCGATTACTCTGTGTATATAGGCATACTGGAAGATTAGCCCTCCATGGAGAAGCTGGAGATAAAGCCGCCCTTTACAGGGATAGATATCAAGTGCTGCTTCAGAGGCTCGCTCGTGATAAATATTTCTCCAAGCCAGCTTTTGAGTCTGTTATGACTGAAAATGAAAGTTGTGAGGTATTTCTCTTAATTATGTTGTGTTCTACATCTACTACTATAGATTGATTTCTGTGATCCCAGTCCACTGTAGTCCAATACTTGGTGCTTTCCCCCCAAAACCTTTGTGCAGCCTCTTTTGTTCCCCATTTTTTTTAATCATTGTATATGAAATGACGTACAGTTTCCCCCCTTCATGTAGATTACTTCCATACAGTCCTTAGTTGGGTGTACTGGGCGGAGATGGATCATGGGGGTCATATCGCAGTTGGAGGAACGCCAGTTCTACTTGGAGGATCTTACTGGAGCAGTGCCAATTGACTTGGCGAATGCAATATCCTTAAAACCATTGCCATGTTACCTTCATGCAGATATATCTAAATAGAGATGCATGTCTGTGCTGTGCTAAATGAAAACAATTGAGTTCCTTTGGTCACTGAAAGGCTACGAAAAAACCTCTCATTTTAGAAGGGATAGTATAGAATACTGACCATATTGGAATCAGTAATACATATTTCGTACAAATATTTTGTTTTAGCCATATGGATTTATGTTTATTCAAATAAGTGCATCGCTTTCCTTAACATAAAACACAAAATCACTTCAGGTTTCTTTGTTGAAAACACAGTGATTGTAGCAGAAGGAGAATTACTTTCAAGTGGCATTTTCCAGGTCTGTTGTCCACCATAAAATCTACAGTGTTTTCCTGTATTATTGTCTTGATAGTGGTTATGTTCCAATCATTTGCAGGTCAATACCTGTGGGTTTCCTCCCTTAGAGGACAGAGAAACATCACTTTCACTGCTTATGGGGCTTGATTTCTTTGGTGGAGGTGTCATACCAACTGAAGAAGCAGTAAGTTCAGGAATTGTGTTATACATGTCACTAATAGGTCTTGTAGAAAACATCTTTACTGATGGGTTTTGCTATGTTTGCACTAAACAGCTAAGATTGTCATCACTAGAAAATAAGGCTGTGAATGACATGTTTGTCATTCTTTCAGATGTTTGGCTCGACAGTTATGAGGTAATTAGTTTGGTATTAATTCTTGTTTTATATAACTATATTGTTTAGCATACTCTCAGGATGTTTGTATGTGTTATCTCGTGGAGTAGACTATGGAGAAGTTGGGTGTTGTTCTTGATGGCTATGAAAGTGTGGAAGTAGTTCCTTCTCTCTTTGTTCTAATGGGAAATTTCTGCTCCCGGCCCTGCAATCTGGCATTCAATTCGTTCGAAGAACTCAGGTCTGACTTGTTTCATGAAATATAATCTACAGTTCTATAGCGTGTTTGCTTTCCCAATCGAAGACAAAGTCTAAGTTATGTAACTTTATGTAGATTGCAGTTTGGAAAGCTTGGTGAGATGATCGCATCTCGAACTAGGTTAAAGGAACATAGTCGTTTTTTATTCATTCCTGGTCCTGATGATGCAGGTATTCTAAAACTCAATGACATGCTTTTACCTGACAACTACTGTTATCCGCATGTTTGGTTTGCTGCAACATCCAGTTTCATTTTATTCACTAATGGATTAAACCTGGCCTATTCTTTTATATGTCCAATTATCATTTATTTATTCTCCATGCTATTTAACCAATGAAATTTTTCTGCAATAGGATTAGGAATGAGCTTGTTGATAATAAATACTGTCAGTCTAGTTCTCCCTATAGCTGGAATGTGATGTTTTCTGTTTTTTTCCTAAGCTTGGCATGTTGTTTTTTCTTACATAGTAACACATTTGTAGGACCTTCTAAAGCTCTCCCAAGGTGTGCGCTCCCAAAGTATCTAATTGCGGAACTTCAGAAGCACATCCCAAATGCTATATTTGTAAGCAACCCCTGCAGGTTTGTCACGAAGCATTGCCTTGTATATTCTTCATGTTCCATATGTTAACCATCTGTTTATGTTGCTATAAGCGACCACACAAATACAGGGATATCTTTTTGCGCATCAATTATGAAAATCTGATGTATGTAGCTAAAAAAATATCAATAAAACCTTCACAGGATTAGGCGATGTCACTCTCCTTTCATGTTGTATATTATGCTACATGTTATTCTCTGATTCCAAATGTGAATCCTTTTGGACGCTGATACAGACATACAGTCTCCATGGTGACCTTTGACCAACCACCATCAATTTCTATGAACGTTAGTTGCTTCATATAAAAATAATGACACATTGTGAAATTATATTTCATGACGGTTCTAGTAATACCAATTTAATGTCGTCAAAATTTGTAACTATTTGAATAGTGATGGTCAAACCCAAAAATGTTTGACTACCACAGATTCTTAAACGACTCACATTTGTAATCAGAGGGAGTACCCACCAGTTGTTCTCAGTGTAACTCTGGTCCGGTTTAAGCATAAATCTCTTATTTGGACTTGCCATCAGTGTACCATAGTTATTTTGATGATTAATACAGAGCTATCATCTTCATTTTTGTGAGATATCTCTACACAATTGCAACAGGTAGATGAAGAGGCTTAATAACAATACTATACTGGTCTACCAATATCCATACTGTGAAACTGTGTTCTTAGCTGGCATCTATTATCATAATACTTGTTGCATGCAGTATTATCTTCATTTGGTTTACTTTTACGAACTTACCGGATTTTTCATCAGTGCTATCCATTGAGGCACAGGCATTTCAGTTAGTCTTGAAAGGCTTCATGCACTCATTGCCAACTGAGACTATTGTATAATGATATATTTGCAATGAATGTATACTACAAACTATGGCATTCATCCATATTGACATTTCATGATCAAGACAATATTGAACTTTGTGGACTTGCCATTTATCATCTGTTCTAACTCCAATAAGAGCTTGATTTCCCCAGGGTTAAGTTTTATACACAAGAAATCGTGTTTTTCCGGCAAGATCTCCTTTACAGAATGCGGCGGTCATGCTTGATTCCACCAACAACTGAAGAAACAAGTGACCCATTTGAACATGCAAGTTGAATAAATTTATTAATTATCTCAGTGAGAACATATGATGTTGACTGTTCTGAAATTAACCAATCATTTTTCTTTCAGCTAGTAGCAACTATCACCCATCAGAGTCATCTGTGTCCATTGCCTCTTACAGTGCAACCTATCATATGGAACTACGATCATTGCCTACGGCTATATCCAACTCCTGACATGGTATTGCCATTTAGCACAAGCCTGTTCGCACCTTGAAATGTTTTCTGACTGTAGCTTCCATGAATATGCTTCTGTGCTAATTTATGTGTTGAACATTTACAAAACAGAAGTATACTTTCTGCTGTATAAATATCATCAATCCACACCTTGAAATGTTTCCCGACTCTAGCTTCCATTAATACGTCTGCTAATATACTTGTTGAACATGCACAAAACATAAGTATACTTTCTGCTTTATAACTATCGTCAGTCCACACTGCTACCAATAAAAGTTTGAAAGTTCTTATGGTAATACTTCCATGTTTGAATCTTCAGATAGTATTGGCTGACAAGAGTGAGCAAAAGGCCTTCAAATATACAGGAATCACTTGCTTCAATCCTGGTTCTTTTGCGAACGACAGCACCTTTGCAGCATACCGTCCTTGCACTAAGGAGGTTGAGCTTTCTGCATTAGAAAGCTAATATTGAAGGTGGGACAAACTGAAGCTGTAATCAGTAACAAACCGAACCTTCGGTGAGCTGCCTATCACTCCTGTACATCAGCCATCAGGACTGGTGTTTATGACTTTAGCCATATAAACTAATGAGCCCGGTTCATGGAAGTGAATTCGCAAGCATGACAAAGCAACGACATCCATGGAATTGGTGCTGTTTCTCTCAAGCGAATCTGATGCTGACATCTTAACTTTGTATCACACATTTATAGCTTCAGATAGTTGTGAACCGTAGTGTTTGTTACTTGTTAGGGTGTTTTCCCCACCTGGCCATCTGTCCTCTGTGCAGTGTTTGTGTAACATGATCTCAGGATGCTTTCACAGAATGGCGCTCAGTCCTGTAATTTGTACTGTTTATGTTTGCCATTGTTGTAAACCATGCTAGCAAAGCTGTGGTTTTTAGTCCAGACCTATTGCATTTTGAAAGATTGGATTTTCCAATTTTGTAAAATTTAGTCCGATCGGTTATATCAAAAGCGCAGGAAAATGGTTTCACTTGCTGGTAGGCACTACATAATTCTGCCCTCTCTGCACAAACCCTTATTTAGTACCAAATCTTTACTCGTCGGCCTCCCGATCAAACTATGTGACATGCATCACGTAATGATCGACACAAATCTGCACTTACCTACTAGCAAATCCAGTTAATTATCTCAAAACCAACGATCGACGCATGCACTTGTTGGCTTCCCTTTTGAAATTATGTACTTGTTGACCTTGTTACAGATGCGATGTCGCATTATTAGTGTGGTGACGGTGACTATTAGAGGAGAATGCACTGGTTTGCGTGGTGGAAGTTGTGTGTGCCAAAGAAAGAAGGTGGAATGAGATTTCGAGATATTCATTGTTTTAACCTAGCCCTGCTTGCGAAACAGGCTTGGAGATTAATTGATAATCCGGATTCCCTTTGTGTCCGTGTTCTCAAAGCCAAATATTATCTAGATTGTGATATTTCGAATGCACCACTGAAAAAGAGAGCCTCATTAACATGGTAAAGTATTACGTCGGGGGTGCAGACACTAAAAAGAGGTCATGTATGGAGGGTCGATGATGGTAATCGGATCAGTGTTTGGGATGATGAATGGATCCCTAACTCACCTACGAGGAAGTGATCACGGTCGTGGAGGCAATTTACTATCAAAAGTAAGTGATTTTATCGACCCTGTTACGGGTCGTTGGATGGTTTCTCAAATATTCTGACAAGTTGATGTGGCGCGGATCCTTGCGATTCCGTTGCCTCAATTTGACATGTCAGACTTCGTAGCATGGAACTTATAAAAAAAGAGAGATTCTCAATATCGACATACTTTGCGGAGTGGCACAACCAATATGGACATAAAATATTAGGAGAAAATACAGTCGGACCCTCACGGAATTAACCATTATGGGATACGATCTGGAGCTTAATTTGTCCTGCCAAGGTTAAAATTTTCCTCTGGCGAACATTGTTAGGCTCGCTACCATGTCGGGTAACTTTGGCTAACAGACATAAGAAAGTTAGGGGGCAATGTCCTACATGCGGTATAGGAGCCGAGGGTACCAAGCACCCATTATTCACTTGTGCACAAGCTAAAGAGGTATGTCGGTTACTGGATTTGGACTTCGCTATTGATAAAGCATGCGCTGTGGATCATGCGGGAGAAGCTGTGCTAGAATATTTATTGCTGCAACCAGCTGAAGAATGTGTGGTCCTTGGTCTGAAAAAAAATCACTGGATGCAATTGCTATTGGTTCCTGGTATTTATGGTGGGAGAGGAAAAAGTTAGTGCATAATGAAAAGGTACATGAACCTAATTTCATAGCAATGACAATTAGAGCTTTGGTTGTTAACTATACTATGGCGAGTGATGCAAATGCGACGATCAAGCGACATGGCTGGGAAAAACTAAGGAGCAACTATCACTAGTGGAGAAAAGCCTAGCTATGGCATGGCAAACAGTGCCTGGCGTAGACACCCAACGCCACCAATATGGTGCCATTGTTAAGAAATAGTGGTGGCGTGGTTTGACACGTCAGAAGTATCATACATCGTGCTGGCGTGTAACCAGTCCAGCGCCAGCACTAAGTTCATCATAACTCTGGCGTCCCTACTTGTCCAATGCCAGCAAATAGTTTTTTTGGTAATATTTTTTTTGCTCATCAACACTAGCTACTTAGTAGATACTACTGAACATAATATACTCATCAACACTAGGTACTTACTTAATAGATAGTCATTACAGAAGAGGCTGATGAACTCAACAAGTTGATATTAATTAAACTTCACAAAAGTTGCTCACTCTCAAGTACTCTAGTTACTCGATCATCATCAAATAATAGAGATGAACTAGTCTTCATCAAGGAGTATGGCCAGCTGGCAAGCTTCTTTCTATCCCCCTCTCCTTCTCTTCTGAAATGATCTATGTTCATTTTCAGGTCAATCCTCTCAGCCCTGAGGTGTCTCCTCTCCTCCTTCGGTTTATCCCAATCCTTGACAAGCTTGTCCCTATCGTCCTTAAGCTGATTAGTCTCCTGAATGAGCCGAACAGTCTCCTTGCGTAGCTGTTTAATCTCCCCCTTTGGCTCGTCATTTGCCCCTTGCACGCTCTTGATGACCTACTCACAAGTGTTTAAGGATTCATTGTTGGCCATGTCCACATCGCACACCAACTCGTTGTTACCTCCAGAATCGGCCATGACCTACAAACACAACGCGTATACGATCAAGATAATATGCAATTTCATACCACAGAATAAATATTGCAATGTATAGAACTAATTAAACTAGATAGCATGTATAGAACTAATTAAACTAGGTAGCAATGTAATGTATAAAACTATTGGATTGTGACTATAATTGCCACATCTAACTTGGAGCATTACTTTCGAGTGGAAATTTTCTTTGGACACTCAACTATTTTGCCACACCTAACTTGGAGCATTACTTTTGAGTGGAAATTTTCTTTGGTGAAAAAGTAGCACACAACACATTTTCCCCAAGATATTTATGGATTACAACAACAACTCAAACACTTTGTTTCAGAATTTAGATGCTTCCAAAGATGATGCCTTAAATAATATATGTACCTTAATTTGATTGGCAGATTGAACTTCCAGTTTCTACAACTAGTGCTAACCGGAGATTAAAAAAGTATATCTACCTTATTTCTAGACAACTACAACACATTGTCACTTCCTAGCAGTGATGAACCCCAGCGATGCAAATAATTATTTTTACAATGGCAGTGACCAACAAAAGAGGGAGGGATGATATGCTCACTTGGGTTGGAGCCGAGGGTTGCCTACAGTCTACTCCGTCGCCGTCGCCTGCTGCTGTCGCAGAAACTCTAGCAGATGAGAGTGGGAGGCTCAGATGCGAAACACACCTCTAATTAAAAAATAATCCAAATGGACCAGATGAGAGTAGGAGGCTCAGATGTGTACCTCAGGACCGGAGAACGACGACAATCGCCGGAATCGGCCGGAATCGAAGCGGCGACGACGAGCGGCGAGAGAGGGAGAGAAAGGGGAATAGAACAGTGGCAGGGCAGAGAGAGGGAGTGGCTCGAGGGGGCCATTGCCCCCGTTGGTTTTGACCCCCACGACATTATTTGGGCTTGCCCAATAAGAAAAAAGATCACCACCTAAAAAATGTCATCTCAAAACTATATATTTCAAGTCTTAAACTAAAAAGTAAAAAAAGTAAATTTAATAAAAGTAAACTATAATATACTATAAAAAAGATCACCACATAAAAAAGTAAAAAGATTTTTTTTGGAAGTGTCAAACTACATATTTGAAGGCTCAAACTATATATTTCAGGTCTTAAACTAAAAAGGAAAAAAAAGTAAATTTAAAGTCTCAAATTACATAGTTTAAAAATATCATTATTTCCGTTTAAAACAATAGAAATTTCATAAAAGTAAACTATAATATATTATAAAAAAGAATATACCAAAATAATAATAATATAAGAATGTTGGCATTGACAAAATAACAATACTGGCGTCGGAACCAACAACACACCACAACTAAATATAATAGTGTTGACGTTCCATGCTATTCCACGACAACACTATATTACGCCTGGTACAAATTGTTGATCCCACATACTTCTGACACTATCCTGTTTTCCAACGCCACCACTATGCTCCGACTAATGGCGTACCAAATAAGCCAACACCATCACTATTTGAAAAAGATAGTGGTGGCGTTGGTTATAAATGGCGCGCCACCAACGAAAGTTGTGGTTAACACTTTTTCCACCAGCGTATGTGAAGCTAAACGTGGATGGGGCTTTTGACCCAGACTTACTCAAGGGCTCATATGGTGCTGTCAGCAGAGACTCGAATGGCAGATTTGTCGCAGCAGGAAAAGGGGAAATCGATTGGTGCGGAGATGCACTTACGGACGAGGCACTAGCCTTGTGGTTTGGCCTCAATTTGGCAACGACAGTCGGGTGTAATCGCATAGATGTGAAATTCGACAGCATCGAGGTGATGGAGACAATGAAGAATGAAGGTCGCTCTTTCGGTCTATCCGCTACAGTTTTTGATGATATATATCACCTTGCGTGTGACTTTCCACTTATTATGCTCATAGAGAGACTAATTGCGCCGCCCATGATTTAGCCAAACTAGCTAAAAGTAAGGTGTGTGCGGGCTGGATGGAAGATTCACCCGTAGAGATTGTTGATACTCTTGTAAAAGATACTATGGTGATTACCTTGCAATAAAGAGTACTTTGATGTAAAAAAAGTACTCGTTGAGAGCTTAAAGGGTTGAAAAAAGTATCATCTTTTACCTCTTTGATTGTGTGTGTTTGCGTTGAATTACATTCTTGTGAGCACAATGTTACATGTCCATTTCTAGCTTTTGGAGCACAACAAATCAGGAGTTAATTGCATAGAACAACCACATTCCAGCTATCTACCATTGTTTGCATACTCCCAATCCTAGCCGCCACCGAAGGCCTTCTCCAGGCCGTTGCCTTGGTCCTCCTCCTCTCTTCCAAGAGGAGTAGGGAGCCACCCCTTTCGTTCTTCTTAGTTCTTTGTAGGTTCTTAGTTCCCTTAGGTTTTCGTTTTCTGATGTCCTCGATGAGTTGGCGGCGGCGATGGCTTGTGGAATAAGGTCTCTGCAGCCTCTCCCTACCAACATGGCGTTTGATTCGGTGTCGACAAAGGGCCTGTGATAGTAGATGTTGCTATATTTGTTGGCTAACTTAATATTTTGGTAGTTGGTGTGTCAATCCAGGGAAGCAGTTGGCTGGATCTTGGTGTGGTGACTTCGACCTCTTCTTTCAAGTCATTCTGCAGCATGTTCTGGTTTCTCCAACCCTCTAGACTGGTGGTGAAGGGCGACAAGTCTGCATTGCATTGGGTGATGCCCCAATCAATATTCTTTGAACGATTACTAGGTCTCGTTTCTAACGGTGGCCATTGTGATTTTCAAAGCTTGGTATGGCAAGGGCATTTGTAGGTGTCCCTTTCTCTTACTGCTGGTTTAGTGCATTTCTCAAACTCTGATGGGGGGCGTACAATCAAAGGAAGAAGACGACCATATGTTTTTTGATGTAATTTTATTTTTTTGATGCTCGTTTTGTATTGTTGTTGGGGAACGTAGTAATTTCAGAATTTTCCTACGCACACGCAAAATCATGGTGATGCATAGCAACGAGAGGGGAGAGTGTTGTCTACGTACCCTCGTAGACCTAAAGCGGTGTTGGGTTTCGTAGTAATTTCAAAAAATTTCCTATGCACACGCAAGATCATGGTGATGCATAGCAACGAGAGGGGAGAGTGTTGTCTACGTACCCTCGTAGACCGAAGCGGAAGCGTTGACGCAACGTAGAGGAAGTAGTCGTACGTCTTCCCGGTCCAACCGATCCAAGCACCGTTACTCCGGCACCTCCGAGTTCTTGACACACGTACAGCTCGATGACGCACCCCGGGCTCCGATCCAGCAAAGCTTCGGGGAGGAGTTCCGTCAGCACGACGGCGTGGTGGCGATCTTGATGTTCAACCGTCGTAGGGCTTCGCCTAAGCACCGCTACAATATGACCGAGGTGTAATATCGTGAAGGGGGCACCGCACACGGCTAAGGAACGATCACGAAGATCAACTTGTGTGTCTATGGGGTGCCCCCTGCCCCCGTATATAAAGGAGTGGAGGAGGAGAGGGCCGGCCCTCTCTATGGCGCGCCCTAGGGGAGTCCTACTCCCACCGGGAGTAGGATTCCCCCTTTCCTAGTCCAACTAGGAGTCCTTCCAAGTATTAGGAGTAGGAGACAAGGAAGGGGAAAAGAGAAGGGAAGGAAGGAGGGGGCGCAGCCCCTCCCCCTAGTCCAATTCGGACTAGGCCTGGGGGGGGGGGGCGCGGCCTGCCCTAGGCAGCCCCTCTCTTTTTCCCGTATGGCCCAATAAGGCCCAATACTTCTCCCCCGTATTCCCGTAACTCCCCAGTACTCCGAAAAATACCCGAACCACTCAGAACCTTTCCGTAGTCCGAATATAGTCGTCCAATATATCGATCTTTACGTCTCGACCATTTCGAGACTCCTCGTCATGTCCCCGATCTCATCCGGGACTCCGAACTCCTTCGGTACATCAAAACTCATAAACTCATAATATAACTGTCATCGAAACCTTAAGCGTGCGGACCCTACGGTTCGAGAACAATGTAGACATGACCGAGACACGTCTCCGGTCAATAACCAATAGCGGGACCTGGATGCCCATATTGGTTCCTACATATTCTATGAAGATCTTTATCGGTCAGACCGCATAACAACATACGTTGTTCCCTTTGTCATCGGTATGTTACTTGCCCGATATTCGATCGTCGGTATCTTAATACCTAGTTCAATCTCGTTACCGGCAAGTCTCTTTACTCGTTCTGTAATACATCATCTCGCAACTAACTCATTAGTTGCAATGCTTGCAAGGCTTATGTGATGTGCATTACCGAGAGGGCCCAGAGATACCTCTCCGACAGTCGGAGTGACAAATCCTAATCTCGAAATACGCCAACCCAACATGTACCTTTGGAGACGCCTGTAGAGCACCTTTATAATCACCCAGTTACGTTGTGACGTTTGGTAGCACACAGAGTGTTCCTCCGGCAAACGGGAGTTGCATAATCTCATAGTCATAGGAACATGTATAAGTCATGAAGAAAGCAATAGCAACATACTAAACGATCGGGTGCTAAGCTAACGGAATGGGTCATGTCAATCACATCATTCTCCTAATGATGTGATCCCGTTAATCAAATGACAACTCATGTCTATGGCTAGGAAACATAACCATCTTTGATCAACGAGCTAGTCAAGTAGAGGCATACCATTGACACTCTGTTTGTCTATGTATTCACACATGTATCATGTTTCCGGTTGATACAATTCTAGCATGAATAATAAACATTTATCATGAAATAAGGAAATAAATAATAACTTTATTATTGCCTCTAGGGCATATTTCCTTCAGTCTCCCACTTGCACTAGAGTCAATAATCTAGTTCACATCGGCATGTGATTTAACAGCAATAGTTCACATCACCATGTGATTAATACCCATAGTTCACATCATTATGTGACCAACACCCAAAGGGTTTACTAGAGTCAATAATCTAGTTCACATCGCTATGTGATTAACACCCAAAGAGTACTAAGGTGTGATCATGTTTTGCTTGTGAGAGAATCTTAGTCAACGGGTCTGCCACATTCAGATCCGTATGTATTTTGCAAATTTCTATGTCAATAATACTCTGCTCGGAGCTACTCGAGCTAATTGCTCCCACTTTCAATATGTATCTAGATTGAGACTTAGAGTCATCTAGATTGGTGTCAAAACTTGCATCGACATAACCCTTTACGACGAACCTTTTTGTCACCTCCATAATCGAGAAACATATCCTTATTTCACTAAGGATAATTTTGACCGCTGTCCAGTGATCTACTCCTAATCACTATTGTACTCCCTTGCCAAAATCAGTGTAGGGTATACAATAGATCTGGTACACAGCATGGCATACTTTATAGAACCTATGGCCAAGGCATAGGGAATGACTTTCATTCTCTTTCTATCTTTTGCCGTGGTCGGGTTTTGAGTCTTACTCAATTTCACACCTTGTAACACAGGCAAGAACTCTTTCTTTGACTGTTAAATTTTGAACTACTTCAAAATCTTGTCAAGGTATGTACTCATTGAAAAAACTTATCAAGCGTCTTGATCTATCTCTATAGATCTTGATACTCAATATGTAAGCAGCTTCACCGAGGTCTTTCTTTGAAAAAACTCCTTTCAAACACTCCTTTATGCTTTGCAGAATAATTCTACATTATTTCCAATCAACAATATGTCATTCACATATATTTATCAGAAATGTTGTAGTACTCTCACTCACTTTCTTGTAAATACAGGCTTCACCGCAAGTCTGTATAAAACTATATGCTTTGATCAACTTATCAAAGCGTATATTCCAACTCCGAGATGCTTGCACCAGTCCATAGATGGATCGCTGGAGCTTGCATATTTTGTTAACACCTTTAGGATCGACAAAACCTTCTGGTTGCATCATATACAACTCTTCTTTAATAAATCCATTAAGGAATGCACTTTTGTTTATCCATTTGCCAGATTTCATAAAATGCGGCAATTGCTAACATGATTCGGACAGACTTAAGCATAGATACGAGTGAGAAACTCTCATCGTAGTCAACACCTTGAACTTGTCGAAAATCTTTTGCGACAATTCTAGCTTTGTAGATAGTAACACTACTATCAGCGTCCGTCTTCCTCTTGAGGATCCATTTATTTTTTTATGGCTTGCCGATCATCGGGCAAATCCATCAAAGTCCATACTTTGTTTTTATACATGGATCATATCTCAGATTTCATGGCCTCAAACCATTTCGCGGAATCTGGGCTCATCATCGCTTCCTCATAGTTCGCAAGTTCGTCATGGTCTAGTAATATGACTTCCAGAATAGGATTACCGTACCACTCTGGTGCGGATCTCACTCTGGTTTACCTACGAGATTCGGTAGTAACTTGATCTGAAGTTACATGATCATCATCATTAACTTCCTCACTAATTGGTGTAGTAGTCACAGGAACAGATTTCTGTGATGAACTACTTTCCAATAAGGGAGAAGGTACAATTACCTTATCAAGTTCTACTTTCCTCCCACTCACTTCTTTCGAGAGAAACTCCTTCTCTAGAAAGGATCCATTCTTAGCAACGAATGTCTTGCCTTCGGATCTGTGATAAAAGGTGTACCCAACTGTTTCCTTTGGGTATCCTATGAAGACATATTTCTCCGATTTGGGTTTGAGCTTATCAGGATGAAACTTTTTCATATAAGCATCGCAACCCCAAACTTTAAGAAACGACAACTTTGGTTTCTTGCTAAACCACAGTTCAGATTGTGTCGTCTCAACGGACTTAGATGGTGCCCTTTTTAACGTGAATGCAGCTGTCTTTAATGCATAACCCAAAAAATGATAGTGGTAGATCAGTAAGAGACATCATAGATTGTACTATATCCAATAAAGTACGGTTATGACGTTCGGACGCACCATTATGCTGTGGTGTTTCCAGGTGGCATGAGTTTGTGAAACTATTCAACATTGTTTTAATTGAAGACCAAACTCGTAACTCAAATATTTGTCTCTGCAATCAGATCGTAGAAACTTTATTTTCTTGTCACGATGATTTTTCACTTCACTCTGAAATTCTTTGAACTTTTCAAATGTTTCAGACTTATGTTACATCAAGTAGATATACCCATATCTGCTCAAATCATCTGTGAAGGTCAGAAAATAATGATACCTCCTGCAAGCCTTAATATTCATCGGACCACATACATCAATATGTATGATTTCCAACAAATCTGTTGCTTGCTTTATTGTTTCGGAGAACGGCGTTTTTAGTCATCTTGCCCATAAGGCATGGTTCGCAAGCATCAAGTGATTCATAATCAAGTGATTCCAAAAGCCCATCAGCATGGAGTTTCTTCATGCGCTTTACACCAATATGACCTAAACGGCAGTGCCACAAATAAGTTGCACTATCATTATTAACTTTGCATCTTTTGGTTTCAATATTATGAATATGTGTATCACTATGATCGAGATCCAACAAACCATTTTGTTGGTGTGTATGACCATAGAAGGTTTTATTCATGTAAACAGAACAACAATTGTTCTCTAACTTAAATGAATAACCGTATTGCAATAATTATGATCAAATCATATTCATGCTCAACGCAAACACCAAATAACACTTATTTAGTTTCAACACTAATCCCGAAAGTATAGGGAGTGTGCGATGATGATCATATCAATCTTGGAACCACTTCCAACACACATCGTCACTTCACCCTTAACTAGTCTCTGTTTATTCTGCAACTCCCGTTTCGAGTTACTACTCTTAGCAACTGAACCAGTATCAAATACTGAGGGGTTGTTATAAACACTAGTAAAGTATACATCAATAACATGTATATCAAATATACCTTTGTTCACTTTGCCATCCTTCTTATCCGCCAAATATTTGGGGTAGTTCCGCTTCCAGTGACCAGTTCCTTTGCAGTAGAAGTACTTAGTCTCAGGCTTAGGTCCAGACTTGGGCTTCTTCAGTTAAGCAGCAACTTGTTTACTGTTCTTCTTGAAGTTCCCCCTTCTTCCCTTTGCCCTTTACTTGAAACTAGTGGTCTTGTCTACCATCAACACTTGATGTTTTTCTTGATTTCTACCTTCGTCGATTTTAGCATCACGAAGAGCCTGGGAATCGTTTCCGTTATCCCTTGCATATTATAGTTCATCACGAAGTTCTACTAACTTGGTGATGGTGACTTGAGAATTCTGTCAATCACTATCTTATCTGGAAGATTAACTCCCACTTGATTCAAGCGATTGTAGTACCCAGACAATCTGAGCACATGCTCACTAGTTGAGCGATTCTCCTCCATATTTTAGCTATAGAACTTGTTGGAGACTTCATATCTCTCAACTCGGGTATTTGCTTGAAATATTAACTTCAACTCCTGGAACATCTTGTATGGTCCATGATGTTCAAAACGTCTTTGAAGTCCCGATTCTAAGCCGTTAAGCATGGTGCACTTAAACTATCAAGTAGTCATCATATTGAGCTAGCCAAACGTTCATAACGTCTGCATCTGCTCCTGCAATAGGTTTGTCACCTAGCGGTGCATCAAGGACATAATTCTTCTGTGCAGCAATGAGGATAAACCTCAAATCACGGATCCAATCCGCATCATTGCTACTAACATTTTTCAACATAGTTTTTCTCTAGGAACATATCAAAATAAATATAGGGAAGCAACAACGCGAGCTATTGATCTACAACATAGATATGCTAATACTACCAGGACTAAGTTCATGATAAATTTAAGTTCAATTAATCATATTACTTAAGAACTCCCACTTAGATATACATCCCTCTAATCCTCTAAGTGATCACGTGATCCATATCAACTAAACCATGTCCGATCATCACGTGAGATGGAGTAGTTTCAACGGTGAACATCAATATGTTGATCATATCTACTATATGATTCACGCTCGACCTTTCGGTCTCCGTGTTCCGAGGCCATATCTGTATATGCTTGGCTCGTCAAGTATAACCTGAGTATTCCGCGTGTGCAACTGTTTTGCACCCGTTGTATTTGAACGTAGAGCCTATCACACCCGATCATCACGTGGTGTCTTAGCACGAAGAACTTTCGCAACGGTGCATACTCAGGGAGAACACTTCTTGATAATTAGTGAGAGATCATCTTAAAATGCTACCGTCAATCAAAGCAAGATAAGATGCATAAAAGATAAACATCACATGCAATCAATATAAGTGATATGATATGGCCATCATCATCTTGTGCTTGTGATCTCCATCTTCGAAGCACCGTCATGATCACCATCATCACCGGCGCGACACCTTGATCTCCATCGTAGCATCGTTGTCGTCTCGCCTATCTTATGCTTCTACGACTGTCGCTACCGCTTAGTGATAAAGTAAAGCATTACAGGGCGATTGCATTGCATACAATAAAGCGACAACCATATGGCTCCTGCCAGTTGCCGATAACTCGGTTACAAAACATGATAATCTCATACAATAAAATTTAGCATCATGTCTTGACCATATCACATCACAACATGCCCTGCAAAAACAAGTTAGACGTCCTCTACTTTGTTTGTTGCAAGTTTTACGTGGCTGCTACGGGCTTAAGCAAGAACCAATCTCACCTACGCATCAAAACCACAACGATAGTTTGTCAAATAGACTCCGTTTTAACCTTCGCAAGGACCGGGCGTAGCCATACTCGTTTCAACTAAATTTGGAGAAACTGACACCCGCCAGCCACCTGTGTGCAAAGCACGGCGGTAGAACCAGTCTCGCGTAAGCGTACGCGTAATGTCGGTCCGGGCTGCTTCATCCAACAATACCGCCGAATCAAAGTATGACATGCTGGTAGGCAGTATGACTTATATCGTTCACAACTCACTTGTGTTCTACTCGTGCATA
This sequence comes from Aegilops umbellulata, assembly GCA_032464435.1. Lineage (NCBI taxonomy): Eukaryota > Viridiplantae > Streptophyta > Magnoliopsida > Poales > Poaceae > Aegilops > Aegilops umbellulata. The sequence continues at coordinate 9,435,653 of CP136056.1, read as the reverse complement.
TAACATCAAACCATAAAACCTAGGCTCGGATGCCACTGTTGGGTTTCATAGTAATTTCAAAAATTTTCCTACGCACACGCAAGATCATGGTGATGCATAGCAACGAGAGGGGAGAGTGTTGTCTACGTACCCTCGTAGACCGAAGCGGAAGCGTTGACGCAACGTAGAGGAAGTAGTCCTAGGGGAGGAGGAGAGGGCTGGCCCTCTCTATGGCGCGCCCTAGGGGAGTCCTACTCCCACCGGGAGTAGGATTCCCCCTTTCCTAGTCCAACTAGGAGTCCTTCCAAGTATTAGGAGTAGGAGACAAGGAAGGGGAAAAGAGAAGGGAAGGAAGGAGGGGGCGCAGCCCCTCCCCCTAGTCCAATTCGGACTAGGCCTGGGGGGGGGGGGGGCGCGGCCTGCCCTAGGCAGCCCCTCTCTTTTTCCCGTATGGCCCAATAAGGCCCAATACTTCTCCCCCGTATTCCCGTAACTCCCCGGTACTCCGAAAAATACCCGAACCACTCAGAACCTTTCCGTAGTCCGAATATAGTCGTCCAATATATCGATCTTTACGTCTCGACCATTTCGAGACTCCTCGTCATGTCCCCGATCTCATCCGGGACTCCGAACTCCTTCGGTACATCAAAACTCATAAACTCATAATATAACTGTCATCGAAACCTTAAGCGTGCGGACCCTACGGTTCGAGAACAATGTAGACATGACCGAGACACGTCTCCGGTCAATAACCAATAGCGGGACCTGGATGCCCATATTGGTTCCTACATATTCTATGAAGATCTTTATCGGTCAGACCGCATAACAACATACGTTGTTCCCTTTGTCATCGGTATGTTACTTGCCCGAGATTCGATCGTCGGTATCTTAATACCTAGTTCAATCTCGTTACCGGCAAGTCTCTTTACTCGTTCTGTAATACATCATCTCGCAACTAACTCATTAGTTGCAATGCTTGCAAGGCTTATGTGATGTGCATTACCGAGAGGGCCCAGAGATACCTCTCTGACAGTCGGAGTGACAAATCCTAATCTCGAAATACGCCAACCCAACATGTACCTTTGGAGACGCCTGTAGAGCACCTTTATAATCACCCAGTTACGTTGTGACGTTTGGTAGCACACAGAGTGTTCCTCCGGCAAACGGGAGTTGCATAATCTCATAGTCATAGGAACATGTATAAGTCATGAAGAAAGCAATAGCAACATACTAAACGATCGGGTGCTAAGCTAACGGAATGGGTCATGTCAATCACATCATTCTCCTAATGATGTGATCCCGTTAATCAAATGACAACTCATGTCTATGGCTAGGAAACATAACCATCTTTGATCAACGAGCTAGTCAAGTAGAGGCATACCAGTGACACTCTGTTTGTCTATGTATTCACACATGTATCATGTTTCCGGTTGATACAATTCTAGCATGAATAATAAACATTTATCATGAAATAAGGAAATAAATAATAACTTTAGTATTGCCTCTAGGGCATATTTCCTTCAAGCGGAAGCGTTATAACAACGCGGTTGATGTAGTCGTACGTCTTCAAGATCGACCGATCCTAGTACCGAACGTACGACACCTCCGCGATCTACACACGTTCAGCTCGGTGACGTCCCACGAACTCACGATCCAGTAGAGCTTCGAGGGAGATCTTCCTCAGCACGACGGCGTGATGACGGTGATGTGTAAGCTACCGGTGTAGGGCTTCACCTAAGCACTACGATGATATGACCGAAGTGGATTATGGTGGAGGGGGGCACCGCACATGGCTAAGAGATCAATGATCAACTTGTGTGTCTATGGGGTGCCCCCTCCCCCGTATATAAAGGAGTGGAGGAAGGGAAGGGTCGACCCTCTACTATGTGATACGTCTCCAACGTATCTATAATTTTTGATTGCTCCATGTTATATTATCTACTGTTTTGGACTATATTGGGCTTTATTTTCCACTTTTATATTATTTTTGGTACTAACCTATTAACCGAAGGCCCAGCCTAGAATTGTTGTTTTTTTGCCTATTTCAGAGTTTCGGAGAAATAGAATATCAAACGGAGTCCAAACGGAATGAAACCTTCGGCAACGTGATTTTCTCATCAGATAAGACCCAGGAGACTTGGACCCTCCGCCAAGAAAGCCACGAGGTGGTCACGAGGGTGGGGGGCGTGCCCCCTGCCTCATGGGCCCCTCGGAGCTCCACCAACGTACTTCTTCCTCCTGTATATACCTACGTACCCCCAAACGATCAGAAATGGAGCCAAAAACCTAATTCCACAGCCGCAACCTTCTGTACCCACGAGATCCCATCTTGGGGCCTGTTCCGGAGCTCTGCCGGAGAGGGCCATCATCACGGAGGGCTTCTACATCATCCTAGCCTCTCCGATGAAGTGTGAGTAGTTCACCTCAGACCTACGGGTCCACAGTTATTAGCTAGATGACTTCTTCTCTCTTTTTGAATCTCAATACAATGTTCTCCCCCTCTCTCGTGGAGATCTATTTGATGTAATCTTATTTTTGCGGTGTGTTTGTTGAGACCGATGAATTGTGGGTTTATGATCAAGTCTATCTATGAATAATATTTGAATCTTCTCTGAATTCTTTTATGTATGATTGATTATCTTTGCAAGTCTCTTCGAATTATCAGTTTGGTTTGTCCTACTAGATTGGTTTTTCTTGCCATGGGAGAAGTGCTTAGCTTTGGGTTCAATCTTGCGGTGTCCTTTCCCAATGACAGAAGGCGCAGCAAGGCACGTATTGTATTGTTGCCATCGAGGATAACAAGATGGGGTTTTTATCATATTGCATGAAACTATCCCTCTACATCATGTCATCTTGCTTAAGGCGTTACTCTGTTTTTAACTTAATACTCTAGATGCATGCTGGATAGCGGTCGATGAGTGGAGTAATAGTAGTAGATGCAGGCAGGAGTCGGTCTACTTGTCTCGGACGTGATGCCTATATACATGATCATACCTAGATATTCTCATAACTATGCTCAATTCTGTCAATTGCTCAACAGTAATTTGTTCACCCACCGTAGAATACTTATGCTCTTGAGAGAAGCCACTAGTGAAACCTATGGCCCCCGGGTCTATTCTCATCATATCAATCTCCATCACTTTAATCTTGCTTTGCTTTTTTACTTTGCCTTTTACTTTTCACTTTGCATCTCTATACCGAAAATACCAAAAATATTCTCTATCAGATCTCACTCCCGTAAGTGACCGTGAAGGGATTGACAACCCCTAACTGCGTTGGTTGCGTTGAGCTATTGTTTTGTGTAGGTATGAGGGACTTGCGTGTAGCCTCCTACTGGATTGATACCTTGGTTCTAAAAAACTGAGGGAAATACTTACGCTACTTTGCTGCATCATCCTCTCCTCTTCGGGTAAATCCAACGCAGTGCTCAAGAGGTAGCAAGAAGAATTTCTGGCGCCGTTGCCGGGGAGTCTGTGCAAAAGTAAACATACCAAGTACCCATCACAATCCCTATCTCCCGCATTACATTAGTTGCCATTTGCCTCTCGTTTTCCTCTCCCCCACTTCACCCTTGCCGTTTTATTCGCCCTCTTTTTTTCGTTTGCCTTTTTCTCGCTTCTCCTTTTGTTTGCTCGTGTGTTGGATTGCTTGTTTGTCGCGATGACTCAAGATAATACCAAATTGTGTGACTTCAACAATACCAACAATAATGATTTCCTTAGCACTCCGATTGCTCCTCTTACCAATACTGAATCTTGTGAAATCAATACTGCTTTGTTGAATCTTGTTATGAAAGATCAATTCGCCGGCCTTCCTAGTGAAGGTGCCGCTACTCATCTGAATAGCTTCTTTGATTTATGTGATATGCAAAATAAGAAAGATGTCGATAATGATATTGTTAAATTGAAGCTATTTCCTTTTTCGCTTAGAGATCGTGCTAAAGCTTGGTTTTCATCTTTGCCTAAAAATAGTATTGATTCTTGGAACAAGTGCAAAGATGCTTTTATCTCTAAGTATTTTCCTCCCGCTAAGATCATCTCTCTTAGAAACGACATTATGAATTTTAAGCAACTTGATCATGAACATGTTGCACAATCTTGGGAGAGAATGAAATTAATGATACGTAATTGCCCTACTCATGGTTTGAACTTGTGGATGATTATATAATTTTTTTATGCCGGATTAAATTTTGCTTCTAGAAATCTCTTAGATTCGGCCGCGGGAGGCACTTGTATGGAAATTACTTTAGGAGATGCTACTAAACTCCTAGATAATATTATGGTTAATTATTCTCAATGGCACACTGAAAGATCTACTAATTAAAAAGTGCATGCTATAGAAGAAAGCAATGTTTTGAGTGGAAAGATGGATGAACTTATGAAATTATTTGCTACTAAGAGTGTTTATTTTGATCCTAATGATATGCCTTTGTCTACTTTGATTGAGAATAATAATGAATCTATGGATGTGAATTTTGTTGGTAGGAATAATTTTGGTAACAACGCATATAGAGGGAATTTTAATCCTAGGCCTTATCCTAGTAACCCTTCTAATAATTATGGAAATTCCTACAACAACTCTTATGGAAATTTTAATAAGATGCCCTCTGAATTTGAGAGTAGTGTTAAAGAGTTTATGAATTCACAAAAGAATTTTAATGCTTTGCTTGAAGAGAAATTGCTTAAAGTTGATGATTTGGCTAGGAACGTTGATAGAATTTCTCTTGAGGTTGATTCTTTAAAGCATAGATCTATTCCTCCTAAGCATGATATCAATGAGTCTCTCAAAGTCATGATAATTTCCATTGATGAGTGCAAGGAAAGAACCGCTAGGATGCGTGCTTCCAAAGATGCCTCTATTAAAGCGTGTTCTTCCAATTCCTATGAAAATCAAGATGAAGATCTAAAAGTTATTGACGTGTCTCCTATTAAATCTTTGTTTTGCAATATGAATCTTGATGAAACTGAATATGATCTTCCTTTACATAGAAGGCGTTCTAAAAATTTGGAGTATTTAGATCTTGATGATGAAATTGATAAAAGTGGGATTGAAAGAAATAAAACCCTAGATGTTGCTAAACCTACTATATTGGATTTCAAGGAATTATTATGAAAGTTTCTCTTTAATTGATTGTATTTCCTTTCCATGCTAAATTCTCCTCATGCTTATAGTCAAAATAAAGCCTTTACCGAACATATCATTGATGCCTTGATGCAATCTTATGAAGAAAAACTTGAGTTGAAAGTTTATATCACTAGAAAACTTTATGAGGAGTGGGAACCTACTATTAAAATTAAAATTAAAGATTATGAGTTCTATGCTTTGTGTGATTTGGGTGCTAGTGTCTCCACTATTCCCAAGACTTTGTGTGATTTGCTAGATTTCCGTGATTTTGATGAGTGCTCTCTAAACTTGCATCTTGCGGATTCCACTATTAAGAAACCTATGGGAAGAATTAATGATGTTCTTATTGTTGCAAATAGGAATTATGTGCCCGTAGATTTTATCATTTTTGATATAGATTGCAATCCTTCTTGCCCTATTATTCTCGGTAGACCTTTCCTTAGAACGGTTGGTGCAATTATTGATATGAAGGAAGGGAATATTAGGTTTCAATTTCCATTAAAAAAGGGCATGGAACACTTCCCTAGAAATAAAATAAAATTGCCATATGAATCTATCATGAGAGCCACTTATGGATTGCCTACCAAAGATGGCAGTACCTAGATCTATCCTCGCTTTTATGCCTAGCTAGGGGCGTTAAACGATACCGCTTGTTGGGAGGCAACCCAATTTTATTTTAGTTTTTTAGTTTTTTTATTATGTTTAGGAATAAATAATCCATCTACCTTCTGTTTAGATGTGGTTTTGTGTTTTAATTAATGTTTGCGCCAAGTTAGACCTATAGGATCTTCTTGGATGATAGTTATTTGATCTTGCTGTAATTTCCAGAATCTTTCAGTTCACGAAAACAATTGTTAAAAATCACCAGAACGTGATAAAATAATGATTCCAATTGCTTCTGATTAATAAACAAATTGTCTAGGTCGTCCTATTTTGGTATATTTTTTGGAGTTCCAAAAGTTTGCGTTAGTTGCAGATTACTACAGACTGTTCTGTTTTTGGCAGATTCTGTTTTTCGTGTGTTGTTTGCTTATTTTGATGAATCTATGGCTAGTAAAATAGTTTATAATCCATAGAGAAGTTGGAATACAGTAGGTTTAACACCAATATAAATAAATAATGAGTTAATTAGAGTACCTTGAAGTGGTCTTTTGTTTTCTTTCGCTAACGGAGCTCACGAGATTTCTGTTGAGTTTTGTGTTGTGAAGTTTCCAAGTTTTGGGTGAAATCTTTTGATGGATTATGGAACAAGGAGTGGCAAGAGCCTAAGCTTGGGGATGTCCATGGCACCCCCAAGATAATCCAAGGACACCAAAAATTCAAAGCCTGGGGATGCCCCGGAAGGCATCCCCTCTTTCGTCTACTTCCATCGGTAATTTTACTAGGAGCTATATTTTTATTCACCAACATGATATGTGTTTTTGTTGGAGCGTATTGTATTATTTGTGTCTTTGTTTGTTACTGTGCCACAATCATCCTTGCTGTACACACCTTTTTGAGAGAGCCATACATGAATTGGAATTTGATAGAATACTCTATGTGCTTCACTTATATCTTTTGAGCTTTATAGTTTTGTTCTATGTGCTTCACTTATATCTTTTGAGCTTTATAGTTTTGCTCTAGTGCTTCACTTATATCTTTTAGAGCGCGGTGGTGGATTTGTTTTATAGAAACTATTGATCTCTCATGCTTCACTTAGATTATTTTGAGAGTCTTTAATAGCATGGTAATTTGCTTAATAATAATAATAAGCTTGGTATTCAAGTTTTGTAAAACTTTCTTTTGAGTGCGTTGAATACTAAGAAAAGATTGATGCTTCATAATTGTTTTGAGATATGAAGATGATGATATTAGAGTCATGCTAGTTGAGTAGTTGTGAATTTGAGGAATACTTGCGTTAAAGTTTGTGATTCCCGTAGCATGCACGTATGGTGAACCGTTATGTGATGAAGTCGGAGCATGATTTATTTATTGATTGTCTTCCTATGAGTGGCGGTCGGGGACGAGCGATGGTCTTTTCCTACCAATCTATCCCCCTAGGAGCATGCGCGTAATACTTTGCTTTGGTAACTTCTAGATTTTTGCAATAAGTATATGAGTTCTTTATGACTAATGTTGAGTCCATGGATTATACGCACTTCCCTTCCTTCCACCATTGCTAGCCTCTCTAATACCACGCACTTTTCGCCGGTATCATACACCCACCATATACCTTCCTCAAAACAGCCACCATACCTACCTATCATGGCATTTCCATAGCCATTCCGAGATATATTGCCATGCAACTTTCCACCGTTCCGTTTATTATGACACGCTCCATCATTGTCATATTGCTAGCATGATCATGTAGTTGACATCGTATCCGTGGCAAAGCCACCGTTCATAATCCTTTCATACATGTCACTCTTGAATCATTGCATATCCCGGTACATCGCCAGAGGCATTCACATAGAGTCATATTTTGTTCTAAGTTTTGAGTTGTAATTATTGAGTTGTAAGAAAAATAAAAGTGTGATGATCATCATTTTTAGAGCATTGTCCCAAGTGAGGAAAGGATGATGGAGACTATGATTCCCCCACAAGTCGGGATGAGACTCCGGACAAAAAAAAAAGAGGCCATAAAAAGGCCCAAGTAAAAAAAATGAGAGAAAAAGAGAGAATGGACAATGTTACTATCCTTTTACCACACTTGTGCTTCAAAGTAGCATCAAGATCTTCATGATAGAGAGTCTCTCATTTCGTCACTTTCTATAGGATCGAAGGTATGTTTAGAGGGGGGTGATTAGACTACTTGACCAAATAAAAATCTAGCCTTTTCCCAATTTTAGTTCTTGGCAGATTTTAGCTATCTTAGCACAAGTCAAGCAATCTCCACACAATTCAAGCAAGCATGCAAAAGAGTATATGAGCAGCGGAAAGTAAAGCATGCAACTTGCAAGAATGTAAAGGGAAGGGTTTGGAGGATTCAAACGCAATTGGAGACACGGATTGAGGGAGTCCTGGATTAGGGGGTGTTCGGATAGCCGGACTATACCTTCAGTCGGACTCCAGGACTATGAAGATACAAGATTGAAGACTTCGTCCCGTGTCCGGAAGGATCTTTTCTTGGCGTGGAAGGCAAGCTAGGCGTGCGGATATTCAAGATCTCCTACCATTGTAACCGACTCTGTGTAACCCTAACCCTATCCGGTGTCTATATAAACCGGAGGGTTGTAGTCCGTAGGACAACCATCATCATACACAATCATACCATAGGCTAGCTTCTAGGGTTTAGCCTCCTTGATCTCGTGGTAGATCTACTCTTGTACTACCCATATCATCAATATTAATCTAGCAGGAGTAGGGTTTTACCTCCATCGAGAGGGCCCGAACCTGGGTAAAATAAAGTGTCCCTTGTCTCCTGTTACCATCTGACCTTGACGCACAGTTCGGGACCCCCTACCCGAGATCCGCCGGTTTTGACACCAACATTGGTGCTTTCATTGAGAGTTCCTCTGTGTCGTCGCTTTTAGGCCCGATGGCTCCTTTGATCATCAACAACGATGAGGTCCAGGGTGAGACTTTCCTCCCCGGACAAATCTTCGTCTTCGGCGGCTTCGCTCTGCGGGCCAATTCACTTGGTCGTCTGGAGCAGATCGAAAGCTACGCCCCTGGCCATCAAGTCAGGTTTGGAAGCTTAAACTACACGACAGATATCCGCGGAGACTTGATCTTTGACGGGTTCGAGCCACAACCAAGCGCGCCGCACTACCTCGAGGGGCATGATATAGCTCTGCCTCCGAATAGTGCCCTGGAGGCCGCACACGCACCGGCCCCGATCCTCGATTCGGAGCCCGCTGCGTTCTTTGAGGATGAACGGTTGGACGTCACCTTGGGGGCTGCGATCTTGAAGGCGATCGAGCCGAACGCCAGCCCCATACTCCGCACGGCCCATTACTCCAAGGAGTCGGATTCTTCTCCGAACTCCGGGCCTCCCGTGCCCCTGCCGATCGAATCCGATTGGGCGCCTATAATGGAGTTCACCACCGCGGACATCTTTCAGCACTCACCTTTCGGTGATATCCTGAATTCTCTCAAGTCTCTCTCTCTATCAGGAGAGCCCAGGCCGAACTATGGTCTGCGAGGTTGGGATTCGGCCGACAAAGAAATTCAAAGCCCACCCACCACCCACTTAATAGCCACTGTCGATGATTTAACCGACATACTTGACTTCGGCTCCGAAGACTTCGACGGTATGGACGACGAAGGAGGAGACGAACAAGAACCAGCACCTGTAGGGCGCTGGACCGTCACCTCGTCATATGACATATATATGGTGGACGCTCCAAAGGATGGAGATGGCGATGGAACAGCGGAGGATGACACCTCGAAAAAACAGCCAAAACGCCGACGTCAACGGCGCCGCTCTAAATCCCGCCACAGCAGAAACGGTGATTCCGGCACGGGAGATAATACTACCCCGGATAGCGCCTAAGAACACCAAATCCAGCAAGATTCGATGCAGGAAGATGGAGAAGCCAGCCCTCATGAGAGAGCGTCAGAGCGAGAGGTTGAGGATGATAACTACATGCCTCCCTCCGAAGACGAGGCAAGCCTCGACGACGACGAATTCGTCGTACCATCAGACCCCGCCGAACAAGAGCGTTTTAAACGCAGGCTTCTAGCCACGGCGAATAGCCTAAAGAAAAAGCAGCAACAGCTTAGAGCTGATCAAGATTTGCTAGCTGACAGATGGACTGAAGTCCTTGCGGCCGAAGAGTATGAACTCGAGCGCCCCTCCAAAAATTATCCTAAGCGCAGGCCGCTACCCCAATCAGAGGGGGAAACACCTGCATTACCAATGCATGACATGGCAGACCGGCCACCTCGCGGCCGCGACAGAGAGGCCTGTCGAACCTCTAAACAAGCCATGCCCCGGTGCCGCTCAACTAAGGCACGGGAAAATGAGCCAGACCTGTGAGACGTACTGGAGGATAAAGCAAGGCAAACAAGATCGATCTATGGATCGCACAGACGCCCGACGACACGTGATGATCTTCACTCCGGACACAATAAATCCGGCCGGGCCGAACACAACAAGCATGGCTCTTCCGAGCTGCGTCGTGACATAGCCCAGTACAGGGGCGCCGCACACCCACTATGCTTCACAGATGAAGTAATGGATCATAAAATCCCAGAGGGTTTCAAACCCGTCAACATCGTGTCGTACGATGGTACGACAGATCCGGCAGTATGGATTGAGGATTATCTCCTTCACATCCACATGGCACGTGGCGACGATCTACACGCCATCAAATATCTCCCCCTTAAGCTCAAGGGACCAGCCCGACACTGGCTTAACAACCTACCAGCGGACTCAATCGGTTCTTGGGAAGACCTAGAAGCCGCATTCCTCGACAACTTCCAGGGGACCTATGTGCGGCCACCGGACGCCGACGACCTAAGCCACATAATTCAGCAGCCAGAAGAATCGGCCAGGCAATTCTGGACACGGTTCCTAACAAAGAAAAATCAGATAGTCGATTGTCCGGGCGCAGAGGCCCTAGCAGCCTTCAAACATAACATCCGCGACGAGTGGCTTGCCCGGCACCTGGGACAGGAAAAGCCGAAATCTATGGCAGCCCTCACGACACTCATGACCCGCTTTTGCGCGGGCGAAGATAGCTAGCTAGCTCGCAGCAACAACTTATTGAAGAACCCTGGTAATTCGGATACCAAGGACAAAAGTGGCAGGACACGTCGAAATAAGCAAAAGCGCCGCGTTAGCAGCGACGGCAATGAGGATACGGCAGTAAATGCCGGATTCAGAGGCTATAAATCCGGTCAGCGAAAAAAGCCATTTAAAAAGAATACCCAGGGTCTGTCCAGTTTGGACCGGATACTCGACCGCTCGTGCCAGATTCATGGCACCCCCGAAAGGCCAGCCAATCACACCAATAGGGATTGTTGGGTGTTCAAGCAGGCAGACAAGTTAAGAGCCGAACACAAAGACAAGGGGCTGCATAGCGACGACGAGGAGGAGCCCAGGCCGCCGAACAACAATGGACAGAAGGGGTTTCCCCCACAAGTGCGGACGGTGAACATGATATACGCGACCCACATTCCCAAGAGGGAGCGGAAGCATGCGCTACGGGACGTATACGCGATGGAGCTAGTCGCCCCAAAGTTCAACCCATGGTCCTCCTGCCCGATCACTTTTGATCGAAGGGACCACCCCACTAGCATCCGTCACGACGGTTTTGCCGCATTGGTTCTTGACCCAATCATTGACAGATTTCATCTCACAAGAGTCCTCATGGACGCCGGCAGCAGCCTGAACCTGCTTTATCAGGATTCAGTGCGAAAAATGGGCATAGATCCATCAAGGATCAAGCCCACAAGGACGACCTTTAAAGGCATCATACCAGGTGTAGAGGCCAATTGCACAGGCTCGGTAACACTTGATGTGGTCTTCGGATCTCCGGATAACTTCCGAAGCGAAGAGTTAATCTTCGATATAGTCCCGTTCCGCAGTGGATATCACGCCCTGCTCGAACGAACCGCATTTGCTAAATTCAATGCGGTGCCGCACTATGCATATCTCAAGCTCAAGATGCCAGGCCCTCGAGGAGTAATTACGGTTAACGGAAACACAGAACGCTCCATCCGTATGGAGGAGCACACGGCGGCCCTCGCAGCAGAAGTACAAAGCAGCCTTTCAAGGCAACTCTCCAGTCCGGCCGTTAAAAAGCCGGACAATGCAAAGCGAGCCCGGAGTAACCTGCAACAAGACCGCCTGGCACGTTCGGAGCAAGCGTAGCAATACGGCCCCAAGCCCAGCCATCGCAACATAGCAGAGCTAGTACCTCGAGTACACAATTACGCCCTCGAAATTCCATGGGCACTGGGGGAGGGGCACATTAACGGCATGCTTACAATACGGCGTCAAACGTACTAGGGGCTGCCGGATTTTTTTTTACTTTCAGGACTCCACACTCTGGATAACCTGTTCGGCTTTGCTGCCGCATAGACGATGCAAGACCCAAGGAAGCAGACAAAGCTACGCCGCATTACGGAACTCTCAGGTGGTCTCTATTTTGAGCGATATATCTGTTTCTAAATTCCGCGGCCTGCGCCTGGTCAGGACATGTTAAATAGTCTAATATCTTTTTTGCTTAACGCACTACTTGTATCGTTCGGCTTTGATAAATAGCCTCTCTATAAACAATGCATAGCTTTTCGCCTATTTTTTGCGTTGTCCTCTTTTAATATATATGTTCATTAAAAAAACATGATCGCAACCGTACACCATGGTACGGCAAAACACGCCAGGGGCTTCATTACCCTTCTATCTGGTGTGAGAAGTCCGTACACTTTCACAAGTGCGGCACCCCGAACTTATAGCACTATATGCATCGGCTCCGAATCATGATTTTGGTCACATGTTGGGTTTGCCCGGCTCCTATGTTTTGGTGCCTTACGTTCCACTATATCGGCTAAGGTAGCACTAGGAGAACCACTGCGATTGTGCCCCAGTTCAGCTGGGTTAAGCACCTCAGTGGAGAAAGCTAAAACAGACTGTCATGATAAGGCGTGAGACCGGTCGTTGTTCGAGAGGTTTTTCGAGTCCTTAAAGACTTATGCCGCTTCGAGCGAGGAGCTGGCTATGTCCGGCCAAAGGCGTGGATAGCGCCCCGAATTCGGCCTTCCGAACTAGGGGCTTCGCCGAAATTTAAAATTATAACGTTCTATGGCTAAGTGAGAGTGTTCAAGCATTATAGTCCGATTGCCTGGTTCGTTGTGCTGAGCGCCTCCCTCGAAGGACCCAACTATGGGAAAAAGTGCCCTCAGGTTTATCCCGAACACCCCAGCACTAGTGGCATGGGGGCAGAAGCCGACGACTGGCCATCTCTCAATTTTTGATAAACGGCCGCACAGAAAATAATATTTTAAATTCAATAAGCATTGCTTAGCGCATATGAACAAGTTTTCAGCGCACAGGATACAAACGAGCGAGTTCATTCAAATACTACATCTTTAGTACATTCATCCGCGACAAGGCGGGCTCCGGCAAGAACTTCCTTGTAGTAGTTCTCGGGCTTGCGATGCTCCTTCCCCGGCGGCGGCCCGTCCTTCACCAGCTTCTCTCCGTCCAGCTTACCCCAGTGTACACTTACACGGGCAAGGGCCCTCCGGGCACCTTCAATGCAGGCGGAGCGCTTGATGACCTCAAGCCGCGGACAGGCCTCCACCAGCCACCGCACTAGCCCGAAATAGCTCGCAGGCAGGGCCTCTCCAGGCCACAGCCGAACTAGTAAGCCCTTCATGGCCTGTTCGGCCGCCTTGTGGAGCTCGACCAGCTGTTTCAGCTGATCGCTCAAAGGCACAGGGTGTCCGGCCTCAGAATACTGAGACCAGAACACACTCTCCGTCGAGTTGCCCTCTTCAGCTCGGTAGAACGCGGCGGCTTCGGATACGCTGCGGGGAAGATTGGCGAACGCCCCTGGAGAACTCCGGATTCAGGTAAGTAACAGGTAGTTTACTTTTATATTCCTACTTTGCATTAAGAATGCCTTACCCGTTGCTATCTTTTTCACCTCCTCCAACTCTTGGAGGGCCTTTTGGGCTTCGGCCTTGGCACTCTTGGCGGTCTCAAGGGCCGACGCGAGCTCGGATGCTTGCGCTTTTGACTCAAGCTCCAAACTCTCATGTTTTTTCATGACAGCTTGCAGCTCTTGCTGCACCTCGCCGACCTGAACCCCAAGCCTTTCTCGCTCGGCGCGCTCCTCGGCCGTTTTGTTTCCGGCCTCAGCCAGCGCCTGCTTCAGGGTTGCCACCTCGGTTGTGGCCCCTACAATAAGCAGTACAATCCTGTTATTTCTTTCTGCAATCAAGCCTCTCTATAGGCACCTTTTTTCTTTTTTTAGGGTATTTCTTACCTTCTTTATCCTCGAGCTGCCGTTTGGCAAGGCCGAGCTCTTGCTCGGTCCGCCCGAGGTCCTTTTTAAGGACATCCACCTGCGCAGTCAGTGCGGCGGTGGATAGGAGCGAAGCCTGCATATGCATATTTGACTTTTTGTTGTTAGACTCCTGCAAAAATTACTAGATCCTCTATTCGGCTTTTCTTTCCGAACACCGAACAGAGCATCAGGGGCTACTGTCTATGCGGTAAATAATTTGACATATTTTTACTTACCTCGAAGCCTGTTAGAAGGCTAGCGCAAGCTTCAGTCAGTCCGCTCTTGGCGGACTGAACCCTTTGGATCACTGTACTCATAACAGTACGGTGCTCCTCGTCGATGGCGGCGCCCTCAAGCACCTCCAGCAGATTGTCCAACACCTCTGGTTGGACGGAGGTCGCCGGCTCAGACAGCTTACTCCTCTCGGAAGGAGTTCGCCCACCGCGGACCAGGACTGTCGAGTCCGGCGCGGTGTCCGGCACAAAGCCGGACTTGGAGCCCTGGGGGGTTTCATCCCCTTTACTCCTGGGGTCCGGAGGATTGCCTTGCGGCTCCTCCAGGACTATCTAATCCTGCCCTGGAGCTTGGCGGGACGCCACTTCGGCATCGTCCGCCCTGCAGGGGGAGACAGTGGGCAGAACAGAGTTCACGTCCGACGAATCCAGGGAGCCGCTCGACGAATCGTCGAGTTCGGCCCGGGGCGGGCTGCATAAATTACGAGCGATATTAGGGAAAGACGCGCATTAAAAGAATATCATGAGTCACTCTGGTATATAAATACTTACGATTTCGCCGGACGCTTGGTTCTGTCCGGCCACTCCTCTCCGCCCTCTTCGGCGTCGTGGGAGTAGTCCGGCAGAGGGGTCTTCCTTTTCCTCGAGCCCTCGGCCTCCCCCGTTGGGGTGGCCTTCTTCTTCTTTTCTCCCCTCGCTGGGGGGGGGGAGCTTTCTTGTTCCTCCTCCTCGTTTTCACGAGAGGAGAGCGTCGCGGACTCGTCAGATGACGAGTCCGACACCACCATGTTGCGGGAACTTTTTCGAGTCCCGGTGGTTTTCTTCTTCTTGGCCTTCTTCTCCGGCACCACATAAGGTGCCGGAGCCAGCAGCTTCACCAAGAGAGCTGGGGCTGGGTCTTCGGGCAGGGGAGCCGGACAGTTAATTGGTCCAGATATAGCCCGCCAAGCCTGTCAAAGGTAAAGGGAGTTTAGATCCCGCATAGAGTTAATCTATGAAGAAGAGCTTAACAAACCTGTCAAAGGTATAGATAGCTCACCTCGCTAGCATGATGCTGCGAGCTGTATCCGCGGTCCTCGGAAGCGGATGTGGGGGACTCGACGCCTTTGGTCAGCACCTTCCAGACATCTTCATACGTCGTGTCGAAGAGCCTACTGAGGGTTTGGTGCTGCGCCGGGTCGAATTGCCACAAAGTAAAATCCCGTTGTTGGCACGGGAGGATCCGGCGAACGAGCATGACCTGGATCACATTGATCAGCCGGATTGGCCTGTTCACCAGGGGCTGGATGCACGTTTGCAACCCAGTCACTTCTTCCTCGTTGCCCCACGACAGGCCCGTCTCTTTCCAGGACATGAGCCGCGTGGGGGGTCCGGATCTGAACTCGGGGGCTGCGACCCATTTCGGATCGCGTGGCTCGGTGATGTAAAACCACCCGGCCTACCACCCCTTTAGGGACTCCACATAGGAGCCATCGAACCAGAGGATGTTGGCCATCTTGCCGGCCATAGCGCCTCCGCACTCCGCCTGGGTGCCGGACACCACCTTGGGCTTGACGTTGAAGGTCTTGAGCCAGAGGCCGAAGTGGGGGCGGACGCGGAGAAAGGCCTCACACACGACGATAAACGCCGAGATGTTGAGGACAAAGTTCGGGGCCAGATCGTGGAAATCCAGGCCGTAGTAGAACATGTGCCTCCGGACAAATGGGTGAAGTGGAAAGCCCAGTCCGCGGAGGAAGTGGGGAAGAAAACTACCCTCTCATGGGGCCCCGGGGTAGGAAGAAGCTGCCCCTTCTCAGGAAGCCGATGCGGGATGTCCTTGGACAAGTATCCGGCTTTCCTTAGCTTTTTTACTTGGGCCTCCGTAACGGAGGAGGCCATCCACTTGCCTCCCGCTCCGGACATTGTTGGAGAAGGTTGAGGAAGGAAGAGCGGACTTGGGCGCTGGAGCTTGAGTGCGCGAGAGATGGATTGGCAAAGGAGGAAGAAGGCGTAGGTTAAAAAGGTGAATCCTTATCCCTTTATACAAGCGGGTGCGGTTAGGCATCCCCACCTACCTAATAAAACTCACTTGCCTCCCAAGCGCCGTGGTAAATGGCGCGGTTGGGTTACCCACATCCGTATTGATGAGAATCCCGTTAAAAGGGGCACACGATCTTTGCTTTAACAAGACGTGCCAAGGAAACCGCCTCGCTAAACACGCTGAGGTGGAACAATGAAAACAATTTATATAAAGAGCTTGGCCGCAGTGTTATGACGCACTTCGGAATACGTCAGCAGATTTGATTTGTGTTAATATTATTCTCTATATGGCAATATATGGAAACTTATTTTGCAGAGCCGGACACTATTTTTGGTGTTTGTAATATTCTTGAAGAACTTGGAGGAGGAACCCGCCTTGCAATGCCGAAGACAATCTGCGCGCCGGACTCGTCGTCATTGAAGCCTGGTTCAGGGTCTACTGAGGGAGTCCTGGATTAGGGGGTGTTCGGATAGCCAGACTATACCTTCAGCCGGACTCCAGGACTATGAAGATACAAGATTGAAGACTTCGTCCCGTGTCCGGAAGAATCTTTTCTTGGCGTGGAAGGCAAGCTAGGTGTGCGGATATTAAAGATCTCCTACCATTGTAACCGACTTTGTGTAACCCTAACCCTATCCGGTGTCTATATAAACCGGAGGGTTGTAGTCCGTAGGACAACCATCATCATACACAATCATACCATAGGCTAGCTTCTAGGGTTTAGCCTCCTTGATCTCGTGGTAGATCTACTCTTGTACTACCCATATCATCAATATTAATCTAGCAGGAGTAGGGTTTTACCTCCATCGAGAGGGCCCGAACCTGGGTAAAATAAAGTGTCCCTTGTCTCCTGTTACCATCTGACCTTGACGCACAGTTCGGGACCCCCTACCCGAGATCCGCCGGTTTTGACACCGACACGGATGTTTTTGTCATGGTTCCGATAGGTGGTGCTATCATACATCCACGTTGATGGAGACTTCAACCCACGGAGGGTAACGTTGCGCGAGTCAACGTAGGGCTCCACCCACGAAGGGTCCGCGAAGAAGCAACCTTGTCTATTCCATCACGGCCGTCGCCCACGAAGGACTTGCCTCACTAGCGGTAGATCTTCACGAAGTAGGCGATCTCCTTGCCCTTACAAACTCCTTGGTTCAACTCCACAATCTTGTCGGAGGCTCCCAAGTGACACCTAGCCAATCTAGGAGACACCACTCTCCAAGAAGTAACAAATGGTGTGTTGACGATGAACTCCTTGCTCTTGTGCTTCAAATGATAGTCTCCCAAACACTCAACTCTCTCTCACAGGATTTGGATTTGGTGGAAATAAAATTTGAGTGGAAAGCAACTTGGGGAAGGCTAGAGATCAAGATTCATATGGTTGGAATGGAATATCTTGACCTCAACACAAGTTAGGTGGTTCTCTCTCAGAAAATGTGTATTGGAAGTGTAGGTATGTTCTGATGGCTCTCTCCACGAATGAAGAGTGGGTGGAGGGGTATATATAGCCTCCACACAAAATCTAACCGTTACACACAATTTGCCAAACTCGGTGGGACCGAATGGTTAAACCCGGTCGGACCGATTCAACAAGCCTAGTGACCGTTAGGATTTTCGGTGGGACTGAGATGCAACTCGGTAGGACAGATATGGTTTGGGTTAGGGCATAACGTAATCTCGGTGTGACCGATTACTCAAACTCGGTGGGACCGATTTTGGTAATAAGCTAACCAGAGAGTTGGTCAGGTAAACTCGGTGGGACCGATTCGCTCATCTCGGTGAGACCAAAATGTTACAAAAGGGAAACAGAGATTTTACATTGCAATCTCGGTGGGACCGATCTCTCATCTCGGCAAGACCGAAACGTTACGAAGGGAAACAGAGAGATTACAATCCCATCTCGGTGAGACCGAGATCCCTATCGGTGAGACCGATTTGCCTAGGGTTTGTGGCAGTGGCTATGACATCTGAAACTCAGTGGCGCCGGATAGAAAGAATTGGTGGGGCCGAGTTTGACTTTTGGTTTAGGTCATATGTGGATGTGGGAAGGTAGTTGAGGGTTTTGGAGCATATCACTAAGCATTTTGAGCAAGTAAGCCATTAAGCAACACCTCATCCCTCCTTGATAGTATTGGCTTTTCCTATAGACTCAATGTGATCGTGGATCACTAAAATATAAAATGTAGAGTCTCTGAGCTTCAAGCTTGAGCCAAACTTTTTGTCCTTAGAATTTTGAGGGATCCACTTTCCTCATCCATGCCATGCCATTCATTGAGCTTTTCCTAAAATATTAATCTTGGAATAATGTTAGCTCAATGAGCTATATGTTGTTAGGAATTACCAAAACCACCCAGGGATAGTTGCACTTTCAATCTCCCCCTTTTTGGTAATTGATGACAACATATAGATCGAAGCTTCGACAAATGATAATAAGAGTGAAAGATACTATCGCTTTGAGAAGTATGTGAAAAGCAAGAGCTCCCCCTAAATTTGTGCATATCTTAAGATTTGCTTTGGACTGCAAATGCACAATGAGTTAGGATCATGGGTTACTCTTCCATGTCACATACATCTTGGTGGAGCGCTCAAAATGATAGGAATTAAATACATGCACTCATCACCAAGCAAAGTGAATGATCAAATAGGGATAAAATGATAGTATCATCCAACAAGCATTAATGTAGCATATGATCAAACACACATGATCATCCAAGTATCACAAACAAGCAAATAAAGTTCAACCACCAAAGCAAGAGAGAATAAAAAGCAACGCTCTCTCTCTCGAAGCCTATGATCTATACATTTTTCTCCCCCTTTGGCAACAAGTTACCAAAAAGTTCATAGAAAATGCATAGCACTAAAACATCTCTCAAGCTTGGTCTTCAGGTGGTGGTGTCCGGATAACTCCAAGAACGAAGGCTTCAGTCGAAGTAGATGGAGCTGCTGGGGTAGGTGCTGGAGCTGGTGGCACTGAAGCTGTAGCTGGTGCAGATGAAGTGGCTCTAGTGTCTAGTACTGGTACTGCAGTTGACCTCTGAGCTCTAGGCACTCTGGCAAATGCCTCAGTTGTTGTCTTTCCCTTCCTCTCCTACATGTCATCCTGAAGTTGCTCCACAACAGACTGGATCTCAGTTACCTTCACATCCATGTCATAGAACTTCTGATCCATGATTCTTTCCAAGCTCTCCTGGTTTCGTGTCAGGGTGGCCAGTCCTTTCTCTATCCTTAGAGTGGATGCAATCAAGTAGCGAAGTTGATCTTGCTTGCTTTTTAGAAGATACTGAGATGCCTCCTCTTGGGTTGGCATCTTTGCAGCTTTCTCTGCCTTTGCCTTCTCCCTCTTGGCTTGTGCTTGTACTGAGGATGGTTCATCTTCATCCATAACCACTTGGTTGTCCTCAAAATCTGGATAGATGGCCAAGTGTTCCTTGTCCAACAAGTATGTGCCAGTACCCATCTTTGAGTTAATCAACTCCTGGATCTGTGGGGCATACCCACAGCTTCTCTTTTGGTCCGCAACAGTCCTCTTGATAGTTTCAACAAGGAGACTCATGACCTTGAACTTTTGTGGCACATCAAATATATGTAGTAGATTTATGGAGTGGCCTCTGATCATCCTGTGATCTCCAGACTTGGGCAGAAGAGTATGCCTTAGTATCCAATTGATAGTAGGCAGTCCTAACAACAGATGTTTCACTGACCCAAACTGGTGAGTCTCAAGGTCTGCATCTGGAATTTCCTTGTACATGCTGGCCATGGAGTTGTGATCCTTCTTCTTCTTGGCATAGACATCCAAGTCATCTCCTTGCTCCTCTAGGGCATTGATCAACTGAGATCATTCTGTAACTGTAGACTGGTATCTAGTGCCTTCAGACATCCAGACAATTCTTCCATCTAGGTAGAAGTGAGCTGTGGAGTAGAATTGCATGATAAGTTCATCATTCCACTTAGTGAGCTTTTGAGCCACAAACTCATCTACTCCACAAGCCTTGAGACTGTCATACACACCAGGATAGTGTTTCTCATTCTCCTTCATGTAGGTCCAGTCGACCCACCTCATGTCACACACTATAGGTTTCTTGTCAAGCAGCACTGTCTCATAGAAATCTTGCTGTTCCTTTGTGTGGAACCTGTAATCCACAACAGTTCTTCTTCTTGTAGCATATGGGTCTGTCTCTCTCCATTTCCTCAGTCCTGAGTCTCTCCTGATCTTCATGTTCTCAGCCACAGGATGAGCATCATTGTGGTCTGGAATTTTTGGCTTCAATTTTCTCAAAACATGCTCTTCATCTCCTTCTTCTTTAGCAACAGTCTCAGGCACTGGGGCCTTGTTCTTCTCAGCAGCAGATATGTTTGTAGTATTTCTCTTTGGTGCAGTCTTGGGCTTGGAGGCAGCTTTGGGTGCTTCTTTGGGCTTTGATGATGCAGCCCCTGTCCTGATAGCATCACCCATAAGCTTCTGGGCCTTAGGTGCTGGTGCATCAACCTCTTCTTCCTCTTCCTCTCCCTCTTCAGAATCTCTCCTCATAGAGGGTTTCCCAAGAACTCTGGCAGTGGTGGTTCTGACTCTCTTTTTCTTCTTATCTTGGCCAACAACTTCCTCTTCTGACTCAATGGTAAACTTTATGGTTTCTCCAGTGGCAACCTTCCTAGGTTTAGAAGTGGGAACTCTCCTTGCAGGTGCCTTCTTCTGCACACCTGGCTTTGTGGCTGCAGCTGAGCCATATTCCTTTTTCAGCACTTTCTTCTTTGATGTGGCATCATCCTCAATGGCCACATAGTCTTCATCCTCAGACTCTGACGTTTTCTTCTTCCTTGTTCTGGTGGCAGCTTTGGGCAAGTTGCTGGGAGTGCTCCTGCTTCCATCATCTGAGCTGCTAGAGGGACTAGTGCCCTCACTCATGTGAACCTGCTCCCCTGACTTGTTCTGACTGTCATTCTGATCAAACATGATGCAAACACTGACAGCTGACCCTGTGAATAGATTATAGATGAGGTAGAGTGGATAAGCATCACAAAATACAGAGGTTTTTGCAAAAGAATGAATCAAAAACTTAGTTTTAGTTTTCCTCAGAAAGCATTTCGGATCAACCGATTTGTAAACTCGGTGATACCGAAGCAGCTGTTGGAACCAAAACTAGTGAACTCGGTCAGACCGAGTCATAGTTCGGTGGCACCAAGACTGCTAGGGTTTCACAAAGTCCTGAACTCGGTCACACCAATTTTCAATTCTCGGTCAGACCGAGAATCTCATGTGCAATGGCCTGAGCCGAATCGATGGTACCGAGTTCCACAACTCGGATGGTCCGAGATGGTTTCGGCGGAAACCTAAACCTAAATTTTCAATTCAACTCTAATCTACAGAGTGTTTTGACTGGATAAGATCGTTTCAATCGTGGCAAGATTCATGGCAAACACAATGTGCTAGGAATCGGATTGAGGATAGCACAGTGATCAAGTTCATACCCTAGTTCGGCGATGAACTTGCTACGGCGGCAACGGCGGAAATGATTTCCGTTGACGGTGGCGGAGACCAGCTGCAGGAGGCAACTGGCGACGAGGAGGACGATCCGGAGACCCTGGAGGCAGAGCGCGCTAAGCGCGGGCGAAAAGACTTCGGAGAAATTTCCAAATTTTTGCCCCTAGGTATATATAGTCCGACCCTGTCGGTGTGACCGAGTGGAACAACTCGGTGGCACCGAGATTCATAACTGCAAGCAGTTACAGAAACTCGGTGTGACCGAAAGGTTCAAATCGGTTGCACCGAGATTGAAAACCTAGATCGACTTAGTGATCTCGGTATGACCGAAATGGATGAATTGGTCAGACCGAAACGTACAAAGAAGTTTTGGATGTTTAAGTCTATGACGAATCGAGGACTCCGAGTGCTCCTCACACAGAGTGGTTCGAATCTGACTTGATCAAATTTTGTGATGTAGCATGAATAGAGTTTGAGACGAGAAAAGCATATATAGCTAGAGAGGGTTCTTAGGCATTCTTGTCCATCCACTCGGCAAACAACAAGTGGATGTCCTCGAATGACTACAATATGCAATCAACATGCTCACACAATAAAATGGCAATTGAAATATGTGGCAAAGCATGCACAACCAATTCTAGCATCTATCAAACAATTGGCGATGACTAGGTCATCTATATATGAGTATATTGACTTAGGAGTCAAATGAGAACATTTGATCATAGGTCATACTCATCGTTTAAGCACAAGTGGGGTTACCACTTTTACATAAAGCATTGTTGTGTTCACACCATTAGAGTTGCTTTAGCTCCATTCTTAGAGTAAAGCTCCCCCTAGATGTGAGATCCCCCCCTAAGAGGGCTGAACTAACCTTGGGTTTTGTCGATGATGACTTCATGTAGATGTTGAAGATGTGGATGCTCAATGTTGATGTAGATCATTTGGAGCTATCCATTGGAGTGAGTTGCACTTTCAATACCTACATGGGTTAGTCCCACAAGGAACAAACAAGAATATCCATAGACATAGAGTAATGCACACACAATATGATGTCTATGAAAGCTTTTAGGTTACCTTGTCCCTTGTCTTACCAACAAGAGGGTTTGTGACTCCTTGAACTAGTGCAAGATGTGGAAGTTGATCGCACTTGTTCTTGCAAAGATGATAAGAGTGAAGTATGTTGGCGGAGTCACCCTCAAGAACTCTCTAGTTCTTCTTCTTCGGGATCCACACCATCTTGATGGGAATCCTCGGAGTTGTAGTTGTACTTGATGAAGTGGAACTTGATGTAGTCTTGGGAACCCACTTGACCAAGGCCTTAGGAGCTTCTTCAAGTGCATCAATTTCCTCTTGAAGCTTGTCCTTGCCTTTTTGCTTGTGGTCTTGTGGTGGAAGATCATCTTGAGCTTGTGTCCCTTTGAAAGAAGTAGGATCATACTTCTCTTGTTGAGGAACAAACTTCGTCTTGGGTATTGATCTTCTTCCCACTCAACTACATTGGCATTGAACTTTCGTTCAAAACCAACACCTTGATTCTTCCGGTACCTTCCTTCCTTGCGTACAATTTCCTCGAATTGCTTACTTCCGGCAAGGCTCTTGTACACACCTTTCTCTATAATTCCCTTCAATAAGCTATTTTCTTGCTCAAGTGTAACTTGGCTAAGAGAATCATTAGTGGAATCAAGAGAACTACTAGAAGCAACAATATTGGATTTAGCATGATTATTGTTACTACTAGAGGAAGAATCTTTCTTGTTCTTGTTACTAGACTTGACTTGAGGCATGCAAGTGGATAAGAGTAAACGCTTGGCAATGTAAGAAGAACTTTTCTTACGAAGATCATCATTGATTGCTTTTAAGAACTCATGCTCTTGCTCAAGGTTGAGCTTTTCAAAGCGTAATTTCTCATGAGTCCTTAAAAGTTCTCGATGATCTCCTAAGATAGTTTCATGAGCTAACTTAAGAGTGTTTAGTTCTTTAGTTAGAGACTCAATCTTCTCCTTATCATTGTCATTCGTTTTATCTTGATTAGCATGATTAATTGACGTTTCATCATAGTATTCATCACTAGAGTTGTCAATAAGTAAATCATCATCACCTAAGAAGTCATCTTCATCACTATTGAAATCAACATACTCGGGGTGTGATACCTTTGGGCCTTTAGCCATGAAGCATGTTCCAACTCCTTCATTTGGTGAGTCAAATATGTCGTAGGAGTTGGTTGTCACAAGTGCTAGACCGGCAACACCTTCATCTTGAGTATATTAGGAGTCGGAGTGATAGCTTCTCTCGGAGTGGTTGTTGGAGTCGGAGCCGGATACCCATTCACCAACATGAGGTTGATGTCTTCGTTTTGTGTAGCTCCTTGATGACTTGTCCTTTCTTTCCGAATCCTTGCTTCTCCGTGAGGGTCTTCGTTCATAACGATCATCTCTACTCCTTCTTTCTCTAGATGGTGATTCTTCTCTTCTACTTCTTCTCTTGGGAGAATCTTCTCTTCTCTTGTAGGGGGCCGTACACTCATTGGAATAGTGTCCGGGCCTTCCACAATTGTAGCAGTTTCGCTCTCGACTAGAAGATCTTTTGTCATTGTAGGACCTTGACTTGGAACTTCTCTCTTCGCTTCTACTCTTGTAGAACTTGTTGAAGTTCTTCACCATTAAGCTCAATTCTTCATTGAAGGTTTGTTTCTCACTCAATGATGTGGGGGCTTCACATGAGGCTTTGTAAGCACTACTTGATTTGTTGTGAAGTTCCTCTTTATCCTTGAGTGACATCTCATGAGCAACAATTGTTCCGATGACTTCCGTTGGCTTGAGATCTTTGTAATTTGGCATCATTTGGATCAATGTGCACACGGTATCATATTTTCCATCCAAGGCTCTTAGGATCTTCTTGATGATGAATCCATCGGTGATACGGGGTGAAACCCGAGATGGCCGATCTTTCACGAAAGGAGCGAGATCCCTCGAGGAACACGATGAACACAGGGAAGAACGGAGGGAAAAACACGAGAGAAACACTCAACCAACAAGAAATAGATCACACATGTGCTAGATCGATGAACACAAAGAGATACACGATGATCCAAAGGTCAACAAAGGACGATACAAAGTAACCGGTTCTTCTCCGATAGGAGGTCTTGAGGGGGGCCGCCCAAGAGGGGGTCTTGAATCCAATGATCTTCTCCGAAGAGGGGCCGCAGTCTCTCTCGAGGAGGAGATCCGTATGGATGAGCGAAGCTCTATCTCACATATGAGCTAAACCAACGCTAACCCTAGAAAGAGGAAGGGGATGGAGTATATATAGTCTACCGGGGTCGAAAGGGTACATGGGCTTCGGCCCTTCACTGTTCACACGCATGTGAGGCCGGATGTCCGGGGCTTCAGGAGGAGCTGGATGTCCGGCTGGGGGGGGGATGTCCGGGCTGGCGGGGCAGGCTTCGGTGGTTCTCTGGATAGCGGAGTCCGGATATCCGGGCTGGGGGCCGGATGTCCGGGGCGTCGCGAGAGGCCGGATGTCCGGGCTGGCGGCCGGATGTCCGGGCCAAAGTGGCCAACCTACGGGTGTCCTGGGTCGTCGGGGCCGGATATCCGGGCTGGAGGGGTCGGATGTCCGGGGGTTCCTGGGGGGCCGGATGTCCGGGCTTGGGGGCCGGATGTCCGGGCCCTGTAGCCTTCTTCGCCTCCTTCCGGTGGTCTTCTTCATTCGTGGACTTGGCGGCTTTTCCGTCTTCATGTTCATCTTCGGGGGGTTCCTCTTGACACCTGATCATGCATAGCATATTGGACTTAGGTAGTAGCCATGTCTCGAGTGGATCATATGTGATATCACTAAGGAAAGAAGTCACCTCGTTCTCGAGAGCTCTAGCTCGTGCTCGTGTCATGGGTCCTCTTGGCTCTTGATGAGACGGTTGTAGGTCCATGGGGATGATCGTGGGATGCTCCGCATCATCTTCCCTCCCTTGGGAAAGATCCGACCTCGGATCGAAATCCTCATCACCATGGTACGGGGAGAGATCTTTGAGGTTGAAGATGTCGCTCACGGAGTACTTGTCTCATCGGATGTCGATCTTGTATGCGTTGTTGTTGTAGCGTGCAAGCACCTTGAAGGGTCCATCTGCTTGTGGTAGTATCTTGGACTTGCGTTCATTGGGGAAGCGATCCTTGCGAAGGTGTAGCCACACAAGATCTCCAACATGGAACATCATGGGTTGTTTGTTGACGTTGAGCTTGGTCGCGAGTTGTTGTACTTGGCGCTCGATGGTGTTCCTTGTATCTTCATGCATCTTCTTGAGGAAGTTGGCTCGGGCACTCGCGTCCAAGTTTGTGCGCTCTTGAAGCGGTAAAGGTAGGATGTCCAATGGGGACAATGGGTTGAAGCCATAGACGACCTCGAAGGGGGACTTGCTGGTAGTCGAATGTCTTGCTCGATTGTAGGCGTACTCAGCGATGGGTAGGCACTCTTCCCACTCCTTGATGTTCTTCTTTATCAACACGCATAGTAGGGTGGAGATCGTACGGTTGGTCACCTCCGTTTGGCCGTCGGTTTGTGGGTGGTATGCCAAAGAGAAGAGAAGCTTGATTCCGAGCTTGGCGCACAAGGTCTTCCAAAAGTAACTCAAGAACTTGACGTCGCGGTCCGAGACAATCGTCTTTGGCACTCCATGAAGGCGCAAGATTTCCCTACAAAACAAATTTGCAATATGTGAAGCATCGTCTATCTTGTTGCAAGGAATAAAATGAGCCATTTTGGAGAAACGGTCCACAACAACAAAAACGGAATCTTTGCCATTTCGAGTTCTAGGCAAACCAAGCACAAAGTCCATGCTAATATCTTCCCATGGTTGATATGGAATTGGAAGTGGCATATAGAGGCCATGAGATTGTGCTTTGGACTTAGCTTTGCGACATGTAGAACATCGGTTGGTGAGGCGATTGACGTCGCGATGCATCTTGGGCCAAAAGTAATTCTTGGAGAGTGTAGCAAATGTCTTTTCGCGTCCGAAGTGTCCCATGAGTCCACCGCCATGAGATTCCTGCAAAAGCAACAAACGCAAAGAGGACTTGGGGATGCAAAGTTTGTTAGCTCTCATAAAACATCCATCTTTGATGTAGTATCGATCCCAAGAAGTATGCATCAAACACTTGGCATATGGTATTGCAAATGTAGGATCATGTTCATACAATTCTTTGATATGCTCAAAACCAATGACATTCAACTCAAGAGTAGTGACAAGCATGCATATACGCGAAAGCGCATCCGCCACAACATTTTCCTTACCCTTAATGTACTTGATGATATAAGGAAATGATTCAATAAATTCGCTCCATTTAGCGTGACGCTTGTTCAACTTAGTTTGACCCTTAAGGTATTTACGTGTTTCATGGTCGGTATGGATGATTGTAGGATCTAGAAGTAGGTGTGTCTAGAGGGGGGGGTGATTAGACACTTAGTGCTAAAGTTGCAGTTTTTAAACTTTTTTGGTTTAAGTGGAGTTTAGGCACAATTTCAACATACACAATACATATCAAGCAAGCATGCAAGAGTATATGAGCAGCGGAATGTAAAGCATGCAACTTACAAGAATGTAAAGGGAAGGGTTTGGAGAATTCAAATGCAATTGGAGACACGGATGTTTTTCCCGTGGTTCGGATAGGTGGTGCTATCCTACATCCACGTTAGTGGAGACTTCAACCCACGAAGGGTAACGGTTGCGCGAGTCCACGGAGGGCTCCACCCACGAAGGGTCCACGAAGAAGCAACCTTGTCTATCCCACCATGGCCATCGCCCACGAAGGACTTGCCTCACTAGCGGTAGATCTTCACGAAGTAGGCGATCTCCTTGCCCTTACAAACTCCTTGGTTCAACTCCACAATCTTGTCGGAGGCTCCCAAGTGACACCTAGCCAATCTAGGAGACACCACTCTCCAAGAAGTAATAAATGGTGTGTTGATGATGAACTCCTTGCTCTTGTGCTTCAAATGATAGTCTCCCCAACACTCAACTCTCTCTCACAGGATTTGGATTGGATGGAAAGAAGATTTGAGTGGAAAGCAACTTGGGGAAGGCTAGAGATCAAGATTCATATGGTAGGAATGGAATATCTTGGCCTCAACACAAGAGTAGGTGGTTCTCTCTCAAAACATATGAGTTGGAAGTGTAGATGTGTTCTGATGGCTCTCTCCACGAATGAAGAGGAGGTGGATGGGTATATATAGCCTCCACACAAAATCCAACCATTACACACAATTTACCAATCTCGGTGGGACCGAATCAACAAACTCGGTCGGACCGAAAAGGTAAACCTAGTGACCGTTAGAGATTTTCGGTGGGACTGACATGCAACTCGGTCGGACCGATATGGTTAGGGTTAGGGCATAATGTAATCTCGGTGAGACCGATTACACAAACTCGGTGAGACCGATTTGGAAATTGGCTAACCAGAGAGTTGGTCAGGTAAACTCGGTGGGACCGATTTGCTCTTTCGGTGGGACCGAAAAGTTACAAAAGGGAAACAGAGAGTTTATATTGCAATCTCGGTGGGACCGATTTGCTCTTTCGGTGAGACCGAAAAGTTACAAAAGGGAAACAGAGAGATTGCAATCCCATCTCGGTGAGACCGAGATCCCTATCGGTAGAACCGATTTGCTAGGGTTTGTGGCAGTGGCTATGACATGTAAAACTCGGTGGCGCCGGATAGAAAGAATCGGTAGGTCCGAGTTTGGCTTTGGGTTTAGGTCATATGTGGAAGTGGGAGAATAGCTGAGGGTTTTGGAGCATATCATCAAGCACATGGAGCAAAAGGCTCATTAAGCAACACCTCATCCCTCCTTGATAGTATTGGCTTTTCCTACGGACTCAATGTGATCTTGGATCACTAAAAGTGTAAAATGAAGAGTCTTGAGCTTGAAGCTTTAGCCAATCCTTTGTCCTTAGCATCTTGAAGGAGTTCCCACAACCTTTAGTCCATGCCACTCCATTGTTGAACTTATCTGAAATATACTAGATAAAAGTATTAGTCCAACAAGAGATATGTTGACATTAATTACCAAAACCACCTGGGAAGCACTTGTGCTTTCAATGATGAACAGATGTGGACGAAGGTAATGTTCCCATTCATGCAAAACTCGCACTAAAGCATATAGCTCTTTGTCATAGATGGGGTAATTGAGTTGCGCTCCGGATAGTTTCTCACTAAAATATGCAATGGGGCGCTCCTCTTGCGTTAACACACCTCCTATGCCATTACCACTAGCATCGCAATGAATTTCAAAAGGTTTGTCAAAGTTGGGTAATGCAAGCACGGGGGCATGAGTAAGCAAATTCTTAAGCTATTTGAAAGCAATATCTTGAGATGTTCCCCAAACAAACGGTGCATTTTTCTTACTCAAAGCATGCAAAGGTGAATCAATGTTGCTAAAATCCTTCACAAATCTATGGTAGAAACCGGCTAAACCAAGAAAACTAAGCACTTGTTGCAAATTGGTTGGTTGGGGCCAAGTTTTAATAGCATTTATCTTAGATTCATCAACATGAACACCCTTAGACGAAACTATGAAACCCAAGAAAACAAGCTTGTCAACACCAAATAGGCATTTTCCATATTAGCATAAAGTTGCTCTTTTCGAAGAGTTTGTTGCATGGTGCGAAGGTGGGTGACATGCTCTTTGAGAGATTTGCTAAACACAAGGATATCATCAAAGTAAACAACAAATTCACCAATGTAAGGACGAAAGACGTAATGCATAAGACGCATGAAAGTACCGGGTGCTTCCGATAAACCCATAGGCATGACTAGCCACTCATATAGACCAAACTTTGTTTTGAAAGCGGTTTTCCATTC
The DNA here is from genome assembly GCA_032464435.1 of Aegilops umbellulata. Classification (NCBI taxonomy): domain Eukaryota; kingdom Viridiplantae; phylum Streptophyta; class Magnoliopsida; order Poales; family Poaceae; genus Aegilops; species Aegilops umbellulata. The sequence continues at coordinate 9,406,032 of CP136056.1, read as the reverse complement.
ATCACCCTCTTGTATGCGGATTTGATAGTAACCACTTTTAAGATCAATTTTGGAAAAGATAGTGGCACCACTAAGTCCATCAAGCATATCATCAAGGCGTGGAATGGGGTACCTATATCTAACGGTGATAGCATTGATAGGTCTACAATCGGAGCACATGCGAAAGCTACCGTCACGTTTTGGTACAAGAATGACCGGTACGACACAAGGACTCAAACTTTCACGCACATGTCCATGGTCTATGAGATGCATTACTTGCCTTTGTATTTCTTTTGTTTCTTCGGGGTTGACGCGGTATGGTGCTTTGTTGGGAAGCGACGCTCCGGGGATGAGATCAATTTGGTGCTCAATGCCTCGTAGTGGAGGTAGACCCGGAGGTAGCTCATCGGGGAAAACATCTTTAAATTCCTGCAATAGAGAAGATAACACCAAAGGTAGATCGTGAGAGTTGTTAGTTTTTGTGACCTCGTCCTTGCACAATAGGACATAGTGTAGGCCACTTGATGGGTTTTCACACACTTCTCTCATCTCACGTTTGGTGGCAAAGAGAACTAAGTTTTTCTTGTCGCTCATCGTGGAGTCACTCAATTTGGGCTGGTGGCGCTCACTCTCTTTTTGGTGGCTCGCTCTCTCAGTATTCTCTCCACGATGGGTGGCTTGCTTGTCGGCAAGCACTTGGCTTGGAGACATAGGACGTAGCACGAACTCTTTCCCTTTCATCTTGAAGCTATAGTGATTTGTACGCCCATTGTGAATGACACCTCGGTCAAATTGCCATGGCCGTCCAAGGAGGAGGTGGCAAACGGTCATCGGAAGGACATCACATTCCAATGTGTCTTCATAGGCGCCGATCTTGAAAGAGACTTGTACTCTATGCTCGACTTGTATGGTGCCGGTGTCTCTTAGCCATTGAACCTTGTAGGGGTGAGGGTGCTTCATTTTGACCAATTGGATCTTGGAGCAAAGTTCTTCACTTGCTAAGTTGTGGCAACTACCTCCATCGATGATGACCTTGACGGAACGTCCATTGATGCCGGCCTTTGTGTGGAAGATATGGCATCTTTGATCTTCGTCTTGTTGATGCTGAAGAGTCAAGACCTTGGAGACAACAAGTGCGGGACTTGAATCTTCATCGCAAAAGACTAGGTCATCTTCATCTTCATTGTTCACTTGTCGGTGCATGGCCACTTGCTCAAGAGCTTCCATTTCTCCTTCGCTCATGGAGTCATAGGTTCTGTCGTCGTTGAGGATCATGGTGCGCTTGTTTGTGCACTCGAAGGACTTATGGCCTCGGCCGCCGCATGTGAAGCATTTGATAGAAATTGTCTTGACGGTCTCATCGGTTGGAGTAGATGATGATGAAGCTTTCTTGAAGTTGCTTGTAGTAGGAGGACGACTTGAGCTTGTCGAAGCTTTCTTGTAACTTGACTTGTCGCCGTTGGTTGTAGAAGGCTTGGTAGAGGTAGAAGGTGTTGTAGTCGTCGAAGCTTGATTGTTGGAGAGGCCATAGGACTTGGATGAGAACTTGGCGTACTTGAAGTCGTCTTGTACTTGCCGTTCCGCTTTGGTGGCTTGGTGCACTAACTCGATGAGGTTCGAGTATGGTTGGAAATCGGCAATCTTCTTGATAGGATGATGTTGGGCACGTAGTAATTTAAAAAAATTTCCTACGCACACGCAAGATAATGGTGATGCATAGCAACGAGATGGGAGAGTGTTGTCTACGTACCCTCGTAGACCGAAGCGGAAGCGTTGACACAACGTAGAGGAAGTAGTCGTACGTCCTCCTCCCGATCCGACCGATCCAAGCGCCATTACTCCGGCACCTCCGAGTTCTTGACACACGTACAGCTCGATGACGTTCTCCGGGCTCCGATCCAGCAAAGCTCTCGGGGAAAAGTTTCGTCAGCACGACGGCGTGGTGACGATCTTGATGAACTACCGACGCAGGGCTTCGCCTAAGCACCGCGACAATATGACCGAGGTGGAATATGGTGGAAGGGGGCACCGCACACGGCTGAGGAACGATCACGAAGATCAACTTGTGTGTCTTGGGGTGCCCCCCTGCCCCCGTATATAAAGGAGCAAGGGGGGGAGGCCGGCCGGCCCTATGGCGCGCGCCAGGAGGAGGAGTCCTCCTCCTAGTAGGAGTAGGACTCCCCTCTTTCCTACTCCTACTAGGAGGGGGAAAGGAAGGGGGAGAGGGAGAGGGAAAGGGGGGCGCCGCCCCCCCTCTCCTAGTCCAATTCGGACCAGAGGGGGAGGGGGCGCGTGGCCCACCCTGGCCGCCCCTCTCTCTCTCCACTAAGGCCCATGTGGCCCAATACTTCTCCCGGGGGGTTCCGGTAACCCCTCCGGCACTCCGGTTTTATTCGAAACCACTCGGAACCATTTCGATGTCCGAATATAGTCGTCCAATATATCAATCTTTACCTCTCGACCATTCCGAGACTCCTCGTCATGTCCGTGATCTCATCCGGGACTCCGAACTAACTTCGGTACATCAAAATGCATAAACTCATAATAACTGTCATCGTAACCTTAAGCGTGCGGACCCTACGGTTCGAGAACAATGTAGACATGAAAGAGACACGTCTCCGGTCAATAACCAATAGCGGGACCTGGATGCCCATATTGTCTCCTACACATTCTACGAAGATCTTTATCGGTCAGACCGCATAACAACATACGTTGTTCCCTTTGTCATCGGTATGTTACTTGCCCGAGATTCGATCGTCGGTATCCAATACCTAGTTCAATCTCGTTACCGGCAAGTCTCTTTACTCATTCCGTGATACATCATCTCGCAACTAACTCATTAGTTGCAATGCTTGCAAGGCTTAAGTGATGTGCATTACCGAGAGGGCCCAGAGATACCTCTCCGACATTCGGAGTGACAAATCCTAATCTCGAAATACGCCAACCCAACAAATACTTTCGGAGACACCTGTAGAGCTCCTTTATAATCACCCAGTTACGTTGTGACGTTTGGTAGCACACAAAGTGTTCCTACGGTAAACGGGAGTTGCATAATCTCATAGTCAAAGGAACATGTATAAGTCATGGAGAAAGCAATAGCAACATACTAAACGATCGGGTGCTAAGCTAATGGAATGGGTCATGTCAATCAGATCATTCAACTAATGATGTGACCTTGTTAATCAAATGACAACTCCTTTGTCTATGGTTAGGAAACTTAACCATCTTTGATTAACAAGCTAGTCAAGTAGAGGCATACTAGTGACACTCTGTTTGTCTATGTATCCACACATGTATTATGTTTCCGGTTAATACAATTCTAGCATGAATAATAAACATTTATCATGATATATAAGGAAATAAATAATAACTTTATTATTGCCTCTAGGGCATATTTCCTTCAGTCTCCCACTTGCACTAGAGTCCATAATGTAGATTATACAGTAATGATTCTAACACCCATGGAGTCTTGGTGCTGATCATGTTTTGCTCGTGGAAGAGGCTTAGTCAACGGGCCTGCTACATTCAGATCCGTATGTATCTTGCAAATCTCTATGTCTCCCACCTGGACCAAATCCCGGATGGAATTGAAGCGTCTCTTGATGTGCTTGGTTCTCTTGTGAAATCTGGATTCCTTTGCCAAGGCAATTGCACCAGTATTGTCACAAAAGATTTTCATTGGACCCGATGCACTAGGTATGACACCTAGATCGGATATGAACTCCTTCATCCAGACTCCTTCATTCGCTGCTTCCGAAGCAGCTATGTACTCCGCTTCACATGTAGATCCTGCCACGACGCTTTGTTTAGAACTGCACCAACTTACAACTCCACCGTTTAATGTAAATAAGTATCCGGTTTGCGATTTAGAATCGTCCGGATCTGTGTCAAAGCTTGCATCCACGTAACCGTTTACGACGAGCTCTTTGTAACCTCCATATACGAGAAACATTTCCTTAGTCCTTTTCAGTTACTTCAGGATATTCTTGACCGCTGTCCAGTGATCCACTCCTGGATTACTTTGGTACCTCCCTGCCAAACTTATAGCAAGGCACACATCGGGTCTGGTACACAGCATTGCATACATGATAGAGCCTATGGCTGAAGCATAGGGAACATCTTTCATCTTCTCTCTATCTTCTACAGTGGTCGGGCATTGAGTCTTACTCAACTTCACACCTTGTAACACAAGCAAGAACCCTTTCTTTGCTTGATCCATTTTGAACTTCTTCAAAACTTTGTCAAGGTATGTGCTTTGTGAAAGTCCAATTAAGCGTCTTGATCTATCTCTATAGATCTTAATGCCCAATATGTAAGCAGCTTCACCGAGGTCTTTCATTGAAAAACTCTTATTCAAGTATCCCTTTATGCTATCCAGAAATTCTATATCATTTCCAATCAGTAATATGTCATCTACATATAATATCAGAAATGCTACAGAGCTCCCACTCACTTTCTTGTAAATACAGGCTTCTCCAAAAGTCTGTACAAACCCAAATGCTTTGATCACACTGTCAAAGCGTTTATTCCAACTCCGAGATGCTTGCACCAGTCCATAAATGGATTGCTGGAGCTTGCACACTTTGTTAGCTCCCTTTGGATCGATAAAACCTTCTGGTTGCATCATATACAACTCTTCTTCCAGAAATCCATTCAGGAATGCAGTCTTTACATCCATTTGCCAAATTTCATAATCATAAAATGCGGCAATTGCTAACATGATTCGGACAGACTTAAGCATCGCTACGGGTGAGAAGGTCTCATCGTAGTCAATCCCTTGAACTTGTCGAAAACCTTTCGCGACAAGTCGAGCTTTGTAGATAGTAACATTACCATCAGCGTCAATCTTCTTCTTAAAGATCCACTTATTCTCTATTGCTTGCCGACCCTTGGGCAAGTCAACCAAAGTCCACACTTTGTTGTCATACATGGATCCCATCTCAGATTTCATGGCTTCTAGCCATTTTGCGGAATCTGGGCTCACCATCGCTTCTTCATAGTTCGTAGGTTCACCATGATCTAGTAGCATGATTTCTAGAACAGGATTGCCGTACCACTCTGGCGCGGATCTTACTCTGGTTGATCTATGAGGTTCTGTAGTAACTTGATCTGAAGTTGCATGATCATCATCATTAACTTCCTCACTAATTGGTGTAGGTGCTACAGAAACAGTTTTCTGTGATGTACTACTTTCCAATAAGGGAGCAGGTACAGTTACCTCATCAAGTTCTACTTTCCTCCCACTCACTTCTTTCAAGAGAAACTCCTTTTCTAGAAAGACTCCGAATTTAGCAACAAAAGTCTTGCCTTCGGATCTGTGATAGAAGGTGTATCCAACAGTTTCTTTTGGATATCCTATGAAGACACATTTTTCCGATTTGGGTTCGAGCTTATCAGGTTGAAGCTTTTTCACATAAGCATCGCAGCCCCAAATTTTAAGAAACGACAACTTTGGTTTCTTGCTAAACCATAGTTCATAAGGTGTCGTCTCAACGGATTTTGACGGTGTCCTATTTAACGTGAATGCGGCCGTCTCTAAAGCATAACCCCAAAACGATAGCGGTAAATCTGTAAGAGACATCATAGATCGCACCATATCTAGTAAAGTACGATTATGACGTTCGGACACACCATTGCGTTGTGGTGTTCCGGGTGGCGTGAGTTGCGAAACTATTCCGCATTGTTTCAAATGTAGACCAAACTCGTAACTCAAATATTCTCCTCCACGATCAGATCTTAGAAACTTTATTTTCTTGTTACGATGATTTTCAACTTCATTCTGAAATTCTTTGAACTTTTCAAATGTTTCAGATTTGTGTTTCATTAAGTAGACATAACCATATCTGCTTAAATCATCTGTGAAGGTGGGAAAATAACGATATCCGCCACGAGCCTCAATGTTCATTGGACCACATACATCTGTATGTATGATCTCCAATAAATCTGTTGCTCTCTCCATAGTACCGGAGAACGGTGTTTTGGTCATCTTGCCCATGAGGCACGATTCACAAGTGCCAAGTGATTCATAATCAAGTGGCTCCAAAAGTCCATCAGTATGGAGTTTCTTCATGCGCTTTATACCGATATGACCTAAACGGCAGTGCCACAAATAAGTTGCACTATCATTATCAACTCTGCATCTTTTGGCTTCAACACTATGAATATGTGTATCACTACTATCGAGATTCATCAAAAATAGATCACTCTTTAAAGGTGCATGACCATAAAAGATATTACTCATATAAATAGAACAACCATTATTCTCTGATTTAAATGAATAACCGTCTCGCATCAAACAAGATCCAGATATAATGTTCATGCTCAACGCTGGCACCAAATAACAATTATTCAGGTCTAATACTAATCCCGAAGGTAGATGTAGAGGTAGCATGCCGACTGCGATCACATCGACTTTGGAACCGTTTCCCACGCGCATCGTCACCTCGTCCTTAACCAATCTTCGCTTAATCCGTAGTCCCTGTTTTGAGTTGCAAATATTAGCAACAGAACCAGTATCAAATACCTAGGTGCTACTGCGAGCATTAGTAAGGTACACATCAATAACATGTATATCACATATACCTTTGTTCACCTTGCCATCCTTCTTATCCGCCAAATACTTGGGGCAGTTCCGCTTCCAGTGACCAGTCTGCTTGCAGTAGAAGCACTCAGTTTCAGGCTTAGGTCCGGACTTGGGTTTCTTCTCTTGAGCAGCAACTTGTTTGCTGTTCTTCTTGAAGTTCCCCTTCTTCTTCCCTTTGCCCTTTTTCTTGAAACTAGTGGTCTTATTGACCATCAACACTTGATGCTCCTTCTTGATTTCTACCTCCGCAGCTTTTAGCATTGCGAAGAGCTCGGGCATTGTCTTATCTATCCCTTGCATATTATAGTTCATCACGAAGCCTTTGTAGCTTGGTGGCAGTGATTGAATTATTCTGTCAATGACACAATCATCCGGAAGATTGACTCCCAGTTGATTCAAGTGATTATAATACCCAGACATTCTGAGTATATGCTCACTGACAGAACTATTCTCCTCCATCTTGCAGCTATAGAACTTATTGGAGACTTCATATCTCTCAATCCGGGCATTCTGTTGGAATATTAACTTCAACTCCTGGAACATCTCATATGCTCCATGATGTTCAAAACGTCATTGAAGTCCCGGTTCTAAGCCGTAAAGCATGGCACACTGAACTATCGAGTAGTCATCAGCTTTGCTCTGCCAGACGTTCACAACATCTGGCGTTGCTCCAGCAGTAGGCCTGGCACCCAGCGGTGCTTCCAGGACGTAACTCTTCTGTGCAGCAATGAGGATGATCCTCAAGTTACGGACCCAGTCCGTGTAATTGCTACCATCATCTTTCAACTTTGCTTTCTCATGGAACGCATTAAAATTCAACGGAACAACAGCACGAGCCATCTATCTACAATCAACATAAACAAGCAAGATACTATCAGGGACTAAGTTCATGATAAATTTAAGTTCAATTAATCATATTACTTAAGAACTCCCACTTAGATAGACATCTCTCTAATCCTCTAAGTGATCACGTGATCCAAATCAACTAAACCATGTCCGATCATCACGTGAGATGGAGTAGTTTCAATGGTGAACATCACTATGTTGATCATATCTACTATATGATTCACGCTCGACCTTTTGGTCTCCGTGTTCCGAGGCCATATCTGTTATATGCTAGGCTCGTCAAGTTAAACCTGAGTATTCCGCGTGTGCAACTGTTTTGCACCCGTTGTATTTGAACGTAGAGCCTATCACACCCGACCACACGTGCTGTCTCAGCACGAAGAACTTTCGCAACGGTGCATACTCAGGGAGAACACTATTACTATGATAATTTAGTGAGAGATCATCTTATAATGCTACCGTCAATCAAAGCAAGATAATATGCATAAAAGGATAAACATCACATGCAATCAATATAAGTGATATGATATGGTCATCATCATCTTGTGCTTGTGATCTCCATCTCCGTAGCACCATCATGATCACCATCGTCACCGGCGCGACACCTTGATCTCCATCGTAGCATCATTGTCGTCTCGCCAATCTTATGCTTCTACGACTATCGCTACCGCTTAGTGATAAAGTAAAGCATTACAGGGCGATTGCATTGCATACAATAAAGCGACAACCATACGGCTCCTGCCGGTTGCCGATAACTCGGTTACAAAACATGATCATCTCATACAATAAAATTTAGCATCATGTCTTGACCATATCACATCACAACATGCCCTGCAAAAACAAGTTAGACGTCCTCTACTTTGTTTGTTGCAAGTTTTATGTGGCTGCTACGGGCTTAACCAAGAACCAATCTCACCTACGCATCAAAACCACAACGATAGTTTGTCAAATAGACTCCGTTTTAACCTTCTCAAGGACCGAGCGTAGCCATACTTGATTCAACTAAAGTTGGAGAAACTGACACCCGCCAGCCACCTGTGTGCAAAGCACGTCGGTAGAACCAGTCTCGCGTAAGCGTACGCGTAATGTCGGTTCGGGCCGCTTCATCCAACAATACCGCCGAACCAAAGTATGACATGCTGGTAGGCAGTATGACTTGTATCGTCCACAACTCACTTGTGTTCTACTCGTGCAAAACATCAAACCATAAAAACCTGGCTCTGATACCACTGTTGGGCACGTAGTAATTTCAAAAAATTTCCTATGCACACGCAAGATCATGGTGATGCATAGCAACGAGATGGGAGAGTGTTGTCTATGTACCCTCGTAGACCGAAGTGGAAGTGTTGACACAACGTAGAGGAAGTAGTCGTACGTCCTCCTCCCGATCCGACCGATCCAAGCGCCGTTACTCCGGCACCTCCGAGTTCTTGATACATGTTCAGCTCGATGACGCTCTCCGGGCTCCGATCATGCAAAGCTCTCGGGGAAGAGTTTCGCCAGCACGACGGCGTGGTGACGATCTTGATGAACTACCGACGCAGGGCTTCGCCTAAGCACCGCGACAATATGACTGAGGTGGAATATGGTGGAAGGGGGCACCGCACACGGCTGAGGAACGATCACGAAGATCAACTTGTGTGTCTTGGGGTGCCCCCCTGCCCCCGTATATAAAGGAGCAAGGGGGGGAGGCCGGCCGGCCCTATGGCGCGCACTAGGAGGAGGAGTCCTCCTCCTAGTAGGAGTAGGACTCCCCTCTTTCCTACTCCTACTAGGAGGGGGAAAGGAAGGGGGAGAGGGAGAGGGAAAGGGGGGCGCCGCCCCCCTCTCCTAGTCCAATTCGGACCAGAGGGGGAGGGGCGCGCGGCCCACCCTGGCCGCCCCTCTCTCTCTCTCCACTAAGGCCCATGTGGCCCAATACTTCTCCCGGGGGGTTCCGGTAACCCCTCCGGCACTCCGGTTTTATCCGAAACCACTCGGAACCATTCCGATGTCCGAATATAGTCGTCCAATATATCAATATTTACGTCTCGACCATTCCGAGACTCCTCGTCATGTCCATGATCTCATCCGGGACTCCAAACTAACTTCGGTACATCAAAATGCATAAAATCATAATAACTGTCATCGTAACCTTAAGCGTGCGGACCATACGGTTCGAGAACAATGTAGACATGACCGAGACATGTCTCCGGTCAATAACCAATAGCGGGACCTAGATGCCCATATTGGCTCCTACACATTCTATGAAGATCTTTATCGGTCAGACCGCATAACAACATATGTTGTTCCCTTTGTCATCGGTTGTTACTTGCCCGAGATTCGATCGTCGGTATCCAATACCTAGTTCAATCTCGTTACTGGCAAGTCTCTTTACTCGTTCCGTAATACATCATCTCGCAACTAACTCATTAGTTGCAATGCTTGCAAGGCTTAAGTGATGTGCATTACCGAGAGGGCCCAGAGATACCTCTCCGACATTCGGAGTGACAAATCCTAATCTCGAAATACGCCAACCCAACAAATACTTTCGGAGACACCTGTAGAGCTCCTTTATAATCACCCAGTTACGTTGTGACGTTTGGTAGCACACAAAGTGTTCCTACGGTAAACGGGAGTTGCATAATCTCATAGTCAAAGGAACATGTATAAGTCATGGAGAAAGCAATAGAAACATACTAAACGATCGGGTGCTAAGCTAATGGAATGGGTCATGTCAATCAGATCATTCAACTAATGATGTGACCTTGTTAATCAAATGACAACTCCTTTGTCTATGGTTAGGAAACTTAACCATCTTTGATTAACAAGCTAGTCAAGTAGAGGCATACTAGTGACACTCTGTTTGTCTATGTATCCACACATGTATTATGTTTCCGGTTAATACAATTCTAGCATGAATAATAAACATTTATCATGATATATAAGGAAATAAATAATAACTTTATTATTGCCTCTAGGGAATATTTCCTTCAGATGATTGAGTCCATTCAAGAACCGTGCCATAGTTTGCTCGTCATCTTCCTTGACGTTGGCTCGTATCATTGCAATCTCCATTTCCTTGTAGTACTCTTCAACGCTCTTGGTTCCTTGTTTGAGTTGTTGAAGTTTCTTGAAGAGGTCGCGGTTGTAGTAGCTTGGCACGAATCGTGCTATCATGACATCCTTCATTTGTCTCCAAGTGGTGATGGGTGGTTCACCTCTTGCCGCTCGGCGCTCAATGATTTGTTCCCACCAAATGAGGACGTAGTCTTGGAATTCAAGGGATGCCATTGCGATCTTCTTCTCTTCTTCGTAGTTATGCAAGCAGAAGATTTTGTCAACCTTCAATGCCCATGAGATGTACTCTTCGGGGTCATTGCTTCTGTTGAACTTGGGCATGGTGAACTTTAGCTTGCCATATCGTTGCTCTTCATTGTGTTGGGGTCGGGGATGATGATGCTCATGTCGTCTAGGATTGACATTGTCAAGTCGCTCTTGACGAGGAGGATTGTCGACCTCATGTTGCTCTTGGCGAGGAGGATTGTCGACCTCATGTTGCTCTTGGCGATGATTGTGTCCATTGTCTTCTTGCTCTCGATGGACTTGACGTTCTTATCTCGCTTGAGGAGAAACTTGTCTATCTTGACGAGGAGCTTGTCGATGCAAACATGCTTGGTAAAGCCTTTCTTGAGCTTCATCACGAAGTGCTTCTTGATGTAGTCGAGCTTGTCGGCCACGATTGGCTACGGCACGACTTGAGTCATGAAGGGCACGTTGCGCTTCAAGTGCTTGAACTTCGCGTAGTTGTTGTTCTTGGCATTCCGCCTCGGCGTCTTGTGCATCTTGATGTTGTCGCGTGCGGTCCTCTTGTTCCTGTTGTCGTTGACATTGCCGTTCTTGTGCTTGTGCGAAAGTGGTTTGGTTTTGGTGATGTCGATGCTCTTGAGAGTCGGTGTCGTGTAGAGGATTGCGGTTAGCTTGACGATCTTGACGCGCGGCACGATGAAGAGTGTTCGATGTCGGTGTACTTGAACCGGAGATGGTGTCGTTGGAGTGTCGACTTGAGCGGCTCCTTCTGGACGAAGTCGAAGGAGACGAACGAAGCAACAAAGCTCGAATCTCGTCCATTCTTGCGTCATTCTCGTGCTTGTGTTCGTCGAGCTTGTTGTCAAAGTAATCCCTTGTACGATTCTCGGATTGTCGGAGGTCGGTGGCGAGATTGTCGATGCGGTCGCCCAAAGCAAGTTGTTCTTGATGCAAAGCCCGTTGTGCACCAAATAGTTGATTCTTGGTGACGAAGGAAGACATGTCGTCGTCTTGCTCCAATAAGAGGGGGTTGGTAGAAGTACTTGGCCTATCCATCATTCCAAACAAAGATATGTGAGAGGGAGAAAGGAAAGAATCAATATCCAATGTACCTTGACCGATGTTGACAATGGATCAAAGATGACTCCAATGTGTAGCAAGGAAATAGCACAATTGGTACCAATTCTTGTCGGTTTTCACACCTACACAAGTAAAAGCTTATGGTGGAGCTCGGTTAGAATGGTGGCACAAAATTTGATGCAATTGTAAGTGAGACTCAATAATGTTGGAAAAGATTCACAAATTTGCAAATGCAACAAGTAGACCAATAGCAAGATAGGGTACACGGAAATACACACGCAAATAGATAAGATGGGGTTATGCAACCAAGGATGAGCCAAAATGTGGAATTCACCAAGATGCTCTTGTTGCACAACACTAGAGAGACGCTAGCACGATTGCACAATAGGCGGATACGAACTTGTGCACAACCTACTAAGCAAAAATTCAACGACTTCTATCCCAAGTATGCTATATGTATGATGTTCCTATGCTTTGATCCAAGATGATTGAGTATGACAATCTTAATGTTGTATGATGCTATGGTTCTTGCTTATAAGCTCTTTGCTTATCTTTCCTCTTTTGCTTAAAAGCTTGTTTGGCTCTTTGATGTTTGAGCTCTTTTCTCATGCAAAGTTTCACGAACCAAGATAGCAATTGTGTATGCGACAACAACTTTGTGACACAAGTGATGATACCGAGATATGTAACACGATGATAGTATGTATGCTACGGGAAGTATGAACACTAATGTGCACAAGTCACGTTGCCGGCAATACTCAAGGGCTAGTCTCGATGGGTAAGTGACGCAAAAGTAAGGCCATGGGGTTATCAATGCAATTGCAAGAGAGTATGACGATATCACGATACCAAGTTGATATCCAAGGTGAAGGTGATACCAAAGTGATGTTGATGTACCAAGATGATGTAGCCGTTCGTAGTAGTCCTTGACGAAGATGAGCGGTGGTGATGTTGATGTTGAACCGTACCTAGATAGCCGAAACACAAAAGGACACGGAAACCACAACTCAAATTCTCAAATCAAAATTTGGCAAAATTGTCGGAGTTGGTAGCGGGAAAGGCTATGGTGGTGCTATGCGAAAGTGGTGGAGTTATGCGGAAGTGTATGTGGCACTGGGACAAAATTTGGCGAAAGTTGGTCGAGAAAAGGATGGTGGAATGGTGGTTTTGCTGCCAGGGGCCGGATGTCCGGGGTGATGGCCGGATGTCCGGGCTGCCGGGTGTCCGGGCTGTTCGGGCCGGATGTCCGGGCTCGTGATCCGAGGAATTTTTCGAAGAACACCGCGTGGGGAGGTCAAATTCGGCCAAAATTGGGACGATTTTGTGGATGGAAATTGGGGAAAAGGTGGGGAAAAGCTAGATCTAGTTGCAACACACGAAATCCGCGGATCAAATCCAACAAAACTTCATCACACCAACAAATCACAAAAAAAGTTGGGGCTATTTTTGTGGGGTAATTTTCGGATTAGGACGAAAAACAACAAAATCAAGCTAGAAAACAAAGAGAGGGGGCTCCGAAATCGTGATCAACCTGGCTCATGATACCAAGATGATACGGGGTGAAACCCGAGACGGCCGATCTTTCACGAAAGGAGCGAGATCCCTCAAGGAACACGATGAACACGGGGAAGAACGGAGGGAAAAACACGAGAGAAACACTCAACCAACAAGAAATAGATCACACATGTGCTAGATCGATGAACACAAAGAGATACATGATGATCCAAAGGTCAACAAAGGACGATACAAAGTAACCGGTTCTTCTCCGATAGGAGGTCCTGAGGGGGGCCGCCCAAGAGGGGGTCTTGAATCCAATGATCTTCTCCGAAGAGGGGCCGCAGTCTCTCTTGAGGAGGAGATCCGTATGGATGAGCGAAGCTCTATCTCACATATGAGCTAAACCAACGCTAACCCTAGAAAGAGGAAGGGTATGGAGTATATATATAGTCTACCGGGGTCGAAAGGGTACATGGGCTTCGGCCCTTCACTGTTCACGCGCAGGTGAGGCCGGATGTCCGGGCGTCGGGCCAGATGTCCGGGGCTTCAGGAGGAGCCGGATGTCCGGCTGGGGGGGGGGGGGGCGGATGTCCGGGCTGGCGGGGCAGGCTTCGGTGGTTCTCTGGATAGCGGAGTCCGGATATCCAGGCTGGGGGCCGGATGCCCGGGGCGTTGCGGGAGGCCGGATGTCCGGGCTGGCGGCCGGATGTCCGGGCCAAAGTGGCCAACCTACGGGTGTCCTGGGTCGTCGGGGCCGGATATCCGGGCTGGAGGGGCCGGATGTCCGGGCTTGGGGGCCGGATGTCCGGGCCCTGTAGCCTTCTTCGCCTCCTTCCGGTGGTATTCTTCATTCGTGGACTTGGCGGCTTGTCCGTCTTCACGTGCATCTCGGGGGGGTTCCTCTTGACACCTGATCATGCATAGCATATCGGACTTAGGTAGTAGGCATGTCTCGAGTGGATCATATGTGATATCACTAAGGAAAGAAGTCACCTCGTTCTCGAGAGCTCTAGCTCGTGCTCGTGTCATGGGTCCTCTTGGCTCTTGATGAGACGGTTGTAGGTCCATGGGGATGATCGTGGGATGCTCCGTATCAATCGGTCATCTCTTCACTCCCTAAGCCGGCAATCTCATTTGTAATAAGAGCAAGCCTAGAGTACATTTCAGCGACACCTTCACCATCCTTCATTTTGAACATGTCAAGTTGACTTTGAAGCACATCCAATTTGGATTCCTTGACGGAGTCGGTACCTTCGTGCATATCAATCGAAGTATCCCAAATTTCCTTTGCATTCTCAAGACGGCTGATTTTGTTGAATTCTTCGGGGCACAATCCATTGAAGAGGATATCACAAGCTTGAGCGTTGTATTGCAGCATCTTCAACTCTTCCGCGGTGGCTTCACGGTTCGGTTCTTTCCCATCAAAGAATTCACCTTGCAAGCCAATACACACAATAGCCCAAACGGCGGAGTTATGTCCAAGAATATGCATTTTCATCTTATGCTTCCAACTAGCAAAATTAGTACCATCAAAGTAAGGACCTCTATGGTGATAATTTCCCTCGCTGGACGCCATACTCTCCTAGGTTGTGAAACCAGCGCTATGACCACCAAAAGCTATGGAAATCAAAGCAAATGGAGACCAAAGCTCTGATACCACTTGTAGGATCGAAAGTATGTCTAGAGGGGGGGGTGATTAGACTACTTGACCAAATAAAAATCTAGCCTTTTCCCAATTTTAGTTCTTGGCAGATTTTAGCTATCTTAGCACAAGTCAAGCAATCTCCACACAATTCAAGCAAGCATGCAAAAGAGTATATGAGCAACAGAAAGTAAAGCATGCAACTTGCAAGAATGTAAAGGGAAGGGTTTGTAGGATTCAAACGCAATTGGAGACACGGATGTTTTTGTCGTGGTTCCGATAGGTGGTGCTATCGTACATCCACGTTGATGGAGACTTCAACCCACGGAGGGTAACGGTTGCGCGAGTCCACGGAGGGCTCCACCCACGAAGGGTCCACGAAGAAGCAACCTTGTCTATTCCATCACGGCCGTCGCCCATGAAGGACTTGCCTCACTAGCGGTAGATCTTCATGAAGTAGGCGATCTCCTTGCCCTTACAAACTCCTTGGTTCAACTCCACAATCTTGTCGGAGGCTCCCAAGTGACACCTAGCCAATCTAGGAGACACCACTCTCCAAGAAGTAACAAATGGTGTGTTGATGATGAACTCCTTGCTCTTGTGCTTCAAATGATAGTCTCCCCAACACCCAACTCTCTCTCACAGGATTTGGATTTGGTGGAAATAAGATTTGAGTGGAAAGCAACTTGGGGAAGGCTAGAGATCAAGATTCATATGGTTGGAATGGTATATCTTGACCTCAACACAAGTGTAGGTGGTTCTCTCTCAGAGAATGTGTATTGGAAGTGTAGGTAAGTTCTGATGGCTCTCGCCACGAATGAAGAGTGGGTGGAGGGGTTTATATTGCCTCCACACAAAATCTAACCGTTACACACAATTTGCCAAACTCGGTGGGACCGAATGGTTAAACTCGATCGGACCGATTCAGCAAAACTAGTGACCGTTAGGATTTTCGGTGGGACTGAGATGCAACTCGGTAGGACAGATATGGTTAGGGTTAGGGCATAACATAATCTCGGTGTGACCGATTACACAAACTTGGTAGGATCGATTTTGGTAATAAGCTAACTAGAGAGTTGGTCAGGTAAACTCGGTGGGACCGATTCGCTCATCTCAGTGAGACCGAAATGTTACAAAAGGGAAACGGAGAGTTTACATTGCAATCTCGGTGGGACCGATCGCTCATCTCAGTAAGACCAAAACTTTAGGGAAACAGAGAGATTACAATCCCATCTCGGTGAGATCGAGATCCCTATCGGTGAGACCGATTTGCCTAGGGTTTGTGGCAGTGGCTATGACATCTGAAACTCGGTGGCGCCGGATAGAAAGAACTGGTGGGGCCGAGTTTGTCTTTTGGTTTAGGTCATATGTGGATGTGGGAAGGTAGTTGAGGGTTTTGGAGCATATCACTAAGCACTTTGAGCAAGCAAGCCATTAAGCAACACCTCATCCCTCCTTGATAGTATTGGCTTTTCCTATAGACTCAATGTGATCTTGGATCACTAAAATATAAAATGTAGAGTCTTTGAGCTTCGAGCTTGAGCCAAACTTTTTGTACTTAGAATTTTGAGGGATCCACTTTCCTCATCCATGCCATGCCATTCATTGAGCTTTTCCTGAAATATTAATCTTGGAATAATGTTAACTCAATGAGCTATATGTTGTTAGGAATTACCAAAACCACCCAGGGATAGTTGCACTTTCACTTTCATATACTAGTGGGAATTTTTCATTATAGAACTTGGCTTGTATATTCCAATGATGGGCTTCCTCAAATGCCCTAGGTCTTCGTGAGCAAGCGAGTTGGATGCACACCCACTTAGTTTCTTTTGTTGAGCTTTCACATACTTATAACTCTAGTGCATCCGTTGCATGGCAATCCCTACTCACTCACATTGATATCTATTGATGGGCATCTTCATAGCCCGTTGATACGCCTAGTTGATGTGAGACTATCTTCCCCTGTTTTTGTCTTCTCCACAACCACCACTCTATTCCATATATAGTGTTATATCCATGGCTCACGCTCATGTATTGCGTGAAGATCGAAAAAGTTTTGAAAATGTTAAAGTATGAAACAATTGCTTGGCTTGTCATCGGGGTTGTGCATGATTTAAATAATTTGTGTGGTGAAGATAGAGCATAGCCAGACTATATGATTTTTTAGGGATAACTTTCTTTGGCCATGTTATTTTGAGAAGACATAATTGCTTTGTTAGTATGCTTGAAGTATTATTATTTTTATGTCAACATGAACTTTTGTCTTGAATCTTTTGGATCTGAATATTCATACCACAATTAAGAAGATTTGCATTAAAATTATGCCAAGTAGCACTCCGCATAAAAAATTCTCTTTTTTATCATTTACCTACTCGAGGACGAGCAGGAATTAAGCTTGGGGATGCCTGATACGTCTCCAACGTATCTATAATTTTTGATTGCTCCATGCTATATTATCTACTGTTTTGGACTATATTGGGCTTTATTTTCCACTTTTATATTATTTTTAGGACTACCTATTAACCGGAGGCCTAGCCCAGAATTGCTGTTTTTTGCCTATTTTAGAGTTTCGGAGAAACAAAATATCAAACGGAGTCCAAACGGAATGAAACCTTCGGGAACGTGATTTTCTCATCAGATAAGACCCAGGAGACTTGGACCCTCCGTCAAGAAAGCCACGAGGCGGTCACGAGGGTGGGGGCACGCCCACCCTCCTAGGGCGCGCCCCCTACCTCGTGGGACCCTCGGAGCTCCACCGACGTACTTCTTCCTCCTATATATACCTATACCCCCAAAAGATCAGAAACGGAGCAAAAACCTAATTCCATGTTCTCCCCCTCTCTCGTGGAGATCTATTCGATGTAATCTTCTTTTTGCGGTGTGTTTGTTGAGACCGATGAATTGTGGGTTTATGTTCAAGTCTATCTATGAATAATATTTGAATCTTCTCTGAATTCTTTTATGTATGATTGGTTATCTTTGCAAGTCTCTTCGAATTATCAGTTTGGTTTGGCCTACTAGATTGGTTTTTCTTGCCATGGGAGAAGTGCTTAGCTTTGGGTTCAATCTTGCGGTGTCCTTTCCTAGTGACAGAAGGGGCAGCAAGGCACGTATTGTATTGTTGCCATCGAGGATAACAATATGGGGTTTTTATCATATTGCATGAAACTATCCCTCTACATCATGTCATCTTGCTTAAGGCGTTACTCTGTTTTTAACTTAATACTCTAGATGCATGTTGGATAGCGGTCGATGAGTGGAGTAATAGTAGTAGATGCAGGCAGGAGTCGGTCTACTTGTCTCGGACGTGATGCCTATATACATGATCATACCTAGATATTCTCATAACCATGCTCAATTCTATCAATTGCTCAACAGTAATTTGTTCACCAACCTCGAATACTTATGCTCTTGAGAGAATCCACTAGTGAAACCTATGGCCCCCGGGTCTATTCTCATCATATCAATCTCCATCACTTTAATCTTGCTTTGCTTTTTTACTTTGCCTTTTACTTTTCACTTTGCATCTCTATACCAAAAATACCAAAAATATTCTCTATTAGATCTCACTCCCGTAAGTGACCTTGAAGGGATTGACAACCCCTAATCGCATTGGTTGCGTTGAGATATTGTTTTGTGCAGGTACGAGGGACTTGCGTGTAGCCTCCTACTGGATTGATACCTTGGTTCTCAAAAACTGAGGAAAATACTTACGCTACTTTGCTGCATCATCCTCTCCTCTTCGGGGAAATCCAACGCAGTGCTCAAGAGGTAGCACTATGGCGCGCCCTGGGGAGTCCTACTCCCACCGGGAGTAGGATCCCCCCTTCCATGTAGTAGGAGTAGGAGAGAAGGAATGAGGAGAGAGGGAGAAGGAAAAAGGGGGGCGCCGCCCCCTTCCTAGTCCAATTCAGACTAGAGTGGGAGGGGGTGCACGGCCTGCCCTGGCCGCCCCTCTCTCTCCCCACTAAGGCCCATAAGGCACATTAAACTCCCCGGGGGGTTCCGGTAACCCCCCGGTACTCCGGTATATGTCCAAACTCACTTGGAACCCTTCCGATGTCCAAACATAGTCATCCATTATATCAATCTTTATGTCTCGACCATTTCGAGACTCCTCGTCATGTCCGTGATCACATTCGGGACTCATAACTATCTTTGGTACATCAAAACACATAAACTCATAATACCGATCATCACCGAACGTTAAGCGTGCAGAACCTATGGCTTCGAGAACTATGTAGATATGAACGAGACTCATATCCAGTCAATAACCAATAGCGGAACCTGGATGCTCATATTGGTTCCTGCATATTCTATGAAGATCCTTATTGGTCAAACCGCATAACAACATACATTGTTCCCTTTGTCATCAGTATGTTACTTGCCCGAGATTCGATCGTCTCTATCTCAATACTATCGGGGAACGTAGTAATTTCAAAAAAAATTCCTACGTGCACGCAAGATCATGGTGATGCATAGCAACGAGAGGGGAGAGTGTTGTCTACGTACCCTCGTAGACCGAAGCGGAAGCGTTGACACAACGTAGAGGAAGTAGTCGTACGTCCTCCTCCCGATCCAACCGATCCAAGCACCGTTACTCCGGCGCCTCCGAGTTCTTGACACACGTTCAGCTCGACGACGCTCCCCGGGCTCCGATCCAGCAAAGCTTTGGGGAGGAGTTTTGTCAGCACGACGGCGTGGTGACGATCTTGATGTTTTACCGGCGCAGGGCTTCGCCTAAGCACTACAACGATATGACCGAGGTGGAATATGGTGGAGGGGGGCACCGCACACGGCTAAGGAATGATCACGAAGATCAACTTGTGTGTCTTGGGGTGCCCCCCTGCCCCCGTATATAAAGGAGCAAGGGGGAGGCCGGCCGGCCCTATTGGGGCACGCCAAAGGGAGGGGGGAGTCCTCCTCCTAGTGGGAGTAGGACTCCCCTTTCCTAGTCCAACTAGGAAGAGAGGGGGGAAGGAAAGAGAGGGAGAGGGAGAGGGAAAGGGGGGCCGCGCCCCCCCTCCTTGTCCAATTAGGACTCCCATGAGGGGGGGGGCGCCACCTCCTGGCTGCTGCCCTCTCTCTCCCCTTGGGCCCAATAAGGCCCATTACTTCCCCGGGGGGTTCCGGTAACCCCTCCGGCACTCCGGTTTTATCCGAAACCACTCGGAACCATTCCGATATCCGAATATAGTCGTCCAATATATCAATCTTTACGTCTCGACCATTCCGAGACTCCTCGTCATGCCCGTGATCTCATCCGAGACTCTGAACTAACTTTGGTACATCAAAATGCATAAACTCATAATAACTGTCATCGAAACCTTAAGCGTGCGGACCCTATGGTTCGAGAACAGTGTAGACATGACCGAGACATGTCTCCGGTCAATAACCAATAGCGGGACCTGGATGCCCATATTGGTTCCTACTCATTCTACGAAGATCTTTATCGGTCAGACCGCATAACAACATACGTTGTTCCCTTTGTCATCGGTATGTTACTTGCCCGAGATTCGATCGTCGGTATCCAATACCTAGTTCAATCTCGTTGCCGGCAAGTCTCTTTACTCGTTCTGTAATACATCATCTTGCAACTAACATATTAGTTGCAATGCTTGCAAGGCTTATGTGATGTGCATTACCGAGAGGGCCCAGAGATACCTCTCCGACATTCGGAGTGACAAATCCTAATCTCGAAATATGCCAACCCAACAAATACTTTCGGAGACACCTGTAGAGCACCTTTATAATCACCCAGTTACGTTGTGACGTTTGGTAGCACACAAAGTGTTCCTCCGGCAAACGGGAGTTGCATAATCTCATAGTCATAGGAACATGTATAAGTCATGAAGAAAGCAATAGCAACATACTAGACGATCGGGTCCTAAGCTAACGGAATGGGTCATGTCAATCACATCATTCTCCTAATGATGTGATCCCGTTAATCAAATGACAACTCATGTCTATGGCTAGGAAACATAACCATCTTTGATCAACGAGCTAGTCAAGTAGAGGCATACTAGTGACACTCTGTTTGTCTATGTATTCACACATGTATCATGTTTCCGGTTGATACAATTCTAGCATGAATAATAAACATTTATCATGAAATAAGGAAATAAATAATAATTTTATTATTGCCTCTAGGGCATATTTCCTTCAGTCTCCCACTTGCACTAGAGTCAATAATCTAGATCACATCGTCATGTGATTTAACATCAATAGTTCACATCATCATGTGATTAACACCCATAGTTCACATCATCATGTGACCAACACTCAAAGGGTTTACTAGAGTCGGTAATCTAGTTCACATCTCTATGTGATTAACACCCAAAGAGTACTAAGGTGTGATCATGTTTTGCTTGTGAGAGAAGCTTAGTCAACCGGTCTGCCAAAATTCAGATCCGTATGTATTTTGCAAATTTCTATGTCTACAATGCTCTGCACGGAGCTACTTTAGCTAATTGATCCCACTTTCAATATGTATCTAGATTGAGACTTAGAGTCATCTAGATTAGTGTCAAAACTTGCATCGACGTAACCTTTTACGACGAACCTTTTTGTCACGTCCATAATCGAGAAACATATCCTTATTTCACTAAGGATAATTTTGACCGATGTCCAGTGATCTACTTCCTAGATCACTATTGTACTCCCTCGCTTAACACAGTGTAGGGTATACATAGATCTGGTCCATAGCATGACAGACTTCATAGAATCTATGGCTGGGGCATAGGAAATGACTTTCATTCTCTTTCTATCTTCTGCCGTGGTCGGGCTTCGAGTCAATTTCACACCTTGTAACACAGGCAAGAACTCTTTCTTTGACTGTTCCATTTTGAACTACTTCAAATCTTGTCAAGGTATGTACTCATTGAAAAAACTTATCAAGCGTCTTGATCTATCTCTATAGATCTTGATACTCAATATGTAAGCAGCTTCACCGAGGTCCTTCTTCGAAAAAAAACTTTCAAATACTCCTTTATGCTTTGCAGAATAATTCTACATTATTTCTGATCAACAATATGTCATTTACATATACTTATCAGAAATGTTGTAGTGCTCCCACTCACTTTCTTGTAAATACAGGCTTCACCGCAAGTCTGTATAAAACAATATGCTTTGATTATCTTATCAAAGCGTATATTCCAACTCCGAGATGCTTGCACCAATTCAAAGATGGATCGCTAGAGCTTGCATATTTTGTTAACACCTTTAGGATCGACAAAACCTTCTAGTTGCATCGTATACAACTCTTCTTTAGTAAATCCATTGAGGAATGCAGTTTAGTTTATCCATTTGCCAGATTTCATAAAATGCGGCAATTGCTAACATGATTCGGACAGACTTACGCATAGATACGAGTGAGAAACTCTCATCGTAGTCAACACCTTGAACTTGTTTAAAACCTTTTGCGACAATTCTGGCTTTGTAAATAGTAACACTACTATCAGCGTCCGTCTTCCTCTTGAAGATCCATTTATTTTCTATGGCTTGCCGATCATCGGGCAAATCCATCAAAGTCCATACTTTGTTCTCATACATGGATCATATCTCAGATTTCATGGCCTCAAACCATTTCGCGGAATCTGGGCTCATCATCGCTTCCTCATAGTTCGCAAGTTCGTCATGTTCTAGTAACATGACTTCCAGAACAGGATTACCGTACCACTCTGGTGCGGATCTCACTCTGGTTTACCTACGAGATTCGGTAGTAACTTGATCTGACGTTACATGATCATCATCATTAACTTCCTCACTAATTGGTGTAGTAGTCACAGGAACAGATTTCTGTGATGAACTACTTTCCAATAAGGGAGCAGGTACAGTTATCACATCAAGTTCTACTTTCCTCCCACTCACTTCTTTCGAGAGAAACTCCTTCTCTAGAAAGGATCCATTCTTAGCAACGAATGTCTTGCCTTTGGATCTGTGATAGAAGGTGTACCCAACAGTCTCCTTTGGGTATCCTATGAAGACATATTTCTCCGATTTGGGTTTGAGCTTATCAGGATGAAACTTTCTGATATAAGCATCACAATCCCAAACTTTAAGAAACGACAACTTTGGTTTCTTGCCAAACCACAGTTCAGATTGTGTCGTCTCAACGGACTTAGATGGTGCCCTTTTTTAACGTGAATGCAGCTATCTTTAATGCATAACCCCAAAACTATAGTGGTGAATCGGTAAGAAACATCATAAATTGCACTATATCCAATAAAGTAGGGTTATGACGTTCGGACACACCATTATGCTGTGGTGTTCCAGGTGGCATGAGTTTGTGAAACTATTCCACATTGTTTTAATTGAAGACCAAACTCGTAACTCAAATATTCTCCTCCACGATCATATCGTAGAAACTTTTATTTTCTTGTTACGATGATTCTCCACTTCACTCTGAAATTCTTTGAACTTTTCAAATGTTTCAGACTTATGTTTCATCAAGTAGATATACCCATATCTGCTTAAATCATCTGTGAAGGTCAGAAAATAATGATACTTGTCGCGAGCCTTAATATTCATCGGACCACATACATCAGTATGTATGATTTCCAACAAATCTGTTGCTCGCTCCATTGTTCCGGAGAACGGAGTCTTAGTCATCTTGCCCATGAGGCATGGTTCGCAAGAATCAAGTGATTCATAATCAAGTGATTCCAAAATCCCATCAGCATGGAGTTTCTTCATGCGCTTTACACCAATATGACCTAAACGGCAGTGCCACAAATAAGTTGCACTATCATTATTAACTTTGCATCTTTTGGTTTCAATATTATGAATATGTGTATCACTATGATCGAGATCCAACAAACCATTTTGTTGGTGTGTATGACCATAGAAGGTTTTATTCATGTAAACAGAACAATAATTGTTCTCTAACTTAAATGAATAATCGTATTGCAATTAACATGATCAAATCATATTCATGCTCAACGCAAACACCAAATAACACTTATTTAGTTTCAACACTAATCCCGAAAGTATAGGGAGTGTGCGATGATGATCATATCAATCTTGGAACCACTTCCAACACACATCGTCACCTTGCCCTTTAACTAGTCTTTGTTCATTCTGCAACTCCCGTTTTGAGTTACTAATCTTAGCAACTGAACTAGTACCAAATACTGAGGGGTTGCTATGAACACTAGTAAAGTACACATCAATAACATGTATATCAAATATACTTATGTTCACTTTGCCATCCTTCTTATCCGCCAATCACTTGGGGTAGTTCCGCTTCCAGTGACCAGTCCCTTTGCAGTAGAAACACTTAGTCTCAGGCTTAGGACCAGACTTGGGCTTCTTCACTTGAGCAGCAACTTGCTTGCCGTTCTTCTTGAAGTTCCCCTTCTTCCCTTTGCCCTTTTCTTGAAACTAGTGATCTTGTCAACCATCAACACTTGATGTTTTTCTTTGATTTCTACCTTCGCCGATTTTAGCATCGCGAAGAGCTTGGGAATATTTTCCGTTATCCCTTGCATATTATAGTTCATCACGAAGTTCTACTAACTTGGTGATGGTGACTAGAGAATTCTGTCAATCACTATCTTATCTGGAAGATTAACTCCCACTTGATTCAAGCGATTGTAGTACCCAGACAATCTGAGCACATGCTCACTAGTTGAGCGATTCTCCTCCATCTTTTAGCTATAGAACTTGTTGGAGACTTCATATCTCTCAACTCGGGTATTTGCTGAAATATTAACTTCAACTCCTGGAACATCTCATATGGTCCATGACGTTCAAAACATCTTTGAAGTCCCGATTCTAAGCCGTTAAGCATGGTGCACTAAAACTATCAAGTAGTCATCATATTGAGTTAGCCAAACATAGGGAAGCAACAACGCGAGCTATTGATCTACAACATAGATATGCTAATACTACCAGGACTAAGTTCATGATAAATTTAAGTTCAATTAATCATATTACTTAAGAACTCCCACTTAGATAGACATCCCTCTAATCCTCTAAGTGATCACGTGATCCATATCAACTAAACCATGTCCGATCATCACGTGAGATGGAGTAGTTTCAACGGTGAACATCAATATGTTGATCATATCTACTATATGATTCACGCTCGACCTTTCGGTCTCCGTGTTCCGAGGCCATATCTGTATATGCTTGGCTCGTCAAGTATAACCTGAGTATTCTGCGTGTGCAACTGTTTTGCACCCGTTGTATTTGAACGTAGAGCCTATCACACCCGATCATCACGTGGTGTCTCAGCACGAAGAACTTTCGCAACGGTGCATACTCAGGGAGAACACTTCTTGATAATTAGTGAGAGATCATCTTAAAAAGCTACCGTCAATCAAAGCAAGATAAGATGCATAAAAGATAAACATCACATGCAATCAATATAAGTGATATGATGTGGCCATCATCATCTTGTGCTTGTGATCTCCATCTTCGAAGCACCGTCATGATCACCATCGTCACCGGCGCGACACCTTGATCTCCGTCGTAGCATCGTTGTCGTCTCGCCTATCTTATGCTTCTACGACTATCGCTGCCGCTTAGTGATAAAGTAAAGCATTACAGAGCGATTGCATTGCATACAATAAAGCGACAACCATATGGCTCCTGCCAGTTGCCGATAACTCGGTTACAAAACATGATCATCTCATACAATAAAATTTAGCATCATTTCTTGACCATATCACATCACAACATGCCCTGCAAAAACAAGTTAGACGTCCTCTACTTTGTTTATTGCAAGTTTTACGTGGCTGCTACGGGCTTAAGCAAGAACCAATCTCACCTACGCATCAAAACCACAACGATAGTTTGTCAAATAGACTCCATTTTAACCTTCGCAAGGACCGGGCGTAGCCATACTCGGTTCAACTAAAGTTGGAGAAACTGGCACCCGCCAGCCACCTGTGTGCAAAGCACGTCGGTAGAACCAGTCACGCGTAAGCGTACACGTAATGTCGGTCCGGGCCGCTTCATCCAACAATACCGCCAAACCAAAGTATGACATGCTGGTAGGCAGTATGACTTATATCGCCCACAACTCACTTGTGTTCTAGTCGTGCAAATAACAACAAACCATAAAAACCTAGGCTCGGATACCACTGTCGGGGAATGTAGTAATTTCAAAAAAAATTCCTACGCGCACGCAAGATCATGGTGATGCATAGCAACGAGAGGGGAGAGTGTTGTCTACGTACCCTCGTAGACCGAAGCGGAAGCATTGACACAACATAGAGGAAGTAGTCGTACGTCCTCCTCCCGATCCGACCAATCCAAGCACCGTTACTCCGGCGCCTCCGAGTTCTTGACACACGTTCAGCTCGATGACGCTCCCCGGGCTCCGATCCAGCAAAGCTTTGGGGAGGAGTTTCGTTAGCACGACGGCGTGGTGACGATCTTGATGTTTTACCGGCACAGGGCTTCGCCTAAGCACTACAACGATATGACCGAGGTGGAATATGGTGGAGGGGGGCACCGCACACGGCTAAGGAACGATCACGAAGATCAACTTGTGTGTCTTGGGGTGCCCCCTGCCCCCGTATATAAAGGAGCAAGGGGGAGGCCGGCCGGCCCTATTGGGGCACGCCAAATGGAGGGGGGAGTCCTCCTCCTAGTGGGAGTAGGACTCCCCTTTCCTAGTCCAACTAGGAAGAGAGGGGGGAGGAAAGAGAGGGAGAGGGAGAGGGAAAGGGGGGCCGCGCCCCCCTCCTTGTCCAATTCGGACTCCCATGAGGGGGGGCGTGCGCCACCTCCTGGTTGCTGCCCTCTCTCTCCCCTTGGGCCCAATAAGGCCCATTACTTCCCCGGGGGGTTTCGGTAACCCCTCCGGCACTCCGGTTTTATCCGAAACCACTCGGAACCATTCCGATATCCGAATATAGTCGTCCAATATATCAATCTTTACGTCTCGACCATTCCGAGACTCCTCGTCATGTCCGTGATCTCATCCGGGACTCCGAACTAACTTCGGTACATCAAAATGCATAAACTCATAATAACTGTCATCGAAACCTTAAGCGTGCGGACCCTACGGTTCGAGAACAGTGTAGACATGACCGAGACATGTCTCCGGTCAATAACCAATAGCGGGACCTGGATGCCCATATTGGTTCCTACACATTCTACGAAGATCTTTACCGGTCAGACCGCATAACAACATACGTTGTTCCCTTTGTCATTGGTATGTTACTTGCCCGAGATTCGATCGTCGGTATCCAATACCTAGTTCAATCTCGTTGCCGGCAAGTCTCTTTACTCGTTCTGTAATACATCATCTCGCAACTAACATATTAGTTGCAATGCTTGCAAGGCTTATGTGATGTGCATTACCGAGAGGGCCCAGAGATACCTCTCCGACATTCGGAGTGACAAATCCTAATCTCGAAATATGCCAACCCAACAAATACTTTCGGAGACACCTGTAGAGCACCTTTATAATCACCCAGTTACGTTGTGACGTTTGGTAGCACACAAAGTGTTCCTCCGGCAAACGGGAGTTGCATAATCTCATAGTCATAGGAACATGTATAAGTCATGAAGAAAGCAATAGCAACATACTAGACGATCGGGTGCTAAGCTAACGGAATGGGTCATGTCAATCACATCATTCTCCTAATGATGTGATCCCGTTAATCAAATGACAACTCATGTCTATGGCTAGGAAACATAACCATCTTTGATCAACGAGCTAGTCAAGTAGAGGCATACTAGTGACACTCTGTTTGTCTATGTATTCACACATGTATCATGTTTCCGGTTGATACAATTCTAGCATGAATAATAAACATTTATAATGAAATAAGGAAATAAATAATAACTTTATTATTGCCTCTAGGGCATATTTCCTTCAAATACCTAGTTCAATCTCGTTACCGGCAAGTCTCTTTACTCGTTCCGTAATGCACCATCCCGCAACTAACTCATTAGTCACATTGCTTGCAAGGCTTATAGTGACGTGCATTACCGAGAGGGCCCAGAGATACCTCTCCGACAATCGGAGTGACAAATCCTAATCTCGATCTATGCCAACTCAACAAGTACCATCGGAGACACCTGTAGAGCACCTTTATAATCACCCAGTTACATTGCGAGGTTTGGTAGCACACAAAGTGTTCCTCCGGTATTCGGGAGTTGCATAATATCATAGTCATAGGAACATGTATAAGTCTTGAAGGAAGCAATAGCAATATATTAAACGATCAAATGCTAAGCTAATGGAATGGGTCAAGTCAATCATATCATTCTCTAATGATGTGATCCTGTTAATCTAATGACAACTCATGTCTATGGCTAGGAAACTTAACCATCTTTGATTCAACGAGCTAGTCAAGTAGAGGCATACTAGTGACACTCTGTTTGTCTATATATTCACACACGTACTAAGTTTCCGGTTAATACAATTCTAGCATGAATAATAAACATTTATCATGATATATGGAAATATAAATAACAACTTTATTATTGCCTCTAGGGCATATTTCCTTCAGTCTCCCACTTGCACTAGAGTCAATAATCTAGATTACACAGTAATGATTCTAACACCCATGGAGTCTTGGTGCTGATCATGTTTTGCTCGTGAGAGAGGCTTAGTCAACGGGTCTGCAACATTCAGATCCGTATGTATCTTGCAAATCTCTATGTATCCCTCCTTGACTTGATCACGGATGGAATTGAAGCGTCTCTTGATATGCTTGGTCCTCTTGTGAAATATGGATTCCTTGCCAAGACGATTGCACCAGTATTGTGGCAAAATATTTTCATTGGACCTGATGCACTAGGTATGACACCTAGATCGGATATGAATTCATTCATCTAGACTCCTTCGTTTGCTGCTTCCGAAGCAGCTATGTACTCCGCTTCACACGTAGATCCCGCCACGACGCTTTGCTTAGAACTGCACCAACTGACAACTCCACCGTTTAATATAAATACATATCCGGTTTGTGACTTAGAGTCATCCAGATCAGTGTCAAAGCTTGCATCAACATAACCATTTACGATGAGCTCTTTGTCACCTCCATCAATGAGAAACATATCCTTAGTCCTTTTCAGGTGTTTCTGGATGTTCTTGACTGCCGTCCAGTGATCCACTCCTGGATTACTTTGGTACATCCCTGCTAAACTTATAGCAAGGCACACATCAGGTCTGGTACACAACATTTCATACATGATAGAGCCTATGGATG
The DNA here is from genome assembly GCA_032464435.1 of Aegilops umbellulata. Lineage (NCBI taxonomy): Eukaryota > Viridiplantae > Streptophyta > Magnoliopsida > Poales > Poaceae > Aegilops > Aegilops umbellulata. The sequence goes on along the minus strand of CP136056.1, from coordinate 9,376,946 downwards.
AAGCATAGGGAACACCTTTCATTTTCTCTCTATCTTCTGCAGTGGTCGGGTGATAATCCCCAAGTGCAGGGAATCATCGTAGCAATTTCCGAAGGTGGAAGTGATAAGTATGGAGTGTCGAACCCACAAGGAGCTAAAGGTAAGATCAATATTCTCTCAAGCCCTATCTGCCACTGATACGAGTCTATGTACACCGAACGTTTGCTTCCAACTAGCAACGAGAAATAAAACTACGTTGTGGGTATGAAGAGGATAACTTTGTATGGTATCCGAGAGATAAAACATAAAAGTAGGTGATGTTATCATAAAGTTAGAATATATTACTAAATATTATAAATAGCGAGTGTGGAATAATGATGGATCGGTGTGCGGAATTGTCCTAGGCAATTGTTAACAAGACCGGTAGTCGTCATTGCAATTTCATATCAGGGAGAGGCATAAGCTAACATACTTTCTCTACTTGGATCATATGCACTTATGATTGGAACGCTAGCAAGCATCCGCAACTACTAAAGATCATTAAGGTAAAACCCAACCATAGCATTAAAGCATCAAGTCCTCTTTATTCCCATACGCAACAACCCCCTTACTAGGGTTTGTGTTTCAGTCACTCACCAACCCACTATAAGCGAATCATGAATGTATTGCCACACCCTACAGCGGGAATCCCTCACTCTTGCGCGACACGGAGAGCACCATAGGACATCACCAATAATAAAACATACAACTCATACCAATCTAGATCATCAATCAACCCAAAGACAAAGGATATCTACTCAAAACATCATAGGATGGCAACACATCATTGGATCATAATATGTGGCATAAAGCACCATGTTCAAGTAGGGATTACAGCGGGGTGCGGGAGACTGGACCGCGTAAAAGAGATGAGGATGGTGATGATGATGGTGATGTGGATGAAGACGAGCACCGTGGCGAAGATTCCCCTCCCGATGGCACTTCGGCGCCACCGAGAGAGAGGAGGAGAGGTTCTCCCCCTTGTGCTTCCTCCTCCATGGCCTCCCCTCTAGATGGGGAGAGGTTCTCCATCTGGTCCTTGGCCTTCATGGCGATGATGGCCCCTCCGGGATCCTCCTCCATGGCCTCCGGTGATGTTGGCCCCCTCCGGCAGGGTGCCAGAGAGGGCCTAGATTGATTTCTCGTGGCTACAGAGGCTTGCGCCGGTGGAACTTCTGATCTAGGTTATTTTCTAGGGGTTTCTGTATTTATAGGAATTTTTCGCGTTGGTTTCACGTCAGGGGGGTCTCCGAGTCGTCCACGAGGCAGGGGCCCATGCCCAGGGGGGTGGGCGCACCCCCACCCTCGTGGACAGCCCGAGACTCTTCTGGCCCAACTCTTTTGCTCCAGGGACTTCTTTTGGTCCATAAAAAATCAACAAAAATTGGCACGTCAATTGGAGTCCGTTTGGTATTCCTTTTCTGTAAAACTCAAAAACAAGGAAAAAATAAAACTGCACTGGGCTCTAGGTTAATAGGTTAGTCCCAAAAATCATATAAAATAGCATATAAATGCATATAAAACATCTAAGATGGATAATATAATAGCATGAATACTTCATAAATTATAGATACGTTGGAGACGTATCAGCATCCCCAAGCTTAATTCCTACTCGCCCTCGAGTAGGTAAATGATAAAAGAAATAATTTATGAAGTGTGAATGCTAGCAGGTGCACAAGTTTGATCAGTGATAATTTCAATCACCTTTTCTAGCATAATTATATGTCATAACAGTAGCTCATCTCATAAGTTTTTTTCATGATCAAGTAACAAGCTATTCACATGTTAAAGTATAGATCATAAACTTTCTTGAAAACTAACAAACAATGCTCTTAGTCATCAAACAACTACAATTCATCTTATTTTCAAGAAGGTTCTATGTCAGAGCTTTGATTTAGCAAACTCCAGATACTCAACTATCATTTAATCTTTCGCAATTGCTAACACTCACGTGATATTTATGGGTTCAAAGTTTTAATCGAACACAGAGAAAGATAGGGTCTTATAGATTCGCCTCCCAACCTTTTACCTCAAGGGTAATGTCAACTATAATTGTTCATGATAACTTACATCAGGATCTTTCCAACACAATGTGCTTGCCAAAGGATAAAATGTAAAAGGAAAGGTGAAGACCACCATGACTCTTGCATAAGTAGAAGATAAAAGTAAACGATAGGCCCTTCGCAGAGGGAAGCAGAGGTTGTCATGCAATTTTAAGGTTGGATGCACAAAATCTTAATGCAAAAGAACGTCACTTTATATTGCCACTTGTGATAGGGACCTTTATTATGCAGTCCATCGCTTTTATTGCTTCCATATCACAAGATCGTATAAAGGTTATTTTCTCGACACTAATAGATCATACATATTTAGAGAGCAATTTTTATTGCAAGTACCGATGACAACTTACTTGAAGGATCTTACTCAATCCATAGGTAGGTATGATGGACTCTCATGGCAAAACTCGTTTTAAGGGATATTCGGAAGCACAAGTAGTATCTCTACTTGTTGCAAAGAATTTGGCTAGCATGATGGGGAAAGGCAAGCTCAGCATGTTGGATAATCCATGACAATATATTTTATTTCGGATATAAGAAAACATAACCCATTACGTTGTCTTCCTTGTCCGACATCAACCTTTTAGCATGTCATATTTTAATGAGTGCTCACAATTACGAAAGATGTCCAATATAGTATATTTATATGTGAAATCTCTCTTCCTTCAATATTCTTTCATGAATTGTTCAAGTGACCAATTCTACGTTTGCTAATTTTCAATGAGTTTACTACCTATACTTATTAGGTGTGAAGTCATTACTCCCCATGTTATAAGCATATGAAACATATATAAATTCAGATTTATGACATTCAATTCATTCAACCATTTACTCATTGGATATACATGAAGCACATGAGTAAATGACAAACTACTCCAAAAGATATAGGTGAAGAACACTGAGTAGTCAAATAATTAACTAGCCATGGGAGGATTCTTTTTCATTCAATAATTCAAATCCAATGATTTTATTCAAACAGCAAGTAAAATTGAAAATACGCTCCAAGCAAAACACATATCATGTGATGAATAAAAATGTAGCTGCGACCTGCGAGTAAGGTATACCGATAGTTTTGAAGACGAAAGAGGGGATGCCTTCCGGGGCATCCCCAAGCTTAGGCGCTTGAGTCTTCCTTGAATATTACCTTGGGGTGCCTTGGTAATCCACAAGCTTAGGGTCTTTCCACTCCTTATTCTTTTCATATCGATATCTCACCCAAAGCTTGAAAACTTCAATCACACAAAACTTAACGAAACTTCGTGAGATAGGTTAGTATGATAAAGAGTAAACCATTCACTTTGGTTCTGTCAAAGACAAGGTTCATAATTGTTCCCACATAATGTCTACTGTACCATATCATTTCTAGAAATTTATATTGAGAAATATAAGCCATAGAAACTAGAAAACAAGCAAACTATGCAATGAAAACAGAATCTGTCAGAAACAGAACAATCTGTAATGATCTGAACAGCAACCATACTTCTGCTACTCCAAAAATTATGAAATAAATTGGTGAACGTGAGTAATTTGTCTATTAATCTTCTTCAAGAATAATCAACTCAAAAGCACTCTTCTATTAAAAATGGTAGCTAATCTCATGAGCGCAAAGTTTCTGTTTTTTACAACAAGATCACATTAACTTTCACCCAAGTCTTCCCAAAGGTCTTACTTGACACTTTATTGAAACAAAAGCTATAAAACATGATTAATACAGTAGATTAATCATGTAAACACACAAAAACAGTAAGGATAAATATTGGGTTGTCTCCCAACAAGCGCTTTTCTTTAGTGCCTTTTAGCTAGGCATGATGATTTCAATGATGCTCACATAAAAGAAAAGAACTGAAACATGAAGAGAGCATCATGAAGAATATGACTAGCACATTTAAATATAACCCACTTCCTATGCCTAGGGAATTTGTGAGCACATAATTTATAGTAACAAGAATCAACTAGCATAGGAAGGCAAAACAAGTATAACTTCAAAACTTTAAGCACATAGAGAGGAAACTTGATATTATTGCAACTCCTACAAGCATATATTCCTCTCTCATAATATTTTTCAGTAGCATCATGAATGAAGTCAACAATATAACCATCACATAAATCATTCTTTTCATGATCTACAAGCATAGAAAATTTTCTACTCTCCACATAAGCAAAATTCTTCTCATTCGGAATAGCGGGATCACTAGTTTCTAAAGTTGACACTTTTCCAAACCAGCTTTAGATGATAGTATTATTCATACTCCAAAAGATATAAGTGAAGTTCATGGAGCATTCTACAATTAATATAGACTAACCAATATTAAAGCTCAAAATATATAAGTGAAGCACATGAAGCATTCTATAAAACCATACTCAAAAGATTTAAGTGAAGCGCAAAGAACATTCTATAAGGTCATACTCAAAAGATATAAGTGAAGCACATGGATCATTCTATATATCGATGAAGAGATATCTCATACTAGCATGGTTATTAAAGAAAAATGAAAACACAAGGGACAAAAATCATGTGAACAAAACAAAACCGAGGTATACTGATATTTGTTGAAGAAGAAAGATGGGATGCCAACAGGGGCATCCCCAAGCTTAGATGCTTCAGTATCCTCTGAAATATTTACTTGGGGTGCCTTGGGAATCCCCAAGCTTGAACTCTTGCCTCTCTTTATTCTTCTCATATTGATAGCTCCTCGATCTTCAAACACTTCATCCACACAAAACTTTAACAAAAACTTTGTGAGATCCGTTAGTATAATAAAGCAAATCACTACCTTTAGGTACTGTTTCAAACTCATTCGAATTTCATATTAGAACTATATCCACTGTATTACAACTTCACCATGGTTCATACCTCCCGATACTACCCATAGATTCATCAAAATAAGCGATCAACGCATAGAAAACAGAATCTGTCTAAAACAGAACAGTCTGTAGTAATCTGGAGGTTTAGTAAACTTCTGTAACTCCAAAAATTATGAAATAAATTTGAAAATTTGAAAAATTTGTACGGAAGTAATTTGAAAAAAGTTTCAGACCCATTTGAATTTCCGGTAAAAAATGTAAAATCACGCGCTACAGCCAAAGTTTCTGTTTTTGTACTGCACATAGTAAACAAGCAATCTAATCATCCTAAAACCAAAGCTTGGCACATTATTTTTATAATACAATGGATATACATAAGGGGATAATTATTTACAGATAAACTTCCATGAAAAAATCTACATTGTTTCCGTGAGCATGAACACAAGTGCTCAAGGTCGACCCTCACTTCTTCAATGCATAACTTTCCAATCACTTCTCTTTTTGAAAAACCTTTTAGGCATGAGAAGCAAGTAATGTTTTTTGTATTTTCATTCTTAATTTTTTTTGTATGTTTCACCCACAACTAAACAGAAACAAAAAGGAAAAACAAAATCTACTTAGTGAAGAAAGCAAACAAGCACAAACGAGAATATCAACCCCACGCTATTGCTCCCCGGCAACGGCGCCAAAAAAGAGCTTGATGATCCCCAAGTGCAAGGAATCATCGTAGCAATTTCCAAAGGTGGAAGTGATAAGTATGGAGTATCGAACCCACAAGGAGCTAAAGGTAAGATCAATATTCTCTCAAGCCCTATCTGCCACTGATACGACTCTGCGTACATCGAACGTTTGCTTCCAACAAGCAACGAAAAATAAAACTACGTTGTGGGTATGAAGAGGATAACTTTGTATGGTATCGTAGAGCTAAAACATAAAAGTAGGTGTTGTTATCATAAAGTTAGAATATATTACTAAATATTATAAATAGCGAGTGTGGAATTATGATGGATCGGTGTGCGGAATTGTCCTAGGGAAATGTTAACAAGACCGGTAGTCGTCATTGCAATTTCATATGAGGGAGAGGCATAAGCTAACATACTTTCTCTACTTGGATCATATGCACTTATGATTGGAACTCTAGCAAGCATCCACAACTACTAAAGATCATTAAGGTAAAACCCAACCATAGCATTAAAGCATCAAGTCCTCTTTATGCCCATACGCAACAACCCCCTTACTAGGGTTTGTGTTTCAGTCACTCACCAACCCACTATAAGCGAATCATGAACGTATTGCAACACCCTACAACGGGAATCCCTCACGCTTGCGCGATACGGAGAGCACCATAGGACAACACCAATAATAAAACATACAACTCATACCAATCTAGATCATCAATCAACCCAAAGACAAAGGATATCTACTCAAAACATCATAAGATGGCAACACATCATTGGATCATAATATGTGGCATAAAGCACCATGTTCAAGTAGGGATTACAGCGGGGTGCGGGAGAGTGGACCGCCTAAAAGAGATGAGGATGGTGATGATGATGGTGATGTGGACGAAGACGATCACCGTGGCGATGATTCCCGATGGCACTCCGGCGCCACCGAGAGAGAGGAGGAGAGGTTCTCCCCCTTGTGCTTCCTCCTCCATGGCCTCCCCCTAGATGGGGAGAGGTTCTCCCTATGGTCCTTGGCCTTCATGGCGACGATGGCCCCTCCGGGATCCTCCTCCATGGCCTTCGGTGATGATGGCCCCCTCTGGCAGGGTGCCAGAGAGGGCCTAGATTGATTTCTCGTGACTACAGAGGCTTGCGCCGGCAGAACTTCCGATCTAGGTTATTTTCTGGGGGTTTCTGTATTTATAGGAATTTTTGGCGTTGGTTTCACGTCAGGGGGGTCTCCGAGTCATCCACGAGGCAGGGGCCCACGCCTAGGGGGGTGGGCACGCCCCCCACCCTCGTGGACAGCCCGAGACTCTTCTGGCCCAACTCTTTTGCTCCAGGGGCTTCTTTTGGTCCATAAAAAATAAAAAATAAATTGGCACGTCAATTGGACTCCGTTTGGTATTCCTTTTCTGTAAAACTCAAAAACAAGGAAAACACAGAAACTGGCCCTGGGCTCTAGGTTAATAGGTTAGTCCCAAAAATCATATAAAATAGCATATAAATGCATATAAAACATCTAAGATGGATAAGATAATAGCATGAATACTTCATAAATTATAGATACGTTGGAGACGTATCATCGGGCATTGAGTCTGACCCAACTTCACACCTTGTAACACAGGCAAGAACCCTTTCTTTGCTTGATCCATTTTGAACTTCTTCAAAACTTTGTCAATGTGCTCTGTGAAAGTCCAATTAAGTGTCTTGATCTATCTCTATAGATCTTAATGCCCAATATATAAGCAGCATCACCGAGGTCTTTCATTGAAAAACTCTTATTCAAGTATCCTTTTATGCTATCCAGAAATTCTCTATCATTTCCAATCAACAATATGTCATCTACATATAATATTAGAAATGCTACAGAGCTCCCACTCACTTTCTTGTAAATACATGCTTATCCAAAAGTCTGTAAAAAACCATATGCTTTGATCACACTATCAAAACGTTTATTCCAAATCCGAGATGCTTGCACCAGTCCATAAATGGATCGCTGGAGCTTGCACACTTTGTTAGCACCCTTTGGATCGATAAAACCTTCAGGTTGCATCATATACAACTCTTCTTCTAGAAATCCATTTAGGAATGCAGTCTTTACATCCATTTGCCAAATTTCATAATCATAAAATGCAGCAATTGCTAACATGATTCGGACGACTTAAGCATCGCTACGGGTGAGAAGGTCTCATCGTAGTCAACTCCTTGAACTTGTCGAAAACCTTTCGCAGCAAGTCGAGCTTTGTAGACAGTAACATTATCGTCAGCGTCAGTCTTCTTCTTGAAGATCCATTTATTCTCGATGGCTTGCCGATCATCGGGCAAGTCAACCAAAGTCCACACTTTGTTCTCATACATGGATCCCATCTCAGATTTCATGGCCCCAAGCCATTTCGCGGAATCTGGGCTCATCATCGCTTCCTCATAGTTCGTAGGTTCGTCATGGTCAAGTAACATGACCTCCAGAATAGGATTACCGTACCACTCTGGGGCAGATCTTACTCTGGTTGACCTATGAGGTTCGGTAGTAACTTGATCTGAAGTTATATGATCATCATCATTAGCTTCCTCACTAATTGGTGTAGGAGTCACATGAACAGATTTCTATGATGAACTAATTTTCAATAAGGGAGCAGGTACAATTACCTCATCAAGTTCTACTTTCCTCCCACTCACTTCTTTTGAGAGAAACTCCTTCTCTAGAAAGGATCCATTCTTAGCAACTAATGTCTTGCCTTCGGATCTGTGATAGAAGGTCTACCCAACAGTCTACTTTGGGTATCCTATGAAGACACATTTCTCCAATTTGGGTTCGAGCTTATCAGGTTGAAGCTTTTTCACATAAACATCACAACCCCAAACTTTAAGAAACGACAACTTTGGTTTATTGCCAAACCATAGTTCATAAGGTGTCGTATCAACGGATTTAGATGGTTCCCTATTTAACGTGAATGCAACTGTCTCTAAAGCATAACCCCAAAACAATAGCGGTAAATCAGTAAGAGACATCATAGATCGCACCATATCTAGTAAAGTACGATTATGACGTTCGGACACACCATTACGCTGTGGTGTTCCGGGTGGCGTGAGTTGAGAAACTATTCCGCGTTGTTTCAAATGAAGACCAAACTCGTAACTCAAATATTCTCCTCCACAATTAGATCATAGAAACTTTATTTTCTTGTTATGGTGATTTTTTTCCACTTCACTCTGAAATTTTTTGAACTTTTCAAATGTTTCAGACTTATGTTTCATCAAGTAGATATACCCATATCTGCTCAAATCATCTATGAAGGTGAGAAAATAACGATACCCGCCGCGAGCCTCAACATTCATCGGACCACATACATCAGTATGTATGATTTCCAATAAATCTGTTGCTCGCCCCATTGTTCCGGAGAATGAAGTTTTAGTCATCTTGTCCATGAGGCATGGTTCGCAAGTACCAAGTAATTCATAATCAAGTGATTACAAAAGTCCATCAGAATGGAGTTTCTTCATGCGCTTTACACCAATATGACCTAAACGGCAGTGCCACAAATAAGTTGCACTATCATTATCAACTCTACATCTTTTGGCTTCAATATTATGAATATGTGTATCACTACTATCGAGATTCAACATAAATAGACCACTCTTTAAGGGTGCATGACCATAAAAGATATTACTCACATAAATAGAACAACCATTATTCTCTGATTTAAATGAATAACCGTCTCGCATCAAACAAGATCCAAATATAATGTTCATGCTCAATGCTGGCACCAAATAACAATTATTTAGGTCTAATACTAATCCCGAAGGTAGATGTAGAGGTAGCGTGCCGACCGCGATCACATCGACTTTGGAACCATTTCCCACGCTCATCGTCACCTCGTCCTTAGCCAATCTTCGCTTAATCCATAGTCCCTGTTTCGAGTTGCAAATATTAGCAACAAAACCAGTATCAAATACCCAGGTGCTACTGCGAGCACTAGTAAGGTACACATCAATAACATGTATATCACATATACCTTTGTTCACCTTGCCATCCTTCTTATCCGCCAAATACCTGGGGCAGTTCCACTTCCAGTGACCAGTCCCTTTGCAGTAGAAGCACTCAGTCTCAGGCTTAGGTCGAGACTTGGGCTTCCTCACTTGAGCAGCAACTTGCTTGCTGTTCTTCTTGAAGTTCCCCTTCTTCCCTTTACCTTTTTTCTTGAAACTGGTGGTCTTGTTAACCATCAACACTTGATGCTCCTTCTTGATTTCTATACCTCTGCAGCCTTTAGCATTGCGAAGAGCTCGGGAATTGTCTTATCCATCCCTTGCATATTATAGTTCATCACGAAGCTCTTGTAGCTTGGTGGCAGTGATTGAAGAATTCTGTCAATGACACTATCATTAGGAAGATTAACTCCCAGTTGAATCAAGTGATTATTATACCCAGACATTTTGAGTATATGTTCACTGACATAACTATTCTCCTCCATCTTGCAGCTGTAGAACTTATTGGAGACTTCATATCTCTCAATCCGGGCATTTGCTTGAAATATTAACTTCAACTCCTGGAACATCTCATATGCTCCATGACGTTCAAAACGTCGTTGAAGTCCAGGTTCTAAGCTGTAAAGGATGGCACACTGAACTATCGAGTAGTCATCAGCCTTGCTCTGCCAGACGTTCATAACATGTGGCATTGCTCCTGCAGCGGGTTTGGCACCTAGCGGTACTTCCAGGGCGTAATTCTTCTATGTAGCAATGAGGATAATTCTCAAGTTACGGACCCAGCCCGTGTAGTTGCTACCACCATCTTTCAACTTAGCTTTCTCTAGGAACACATTAAAATTCAATGGAACAACAGCATGGGCCATCTATCTACAACAACATAGACATGCAAAATACTATCAGGTACTAAGTTCATGATAAATTAAAGTTCAATTAATCAAATTACTTAAGAACTCCCACTTAGATAGACATCCCTCTAATCATCTAAGTGATCACGTGATCCAAATCAACTAAACCATGTCCGATCATCACGTGAGATGGAGTAGTTTTCAATAGTGAACATCACTATGTTGATCATATCTACTATATGATTCACGCTCGACCTTTCGGTTTCAGTGTTTCGAGGCCATATCTGCATATGCTAGGATCGTCAAGTTTAACCCGAGTATTCTGCGTGTGCAAAACTAGCTTGCACCCGTTGTATGTGAACGTAGAGCTTATCACACCCGATCATCATGTGGTGTCTCGGCACGACGAACTTTCGCAACGGTGCATACTCAAGGAGAACACTTATACCTTGAAATTTAGTGAGAGATCATCTTATAATGCTACCGTCGAACTAAGCAAAATAAGATGCATAAAGGATAAACATCACATGCAATCAATATAAGTGATATGATATGGCCATCATCATCTTGTGCCTTTGATCTCCATCTCCAAAGCACCGTCATGATCACCATCATCACCGGCGCAACACCTTGATCTCCATCATAGCATCGTTGTCGTCTCGCCAACTATTGCTTCTACGACTATCGGTACCGCTTAGTGATAAAGTAAAGTAATTACATGGCGATTGCATTTCATAAAATAAAGCGACAACCATATGGCTCCTGCCAGTTGCCGATAACTCCATTACAAAACATGATCATCTCATACAATAAAATTTAGCATCATGTCTTGACCATATCACATCACAACATGCCCTGCAAAAACAAGCTAGACGTCCTCTGCTTTGTTGTTGCAAGTTTTACGTGGCTGCTACGAGCTGAGCAAGAAGCGTCCTTACCTACGCATCAAAACCACAATGATATTTTTTTCAAGTATGTGTTGTTTTAACCTTCAACAAGGATCGAGCATAGCCACACTCGATTCAACTGAAGTTGGAGAAACTGACACCCACCAGCCACCTGTGTGCGAAGCACGTCGGTAGAACCAGTCTCGCGTAAGCGTACGTGTAATGTCGGTCCGGGCCACTTCATTCAACAATACCGCCGAATCAAAGTATGACATGCTGGTAAGAAGTATGACTAGTATCGCCCACAACTCACTTGTGTTCTACTACGCATAAACCTGGCTCGGGTGCCACTGTTGGTGTCGTGGTTTTGTCACGGCAGATGTCCTAGTGAGAGGACTTAGTCGTGGAGCCATCGCGACGGGTTAGCTTGAAGGGGCTAAAGCGGACACAGGGACGCAGAGAGTTTATACTAGTTCGGCCCCTTCGATGAAGGTAAAAGCCTACGTCTAGTTGTGATGGAATTGATGGGGTTTCGATGACTAGGGAGCAAACAAGCTTCGCCTAAGTCTCGAGTTGTTGTTGTCTGTCCTTTAACCGCCGCCGGGTCGTCCCCTTATATACACGGGTGATGCCCATTGGTCCACAGAGTCTCAATGCCGGTTCATACTCGTATCCGGGTTGGTCTCTCCTTATTCCTAACTTACAATACAAGTTTACATATAAGCCGGTTTACGGCTACAGGTCTTAAACCGACTACAGACCTTGGGCCCTTATATGCCTCTTTGGGCTTTAACACCTTTGAACTACTGATGAAGTTAACCCGGCCCAGGTAGGCCGGTTTACGCCCAGTAGTAATATCCCCAACATTAGGCCCGAGATTGATTTGAACGGGTTCATGTCAATCCTTAGCAAAAAATCTTCGTCTTCAACGTCTTCTTGTAGTTGTTGAACCGCCGTGATGTCACCTTCTCTGGTTGCTGTAAACCGACATGACGTCATCACAAAGATAACATTCATGATACCTTCTTTGTTTAATAGATCCGCAATAACCGAGGCGACAGCTCCGCTTCCAAGATTTATGGTTCCTTGATTCACGCGCCTGACACATGTCTCTTGCCTTATAAATAGGACCGAAGGGTCATTTCTTTTCTCCCCTTCGTCCCCTTTCTCTTCGTCTTCCTTGCGTCGCCAGCCTCGGAGCTCCGTCGTCGTCGTTGACCTCTGCACCGTCTTGGGCCGCTGCATCAACCTGAACGCACCAGAAAACCGCGGCGATCTTCCGCGTCTCCCTCAGCTCTGGTAGGTCCTCTGCTTTTCTCGACCTAGATCTGTTCTAGGGTTTTATGTTCTTGCGGTGCTCCATCAACTGTTCATACTCATACCCAGACTCCTGGATAGATCTGTGAAACCCTGCTCTGATTAGCAGTAGCTTTTAGCATCCGCCTGTAGCTTCATGCTCAAGTCCATAGATCTCACATACTTTTCTGCTCATTGAATCAATACTGTTCTGCTTTAAGCTTTTGAATATTTTTCCTCTTTTCTGAACTGGCTTCAGATCCATCGTCGTAGAGAAATCTTGTGAAATCTGTTTCTGTACACTTAGCCATCCGCAACCTCAATTGCTTTCAATGTTCAGATCAGGCGGTTTAACTTAATATAGAAAAAGTTAATAAACCGGTATACATCATTAGTCCCCTTGTTGAACCGCCAAACTCTTTAACCATATAACACCGCTTCATAGAACTCCGGTTTAGATATAGTTGCCTCCGGTTTAACATTGTATATATCAATGTACTTTAATCAATGCATGCTTGAACCGGAATCACCTATCTTGTAGATTTCACCATGGCCAAGCAAGTATATGAGTGCAACTGGGTTCCTTCTCGCGTCACAGAAACTCCACTGAACAACTTAGTCTTGACCGGCGCTTTAAGCAGCAAAGATACTATCCATTGGAGGGTCCCTGGTAAAGAATGTCCTCCCACACCTCAAGAGGGAGAGGTTGTCTTCTTCGCAGATCACTTAGCCCGGGGTTTTAATCCGCCCGGTTCAAAATTCTATCGAGATGTCTTAGCCAATTTTTAACTCCGCCCGCAAGACACTGGCCCCAACTCTGTTACCAACATATGTCACTTCCAAGTGCTCTGTGAGGCATACTTTCAAGAGGAACCCACAGTTGAGTTGTTTAGAGACTGCTTTCACCTAAACCGCCGCACAGAATTCACTGATGGCTCCAATACGGAATTGGGTGGTGTGGCGATTCAGAAAAGAAAGGAGGTCACTTACCCTCACATCAAACTGCACAGCCACCCCAAGGAGTGGAATCAATTATGGTTCTATTGCAAAGACACCTCCCCTGCTAATGAAAATCCTTTGCCTGGCTTTCGTCCGGAGCGGCTTAGTAATACACACCCCTTCCCGCAAAGGTTGACTGCCAAAGAGATAAGTAAATACGCTCCTCAACTATCCAAGCTCAGAGCCTTCATGGCCAATGGTTTAACAGGAATTGATCTCGCACGCTGTTGGATATCATGGAGCATACTGCCCCTCAGCCAGCGCTCCCGTTTGATGTGCGAGTATACCGGTAGTGTCGATGACCCGCTCCGACATGTTAACATCCAGCTCACAGATGACAAGATCACAGAAGCTGTGAAGAAAATGTTGAACGAACCGGAACACCTCTGCGCTCGAACCGGCCTGCTCCCCTTCTGTGCCACCAAAAAACCGCCAGCTGTAAGATTTTGAATGTACTTTTTACTGAACATGTCATTGCTATTTCTGTATATTATTTAATATCAACTGCTGCTTAAACAGGGCGATGATCCATTTTGGAGCAAGAAGCTTCCTCGGGAGAAACCAGAAAAACCAGATAAATCGGAAAGACCAATCCGGCCAAAAACCAAAGTCATTAAGAGGCCTGCTCATAAAAGGAAAACCACTGCATCTTCTGATCCGCCCGCTAACGACGATGTGGGTAATCCGGACCTTGAGGTAGAACTTGATTCACTTGGCTTACTTTTCACACGCCTTATTGATGATAATATTTGTCAGGATGATGCCGATGCTAGTCATGCTGATGCTGCAGAGGTAATTACTCTCTCTTCTGATTCGAATCCTTTGCCTTCACTAAAAATCCATCAGGCAAACCGGAAAGTTAAATTTTCTCATCCTCTTGCTTACTTGGATCCCAAATTTCTTATGAAGACCCAACAACACGAAGCTCGCTGCACAACCCGGCACAGCGGCCAGGTAGTTACCTCCGCCGGTTTACCGAACAGTCCGGTTCGGAAACGCACGCCGTTCAGAGGTCTCTAATTTGCTTGTCAGTGCTTGTCCTAAAGCAGGCTGTTTTCGTCAACCTCTTAATCCATCTGACTCCGATTATCAGGTTACTTCCCACTCATCCTCTGGCGAGTCATCGGCCACTCAGCTGCCACCACTCAAAACGGTGCTTGGGTAAGTTATACCTATCATAATATTTCTGATACCTCACGTTGGAACATATACTGTATTTGATTTTGATTATTCCCTTTAGGGCCAAGCCTAGGCCAAGCAAAAAGGCCCGCCTGGATAAAGCGGCCGAGGAGGATGTCGTTCCTGAACCGGATAAAACACCAGATCCTGAAGCGGCCATTCGCGAAGATATACTCAACGACCCCCCACTGCAAGATGAAGACGTTATTGCCGAAGAAAGGCCTGTTGATACCTCAGGCCCTGCTGACCATCCTGGAAGCCCCATCCGGATTGAGAAAACCACCAGTCCAATCCGGCCTGCTGACCAACCAACTGCCCCTTGTCAAACCGGTGATGCCAAGGATGATGATGTTGTGATTACTGGCATTGGCCGTACTGAACCGAGTAATCTGGTCGCCTTATCAAAGCATACTACCAAAGAAGAATTCGCTACTATGAGCAAAGGCAAGTGGAATGTTGATCTGACAACTTACGCTGCTCTGAATGCCCAAGATCTTCATTCCGGCTACTTGAACCGGCTGTATACCAGCCGTGACTATGAAGCCGGTCTGGTGAATATGATGAAAGAAAAACTGGAGGTAACTTCCATGTGCTTTTTCCTGCTTGGATACTTGAATTTTGTTAACTCTCCTAGCCCCCAAGGGCCGGTTTAGGAATCCTCTTTTAAACCGGGACTTACTATTATAAATCTGAATGCTTCGAAATTCACTGATGTAGCCCCCATGGGCCGGTTCAACTTAATGTAGTTAAACCGGGACTTAAGTACTTTAACATGGTAGCATCAGAACTTATTTGAGCAAATAGCCATTAGCCCCCAAGTGCCAAGTTGAATACTTGTATTGAGCTTGGGACTTTGGAATCAATTGACAGATGAAGATCAAATATGCATTAGCCCCCAAGTGCCAAGTGCATAACTTGTTATGTGGTTGGTACTTCAATTCTTGTACCATTTGTTACATCATATGACTGTCTGTATGCAGGCTGAGCTGAAGACCAAAGAAAGCCAACTCGCCGATCTTCAAGAAAATTTGAAATCCCAACAAGCTGAAACCTCGAAGGCGAAAGAGGAGTTGACCAGCGCTTTAAGCGTCATGGAACAGCTGAAGGAGGGCTTCAAGAAAGAGCGGACGGATTGGGCCACTCAGAAAGCCGCTTTGACCAAGAAAATTGAAACTGCTGAAGCCGCCCTTAAACCGGTAGTAGATGAGCTGACCAACGTAAAGCGGCAAGTGCATGCCATGACTGCCGCCATCTTTGGTAAGCGTCCTTTGACTTCTGTAATAATTTGGCCTTCCTATGATAGGTACGGTTTGTGAACTTTTTGTCATGTTGCAGGCACCCGCATTGGTCACTTGGGGTTAGATGTTCGCATGAAATTGAAGGCCGCCTACACATTAATCGAACAACTGTATACCGGAGCGCAGCGGATCATTTCTACTGCATCACATAACAATCTGGCGCCCACTTTAATTCAAGATACCCTTAAGAGGTTGTCAATGCTTCCCGCCCGGGTTGAAGAGCTGAAGAAATCTGCTGCTCGAACCGGTGCCATCAATGCCTTAATCCGGGCAAAAGCATGGGTGCCGGATTTTGATCCTATTGAGGCAGCTCAGGGTTATCCCAGTTTGAAGGAAGATGGCTCAGAGTTCGATGAGGATGACCGGAGAGCGATAAACCGGGCGGTGCTCCCTCTAGCTTGCCAATTGGTGGAAGAGGCGAACTTGTCACATTATCAAGCTCAATATAACAATCAGAACAAGCGAGTGGCAGCACCGATCCCTGAAGCGCAGAATCTGATCCCTCCAATCCGTAAGCATACTTACGCTCCTGATATTGAACCGTCTTCACTGATCCATGATGAAGCTGTCTTTCAAGCCTTAATGGGAATCGACTGGACCACTGTTGACTTCCAGCCACTGGGTAGGGAAGAAGAAGGTGAAGCGGCGCAGGACGATCCACAACCATCAGACCAGGGCGGTGACCAAGCTTGAACCGGAGACCGGTTTAAATGGCTGCTTTGCTATATTCCGCCAAGAAAACAATGATCTTATTTGGGCACCATGTTGCCTTGTAATAGGATAGCTAATACTCTTGCTTCTGAGATGCCTTCGTGCATCAGTGCTGATACTTTTGTTTGAAAAATTGAAACCTTCAATCTATATCTCCTGCAATCACAAATCTTAAACTGCCACGGCTGTTGTACCGCCAGCCGGTTTATGACATATATATATATATACACACACACAAGGAAATTGAGGTATATATCAAATTTTGTGATACAAAATACCTGCCATCGCTGGGCATGAAGTTGGCTTTACCAATCTTGAAGCGGAGGTTTATAAAACTATACCGTCAAAGGAGAAAACAACTCCTGTGTATACAATGCCGGTTTACCATGTAAACCGTGTCGGGTTACGATAAACACCCTGTTACTCCATAATGGGATGTTAACAGAAAAAAGTCAAACCGGGCAAATAATCTCCGGATTAAAAATGGACCGTGTTCCGTCAATTGACAGTTTGAACCGGTTTAAAACATTGTCGGCTTTTTAAGAAACACAACAAAAATAAAGCAATAGTTATTAAGAAAAAACATTGAAGCAAAGGCAATGATAAAACCGTTTGCAAAGAGAGGCTTTATTGAGACGATCAGATGGTGTTACCATGGTCGGACACGACCAAGCTCCCGATAGGTGTAGCTATGGTTCAAGTCAGCCAGGTCCCCAAATGAAACCGTGGCATTATGTCGATCAAGAGGCGTGGCAATGGTTCGGGTTCGACCAAGCCCCCAAGTGATTCTATGGCCTTAGGCCGATCAAGAGGCGTGACTGGTTCAGACTTGACCATGTCCCCAAGTGATCTGGTGGCTTTCGCCTATCAAAAGGTATTGCATTGGTTCGGACACGACCAAGCCCCCAAGTGATGTTTATAAAATTTTCAAGGGGTAAACCGAAGGCCGCTTTAAGACAGAATAACTCCGTGTAACCACGCATGATGTAAAAGAACAGATACCCCGCTTTAGCTAAGGCTCTGGTTTATTATATTAATCATAATATATACACTGTCATAATATGTACATAAGTAGAGCCAATGGCTCAGGTATAGTAAGACCGAAGATGAGCTATGTTCCACGGCCTGTTGGTCTCCTCCTCTGATGTACTTGAGTCTTTATGCTCTCGAATATCGATCAGATAGTATGACCCGTTGTGCAGATTCTTGCTGACCACGAAAGGTCCCTCCCAAGGTGGGGATAACTTATGCATATCAGTCTGATCTTGGATGAGCCGAAGCACCAAATCTCCCTCTTGAAAGGTTCTGGTTCTAACTCGGCGACTGTGATAACGACGAAGATCCTGTTGGTAAATCGCCGAGCGGGCAGCTGTTATGTCACGCTCTTTATCCAACCGGTCCAAAGCGTCTTGCCGTGCTGTCTCGTTGTCCGCTTCAACATAAGCCGCCACACGAGGTGAATCATGACGGATATCACTAGGGAGAACCGCCTCCGCTCCATAGACCATGAAGAACGGTGTGTATCCTGTTAATCTGTTGGGTGTGGTATTGATGCTCCATAACACCGATGGCAACTCTTCTACCCAACAACCCGGTGTTCTCTATAAAGGAACCATAAGCCGGGGCTTGATGCCTCTCAAGATCTCCTGATTAGCTCTTTCTGCTTGACCCTTGGACTGTGGGTGCTCCACTGATGAAACGTCAAGTCGGCTGTGCTCACGTTCGCAGAATTCCTTCATAGCCCCCTTGGACAAATTGGTACCATTATCTGTAATGATACTGTGTGGAAAGCCAAACCGAAAAATCACCTTTTTGATGAACTGAACCACCGTGGCCGCATCACACTTGCTAACAGGTTCTGCCTCCACCCACTTTGTAAACTTGTCAACCGCCACCAAGAGGTGGGTCTTCTTATGCTTGGACCTTTTGAAAGGCCCAACCATATCCAGCCCCCAAGTTGCAAACGGCCAAGTGATTGGAATCATCCTCAATTCTTGAGCCGGCACATGAGCGCGTCTTGAAAACTTTTGGCAACCGTCACATCGTCTGACTAGATCCTCCGCATCAGCATGAGCAGTTAACCAATAAAAACCATGGCAGAACGCCTTAGCCACCAAAGAGTTTGAACCGGCGTGATGACCACAATCTCCTTCGTGGATCTCACGCAAAAATTCACAGCCTTCCTCAGGAGACACACAACGTTGGAACGCCCCTGACACAGTGCAATGATGCAATTCGCCATTAACAATAGTCATGGACTTGGATCGCCGGATTATCTGTCGGGCCAAGGTTTCATCCTCTGGTAGCTCGCCCCGGTTCATGTACGCAAGATAAGGAAGCGTCCAATCCGGAATGATATGAAGAGCTGCCACCAATTGAGCCTCCGGATCAGGAATAGCCAAATCCGCTTCACCAGGGAGCCTGACCGACGGGTTGTGCAGCACATCAAGAAAAACATTAGATGGGACCGGTTTATGCTGAGAGCCCAACCAGCTTAAAGCGTCCGCCGCTTCATTCTTCCGACGGTCCACATGGTCCACTTAATAGCCCTTGAAGTTACCTGCAACAATATCCACCTCACGACGATATGCGGCCATGAGTGGGTCCTTAGAATCCCAAGTGCCAGACACCTGTTGAGCCACTAGGTCTGAGTCACCGAAGCACTTAACCCGGCTTAGATTCATCTCTTTAGCCATCCTGAGACCATGGAGCAAGGCTTCATACTCAGATGCATTGTTAGTACAAGGGAACATTAAGCGGAGAACGTAACAGAACTTGTCACCTCGTGGGGAAGTTAATACGACTCCAGCCCCGAGCCCTCCAACTGCCTGGATCCGTCAAAATGGATGGTCCAATATGTGTGATCCGGCTTCTCTTCAGGTGCTTGCAACTCTGTCCAATCATTGATGAAATCAACAAGTGCTTGGGACTTCACCGTCGTTCGAGGCACATATTTCAACCCGTGCGGCCCAAGCTCTATAGCCCACTTGGCAATCCGGCCAATCGCTTCCCGGTTCTGGATGATATCACCTAAGGGAGCAGAACTGACCACTGTGATGGGGTGCCCTTGGAAATACTGCTTCAGCTTCCGGCTTGCCATGAAGACTCCATATACCAGCTTCTGCCAATGCGGATACCTTTGCTTGCATTCAATAAGTACTTCGCTGATATAGTAAACCGGACGCTGAACCGGATGCTCTTTGCCTGCCTCCTTTCTCTCCACCACAATAGCCACACTAACTGCGCGAGAGTTAGCAGCAACATATAGCAGTAGCGGCTCCTTGTCAATGGGAGCGGTGAGCACAGGCGGATTGGGTAATTGCCGCTTTAAGTCCTCAAATGCCTTGTCAGCAGCGGGGCTCCAGACGAATTGATCCATCTTCTTCAACATTTGATACAAAGGGATTGCCTTCTCACCAAGGCGGCTGATAAACCGGCTCAACGCGGCAATCCGGCCAGCCAGACGCTGAACGTCATTGATACACTTGGGTTTAGCCAGGGAGGTGATGGCTGTGATCTTCTCCGGATTAGCCTAAATTCCCCTGTTGGACACCAGAAAGCCCAATAATTTGCCTGCCGGTACACCAAAAACACACTTGGCCGGATTGAGCATCATCTTATACGTCCTCAGGTTATCAAAGGTTTCCTTCAAATCATCAACCAGAGTCTCCTTCTTCCTTGACTTAACCACAATATCATCCACGTAAGCATGTACATTACGGCCAATCTGCTTGTGAAGGCAATTTTGTACACACCGTTGATAGGTTGCCTGGGCACTCTTGAGCCCAAAAGGCATAGACACATAGCAGAAGGCTCCAAAGGGAGTGATGAACGTCGTCTTCTCCTGGTCCTTAACCACCATTTTGATCTGATGATAACCAGAATATGCATCCAAAAAACACAAACGCTCGCAACCCGTCGTAGCATCAATGATTTGATCAATACGGGGGAGGGCAAAAGGATCTGCTGGACAAGCTTTATTAAGGTCTGTGTAATCCACACACATACGCCAGGTGCCGTTTTTCTTAAGGACCAGCACCGGATTAGCAAGCCACTCAGGGTGAAAAACTTCAACAATAAAGCCAGCTGCCAAAAGCCTGGCTACCTCTTCTCCAATAGCTTTGCGTCTTTCTTCATTAAACCGGCGGAGGAACTGTTTCACCGGTTTGTATTTAGGATCCACATTAAGAGTGTGCTCAGCGAGTTGCCTCGGTACACCTGGCATGTCAGAAGGCTTCCATGCAAAAATGTCCCGATTCTCACAGATGAACTCGATGAGCGCGCTTTCCTATTTCGGATCCAAGTTCACACTGATGCTGAAATGCTTGGACGAATCGCCAGGCACGAAGTCAACAAGCTTAGTCTCAGCTGCCGATTTGAATTTCAGGGCCGGATCATGCTCCGTAGTTGGCTTCTTCAACGGAGTCATATTAATATATGCTGATTTGCCAGGTACCACACCATGGAACACCGTATTGGACGGTTTGAGATTTTTATCTGTTAGTCCCATACGATGGAAGGTCTCATAGTACAAGATATTAATGCTGCTCCCTTCATCCATGAGTACCTTGGTGAACTTATAACCTCCCACCTGAGGCGCTACCACCAATGCTAGCTGACCCAGATTGTCAACCCAGGGAGGGTGATCCTCTCGACTCCATACGATTGGCTGCTCCGACCAGCGTAGATAACGGGGCACGGCTGGTTCAATAGAGTTGACTGCCCGCTTCTGAACCTTCCGGTCTCGCTTGTCCAAGCTAGTGGTGAATACATGATACTTCCCACTATTCAACTGCTTTGGGTTGCTCTGGTAACCCGACTGTTGCTGCTGCTGGTTGTAACCGCCCTGGTCATTCCGATTATTTTGATTGTTATGTCCGCCCGGATTACCATTAAATCCTGAACCAGAATTTCCTCCACCGTAACCCGGCCCGGATCCTGAGCCACCGCCAGAGCCGTGATTATACTGGAAAGCATTAGAATTTTTGAACTCCTGCATAATGTAGCAATCCTTCCAAAGGTGGTTTGCTGGCACCTCCTTCGTCCCATGCTTCGGACACGGCTGATTCAATAGATAATTTAGGCGGTCCGGGTTAGGGTTAGGCGCTCCACTGCGATTCGGCGGTTTACCCTTGCGTCGCTGGCCCTTGTCCTGCGCGTTGGTATTAGCCATGAAGTCCATGTTGCCATCCGCTTTACGCTTGCCTCCGCCACCATTACCGGTCGAGTGATGTTGCTGACCTTTGGAGTTGTCGTTCTTCTTTCCCTTCCCTGTCTTTTCATCGTCAGA
Organism: Aegilops umbellulata; assembly: GCA_032464435.1. Lineage (NCBI taxonomy): Eukaryota > Viridiplantae > Streptophyta > Magnoliopsida > Poales > Poaceae > Aegilops > Aegilops umbellulata. Next base: position 9,354,900 of record CP136056.1, on the reverse strand, counting down.
CTCGGGATCCTTGGTACTATCAGAATCAGCATACTTTACCAAAGCGGCCATGAGAGTCCCCATGTCAGTGCAGTGGCGCTTCATCCGCCCTAACTTCAACTTTAGGGGCCCAAGCCGGCAATTACCTTCCAGGGTTATGACCGTGGTGTCAGCGTTGATGCGGTCTGATGAATGCAGAACTTGCGAGACCCGGCACACCCAATGAGTCGTTGATTCTCCTTCCTCCTGGACACAGGCAGCTAGATCCACTATCGACATAGGCTGCTTGCACGTGTCTTTGAAATTACTGATAAACCGGGCTCGTAACTGGGCCCATGAACTGATAGAATTGGCCGGTAAGCTTTTTAACCAAGTATGGGACATTCCTTCAAGCATCATGGTGAAATACTTTGCACACGCTGCATCATCCACATCAAGCATCTCCATGGCCATCTCATAGCTCTCCACCCATGTCTCTGGAGGTTGATCCGCCGTATAATTTGGTACCTTGCGCGGGCCCTTGAAATCCTTGGGCAGGCGCACATTGCGTAAAGCGGGGACAAGGCAAGGCACCCCCAAAGAGCTAGAGGTAACTCCAGGCTCGACCGAGGTGGTCGGACGAACCGGCGTAAGCTGACGAGCTTGATACTGTGCTGCTAACTCGGCCTCCCTGCGCGCTCGGGCCCGGTCCACCACTTCCTGAGCATTATCGACACCACCGGCCGGGTTGTTACCACGGGGCGCTCCACGTCATGCATTACTTGACACGGCCGGTTCATCCATATGCCTGCTATAGCTCCGGCTTGGACGAGGGGTAGAATGGATCCGGTCGCGGCTGTACGAATACGCTTCCTGTTGGACCAAGCCTGTCCTAAGGAGCTCCTTGACCCGGCGCGTCTCTATTGCCTGCGGCGAATCACCTTCAATTGGAATGGCCTTCAGCCGGGCAGCAGCAGCAACGAGATTGTCCATTGGATTGGAGTAGTGACCCGGGGGTGTTGAAACAACCTGAGGCACAACAATGTTATGGCGAGGTAGATCTATCAAACGGGGTTGAACCAGCGCGCCCGTCCCAGGTGCTTCCATCCGGTTTACCACTGGCGGATTACTGGTTCCTGCCCCTGGGGTATTGAAGAGATCTCTGGCTTCGAAGACCAAAGGCAAACGGGATCTGTATTTCCTCTTCATGACTTCATGTGATGCGTTCTGATCCAACATGAGTCTGTAGGCTTGCGCATCTAAAGCGGCCCGTTCTGCAGTCATCCTGGCATCTTCAGCTACTAGGTCCGCCTTAGCCTGAGTGATTTGTTCCCTCACCTTTGCAGTCTCCGTGTTGTGAGAGTCCTGATCCGCCGGGTTAGCCTCCGCCATGAGCGCAGCCAACGCATCGAACAGATCTAATGAAACTTGAGCCAGCGGGCGCAAGGAGCCTCCTGCCCCGGCAGCCGTCGCCGCTACTGAACCGGAATTCATTGCCGCAGCGGTCGAAGAATGAAGCACTGCTTGTGTACCGGCCATGAATATTCCAACCCGGTTGGGCAGATCAGAGGGGTCCGGAATACTGTCGCTGTCGGAACAGCCCCCAATCCGGCCATCTTGCAATTGACACGGAGATTCGGTCTCCCCCGTTGATGACTCGTCGCCAGAGTAAACAACGGTCTCGCCACCAGATTCCGATCCGTCCTCATAACTTCCTCCATGGATGACTCCCACGAAGGCACGCTTCACGGTCGGTTTAACCTGTGCGGATCGCGCGCGCTGAGCCGTTTCGACGAGGTCGGTGCAGATGTCCGGCTCAGGGCCCGGTTCACCGATCTTGCCGATGAAAACGTGTATGCCACCAAAGGGGACCCGGTACCCGTACTCGATTGAGCCGGCCTCGGGGCCCCAGCCTGCATCGTCAATGTAGAGCTTGCTGTGACGACTCTTAGTCATCCGGCCCACAGCGTAGCCCTCGAGTCCTTCAAAGCGGCCCTCCAAGAACTTGAAACCATCGTGCGATAGCCCCACGGTGGGCGCCAACTGTCGTGGTTTTTGTTGGGGAACGTAGCCGAAATTTAAAATTTTCCTACGTGTCACCAAGATCTATCTATGGAGAAACCAGCAACGAGGGGAAAGAGAGTGCATCTACATACCCTTGTAGATCGCTAAGCGGAAGCGTTCAAGTGAACGGGGTTGATGGAGTCGTACTCGTCGTGATCCAAATCACCGATGACCAAGTGCCGAACGGACGGCACCTCCGCGTTCAACACACGTACAGCCCGGTGACGTCTCCCATGCCTTGATCCAGCAAGGAGAGAGGGAGAGGTTGAGGAAGACTCCATCCAGCAGCAGCACAACGGCATGGTGGTGGTGGAGGAGCGTGGCAATCCTGCAGGGCTTCGCCAAGCACCACAGAAGAGGAGGAAGAAGAGACGCAGGGCTGCACCAACGAGAGATCGAATCGCGTGTTGTGGGAAGCCCTATGCCTCAACTATATATAGGGGAAGGGGAGGGGCTGCGCCCCCTCTAGGGTTCCCACCCCTAAGGGGGGCGGCAGCCCTAGATGGGACTTGGGTGGCGGCCAAGAGGGGAGGGGAGAGGGAGGCGCACCAATATGGGCCCTAAGGCCCATATCCCCTTAGGGTTTGCCCCTTTCCACCTCTTAGGCACCTTGGGCCCTTGTGGGAGGCGCACCAGCCCACTTAGGGGCTGGTCCCTCCCCACCCTTGGCCCATGCAAGCCTCCGGGGCAGGTGGCCCCACTTGGTGGACCCCCTACACCCTCCCGGTGGTCCCGGTACGTTACCGATAAACCCTGAAACTCTTCCGGTGACCAAAACAGGACTTCCCATATATAAATCTTTACCTCCGGACCAATCTGGAGATCCTCGTGACGTCCGGGACTCCAAAGAACATTCGGTAACCACATACAAACTTCCTTTATAACCCTAGCGTCATCGAACCTTAAGTGTGTAGACCCTACGGGTTCGGGAGACACACAGACATGACCGAGACGTTCTCCGGTCAATAACCAACAGCGGGATCTGGATACCCATGTTGGCTCCCACATGTTCCACGATGATCTCATCGGATGAACCACGATGTCAAGGACTTAATCAATCCCGTATACAATTCCCTTTGTCTATCGGTACGATACTTGCCCGAGATTCGATCGTCGGTATCCCGATACCTTGTTCAATCTCGTTACCGGCAAGTCTCTTTTACTCGTTCCGTAACACATCATCCCATGATCAACCCCTTGGTCACATTGTGCACATTATGATGATGTCCTATCGAGTGGGCCCAGAGATACCTATCCGTTTACACGGAGTGACAAATCCCAGTCTCGATTTGTGCCAACCCAACAGACACTTTCAGAGATACCTGTAGTGCACCTTTATAGCCACCCAGTTACGTTGTGACGTTTGGTACACCCAAAGCATTCATATGGTATCCGGGAGTTGCACAATCTCATGGTCTAAGGAAATGATACTTGACATTAGAAAAGCTTTAGCATACGAACTACAATCTTTGTGCTAGGCTTAGGATTGGGTCTTGTCCATCACATCATTCTCCTAATGATGTGATCCCGTTATCAACGACATCCAATGTCCATGGTCAGGAAACTGTAACCATCTGTTGATCAACGAGCTAGTCAACTAGAGGCTTACTAGGGACATGGTGTTGTCTATGTATCCACACATGTATCTGAGTTTCCTATCAATACAATTATAGCATGGATAATAAACGATTATCATGAACAAGGAAACATAATAATAACTAATTTATCATAGTGGAGGAGGGGGAGGGCCGGCCCTCTACTATGGCGCGCCCTGGGGAGTCCTACTGCCGCCGGGAGTAGGATTCCCCCCTTCCATGTAGTAGGAGTAGGAGAGAAGGAGGAGAGAGGGAGAAGGAAAAAGTGGGGCGCCGCCCCCTTCCTAGTCCAATTCGAACTAGAGGGGGAGGGGGCATGCGGCCTGCCCTGGCCGCCCCTCTCTCTCTCCACTAAGGCCCATAAGGCCCATTACACTCCCCGGGGGGTTTCGGTAACCTCCCGGTACTCCGGTATATGTCCAAACTCACTCGGAACCCTTCTGATGTCCAAACATAGTCATCCAATATATCAATCTTTATGTCTCGACCATTTCGAGACTCCTCGTCATGTCCGTGATCACATCCGGGACTCCAAACCATCTTCGGTACATCAAAACACATAAACTCATAATACCGATCGTTAATCGTGCGGACCCTACGGGTTCGAGAACTATGTAGACATGATCGAGACTCATATTCGGTCAATAACCAATAGCGGAACCTAGATGCTCATATTGGTTCCTACATATTCTATGAAGATCTTTATCGGTCAAACCGCATAACAACATACGTTGTTCCCTTTGTCATCGGTATGTTACTTGCCCAAGATTCGATCGTCGCTATCTCAATACCTAGTTCAATATCGTTACCGGAAAGTCTCTTTACTCGTTCCGTAATGCATCATCCCGCAACTAACTCATTAGTCACATTGCTTGCAAGGCTTATAGTGACGTGCATTACTGAGAGGGCCCAGAGATACCTCTCCGACAATCGGAGTGACAAATCCTAATCTCGATCTATGCCAACTCAACAAGTACCATCGGAGACACCTGGAGAGCACATTTATAATCACCTAGTTACGTTGCGACGTTTCGTAGCACACAAAGTGTTCCTCCGGTATCCGGGAGTTGCATAATCTCATAGTCATAGGAACATGTATAAGTCATGAAGAAAGCAATAACAATATACTAAACGATCAAATGCTAAGCTAACGGAATGGGTCAAGTCAATCACATCATTCTCTAATGATGTGATCCCGTTAATAAAATGACAACTCATGTCTATGGCTAGGAAACTTAATCATCTTTGATTCAACGAGCTAGTCAAGTAGAGGCATACTAGTGACACTCTGTTTGTCTATATATTCACACATGTACTAAGTTTTCGGTTAATACAATTCTAGCATGAATAATAAACATTTATCATGATATAAGGAAATATAAATAACAACTTTATTATTGCATCTAGGGCATATTTCCTTCAATCGTATCATCTCCTGTTTTTCTTGATATATTACAATTATAAGATGCCCTTTGGGTGCCTTCTCTAAAAAACACATTCATGGCTTGGGTAATAGAAAACCACGAGTTTCCCAAAATTGCATTTAACGACCGTCGCAGGGCCATCAAGTAACATGTAGCACATATGTTTGTATTGGCTCATTTTAACAATATTTCTGATCAGTGGGACCCGACTGTCAGGTTGACTTGGCGACCCAAGTGGGCCTGCATGTAAGTTTTGGAGACTTAGTCAACTCCTTCATTCTCCCGCATCTCCATATGCACCATGGAACTTATCAGGCCTTGTTGAGTCGCACCTGCCCAGCTCCCGCTCTGCCTACTCCTGCAAAGTTCCCACCCTACCGAGCTCTCTGCATCGTTGCTTGACCATGGGTCTGACAAGAGCCAAGTCCACCTTGCTATCCTACTTCTCATTGATGGATGCTTCAAACCAAATGTTTCTAAGGTCACAAGAATCCCGGTTGTGTCGCTCACTAAACGACCCACCAAGCACAATCAACCTATTTCACCATGGCTTACCGTCCTTCCATAAGCGGTAGATCTTCACCAAGCAGGCGATATTCGAGCATAACTGGTTCGATGCCAAAAGTTAGCATGCCAATATTTGGCAAATGTCAAATGTTGGCTGTGATTGGTTGGTTACCAACTTTTCTTGTCCATCTCACAAAAAATGGCAAAATTTGACAACATTTGATTTTGCCATACCAAGTAATCTAAGGCTAATAATGACTCCTAACTGACTAGGGGCCGCACACCCTTCAAGAGTAACATAAAAAAGCAAAGTCACTTGATGGAAACTCCATCAAAGGTCTTCAATCAAAGCACCTCAAGAACCAATAGGATCACTCTGTCGCAAGGATATGATTGTTGTGAAGGAGATGAACTTGATGTATAGGGGTCCAAGAAAGGGAGGAGTTCATGGCCTTCATGGATTAAAAAGTGTTCATAGAACCACCCGATACTTATTTCGTCTTCCTTGCCTTGGATCTCTCTTCCTCAATTGTTGTGGTGTATGGATGACAAGTATGTTTGGAGAACTTTGGGTTTAGGATCTTTCATGAAATTTCACAACAAAAATATTGTAACAAATCAATGAAGATAACTATTCTACTACAATACTTGTCATTTGCCTCTTGCAACTACTTCAAACAATATGGAATCCGCGAACACGTAGTCATGTACGAACATTGTTGGCCAACCGATGGCTGCTAGCGTTTGCTAAGATGCGTGAAATATTTAAGAACGCATTGGAGAGTCGACATTTGAAAATAGCCTTTTGAAATTTTCAAAACATTTCTTGAAAATTCTGAATAATTTTGAAATACCGAATATTTCTATAAACACAATCAATTTTTTAAAATCCATTTTATTTTAAAAAATGTGAACAACTTTTGGAATTCCGAACAGTTTTAAAAAACACAAACAGATTTTTTAAATCATGATCATTTTTTGAAATCCTCGAGCAGTTTAAAAGTGTGAACACTGTTTGAAAATTCCAATTTTTTTAAACACAAACAATTTATTGAAAAACATGAACATTTGTTTAAAAAGTGTTCATTTTTAAAAATGGGAACACATTTTGAAAACATAAACAAAATTTTGAAATGTTGAACATTTTTTTGAATTTTTGAACACTTATTAAAAATTATGAACAAAATTAAAATTTTAACTGTATTGTACATTTGTTTTTTTAACCTAAACAAAACTTGAAATTCTAAAAAATATTTAAATATGAACAAATTTGGAAATTCTAAACATTTTTTGAAATTTATAAAAAACATAATAGAAACCGAGAAACCAAGAAGAAAAAGCAGGAAAAAAACATGAAAAACCGATTCAAGAACCTTCTAGAAGGTAACCAAAACCGGTGGAAAAAGCACACTAGGCTACCGAAAAATGGGCCAGCCCACCAGATAGCTCGCCTCGGTCGCAATGTGCATTAGACATGCGGCACAGTTTGTCGGGATCATGAAGGAAATTTTATGGGAGCATCTTCCATTACTCTCAATGCTGACGCAGATGTCCCTACAATTGAAGTCATGGCGTGCCGGGAGGCACATGCGCTTGCTCTCGGCCTATTGGCATCTCGAGTTCTTATAACATCTGATCGTAAGTTGGTAATCCAAGATACAGAAGCGAATATGGGAGCAGCTCATGCTACGGTGATCAAAGAAGTTAATGATAGAAAAAGGGATTTCCAAGATTGATGTTTTATTCATGAGTCAATTCATAGAAATTATGAAGCCATTAGTTTAGTCAAATTTTCTTTATCTCTAGGTTTTGGTAGGCATGTGTGGTTAGGTGTGTTTCACATGATATTGTAACCATTCCTGCGAACTTTGTCGAATAAATAAGACGAGGTTTTTTAAAAATATAGAAAAAATTAGACGTGCGGCAGATAGGATTTTTCCAAAAACGTTACCCCCCCCCCCAAGCACCCCCCAAAAAAAATTTTTTTTTGGATTGAACGAGATCGGTATCCCTTTTTTTGAAATAAAAGGTAGATGTCGTTGTACCTTATATACTTCCGAGAGATCAATTACATGAAGCTTATATTGAGCACCGTGGTGCCTTGGCTATAAGCTGCCAGATGAGAGATAAACACGAGAGGTGGGGAAGAAGAGGAGATACAACGAAGCAAGCAAAGTATAACAGGCTACTCTAATCTAGCCAGTGCACCCATGCTGCTATAGCATCCCTGTCCTCCTACTTCCTAGCCCTATTCTGCCACAAACCGAGGAGTTGCGCTGCATACTGTCTGATATACGTTGGAGACCAACGCTTATTGTTGAGCACTCTTATCATTTCTAGCATGCCAAAGTGTGCAACAAAAAGGATGTGAATTTTGCTGGAAGACGGCCAAGCCTGTTGAGCTCGCTGCATGAAGTCGACGAGATCCGTAGAACTTGAGGCAAGGCCAGACATGTGTAAAACATCCCAGATCACAGAAGCCGGGTAGCAACGCAGCACTATATGAAGGGTAGACTCACTGACAGGGCAAATATCACAATCTTGATGTGTGGTGTTCCACGTCCATTGTTTCTTCAGCATATTGTCTCATGAATTCAGCCTCCCCCGGAAAGCTAGCCACAGAAATATACGATACTTCAGAGGAATGATGGCGTCCCAGATCCAGAGGCAATACACACAAGATATTCCCCCGAAGGTGAGAAGCTTGTATATATACACTGCACTGATCATCTTATTGTGGATAGCAGAAGTCCTTTTGTCAGTGTGACTAGAAGATGGCATAACAGTTGTTAGAAGAGAGTGAAGGAGCTGCAGCTCATGGTTGGCTGTTGCTACAAGTTGGGATGCAGCTGAATGCACCAGGAGCTCTGAGAAAATTGGGAGGCCACAGTGCAGCAGTGATCTCTAGCATAAGTGTAAAGGATAGGCAGAGCAAAACGGAGACGCCCCACCGGCAGCCAGCAGCCGTGCCAAAAAGAAATAAGCCTAGCTACCAAGGCCCAAAGAGCACTTTGAAGAGGCCAAGATCATAGGGATAGAAGGCTTGAAACCTTTCCAGATAGCAGTGTCCTGACTCGAGTTCCTCAAAGGTATGATATTATGACAGTTGGTAATAGGAGCGAACCATTGGTAATAGGGAACATCTGAAAGTTGCAGGACCTTAGCAATGAACTTACTAAGCAAAGCCTGATTTTGGGCGGATAAATCCTTTACCCCCAAACCACCAGAAGATCGTGCTAGGGTAACAAAGTGCCATGCAACTAGGCACTGGCCTCCTTTGACTGAATTCTTGCCTTGCCAAAAGAAAACCCTCAACAATCCTTCTAGCTTAGCAATGGATTGAGATCGGTATCCCTTGTCCTGGCCAACATGCGGCAGATAGGATTTTCCCCAAAAAATTGTTGACGCGCTTGCAAAAACATCTTATATTGTACTTCCTCTGTCCCATAACATAAGAATGTTTTTTAATTACACTAGTATAAAAAACGTTCTTATATTATGAGACAGGGGGAGTAGGATAGAGGGAGTAGATGATTATAGTCAAGCAACACGGCAATACCTTTAGATGATTGGAACAACATCTTAACAGAATTATACATAGCGGCGAAATGAGTGCCTCGACAAGATACGAACGGCATTCGATCTTTCCCAGGTAGCAGCTACAGCCTCCGAATTATTTACGACAGCGACGCAGTACGGATCGAGTCCTCTCGTCTCGTGTACGTCGTCCTGCTAAGTGCCAACTGCTATATGCTGTCGATTTGGATTGCAGGACCATGCAGTGCATGCAAGCCGGCATGCCGGCTGGCTAGTTGCCGGCGAGGGCGAGCTGCCCGGCGACGAACGCCCTGAGGTTCCTCTCGGACGAGCCGCCCACGGCAGCCGCCGCCCGCGCCTTTTCCCTCCACAGCTCCGCCTTGGCGCGCACCACATCCGAAGTGGCGAAGCCGACGCATCTCTGCAGCTCGTCGGCCTCCAGCACGCCGTCCTTCTCGCTCACGGCGGCCCTGACCCCCGTGCCGAGCTGCCGCTCCACCAGCCACGCGTTGGTGCCCTGGTCCGTCCACTGCGGCACTCCCACCACCGGCACGCCGCACGCCACGCTCTCCAGCGTCGAGTTCCACCCGCAGTGGGTCACGAAGCATCCCACCGCCGGGTGCGACAGCACCTTCCCCTGGTCGCACCACTCCACCACCATGCCCCCGCCGGTGCACAAGTCGTCGCCGTCGACCTCGCCGCGGTTGTCCTTCCTCAGCACCCAGAGGAACGGGCGGCCGCTCTCCGCCATGCCGCGAGACACCTCCGTGATCTGCCGCTTGCTCATCGTCGACAGGCTCCCGAAGGAGATGTAGACGACCGACCCCGCTTCCTGCGCGTCCAGCCACTCCAGGTACCCCTTGCCGTCCTGCTTGAACAGGTCGTTGCTGTCGTTGGCCGCCGCCGCTGCCGAGGCGTCCAGGAAGGAGAGGACGGGGCCGATGGGGACGACGTTGATGCCGTGCTGGTGCAGCGTCGCCACCGCGTCGGGCTCCATGGCATCGAACGTGTTGGCGAGCACGGTGGGCGAGTCCTCGCGGTCCAGCACGTCGAGCAGCTCGCGGAACGCGGCGAGCACGAAGGAGTAGGGGTGGTCATCGGACGCGATGGTGAGGAACGACGGCAGGTCGCGCAGGCGCATCGGCGGGAGCCCCCGGACGCGGACGTCCGCCCACGGGTCGCTCGCCGCGGCGGTGACGGCCTGGTCGAGGCCGTCGGTGCCGCGGAAGAAGTGGAAGTAGGCGGCGAGCACGGTGGCCGGCTGGATCCAGTAGAGCGCGGCGGGCACCCCGTGCGCGCGCGCGACGTCGGCGACCCAGGAGAGGAGCACCGTGTACACCACCTGCGTGACGGGGGTGCCGGCGTCGCGGAGGCGCGCGAGCACGCCGTCCAGCGTGCGGGCCCCCACGACCTTGAGGTTGGACATGTAGTGCATGCTGTCGTGCGCGGACTTGTCGAAGCCGCCGTCGTAGCCGTCGGAGTAGGGCACGTAGCGGACGCCGGCGCCGTCGACGTGGTCCACGGCCGCCGCCTCCGCGTCGTCCGGGAACATCTTGCGGCAGGCGGAGACGGCCGTGGAGACGGTGACGCGGGCGCCCGGAGCGGCGCGGAGCAGGCGCAGCGCGAGGTGGCGCGCCGGGTTGATGTGGCCCTGCGCCGGGTACGTGACCACGAGGAAGTGCGGCGCCTCCTCCCCCACGCGCTCCATGGCCGCCGGCATTGCCGCGTGCGTGCGTGCGTGCGATGCGAGTGCGAGAGGCCAAGAGCGTACAAGGTAAGCAGCCAAGAGTGTCCTCGCTGGGGTGGGTCGCGGCGCGTGGTGGATGTGGAGGTGGCCCTTCGCTGCGCTTGTTATATACTCCGGCGGAGATGTCGTCGGGAAGAAAATTACGGCGGGGGATGACGGAAGTGCTGACTATATGGCACAGGGAGGGCCATGTCAGACATGTGGTCAGCAGGCATGGCTGGGCTAGCGCTGGCTGCAGTTCAGGCGTTTGTGTGGCGGTCCGTGCTGCAGCAAGCAAAGAGGAAGACGTGGATTGCCCAATTAATGGCTGGAGCCGGTCACATGTACTCCTCAGACTTGGTTGTCAACTTGGGGATTAGCTACAGATAGAGGGAGAGACGCATCTGAGCGTCTCTGATTGATTAAGTTTCGTACTGAAAATTTGCATGTCTATCCACAAAAATAGACTGGCAACATGCCGGAATGTCCCCTCCTGACAATTCCTTGCATGTGCAGCGAACGAACAACCAAGCTCAGCTGTCTTCCTTGGCTCTTCACCTTCTTCGAGTGCGATTGAGGTTCAGTTGCTGTTAAATTCTTGAAAAAGCATACTGCTGTGCACTTGATATTTTCAGAGACACCGATTATAATGTAATGCACACACGCACAAAAAAATCAGATCACAATACAGGCACCCACACAACGTCTAGTGAGGAACATTTCAGAGTTGTGGAGCTTTGAAATTGATACACCTCAATATTGATGGGGACGTCGTCTTCGACTCTAGGAGTAATTTGCGTTTCATACTCTTCCCTCACGATCTTCACGCACGGTTTTCAATATGTAATAAGTACTCCTCTATCCCATAATATAAGATCAGTTTTGACACTGAAGAAGGAGTATTATTTTTCACATGATACATGCATATATAGGCCTCTAGCTATTTCCATTGATGTGCAAAATTGCAGAAATGAAGTTAAGGCCAAAAAACCTCTTGAGTCGAAAACCCATTTTGAGAAATACACAATTAAGTTATCTCTCATTTCTTGTCATGTTCTAGGATGCAACCGAGATCCGCATTCAAGTCCCACATACCAAACTTTAGAGCATGTTTACATTGAGGGATTTTTCCATTGATATCTAGCCGATAGTTCGAACTTGTTATTTCCGATTCCTATCTTATCTAGGTGATTTCTGAGTCAACTGTCTTAGCTAGGCGTTAATTTTTCATATTGTCTAATGGTTCATTCAGTAATTGCACTTTCAGATAATTATATGTCACATTAGATTTAGAGATGTGCGCCTATTAAAATTACATATCATTCGAACTTGTCAAATATGTAAACCGTCAATATTAGAAAGCACACATAGTCAAGGTTCTGTACGGATGTTTCGAGAATGTGCTCCATTGTGCAGGGTGAACCGCTTTTGAGATATCAAACGTATCGAGTCTTGGCGGCGGCTTCATAGTGAAATCACGATATGACTCTGCTCCATTCAAAACTACCAACATCGAGCAAGCTTTTCCACTGTGAAGTGTTTAGAGATTCTACCATTGGTTTGAATCTCGGTGGTTCTAGCTTCACTACTAGAACTAAAACCACGGCACTTATTTTCGAATGGAGGGAGAAGTTGCCATGAAAGGGAATCTTGAAGCAATTTTTGTTGGCCAACCATATAAGGGACCCAACTCCTTTGTGTCAGGGGGAACTTTTTCCCATTCATTCTCTGATCCTACAGTCAGTGTGAATAAGCCTCATCGTATTCTTGAGTTCCATGTTAAGAGATGCAACCATTGGAGATAGAGAGTTCTAGTTTTACTAGAGCTTCAAGCAAGAACATCTTCAAGCTTCATGAGTCCATTTTGACTCAAGACTCATCATTTTTTATAACAATCTTATTGATTTTGAATTAAGGTATCTCATTAATTGTTGCCTAATCACTAGTGACACCCCTCCCCCAAATGTACAAATCATCTCTTTTATGCATTTAGCATATCAACAATGACCACTGAATAAAAGAAATATCATGCTTTTTTAACTACTCGTTGATGGAGCCCTACCATGGGTGCGAAACATCACAATCATAGGTTCTAGAGTGCGAAACATCACGAATACCACCACCTGTGCCACTTGAATCTTCGCTCATCTGGTCTAACCAAACAAGTTTTTAAGGCGGTTCGGTGGAATTCTCCATGAAACCTATCTCGAAGCCTGCAGATCCATCACAAGCGACCAAGCCACCAATAGAGGAGGTACTAAACTCACCAAGATTCATTCCATTCAAATCATGAGCTTTTGGGGGCTAGGATCTCCTCCGTCTTCATGAACCCAGGGGCGTAGTGAAGCCCCCGGCAACGCTGGCCATGGTTTGAGGCGCGAAAACTAGTTCTTTCGTTCACTGTAACTATTCTAGCTAGTGTTATGCATTGTTCATCACTGTAGCGTGAAGTTGGCCTAGGGCATTCCTTTATCCCGGCTATGCAACTGCATGACTCCATCCATGTGCATGATCATTACCATCCCATTAGCATTTACTTTACGTTTCTCTACTATATTGTTAAAATTCAATATATATATATATATATATATATATATATATATATATATATATATATAGCTATAAATATCTCCTTTGAGATGTGTGTTTTAGGACTTATTAATGCTACAATGGAGGACATAAGAGCCTACGGCCCATCAGTCACGGTCCATGAAGATACATAGGTGTTTTAGATTTTTAGAAGAAATTCATTTAATGTATAATATATTGTAAAACTATCCTAAAAAAATGGTGAAACTTTTACATAGCAACAATATGAAGTAACAATACTAGAAATTAGTTTTTTAGAAGAAAAAGAAAAATATCGGACACGTGGGTCCTCCGCCCCACATGTCATCGAGTTCAATGCCACAAACCGCACCTAAGAGGCAGTTCCAACCGCAGCTCGGAGACCATGGAGAGCAGGTAATCCATCCATGATGATTTCGTCGCGCCAAGTGGTTCGTCCCTGGTGGCAGCGAAGTTCAATCCAGGCGTCTGTCAACAACCTGATCGCATTTCTTGCTCTCAGTTTGGGGTCCTCGATGTAAAAATTAGGGACTTACTTAGAATTTCCTTTTTCTTTTGGGTCCTGTAGTAATCTGTGTCTTGGTGCTTATCTAATGAAGCGGTCCTTGCCAACGCCATATTAGGGCTCTCATCTCCGACGACGCCAATACTCGAGCATTGCATCGTCGGCCATCCGCTCGACGTACCGGCTGGCAAGACCTAGGCGTGAGGGGCTGGCGGCCTCCAGGGCTGCCAACCAAAGAGACCTTGATGTCTGCCTCTTTCTTAGTTTGCTCCTCTAGTGGAAACAACCGCCACAAGGGGTTGTTCATAACATCCGAGAGCTTCTCGACCGCCGCACCCTGCAAATCGATCATAGAGAAGCCATTTTCTTTTACGAAATAAATAGAGAAACATTATGCTTTGCTTCTTCACAACTCAGAAGCTGTGATAGATAAGCACCGAAGTACGGAAGTGACAGTAAAAAGAAATAGAGAGGGATGATTGATGTAATGTGTTGATATTGTATTGTGCCTCATAGGCGAGTGTATATAGGAGTACAGATTTTAAGGTCAAAAAGCCTCCCCTAGAAATAAGATAGGAGAAGAATTACAAATTCTAAACTATCAAACAACATGTAAACTAAATATTTCTCTAACGGTGACTGCCAGGCTCATGAACAGCCTGCCATAAATTGAAAGCTCTGCGCCTGTTGAAAATAACACCGTTGCCGGCCCTAACTTCGCATACACAGACGTAAAACACACATTTCCCGTAGAAGCGTTGGCTACGAGCTGGCTGGTACACGATGGCGACGGATTCCGGCGCGCTCGACCAAAGGGCGCATGCATGCACACGCATGCCGGCGGTTTTGGATACGATGGATGTGACGTGCCGGATCGTTCGTACGTACTATTACTACAGTAGTACGTACAGTAGCAAAATTTGGATACCCGTACCCCCAACCATCCATGATTGATTAGCGCAGGCAGGTCGTGACGTTGGCCATGACGAAAAATGGAAGAGCATTGGCACGTGCGCAGCGCAGGGCTCGGCTGGCCTGGCTTGGCTTGAGTGGGCCGCCAAAGGAGTGCATGCGTGTGGTTAACTTTCTGACCGGCCCAGACTTGATGCATTCCGTTACATGCACAAATGCACTGATACACGATCCTCAATAAAAAAAACACTGATACTCTCTCTCTCTCTCTCTCTCTCTCTCTCTCTCTCTCTCTCTCTCCCTCTCTCTCTCTCTCTCTCTCTCTCTCTCTCTCCCTCTCTCTCTCTCTCTCTCTCTCTCTGCGGGGGTGGACGTATCCGTCTCGACCGGAACCCCAAGGTTAGCAAAGTCAAGAAATGATGCACGGTGCAACTTGCATGTCCTTTTCCATACCAGGTGTCCTGCCTGTACTCGTGCCAAAAGAGAGGACGTCCCGAGTGACGGCGCATGGAACTGAACTTGCTGCTCCCCGCAAAAGAGAAAAGAAAATGAACTTTCTCTTGAATTTCTTCACTCTGTTTTTTCTCTCTCTTGTTTTTTCTTGTTCTTTTTTTTCTTCTTATTAACTTTCTTTTGTATTTAAAGAAATATAAAATATATACATTTCACAAGCATGTGTTCGAAACATATGTTAAACATGTGTTTGTAAAAAGTTAAACATATGTAAAAATACATGTTCCAGATTTATATGCAAAACGTCCAATGTGTATGAAAAAAGTAGATAAGAAAACATATATTTCAAGAAAAATGTTAATCGCGTATTTCAGTTCTACATACATCCATTTGAGCGATAATTGATATGGATCGCACGGAGGTGTACATTTCAGAACTTTCAAAAATGTGAATAATTTCTAGTACATATTATCCAACCGAAATTTGAGTAACTCTTTAACAAAACAATGATTTTAAAAAATGTAAAACATTGTGCACATTTTGTTAGTGTAGTTTTACAAAATGTTGATAGGGTCAAAAAGGAGTTTGTAAAAAATAAAGTTCACATGTTTAAAAAATGTAGGTGACTTTATAAAATGTTAATCATGTACTTAAGAAATGTTAAACATGTATATAAAATGGTTCTCATGTCCATGAAAAAATGTACAACGTGTATGAAAAAGTAGACATTAAAACATATATTGAAAGAAATGTTAAACCATGTATTTACAAAAAATATTAAACATGCACGAAAAAAAATAGACATCAACACATATATTTGAAAAACAATATGTATTTAATTTTTTAAACATATATAAAAATAATGTCCCAATGTATTGAAATAATTAGAACATGCTTGAAAAATGTAAGCATATTAAATTTCAAAAACATATATTTTATGACAAAACTTTTAAACATATTTCTAAAATGTTAAACACACACACACACACACACACACACACACACACACACACACACACACACACACACACACACACACACACACACACACACACACACACACACACACACATGAATGTCAAACGTATATTTTTAAAATGATAAACTTGTAGACAAACATGTTTCATACGTACATGAAAAGAGTACAACATCTATGGAAAACATTAACCATGTATTTAAAAGTGTAAACCACTATGAAAAAAATTACAACATCCAAACTTACAATAAATAAATATATATATATATATATATATTTATATTTATATATATATATATATATATATAAATTAATCATGTATTCAAATATGTCAAAACATGCATAAAATAATATCTATGTACATAAAAATGTACAATTTGTGTGTGTGGAAAAAATACATATGTGTTGAAAAAAGAAGAAGAAATGAAAATGAAAAAGATACAAAATCAGGGAACACAATAAAAACAGACGAAAAAACCAAGAAAGAAATAAAGAATGCCAAAAGGAAAAACAAAAGCAAAAAATAAATAAAAGAAAATTTAAGAACCAATAAAAAGACAAAAACCCAAGAAAAAATGAAGAATACGAAAAGGAAAAAATAAAAACATAATAAAAAGGAAGAACCAATAAAAAGACGAAAGGAACAAACAAAACCAAAAGGTAAAAAAAGAAAATATGAAGAAAAACAGAAGTAATCAAATAAGAACCATGAAAGAAACAAATAAGACAGAATAATAAAGGTAAACGGGAAAAAACGAGCGACCGGGAAAAGGGAATGCTGCCTATGACACCGTGTGGCGCGAACACACAATAATGGGCCGGCACAATACCGTAGCGCTCTATAGGCTGGCTCTATTACAAATCAGTACGTGCGATACGACGCAGATGTGATACATAGCCTTGGCGCTGAAGAGCAACTAATTGAGGGGTACCTCTTGCGGGAGCCTCTCAAGAATCACTCTTAGCCACTCTCCACTGCCATCACGTGTCGCATGCTGGGTGCTTCCTCGGGATGTTGTTTGATTTTTATTTTTCTTGATGCTTTTTCGGGTTTTAGATGGATTTCATGAAAAAAGTTCGTCAAAACTTATTAACATGTGATAGTTTCAAAGATCTCGATGCGAGAAATCCAATGGTAAAGAAATGGTTTGCGATTTGGATGCTTGGTTTAAGAGATAAAACGTCTTCAATAAACGAATTCGTGAAAAGTGTAGGTTTGGACAAGTAGCCATGTGCGCCACTTTTGCCAACCTGAAACGGTGGGAGTGACCTTTGCATGGGGTACGCATTAAATAGTGATTTAGCTGGGGCTGTTTTCACATAGTGGTAACTAGCGCGATTGCTAGCAGACGTGTGTCCTCGTGGGCCAGCCGTTTATTGTTTTTCAAGCACTTTCTTCAACTTTGGCGAAATGGGAAAACTGGCCTAACGGTGCTCTTCTTTAAATATTGTTTTATCAAAAATAGATATTATGTATTTTTTACAACAACACAAGAAAATATTTATGTTTTTAATTGTTTACAAATTAGCAATATGTTTGTGAATTTAAAAAGTGTTTACAAAATTGGTAATGAATTAATAAATGAGCATGAATTTGGAAAGTTTGCGATTTTGCAAAAAAATCATGAAATCAAAAATATTAGCAAATTTAAAAACGTTAGCGTAATAAAAAAATTCCTTGAATTTGAAAGAATATTTGTGAATTTTAAAAAATGTTTGTGAATATTTGACAATATTCGTAGATTCAATAAAATCTGTATTAAATTTTTTCGTAAAATTGACAAAGTAATTTTCAATCGTAAAACTATTCACTAAGTTGGATAATGATCCCAAATTTTCAAAAATCATCACGGATCCATAAAATATTAATGAAATTCTGAAAATGTTTGTTAATTAAAAACAATCATGATTACGAAAAGTATTGTTGGATTCAAAAAATATTCGTGGGTTTATAAAAAATGTTTGCTGATTCGAAATGTATTTGTGGATTTGAAAAATATATGTGGAAATAAAAAATATTCGGAACTTTAAATAAGTGTCACAAATTATAGAAAAATATGGATTTTAAAAGTATTCTTGATTTTGAAAAACCTTTGCGGATTGAAAAATATCCGTGAGCGTTATGGGCCGGCCTGTTTACCTGTTTTCTAGCTTTCCTAGGCCGAATGGACCTATACTGTGCTCTATTAAGTAAAGAGAGGGAAGGGATTACGCAATGAAAAGTTAAACCTGTTGTTGGTGTTCTTATTTCTTGGATCTTTCTATCTTTTTATCCTTTGGTCCTCTTCAATTGTTTCAGTATCCATAGATCTAGTACTAGCATCTTACTAGCATCTTCCATCTTCCATTGTTCCAGTATCCATTTATTGTCGGCTTTAATGTAGCTCTGGACATTTTTACTAGCATCTTACTAGCGTGGACATTTTTAAAAAGTTAAGAAACTTTTTAGCAACGTTCTGGATTTTATCGAATATTTAATAATTTTAAAATACATTTGTCGAATAAAAAATGTTCACGAATGAGAAAAAAGTTCACATATTCAAAAACTGTTCATGAATTTGGAAAATGTTCAGGAAAATTATTCACAAATTATGGAAACATGTATGCGGATGCAAAAAAAGTTCATGAATTTTAAAAAATATTCGTAGATTCAAATAATGTTAACACGGTTGAAAGTTTGTTCTTGGTTTCATAAAATGTTCGTGAATTAGAATGTTACCTAATTAAAAAATATACAATTTTTTTTAAAATGTTGTCAAATTTAGAAAATTGTAATGAAATTCAAAAAATGAGTGTGAAATTAAAAACTATGAACAATATTCACAAATTAAAAAAATGTTCATGGATTCAATTTTTCTCCTAAGTGCAAATTTAAAGTTATTCATCGCATGTAAATATGTGCAAATTTGATTTTTTTAACTCAAAAAATATCTGTGGATTAAAAATTATTCAGAAATTTGGAAAATGTTCTTGAATTATAAATTTGAAAATGTTCGTGCATTATGAATTTGAATTTTTTTCAACAATTTCAAAGACTGAAAATAAAAAAGGAAAAGGAAAAAAGATTATTAAAATAAAAGATAACAAAGATGATTACAAAAAACAAAACAAAAATCCTGGTACAAAGCTGACACATGAAAAAACTGGTAGATGGACCCGATGATGTAGCAGCAAGCGTTCGAGGGCATGCGTTTGCCTAGCATCCGCTGCGTTGCACGATACATAGGATTTACTTGAAAAAAGAAATGCTTACGATACACGTGTCGGATGCCTGCAGTCGGCATATGGTGCATATTACCTGTGCCCAGCCCATTAGACAGATTGCACCAAGCCCATCCCACTAATTTCAGTATATGTATCCAGGTTTAAAAATTCAATCGTACAAAAGAAATATTTCCACGAAGCAGCTAGATTTTTTAATGTTGACATGAGAACTATCAAATTTGTTGATCAGAAAGAGATATTACAAGAACACTTATAAAATAGGAATGCACCGCATAAAAGGCGAGTGCTAAAGAAGAAGAAAGGAAAAGAGGGTTAATGGTTTATTTAGGAAAACCGGGCTGAAACCAAAGCAACGCCTAGCTCGATTAGGACTAAAGCACCACAGCATTTACAAAACACCAGAAATCCAAAGCCCCACAACACACCCGGGCGGGCACTCGACGCCTACACTGCTATCAGAGTGCACACCGACAATTGTTGTATTGTACCAGACTGCTACGAGTATATCCACAAACATCAAGGAAACCCGAGAGGAACGATATGTCCGAAAGAGCGATACATATGCCGCTCCGATCCGACGAGGCTAGCTGACATAGCTGAAGAAAATATGCCCTAGAGGCAATAATAAAGTTATTATTTATTTCCTTATATCATGATAAATTTTTATTATTCATGCTAGAATTGTATTAACCAGAAACATAATACATGTGTGAATACATAGACAAACAGAGTGTCATTAGTATGCCTCTACTTGACTAGCTCGTTGATCAAAGATGGTTATGTTTCCTAATCATAGATATGAGTTGTCATTTGATTAACGGGATCACATCATTAGGAGAATGATGTGATTGACATGGCCCATTTCCGTTAGCTTAGCACTTGATCGTTTAGTATGTTGCTATTGCTTTCTTCATGACTTATACATGTTCCTATGACTATGAGATTATGCAACTCCCGTTTATCGGAGGAACACTTTGTGTGCTACCAAACGTCACAACGTAACTGGGTGATTATAAAGGTACTCTACAGGTGTCTCCGAAGGTACTTGTTGGGTTGGCATATTTCGAGATTAGGATTTGTCACTCCGATTGTCGGAGAGGTATCTCTGGGCCCTCTCGGTAATGCACATCACTTAAGCCTTGCAAGCATTGCAACTAATGAGTTAGTTGCGGGATGATGTATTACGGAACAAGTAAAGAGACTTGCCGGTAACGAGATTGAACTAGGTATTGAGATACCGACGATCGAATCTCGGGCAAGTAACATACCGATGACAAAGGGAACAACGTATGTTGTTATGCGGTCTGACCGATAAAGATCTTCGTAGAGTATGTGGGAGCCAATATGAGCATCCAGGTTCCGCTATTGGTTATTGACCGGAGATGTATCTCGGTCATGTCTACATAGTTCTCGAACCCGTAGGGTCCGCACGCTTAACGTTTTGATGACAGTTATATTATGAGTTTATATGTTTTGATGTACCGAAGGAGTTCGGAGTCCCGGATGAGATCAGGGACATGACGAGGAGTCTCGAAATGGTCGAGACGTAAAGATCGATATATTGGATGACTATATTTGGACATCGAAAAGGTTCCGAGTGATTCGGGTATTTATCGGAGTATCGGAGAGTTACGGGAATTCGCCGGAGAGTATATGGGCCTTATTGGGCCATACGGGAATAGAGGAGAGAGGCCAAAAGGAAGGAGGCGCGCGCACCCCCTCTGGTCCAAATTGGACAAGGGGTGCAGCCCCCTTTTCCTTCTTCCTCTCCCCCTCTTTCCTCCTCTCCTACACCAACAAGGAAAGGAGGAGTCCTACTCCCGGTGGGAGTAGGACTCCCCCCTTGGTGCGCCCTCCTCCTAGGCCGGCCGCCTCCCCCCTTGCTCCTTTATATACGGGGGCAGGGGGCACCCCATAGACACAACAATTAATCGTTTGATCTTTTAGTCGTGTGCGGTGCCCCCCTCCACCATAGTCCACCTTGATAATACTGTAGCGGTGCTTAGGCGAAGCCCTGCGTTGGTAGAACATCAACATCGTCACCACGCCGTCGTGCTGACGAAACTCTCGCTCAACACTCGGCTAGATCAGAGTTTGAGGGACGTCATCGAGCTGAACGTGTGCTGAACTCGGAGGTGCCGTGCGTTCGGTACTTGATCGGTCGGATCATGAAGACGTACGACTACATCAACCGCATTGTGCTAATGTTTCTGCTTTCGGTCTACGAGGTGGACAACACCTCCCCTCTCGTTGCTATGCATCATCATGATCTTGCATGTGCGTAGGAATTTTTTGAAATTACTACGTTCCCCGACAATAGCTCGCTTGGCGCTACTTGTATACAAAGGGTGCTCCTGCTTCTCACACTGACGACTGGCGATCAACTCCAAACGGATGCACCACAAACACTCCATGCTCACCAAAACATTGTCCGCTCTTAGATTCACCACACCGCCACTAACCAAGTGCTCCCAACACCAGACTTGACTCCAAGGCAATGCTTCCAACAAAGTAATGACACCACATGCGCCACCATTATATTCCACCGGGAAACAAGAACATGGAGCAGGGAGAGGTGTCGAACCCCCTCGATGGCACATCGAACAAGGAAAAACACACCCGAAGGCATCATTTGCCATCAGCCGAAACCGAAGTCGAGCATGACTTTTGTCAGGGAACCAAGTACCCATGCCGAGCCGACGTCTGCAAACACACCACCACCAAAACGGAGCAACATGTGCCACTTGTTGCACCGCACAAAACTAGCTAGAGCACCACCGCGCGGTGCAAGCCTAGAGCGTCCTGAAGGCACTGCCCAGACCACCATCGTGACAGGGAGCCACCACACAATCTACTTGCAACTGTTGAGTATATATATTTTGTATTGCACGTGTGTTGGAGTTGTGGCCCACCTCCTAGTCTTGTATAGTTGAGGTAGAGGCCTTCCCTTGTAATATATACATGTGCACCAGCACCCTATCAATACATCATCATTGTATTGCAAATCCTCCTCTCTACATGGTATCATCTTGGTCGTTCCCCTAGGGTTCGCCGCCGCCGCCGCGCCCTCCCCGCGCGTGCCGCCGCCGCACCCCGCCCCTGCTGCACCCCGCCGCCGCTGCGCTACTCCCTCTCTGCGCCGCCGCCTCGTCCAGCCGCTTCCGCTCCACCTCCCGCCGCGCCCGCACCTCCTCCTGTGCCCCGCGCCGCCCGATCCCCACTGCGCCCGCGCCTTCTCCCTGCGCCAGCACCGCCACCTCCTGCCGCCACACCCGCTTCTGCAGCCGCCCCGCCGGTGCTGTCGCCTCCTCCCTTCTACCCAAAAACCCTAACCCTAGCCGCTACCCGCACCCGCACGCCGCCGCCATGTCGTGGCCCTCCTCTCCTGGCTCCTCCATGACTCACTCGTCGAACCCCTTCGCTGGCTCCGAGCCCTCCGCCGCCGCCATCCGTGACCTCCATATTGAGGCCCGGGTCCCTATCCGTCTCAACAGCTCCAGCATGTCGTACTACGCGTGGAAGACCTACTTCAACCTCGTCTTCCGCGAGTACTATCTCACCGAGCACATCGACGGTTCCGTGGACAACGCTTACATGCGCGGCGACCCAGAGTGGTTCGCCATCGAGGCCACGATCGTCCATTGGTTCTACTAGACGGTCTCAAAGGACATCTTCCACACGGTCGTCACTGAGGACGACGACGCCTGCATCGTGTGGGGCAAGATCAACATGCTCTTCACCGACAACAAACTTCAGCGCCTTGTTTTCTTGCAGCATCAGCTCTTCGGCTGTCACCAGGACAACTCCACCATCGACGAGTACTGCATGAGGCTCAAGATGCTCGTCGACGAGCTTCGCAACGTTGGCGCTAAGGTCTCTGACGACCTCATGCTGAGCACCCTTACCGCCGGTCTCAATGAGGACTTCGGCAACGCGACATCCAACCTCACCCTGCTGCCGCAACCCACTTTCCAGCGCGTTGTCGCGTACCTCAAACTTGAGGAGCGCCGGATGACGAAGCTGAAGCAACGGGTGCAGCACACCGCCCTCGCTGCCAGTACCACCCGCGGCGGCCATGCTCCTCTGGCCGGCCCCCGTCAGCCCGCGCCACCCGCTCCTGCCGGTTACTACCCGCTGCCGCCCGCACCCCCCGCGCCTCCTCAGTAGCCGCAAGGTGGCGGGGGCCGGCGCAACCGGCGGGGTGGCGGTGGCCGCCGCCAGTAGCAGCCGCAGCAGCAGGCGCCAGGTGCAGGGGGCGCCCCGCTTCCAGCAGCCGCCTCCCCCGTGGGCCGCCGGGTAGAACCCGTGGACGGGCGTCGTCCACGCCCATCATATGCCCATCCCGCAAGCTCCTGCATCGGGTCTCCTTGGCCCCCGTCCAGCGGGCCACCAGGCGTTCATCGGTGCCCCCTACCAGCCCTACGGTGCCCCGCTCGCGCCGCCACCCCTCGGTGGCTATGGCGCGCTCGCCCAGGTGCCGCCCTATGGAGGCCAGCTGCCACCGCCGACACCTGCACCGTGGGACCCAGCCCTCTTGGCCGCCCTACACTCGGCGCCGTCGCCGAGCAACTATGGCGGTGGAGGCGACTGGTACATGGACTCGGGTGCTACTGCGCACATGACAGCTCATCCCGGTAACCTTCCCTCCTCCACTCCCGCTCACACTCCCACTCGCATCACCGTTGGCAACGGTTCCACTTTACCCATCACCCATGTCGGTAGCACTAGTTTTCCTTCTAGTTCCACACCTATCACTATGTCTAACGTTCTTGTTTCACCTGACTTAGTCACTAGCTTAGTCTCTGTTCGTCGTCTTACTCGTGAGAATCCTCTTACTATTGAATTTGATGGCGTTGGTTTTTCTGTGAAGGGCGCCCGTACCCTGATGGTGCTTCACCGATGTGGTAGCCCTGACGAGCTTTATCCCGAGCACGCCAGCGCCTCCACTTCCACACCCGTGGCTCTCTCCGCCGGCGTCGACCTTTGGCATGCTCGCTTGGGCCACACCAACCCCGGTGTTTTGCGTCAGATTCTTAGGAGTTTTTCTTTCTCATGTAATAAGCTCGACGAGCATACTTGTGAGGCTTGTCGTTTGGGCAAGCACGTGCGTCTTCCCTTTAGTGCGTCTACTTCAGTTTCCACTTTTCCGTTTCAATTGATTCATAATGATGTTTGGACGTCTCTTGTTGCGAGTAACACGTGCTATCTATACTATTTGGTGATTTTAGATGATTATTCTCATTATGTGTGGACTTTTCCTCTTTGTTGTAAATCAGATGCTTTAGCCACACTCACCACCTTTTATTCCTACGTCACCACTCAGTTCGGTTGCCCCATACTTGCACTCCAAACTGATAACGGAAAAGAGTTTGACAACGTCGCTCTTCACTCACTTCTCGCCTCTCACGGCACCACCTTCCGTCTGACTTGCCAATACACTTCACAGCAGAACGGCCGCGCCGAGCGCATTCTCCGTACTCTTAGTGATTGCGTTCGCATGTTGCACTTTCACGCTAACGTGCCCGCTCGGTTCTGGCCCGATGCCCTCACCACCGCCTCTCTCTTAGTCAACATTCGTCTGTATCGTCCCCGGTGGAACTACGCCCCTCGCCACCTTATTTTCGGTACACCACCGTCCTATGATGGTCTTGGCATATTTGGGTGTCTCTGTTATCCTAGCACCGCGTCCACCATGCCACACAAGCTTGCACCCCGCTCTGTCCCATGCATCTTCCTTGGCTACCCTCCCAACACCAAAGGTTATCGGTGCTATGATCCTGTCACTCATCATGTGTACACCTCGAGGCACGTGTACTTCGCCGAGATGGTCCTCCTCTCTACAGCAACCAGTCGCCCGCTGAGCCACCTCTGGGCCTCCGGCCACCATAGCGCTAGATCCGACCGGCAAGGCCTGTCAGATTCGTCCGCTCAAGCTAGAGGCCACCAACGAAGGGAGCCTACGTCCCAAGCATCACCCATGATGACGACGCGTGCGTCCGTGCTGGCCTGGGCATCCCACTAGTAGTGACCATGCCCAACCCCTCCGTTGCGCAGCCAAGGGCGCACGCGCACCAGGCGTTGGACGGGCGCGCGGCCAAGCGTCTCCAATGCGCTGGCACTAACGCGAATTGCATGAATCTGGACGCACAGACCGCTGATCTCAAGCTCCGGCAAGCGCCCGCCGATCTCCATGATGCATTGTGATGCTGCCCCTCTCGACGCACTGCATTGGCAGGGGATAACGCCCCGCCACCGCCTTCCTTAGGGCTGGCCCGGGCTTCACTAGTGGGCACCCTTTGGTGATGGCAAGATGGGTGGGGGAGGAGGGGGATGGTGGTGGCCCTAGGGCTTTTATCCCATGTCGCCAGAGCTAGGGGACACGAGGGTCGGCTTACATCGGGAAGCACCTAGTTAACAGGCATCCCCACGGAGGACATGCAAGGGCGGCAGAATTGCTGGGAACCTGACGCATGGAGGGTGCACGATCAAGTCAGGCGAACGATAGATAGGTGGAGAGCGCGGGACCAACCAGAGCAAAGGATCGTGGAGCCGAGCGTGCTATGAACGACATGAACAATCCCTCGCGTGGTTTGCATGTTGTCCCATAAAGGAAACACACGTTGTATTGAGTGAGAAGCGCAAGTACTTTGCGCGGGGAGTATATGTTGTGCCACATGTGAGTACAATACCATGTATGTTATCACATAAAGCACAACTATGTTAGGGAATCTCCAGCGTGGACACTCAAATTGCCTCCATCCGTTCGAATCATGTGATCCGGACCCTCCAAATCATCCAATGGAGTCCCGCGTCCATCCGTGGACCAGTCCGGACTTCCGTTTCCTCGCAAACTGGAACCAAATCAGGGGGGCTTTGCGGGAGTCCGGACAACAGCCACATATGACTCCGATACCCCCGGCCCACCCAAAATGAGGCGAAGCCCACAAATTGAGAGCTGGCCATACTGTTTCTGTGACAAATATTACTTTGATCCCGCTCCTCACAAGGAGGCGAAGTTCATAAAATTCCCTACTGATTTTTCTACTATGAGAAAGCGAGATTGATATATGTTTTATTGGCGCATCATCCAATGCATCCATGATATTTTCCACATCGACTTCTTGGCCGAGTGTTGACAAGACCAAAGGCTATGCACACCATTATCTTGTCATACGTCTAGTGTCGACAAGGCTAGATGAAATCATGGGCAAGTGCCAACAATGCCGGGTCACCACTCTACCGCCATGTCGTAAACCTACCGCATTGGGCACACCATTGTTGGGCACCGATGAGGCGATAACAACATATACATGTCCACGTCCGATGAAGTCAGATCCTGTTCTCGCCAACATTTTTGGCGGGAATTGTTTCAAATTGTCTGGTGTTCAACTACACATGAGTTCAGCTTTCCATCCGCAGTTTGACAGACAAACTGAGGTGGTCAACAAGGTCATTGCCATGTATCTCCGTATCTTAACAGGAGATCGACCGTGTCGTTGGCTGGAGTGGCTTTCTTGGACAGAGTACTGCTATAATACATCATACCACTCCCCCTCTGTGCTACGCCTTTTGAAGTAGTTTATGGGCGTTCACTCCCCTGTCTGCGTGACTACATCCCAGGCAGGTTGAAGGTGGAAGCTGTTGACACGGCCCTTCAGGTCCGCGATTCTTTCCTCCGTGATGTGCACGAGCGGCTACTTTAGGCCCAACAACGGTCCAAGCACTACTATGACAGTAGGCATCAAGATCTCTCCTTTGACATTGTCAAGCAGACATGGCTTCGCCTTCATCACCGGCCAATGACATCTCTACCAGGGCACAAGCGGGGCAAGTTGGCACCTCCATTCCATGGGCCTTCAAGTACTTGAGCGCATTGGCTCAGGGTGCGTTTGGTTGCCCACATGCAGCCCAACCAGGCCCACGCGAGATGTGCGTGGCCTGTTTGGTTGCCTGGGCTGCATGCGTTTTGTGGCCCGCACAGAACTTAAAGCAGGCCTGAGCCTGGCCCGGCAGAAACTGCCGAATCTGCAGTTTCTCGCGAGCCTGGCTCAGCGCGGCCACGCATGTGAGGGGGTTGCACGCCTCCAGCAGCACAGTAGATGGAGGGGATGTCTCATAACTCCCCCACTCTCCTGTCACTGCCTCGCCCGCAATGTTCCCACGCTCCCTCTCTGCCTCACGCTCCTCCCAATCCTCTGCTCTAATGGCTCCGCCTCGCCCACCGCCGCGCCGTCCTCTGACCCCTATCGACGAGCGCATTGCCAGCATCCAAGGGCGCTGTGTGGCTGGGCTGCAGAACTTGGGCAGGGACCTGGCATCAGTGCTGCGAGCGCTGTCCCCCATCTGCTGCCTGCCACCACGAGCGCCAGCCAATGCGGTGCCGGCCTTGCCTGCTCCTCCGCCGATTCAGACCTCGTGGTCCTGGGCTCGGCGCCGGCGTCGTCCACGGAGCCACTGCTTCTTGGGACCCCATTGGGCAGGGGGGTTTTCTTGACCCCCGTCCAAGGGTTTTCTCCTGTCGGCGCACCGTCCTCCTCGACCTCCGGTGTGGCCATGAGCACGGGGCCGATGCCGCAGGCCCTCGCCAGGGCCGGCTCCTCCTCTGCTCCACCACCTCTCTCCTTCCTGCTGGGGTTTTCACCCCGGCCTCGATTCGCTGCGACTACGCGTGCTCCGGTGAGTCAAACCCCCCAATGCATGCTCGTAGATGTAGATTAGGGGGTTTATTTCTTAGGCATGTGCTAGTACTTAGTGGATTAGATAGGATTAGAGTAGATCCGATTGGATGCGATCTGAATCGAATCCAATCAGACCGATCTGTTCTTGTTTGCTACAGTGTGTGTCCTAGGATAATGTTCTTCTACTCTAGTGTGCTTTGCTAGGATCTGTGTTCATGACAGGAGCTATGTTCATGTTAGAATCTCCAATGCTAGTGTGCTTTGCTAGGATCTGTGTTCATGGTAGGGTCTTGCTAGGATCCGTGGTCATGCAAATGACATGTTCATGTTCACGTTCAAGCTAGGATCATGTTCATGTTGTTGTTCATGTTGCATGCTCTAGATTGTTATACATGTTCAAGCTAGGGTTTGTGTTGAATGCTCTAGATTGTTATACATGCATGTAGTAGGACCATGTTAGGATGCTGCCAAATGTGCATGGCTGCACATGGGTGCTTTTGATGAGTGGCACTTGTGCTACCTCTTGAGCATGCGTTGGTTTTCCCTTGAAGAGGAAAGGGTGATGCAGCAAAGTGGCGTAAGTATTTCCCTCGGTTTTGAGAACCAAGGTATAAATCCAGTAGGAGACAGCGCACAAGTCACATAGTACCTGCACAAACAATCAAGAACCTTGCAACCAACACAATAAAGGGCTTGTCAATCCCTTCACGGTCACTCGCAAAAGTGAGATCTAATAAAGATAGTAAAGTAAATATTTTTGGTATTTTTGTTGTATAGATTGGAAAGTAAAGATTGCAAAATAGTAAATGAGATGCGATGTAAATAAAAGAGATGCAATATAATAAGAAAGAGACCTAGGGGCCATAAGTTTCACTAGTGGCTTCTCTCAAGATAACATGTATTACGGTGGGTGAACAAATTACTGCCGAGCAATTGATAGAAAAGCGCATAGTTATGAAGATATCTAAGGCAATGATCATGAATATAGGCATCACGTCCGTGTCAAGTAGACCGAAACAATTCTGCATCTACTACTATTACTCCACACATCGACCGCTATCCAACATGCATCTAGAGTATTAAGTTCATAAGAACAGAGTAACACATTAAGCAAGATGACATGATGTAGAGGGATAAACTCAAGCAATATGATATAAACCCCATCTTTTTGTCCTTGATGGCAACAAGACAATACGTGCCTTACTACCCCTACTGTCACTGGGAAAGGACACCGCAAGATTGAACCCAAAGCTAAACACTTCTCGCATTGCAAGAAAGATCAATCTAGTAGGCCAAACTAAACCGATAATTTGAAGAGACTTGAAAAGATATCAAATCATGCATATAAGAATTCAGAGAAGAACCAAATAATATTCATAGATAATCTTGTTCGTAAATCCACAATTCATCGGATCTCGACAAACACACCGCAAAAGAGTATAACATCGAATAGATCTCCAAGAACATCGAGGAGAACTTTGTATTGAGAATCAAAGAGAGAGAAGAAGCCATCTAGCTAATAACTATGGACCCGAAGGTCTGTGGTAAACTACTCATGCTTCATCGGAGAGGCAATGGTGTTGATGTAGAAGCCCTCCGTGATCGATCCCCCTCCAGCAAATCGTCGGAAAAGGCCCCAAGATGGGATCTCACGGGTACAGAAGGTTGCGGTAGTGGAAAAGTGGTTTCGTGGCTCTCTAGGATCGATCTAGGGTATAAGAGTATATATAGGCGAAAGAAGTACGTCGGTGGAGCTACGAGGGGCCCACGAGGGTGTCGGCGCGCCTACCCCTGGGTGCGCCCTCCTGCCTCATGGCCGCCTCGTGGAGTTCCAGACTTTGACTCCAAGTCTTCTGGATTTCTTTCGGTTCAAGAAAGATCATCACGAAGGTTTCATCCCGTTTGGACTCCGTTTGGTATTCCTTTTCTGCGAAACTCTTAAATAGGCAAAAAAACAGAAACTGGCACTAGGCCTCCGGTTATTAGGTTAGGCCCAAAAATAATATAAAAGAGCATATTAAAGCCCATTAAACATCCAAAACAGATAATATAATACCATGGAACAATAAAAAATTATAGATACGTTGGAGACATATCAAGCATCCCCAAGCTTAATTCCTGCTCGTCCTCGAGTAGGTAAATGATAAAAACAGAATTTTTGATGTGGAATGCTACTTAACATAATTATCAATGTAATTTTCTTTATTGTGGCATGAATGTTCAGATCTGAAAGATTCAAAACAAAAGTTTAATATTGACATAAAAATAATAATACTTCAAGCATACTAATAAAGCAATCATGTATTCTCAAAATAACATGGCAAAGAAAGCTATCCCTACAAAATCATATAGTCTGGCTATGCTCTGTCTTCATCACACAAAATATTTTAACCATGGACAACCCCGATGACAAGCCAAGCAATTGTTTCATTTTTTGATGTTCTCAAACTTTTTCAATCTTCACGCAATACATGAGCGTGAGCCATGGACATAGCACTATAGATGGAATAGAATGGTGGTTGTGGAGAAGACAAAAAGGAGAAGATAGTCTCACATCAACTAGGCGTATCGATGGCTATGGAGATGCCCATCAATAGATATCAATGTGAGTGAGTAGGGATTGTATGAAACAGATGCACTAGAGCTATAAGTGTATGAAAGCTCAAAAAGAAACTAAGTGGGTGTGCATCCAACTTGCTTGCTCACGAAGACCTAGGGCATTTTGAGGAAGCCCATCATTGGAATATGCAAGCCAAGTTCTATAATTAAAGATTCCCACTAGTATATGAAAGTGACAACATAGGATACTCTCTATCATGAAGATCATGGTGCTACTTTGAAGCACAAGTGTGAAAAAAAGGATAGTAGCATTGCCCCTTCTCTCTTTTTCTCTCATTTTTTATTTGGGCCTTTCTCTTTTTTTATGGCCTCTTTTTTTCTCTTTATTTTTATCTTCCATCCGGAGTCTCATCCCGACTTGTGGGAGAATCATAGTCTCCATCATCCTTTCCTCACATGGGACAATGCTCTAATAATGATGACAATCACACTTTTATTTACTTACAACTTGAAAGTGCGTTAAGTCGACTAGAGGGAGGTGAATAGGCAATTTTTATGAATTCTTCACTGAGGAATTTCAGGGTGAGGAAATTCCTAAACGAAGAACTACTTGCAGCAAAATATGTACTCAGATGCATACATGACATAACATAAGCATGGACATCATGATGAAAAGAAAACATACACAGAGTACAGAAAGCGTAAGCACATGATAAAATAAGATGAAGAAAAACATATTGAAGAAATTGAACTGAGGAAATTGAGAAAGTCTTCAGTCAATGTCTTCAAACAGATATGAACAAGCACACAACACAGTAATGAGGAAATGGAAGGGTTAAGGAAATAGAACCAGTTAGCTTGGTGAAGACAATGATTTGGTAGAACAGTTGTACATCTGGTTGGAGTGGCTAGGTATTTAAACCTGAGGACTGATATGTCTCTGTCGATCTATAATTTTTTACTGTTCCATGCCAATATTATACAACTTTCATATACTTTTGGCAACTTTTTATACTATTTTGGGACTAACATATTGATCCAGTGCCCAGTGCCAGTTCCTGTTTGTTGCATGTTTTTTGTTTTGCAGAAAACCCATATCAAACGGAGTTCAAACGGGATAAAAAAGGACGGAGAATATTTTTGTAATATATGTGAAATATGGGAAGAAGAATCAATGCGAGACGATGCCCAAGGGGGCCACGAGGCAGGGGGGCACGCCTGCCCCCCTGGGCACGCCCTGACACTCATGGGCCCCTCGTAAGGCGGTTGCTGCTCTTCTTTGGCCGCAAGAAAGATAATTTTTGGAGGAAAATCTGGGCGAAGGTTTCAATCCAATTGGAGTTATGGATCTCCGGATATATAAGGAAGGGTGAAAGGGCAGAATCCCAGAGCGCATAAACGGAGAGAGACAGAGAGACAGATCCAATCTCGGAGGGCTCTCGCCCCTCCCATGCCATGGAGACCAAGGACCAGAGGGGAAACCCTTCTCCCATCTAGGGAGGAGGTAAAGGAAGAAGAAGAAGAAGAAGAAGGAGGAGGGGCCATCATCATCACCACAATCTTCACCAACAACTTCATCGCCATCATCACCAACTCTCCCCCTCTATGCAGCGGTGTAACCCCTCTTTTACCCGTTGTAATCTCTACTTAAACATGGTGCTCAACGCTATATATTATTTCCCAATGATGTATGGCTATCCTATGATGTTTGAGTAGATCCGTTTTGTCCTATGGGTTAATTGATGATCGTGATTGGTTTGAGTTGCATGTTTTATTGTTGGCGCTGTCCTATGGTGCTCTCCGTGTCGTGCAAGCGTGAGGGATCCCCGCTGTAGGGTTTGCAATATGTTCATGATTTACATATGGTGGGTGGCGTGAGTGACAGAAGCACATACCCGAGTAAGTAGGTTGTTTGCGTATGGGAATAAAGAGGACTTGATGCCATATAATGTTATGGTTGGATTACCTTAATGATCTTTAGTAGTTGCGGATGCTTGCTAGAGTTCCAATCATAAGTGCATATGATCCAAGTAGAGAAAGTATGTTAGCTTATGCCTCTCCCTCATATAAAGTTGCAATAGTGATTACCGGTCTAGTTATCGATTGCCTAGGGACAAATAACTTTCTTGTGTGACAAAAAGCTCTTTACTAAAACTAACTTAGTTGTGTCTTCATCTAAACAACCCCTACTTTTTATTTACTCGCTCTTTATATTCTTTCAAACCTATCCAAAAACACCTACAAAGTACTTCTAGTTTGATACTTGTTCTAGGTAAAGCGAACGTTAAGCGTGCGTAGAGTTGTATCGGTGGTTGATAGAACTTGAGGGAATATTTGTTCTACCTTTAACTCCTCATTGGGTTCGACACTCTTACTTACCGAAAGAGGCTACAATTGATCCCCTATACTTGTGGGTTATCAAGACCTTTTTCTGGCGCCGTTGCCAGGGAGTTATAGCGTGGGGTGAATATTCTCGTGTGTGCTTGTTTGCTTTATCACCAAGTAATTTTTATTTGCTGTTCTTAGTTGTTCTCTATCTTTAGTTATGGATATGGAACATGAAATACCAAAAAAAAGGTTTACTTGCTACTCATGGAGATGGGAAACCTCCTAAAACCCTCGATGCCCATTATGTGACAAATATTATGTACTACTTTGATAATCCTGAGAAAGCCCCATTCAATCTGGTAATGGGAGACACGTTGGATCAACGTGAATAATTTAGGGATTATCGCTTGACTCAAAAAGGGAAACTATCATGGGATCAAATTTATATGTTGAAGTGGTATGCTCGGCAAGTATGCTTGAGTTATGATTATACTTGTTGCTCTAGGATGAAGGCTCCACACCTTCCCTTTTCATAAAAATTTAAGGATAATAAAACCTTAGCTTCTTATGCTAATGGTATATATGATTACTATGATGTGGAACAAATATAAGAATTTGTCGCTTTTATGGGTGCTTATGAAACTGAATCTTTGTTCAAAGAGTGTGAAAATCTTTATGATGCTGTTTATAGACCTGAAAATTTAGCTATCCTTAAATATTGCTATGAGAATTATGAATTCAATTCCGATATTGATGAATTTATTGAGAAAGTCTCCGCTGTCCAAGAAGAGACTAATATTTTGCAGGAATCTATGGAAGAAGAAATTGATGAAACTGTGAGCTCATTGGATGAAAAAGATGAGGAGGAGAGCGAAGAACAAAAGGAGGAAGAGCGGATTGATCACCCGTGCCCACCTTCTAATGAGAGTAACTCTTCAACTCATACATTGTTTGATTTCCCTTCGTGCTTACCGAAGGATGATTGCTATGATAATTGTTATGATCCCCTTGATTCTTTTGAAATACCCCTTTTTGATGATGCTTGCTATGCTTGTGGCCAAGATGCCAATATAAGTTATGATTATGGAGATGAACTTGCTATAGTTCCTTATGTTAAACATGAAATTGTTCTATTGCACCCACGCATGATAGTCCTATTATCTTTTTGAATTCTCCCGATTACACTATATCGGAGAAGTTTGCACTTATTAAGGATTATATTGATAGGTTGCCTTTTACCGTTGCACATGATGATTTTGATGAATATAATATGCATGTGCTTGCTGCTCCTACTTGAAATTATTATGAGAGAGGAACTACATCTCCTCCTCTCTATGTTCCCAACATGATAAAATTGCAAGACACTGTTTATACAATGCATTGGCCTTTACTATGTGTGCATGAATTGTTCTTTTATGAC
This sequence comes from Aegilops umbellulata, assembly GCA_032464435.1. Lineage (NCBI taxonomy): Eukaryota > Viridiplantae > Streptophyta > Magnoliopsida > Poales > Poaceae > Aegilops > Aegilops umbellulata. The sequence goes on along the minus strand of CP136056.1, from coordinate 9,320,465 downwards.
ATGCCGATGCATAGGAAGAGAGTGACTTCGTCATTGCTTGATATATGTTACTTGGTGCTCACTACTAAATTACAAATCATTGTTAATTAAAATTGGCTTTGATATACCTTGGGATCCGGGTGGATCCATTACTTGAGCACTTTATGCCTAGCATAATGGCTTTAAAGAAAGCGCTGCCAGGGAGACAACCCGGAAGTTTTAGAGAGTCATTTATTTTTGTTGAGTTCTTTCATATAGTTTAAAAACAAAATAAAAATAAAGAGGGGAACCCAAAACTTTTTCAAAAAGGAAAGTGAAAGTGAGAGAGACAAGCATTGTTGAAGTGGGGGAGCTCCTTGAACTTTTTTCATGCTCACGGAAACTTTGTGAATCTTTATTAAAGAAACTTTTCAACAAAAATAACTATCCCCTTGTACAATTCCATTGTATTACTCCCTCCGTTCCTCAATATAGGGTGTATAGTTTTTGGCACAAAAATTAAAGAACGCACGTGGAGGGAAAATTTCACAAATTTTGGGCAAGATTACACCTGACTAATTGACATGATAAAATAGAGGAGCTTGCCTCACATAAGGAAATGTAATCAAATCCCTAAAATAATTATCCAAATGAGTGGTGCAACGCAATATACCTTATATTTTGGATTTTTTCTCAAAAATCTATACAACTTATATCAAGGAACGGAGGGAGTATAAAAATAATGTGCCAAGGTTTGCCTTTAGGATGTTTACAATGCTTGTTGGTTTGTGCGGTGCAGGACAGAAACTTTGGCTGTAGTACGCGATTTTACATTTTTTACTGGAACGTAAAATGGTTCTGAAACTTTTTGCACAGTCTTTCTTTACAATTTTTTTATTTTCCAAATTTTGGCAGAATTTTTGGAGTACCATTGGTATGGTGAATGTTCAGATTATAACAGACTGTTCTGTCTTAGTCAGATTCTATTTTTGATGCATAGTTTGCTTGTTTTGATGAAACTATCAATTTCTATCAGTGGATTAAGCCATGGAAAGTTATATTACAGTAGCTAAAATGCAAAAACAAAATATGAATTGGTTTGCAACATTACTTAGAGTAGTGATTTGCTTTATTATACTAACGGATCTTACCGGGTTTTGTGTTGAAGTTTTGTGTGGATGAAGTGTTCGAAGATCGAGGAGGTCTCGGTATGAGGAAAAGGAGGAGAGGCAAGAGCTCAAGCTTGGGGATACCCAAGGCACCCCAAGTAAATATTAAAGGAGACTCAAGCGTCTAATCTTGGGGATGCCCCGGAAGGCATCCCATCTTTCTTCGACAAGTATCGGTATGTTTTCGGATTCGTTTCTTTCATGCGATATGTACAGATCTTGGAGCGTCTTTTGCATTTAGTTTTCACTTTTCTTTTATGCACCATTCTCGTATGAGATAGTCCTTGGTTGATTTATAGAATGCTCTTTGCACTTCACTTAAATCTTTTGAGTATGGCTTTATAGAATGCTTCATGTGCTTCACTTATATCATTTGAAGTTTGGATTGCCTGTTTCTCTTCACATAGAAAACCGCCATTTGTAGAATGCTCTTTTGCTTCACTTATATTTGTTAGAGCTTTGGCATATCTTTTGTAGAAAGAATTAAACTCTCTTGCTTCACTTATATCTATTTAGAGAGGTGACAGGAATTGGTCGTTCACATGGTTAGTCATAAAATCCTACATAAAACTTGTAGATCACTGAATATGATATGTTTGATTCCTTGCAATAGTTTTGAGATATAAAGATGGTGATATTAAAGTCATGCTAGTGGGTAGTTGTGGATTTTAAAAATACTTGTGTTGAAGTTTGTGATTCCCGTAGCATGCATGTATGGTGAACCGTTATGTGATGAAGTCGAAGCATGATTTATTTATTGATTGTCTTCCTTATGAGTGGCGGTCGGGGACGAGTGATGTTCTTTTCCTACCAATCTATCCCCCTAGGAGCATGCGCGTAGTACTTTGTTTCAATTGCTAATAGACTTTTGCAATAAGTATGTGAGTTCTTTATGACTAATGTTGAGTCCATGGATTATACGCACTCTCACCCTTCCATCATTGCTAGCCTCTTCGGTATCGTGCATTGCCCTTTCTCACCTCGAGAGTTGGTGCAAACATCGCCGGTGCATCCAAACCCCGTGATATGATACGCTCTATCACACATAAGCCTCCTTATATCTTCCTCAAAACAGCCACCATACCTAACTATCATGGCATTTTCATAGCCATTCCGAGATATATTGCCATGCAACTTCCATCATCATCATATACATGACTTGAGCATTCACTGTCATATTGCTTTGCATGATCGTAAGACAGCTAGCATGATATTTTCATGGCTTGTCCATTTTTTGATATCTTTTCTACACTAGATCATTGCACATCCTGGTACACCGCCGGAGGCGTTCATATAGAGTCATATCTTTGTTCTAGTATTGAGTTGTAAGTAAATAAAAGTGTGATGATCATCATTATTAGAACATTGTCCCAGGTGAGGTTATCAAAATAAAAGAGGCCAAAGAAGCCCAAATAAAAAAAGAGAGGCCAAAGAAGCCCACCAAAAAAAATTAAAAAATGAGAGAAAAGAGAGAAGGGACAATGTCACTATCCTTTTACCACACTTGTGCTTCGGAGTAGCACCATGTTCTTCATATAGAGAGTCTCTTGAGTTATCACTTTCATATACTAGTGGGAATTTTCATTATAGAACTTGGCTTGTATATTCCGATGATGGGCTTCCTCAAATGCCCGAGGTCTTCATGAGCAAGCAAGTTGGATGCACACCCACTTAGTTTCCAGTTTGAGCTTTCATACACTTATAGCTCTTAGTGCATCCGTTGCATGGCAATTCCTACTCCTCACATTGACATCAATTGATGGGCATCTCCATAGCCCATTGATTAGCCGCGTCGGTGTGAGACTTTCTCCTTTTTTGTATTCTCCACACAACCTCCATCATCATATTCTATTCCACCTATAGTGCTATGTCCATGGCTCACGCTCATGTATTGCGTGAAAGTTGAAAAGGTTTGAGAACGTCCAAAGTATGAAACAATTGCTTGGCTTGTCATCGGGGTTGTGCATGATTTGAATATTTTGTGTGGTGAACATGGAGCATAGCCAGACCATATGATTTTGTAGGGATAGCTTTCTTTGGCCATGTTATTTTGAAAAGACATGATTGCTTTATTAGTATGCTTGAAGTATTATTGTCTTAATGTCAAAAGATAGACTATTGCTTTGAATCACTCGTGTCTTAATATTCATGCCATGATTAGATTACATGATCAAGATTATGCTAGGTAGCATTCCACATCAAAAATTATCTTTTTTATCATTTACCTACTCGAGGACGAGCAAGAATTAAGCTTGGGGATGCTGATACGTCTCCGTGTATCTATAATTGTTGATTGTTCCATGCCAATATTATACAACTTTCATATACTTTTGGCTACTTTTTATACTATTTTTGGGACTAACGTATTGTTTCAGTGCCCAATGCCAGTTCCTGTCTGTTGCATGTTTTTTGCTTCACAGAAAACCCATATCAAACGGAGCCCAAACGGGATAAAAACGGACGGAGAATATTTTTGGAATATATGTGAAATATGGGAAGAAGAATCAACGCGAGACGGTGCCCGAGGGGGCCACCAGGTAGGGGGGCACGCCCCTGACCCTCGTGGGCCCCCCGTAAGGCGGTTGCTGCTCTTCTTTGGCCGCAAGAAAGCTAATTTTCGGAGAAAAATCTGGGCGAAGCTTTTAATCCAATCGGAGTTAGGGATCTCCGGATATATAAGAAACGGTGAAAGAGCAGAATCCCAGAGCGCAGAAACAGAGAGACAGATCCAATCTCGGAGGGGCTCTCGCCCCTCCCATGCCATGGAGACCAAGGACCAGAGGCGAAACCCTTCTCCCATCTAGGGAGGAGGTCAAGGAAGAAGAAGAAGGAGGGGGGCTCTCTCCCCCTCGCTTCTGGTGGCGCCGGAGTGCCACCGGGGGCCATCATCATCACCGCAATGTTCACCAACAACTTCATCGCCATCATCACCAACTCTTCCCCCTATATGCAGCGGTGTAACCCCTCTTTTATCCGTTGTAATCTCTACTTAAACATGGTGCTCAACGCTATATATTATTTCCCAATGATGTATGGCTATCCTATGATGTTTGAGTAGATCCGTTTTGTCATATGGGTTAATTGATGATCATGATTGGTTTGAGTTGCATGTTTTATTATTGGTGCTGTCCTATGGTGCTCTTCGTGTCGCGCAAGCGTGAGGGATCCCCGTTGTAGGGTTTGCAATATGTTCAGGATTTGCTTATGGTGGGTGGCATGAGTGATAGAAGCACATACCCGAGTAAGTAGGTTGTTTGTGTATGGGAATAAAGAGGACTTGATGCCATATAATGTTATGGTTGGATTACCTTAATGATCTTTAGTAGTTGCGGATGCTTGCTAGAGTTCCAATCATAAGTGCATATGATCCAAGTAGAGAAAGTATGTTAGCTTATGCCTCTCCCTCATATAAAGTTGCAATAGTGATTACCGGTCTAGTTATCGATTGCCTAGGGACAAATAACTTTCTTGTGTGACAAAAAGCTCTTTACTAAAACTAACTTAGTTGTGTCTTCATCTAAACAGCCCGTACTTTTTATTTACCCGCTCTTTATATTCTTGCAAACCTATCCAAAAACACCTACAAAGTACTTCTAGTTTCATACTTGTTCTAGGTAAAGCGAAAATTAAGCGTGCGTAGAGTTGTATCAGTGGTTGTGACGCCCTCGATTCAATCGTACACTAATCATACATGCAAATGTGTGCGATCAAGATCAAGGACTCACGGGAAGATATCACAACACAACTCTAGACACAAATTAAAATAATACAAGCTTTATATTACAAGCCAGGGGCCTCGAGGGCTCAAATACATAAGCTCGATTTTACAAGAGTCAGCGGAAGCAACAATATCTGAGTACAGACATAAGTTATACAAGTTTGCCTTAAGAAGGCTAGCACAAAAGCAACTTCGATCGGAAAGGCGAGGCCTCCTGCCTGGGAGCCTCCTAACTACTCCTGGTCGTCGGCGGTCTCCACGTAGTAGTATGCATCGGCGGTGACATCTGGCTCCTGGGCTCCGACGTCTGGTTGCATCAACCGGAAAGAAGAAGAAAGGGGGGGGTAAAGGGGGAGCAAAGCAACCGTGAGTACTCATCCAAAGTACTCGCAAGCAAGGATCTACACTACATATGCAACATTATCAAAGGAAGGCTGTATATGTGGACTGGGCAGCAGAAATGCCAAAATAGAGAGAAGGCCTAGTCCTATCAAAGACTAGCATCTTCTGGAAACCACCATCTTGCAGCAACCGGAGGGAGTAGAGTAGCATAAGGTAAAGTAGTAGAAGTGTTATCAACCTCGGCCGGGGATCCTTTCTCAACTCCCCGCGAGAAAGAAATCCCAGAGCCATACTATCCAGTTATCATCACAATCAAATCCTCATCACCATCCAGTTCTCATCACAAGTATCCAGTTCTAATTGTATCGATTGGGATACAACTCCAAGTGTCCGTTACCGTAGGACAGGCTATCGATAGATGTTTTCTTCCCTGCAGGGGTGCACCAACTTACCCACCATGCTCGATTAACTTCGGCCGGACACACTTTCCTGGGTCATGCCCGTCCTCGGCCAAACAATATGCCGCAACCCGACCTAGGCTTAATAGAGAGGCCAGCACACCGGACTAAACCTATGCCCCCAGGGGTCATGGGCCATCTCCCCGGGAACTCCTGCATGTTGCGTACGCGGCCGGTGAGCAGACCTAGCTACCTCCCTAAAAAGGAAGGAGATTACCAGTCCAACCCGGCGCACGCCACTCAGTCGCTGACGTCTATTAAGCTTCGGCGGATGTATACGACGCAGAACGCCCATACTATGCCCACGTGATGGTTAGTGCTATCAGGCCAGAGGCCCCTCGGATCAAATATCCAAATCGTAGTGGATTAGGAACGCGCGGTAACAAGCAGAGACTCACGAAAGATGTGACCCCGTTGCCCCGTCTCGAGGACTTGTGGCAAGGGCTAGGAATGCCCGACCACGCCTCGTAATTACCTCGCGGGCACCTTCCAGGTCCGCCAGACTCCACATCACTCGCAATTAAGCTCGCGCGGGTACCCCTCAGGGTCGACCCATCTTTCCAAGTAACAGTGGTAAAGTCCAAGTATCCGTGTGTCCAAACATCAAGGGGAAAACCCGAGGAATCACCCCCGATGAATTCCACTAGATGTAATCATCAAGGTGAACGTAAGAGGAATCACCCCCGAGGTTCACACTTGAGGGGTTGCACGACAGAGTCGTATCGAAAGTGGTTAAGGAGGAAATCACCCTCGATGACCACGACCGAATGACTACACTACAGGGTTAACATCAGAAGTGCTGAAGAGGTTCACCCTCGGTACTCGATAGTAACCCAGTAGTGTCGAGCAACTAAGGGGAAGTGATGTGCGGTGTCGGGGCCTGGTCTTCGATCCCGTTGATCTGGTCTTCAATGATGAAGCAGGGGCAACAAGGACAAGTGGGGGTCAATTATGGATCACTAACCAGCCTATACTAAGCAGCTTAGGATAAGCAGATAAGGTAGAACAACAGATACAAAAGCAAGCTATGCATCAGAATAGGAGCAAACAATAACAGCAGCAAAATCTAATGCAAGCATGAGAGAATGGAATGGGCGATATCGGGATGATCAAAGGGGGGGCTTGCCTGGTTGCTCAGACAAGAAGAAGGGGTCGTCGTCGACGTAGTCGATCATAGTGGCATCAGCGGCAGTCTCGGGGTTTACCGGAGAGAAGAGGGGGAAGAAACAGTAAATACATAGCAAGCAAGTGCATAACAGGACAACAGGCAAAGCTAGACGTGTTCTAACGCGGTGCTACACGTTACCGGCGAAGGGGGATAACATCCGGGAATGCTTCCCCAGGTTTAGCATTTTCGGACAGATGAAACGAAGGGGAAAAGTTGCATGTTCAGGTAGTTAGGGGCATGTGGCATACGAACGGATGGCGTATCCGAATTCGTCTCATTTTTCTGAGCAACTTTCATGTAGAAAACATTTTCATCCGAGTTACGGTTTAATTACTATGAATTTCTAAAGGTTTTAGCATTTCCAGAAATTATTTAAATTAACAGAAATGGAATTATTGCGTCAGCATGAGGTCAACAGGTCAACCGCAGCTGTTCAGGTCAAACCTGGAAGCTAGGTCCCACCTGTCATAGACAGTGGGTCTAACAGTAGTTTAAACTAACTAAGACAGGGTTATTTAGCAGGAAGGCCCCACCTGTCATGGACTAATTAACTAAATTAATTAGTTTTAATTATGAAAACACCTTAATTAGTGGACTAAGCGGTAGGGCCCGCACGTCAGCGTCACAGAGATGCCCAGTCAGCTCGTTGACTTGGTCAACCCAGTCAACGGGGCCCGTGGGGCCCCCTGGCAGTGACCCAGGGGGTGGCCCCAGGTTTGCCACGCTGGCGGTGGCCGGCGGCTCAACGCCGACGACGCCAAACGCGGCGGTGCGGCACGGATCTCGCCGGAAAACGCGTACAGTGCTCGGGGAGGAGCGGGGCTAGGCTCATTCGAACGAGCTCTCAGCCCCGCGTCCAGTGGTGGCCGTAGCATCGCCGGACTTGGACGGAATCGGCGCCGGCGACGAGGGGTGGCGGAGGCGAGGTTCGGGCGGTGACGAAACCGGTGTTGCTGTGCGCGTTTTGGCGAACTAAGGAGCTGGGCGTGGTCTACGGCGCTCCAGGAGCTCGTCGGAGCTACTAGCTCGAGCGAAGGAGCTCGGTGGCGAGCCCTACGACAGCAATGGCGGGCGGCGGAGCTCGGCTTGCGGGCGAGCTAGCTACAGCGTGGGGAAGAGCACGAGGAGAGGAAAGGAGGGAGGGAGGGGCTCACAGTGGGGCGTAGCCGTTCAGAGCGGGCGCGGGGAAGGCGTGGTGCAGCCGGAATCGACGGCGAACGACGGCGGGGATCCGAGGAGGAAGAAGAAGGTGTAGGTCGATGCAAGGCTCCCGGGGCTCGGGCCTGTGGTCGAGGAGGACAGGCTCGAAGCGGCGGAGCTCGTGGGCAAGGCGGGGAGGCGAACGGGGCTCGGTGGCCGCGATAACGACGGAGGACGTCGGCACGGCGCTCGGTTGAGGAGGGAAGGGGATCTGGAGAGCGAGGGAGGCGAGGGAGATATTTGTGCGAGGGGGATGACGAGGCCGAGGGGGAGGAGCCCGAGGGGTCGGCCTTATCCCCTCGGGGCGTCGCCGGCGAGGCGATCCGGCGGGGGCTCGTCCCTGTAGCGACGGGGTCGCTTGAACAGAAGACGATCGGGGGGGCTGGCTGGGCCGGCCTGGCTGGTCGCGGCCAGCTGGGCCAAGAGGACCAGTTAGGCCAGGGGGGCTTCCTGTTATTTGCCTCTCTTGTTTTAAGCTTTCGCCTTTTTTTAACAATTTGTTGATATAGCTATTTTAGGCCATTTAGACATTTTGCAAAAATATTGGTTCACCACCAATATTACCAGAAGAATATTTTCCACATGATGAACATTTTAGTTTTCATGTTTGAGCACTTTTGAATTTCACTTAGCATTTGAATTTGCATTCAAAGGGAGAATTGAAAGAAACATGAGACAATAATGATCAGGAACTTGTTTAGCAAAATTATGAACTTAACCCCAAGGGTTACTGTAGCATCATTACACCGGGGTGTTACAACTCTCCTCCTCTAAAAGAAATTCTCGTCCCGAGAATTAAGAGGTAGAAGGGAACAGGTCAGGGTATTCAGCTCGGAGGTTATCCTCGCGTTCCAAAGTGGCTTCATCCTTAGAATGATTTGACCACTGCACCTTGAGGAAGTTGGTAGCCTTCTGGCGTGTTCGACGTTCAGCTTCTTCAAGAATGCAGATCGGATGCTCCTTGTATGTGAGATCATCTTGAACTTCAATCAATTCTGGATCCACTTCATGTTCCGGATCCTTGAAGCATCGACGAAGTTGCGACACGTGGAAGACATCATGAACATGAGAGAACTAAGGTGGCAACTCCAATTGATAAGCCACCAGTCCACGACGGGCCAGAATGCGGAAAGGACCGATGTAGCACGGAGCTAGCTTGCCCTTGACTCCGAACCGATGAGTGCCTCTCAAAGGAGTGACACGCAGATAAGCTTGTTCACCAGGTTGATAAGTTGAACCCCAGTGTTTCCGGTCATAGTTGCTCTTCTGGCGGGACTGGGCCGCCTTGAGATTATCCCAGACAATGTGAACCTGCTCTTCAGCTTGTTGAATAATGTCTGGACCAATGAGCGTCCGTTCCCCAGTTTCTAACCAATTCAGAGGGATTCGGCACTTACGTCCATAAAGCACTTCGAATGGTGCCATTTTCAAGTTGGCTTGATAGCTGTTGTTATAAGAGAACTCTGCATAAGGGAGAGATTATTCCCACTTCTTGCCGAAAGAAATAACACAAGCCCGAAGCATATCTTCAAGAATTTGATTGACTCGCTCGACTTGGCCTTGGGATTGGGGATGATAAGCAGTGCTCCAAGTAAAATGAGTTCCCATTGCCTCTTGGAAACTATCCCAGAACTTTGAAGTGAATATACTTCCGCGGTCTGAACTGATCTCCTTCGGAATGCCGTGGAGTGACACAATTCTGGAGATATACAAGTTTGCTAATTGACTAGCAGTGATAGTCTCCTTGTCTAGCAGAAAGTGAGCAACCTTCGAGAATCGGTCGATGACGACAAAGATAGCAACGTTACCTTTCTGAGATTTGGGAAGGCCAGTGACGAAGTCCATTTGGATCTTATCCTACTTCCATTCAGGAATCGGAAGCGGTTGTAGAAGTCCAGCCGGTTTCTGATGTTCTGCTTTGACGCGGCGACAAACGTCACATTCTTCAATATATCGAGCAATGTCTTGCTTCATATTAGACCACCAGTACTTCTGACGGATGTCTAGATACATCTTGGTACTTCCCGGATGAATAGAGAGAGGGGTGTCATGCGCTTCTTTCATCATCTTCTCTGTCATAAGCTTGAACCGGGGTACGACAATGCAATCCGTGAAGTATAAGGTTCCATCTTCACCAAGTGAGAAATCTCTGGATTTCTCTAAGGCAAGATCCTTTTTCATCAGATCAACATGAGCATCTTTGGCTTGAGTAGACTTGATTGCTTTAAGAAGAATTGGTTCCAAGACAAGGTTATTTAGAGAACCCAGTGGAACTAGTTGAAGGTTCAGCTTGCATAGCTCTTCATAAAGGCGGGGTTGAGCTTTGTAGACCTGGTGACTATTGCAATAAGACTTTCGGCTCAGGGCATCGGCCATTACATTAGCCTTGCCAGGTGTATAAGATATACGCAGTTGTAGTCAGCAATAGCTTCCATCCATCGCCTGCTGACGGAGGTTCAGATCTGGCTGAGTAAACAGGTACTTTAGACTCTGATGATCGGTGAAGATCTCGCAACGATTATCGAGGAGATACTGTCGCCATAGCTTTAGTGCAAAGATAACCGCAGCAAGCTCAAGGTCATGAACTGGGTAGTTCTCTTCGTGAGGACGTACTTGACGGGAGGCATAAGCAATCACTCTGCGCTCTTGCATTAGGACACAGCCTAATCCTTGTCGTGAAGCGTCGCAATAGATGACGAAGTCCTTGCGAGAATCAGGGGGAGCAAGCACTGGGGCAGATGTCAGCTTGTCCTTGAGTGCTTGGAAACTTTCCTGACATTTGTCTGTCCAATTGAACTTAACGCCTTTGTGAAGCAGATTAGTCAGTGGCTTGGCGATCTTGGAGAAGTTCTCGACAAAGCGGCGACAATAGCTGGCTAGTCCGAGAAAGCTTCTGACTTGCTTGACAGTCTTCGGAGGGGTCCAGTCAAGAATAGCCTGAACGCGCTCTGGGTTGACAGCAATACCATCCTTGGAGATGACATGACCAAGGTAGGTGACTTCAGGAAGCCAGAATTCGCACTTGGAATACTTGGCATAAAGTTGATGCTCTCGAAGCTTCTCCAGAACAAGACGAAGATGTTCAGCATGTTCTTCTTTGTTCTTCGAATATACCAGGATATCATCCAGATAGACTACAACGAACTTGTCAAGGTAATCCATGAATATGTAGTTCATCAGACGAGAGAATGTAGCTGGAGCATTGGTCAAACCGAATGACATGACGGTGTACTCGTAAGAACCATAACGAGTGACGAATGCGGTCTTTGGAATATCCTCCTCAGGAACACGGATCTGATGGTAACCCAACCTCAAGTCGAGTTTAGAGAATATCGATGAACCAGCCAGTTGATCATATAGATCATTGATCCGAGGAAGGGGATATTTGTTCTGAATTGTATCTTGGTTGATAGGACGATAGTCTTGGACCAAACGGTTCGTTCCGTCCTTCTTCTTGACGAAGAGAGAAGGTGCTCCCCAAGCAGAGGAACTTGGACGAATGAAACCCTTGTGAAGAGATTTGTCGATTTCCTCCTTAAGCTCAAGGAGTTCATGAGGTGGCATCTTGTAGGGTCGTTTGGCGGTAGGAATGGTGCCTGGTTTCAAGTCGATGACGAACTCGACAGCCCGGGCAGGGGGTATTCCTGGAAGTTCTTCTGGAAATACGTCTTGGAAATCGCGAACGACTGGAATCTTTTCAATTCCCTCAAGAGGTGTTGCATTCAACGCATTCAAAGCATAAAGTCGTGCTTTAGCGTTTTGAACAAGCTGAGCATGGTAGGTTACTATCTCATCTGAAGGATGTAGAAGGTGAACGACCTTGGTAGCGCAAACGATAGAGGCAGTATGCGTTTTCAACCATTCCATTCCCAGAATGAGGTAAATATTGGAAGACTCCAGAATAAGGGGAGAAACAAGGAATTCCAGCCCGTCAATTTCAACAGGAACATCGCGACCAATCATGGTAGTTTGACATCGGCCCGCAGGGGTGCGTACCACTATCGGAGTGTTCATGGGCTCGCATCGAATGTCGTGTGCGTATGCAAAACTTTCTGACATGAATGAATGTGATGCTCCTGAATCGAATAAAACAGAAGCCGGTACTGAATTAACGAGAAGAGTACCCATCACAGTGGCAGGCTGGTCTTGAACTTCATTCAGATCAACATGATTAGCCTGACCACGACCATAAGGTCTGGCATTGCTGTTATGGGGCTGATTGTTACGACCAGTTGAAGGCAGAGCCAGCTAATTCTTTTTCTGATTGCACTCTTTGGCGAGGTGACCGGGGCGGCCACATCTGAAGCACAGACCATCATTGGGGTTAGGAGCAGAAGCTTGGGGTGGTACATCTCGAAGAGGCTGCCTCTGCGGTGGAGGAGGCAGACGAGGTGTAGCATAGGACTGTCTTGGTGCAGGTGCAGTTGGACGATACATGCTGTGGGGAATCCATATCCGACGCTTCTGCGCTGACGAGCCCGAAGATGAGCCAGCGTCACGGCTGCGCCTGAGGGATCCCTGGTGTTCTTGAAGACCAGTCTCAACCTGAATAGCCTTGTTCACCAAGGTGGCGAAGTCGGCAAAATCATGAACGAGCAGTGCTAGCTTGATATCAGGTTGAAGTCCATCACGAAACTTTTCCTGCTTACGAGCATCAGTAGCAATGTCTTCTTCAGCATAGCGGGACAAGTCCAAGAATTACCGCTGATAAGCATCTACAGACTTGTTGCCTTGGGTGAGGTTGCAGAACTCTCGCTTCTTCTTGTCCATGATTCCTTGAGGAATGAAGCGGGCACGGAAGGCAGCTTGGAAATTCAGCCAAGTGATGACCGTTCTGGCAGGTAGGGTACGCCTGTGGCTGTCCCACCATTGAGCAACGGGACCCTTGATAAAGAAAGAGGCAAAGGTGACATAGCTGGCAGGGGCCACACTAGCAGACTCCATTTCATACGTGATGTCGCGGAGCCAGTCATCAGCATCAAGGGGTTGAGTTGAGCTGCGGTAGATAGTTGGGTTGAGGCGCAAGAAGTCCTGCAGAGTTACTGGGGTTGGCTGTTGATTCATGTTCGGACGAGGAAACTGAGCCATCATTCCTTCCATGAACTCGCGATTCAACTCAAACTGTTGCATTATTCCAGCAAAGAATTCAGGCGGTGGTGGATCGTTGGCACCACGGCCACGTCCAGCGGGTCTAACCATCCTGCTAACATGTAACAGGGGTAGTTCAGCATTGAGCATTTGCAAAAACAAGGATCATTCATGATGAAACAAGCATAATGAAAGAGGTATGATGGATACCACTTAGTAGTCAACACGACAGGGTGTGCACTACTCAAAATGCTATTCTAAGGAATAACTATGGCTTTACCCAACTTCGGGGTGAATGTGGTCACGGGATCCTAATGTGAAAGTTAGTAAATTCGTTTAACCCGAGTAGAAGAGAGATCAGAGTCCCAGAGTATAGACGAGGAGTAAAAGAACCTAATACCACCCAATGGCGACGTGGGCCAGTAAGCCACACAACCAATGTTAGTAAAAGTTTTTCAGTGACTAGACTCAACTTCGGCCAAGGAGTTGGAAAGGGGGCTACCTACAGGCAGTCGGCTCTGATACCAACTTGTGACGCCCTCGATTCAATCGTACACTAATCATACACGCAAATGTGTACGATCAAGATCAAGGACTCACGGGAAGATATCACAACACAACTCTAGACACAAATTAAAATAATACAAGCTTTATATTACAAGCCAGGGGCCTCGAGGGCTCGAATACATAAGCTCGATTTTACAAGAGTCAACGAAAGCAACAATATCTGAGTACCGACATAAGTTAGACAAGTTTGCCTTAAGAAGGCTAGCACAAAAGCAACTTCTATCGAAAAGGTGAGGCCTCCTGCCTGGGAGCCTCCTAACTACTCCTGGTCGTCAGCGGTCTCCACGTAGTAGTATGCATCGGCGGTGACATCTGGCTCCTGGGCTCCGACGTCTGGTTGCATCAACCGGAAAGAAGAAGAAAGGGGGAGCAAAGCAACCGTGAGTACTCATCCAAAGTACTCGCAAGCAAGGATCTACACTACATATGCAACATTATCAAAGGAAGGCTGTATATGTGGACTGGGCTGCAGAAATGCCAGAATAGAGAGAAGGCCTAGTCCTATCGAAGACTAGCATCTTCTGGAAACCACCATCTTGCAGCAACCGGAGGGAGTAGAGTAGCATAAGGTAAAGTAGTAGAAGTGTTATCAACCTCGGCCGGAGATCCTTTCTCGACTCCCTGCGAGAAAGAAATCCCAGAGCCATACTATCCAGTTATTATCACAATCAAATCCTCATCACCATCCAGTTCTCATCACAAGTATCCAGTTCTAGTTGTATCGATCGGGATACAACTCCATGTGTCCGTTACCGTAGACAGGCTATCGATAGATGTTTTCTTCCCTGCAGGGGTGCACCAACTTACCCACCATGCTCGATTAACTCCGGCCGGACACACTTTCCTGGGTCATGCCCGGCCTCGGCCAAACAATACGCCGCAACCCGACCTAGGCTTAATAGAGAGGCCAGCACGCCGGACTAAACCTATGCCCCCAGGGGTCATGGGCCATCTCCCCGAGAACTCCTGCACGTTGCGTACGCGGCCGGTGAGCAGACCTAGCTACCTCCCTAAAAAGGAAGGAGCTTAGCAGTCCAACCCGGCGCGCGCCACTCAGTCGATGACGTCTATTAAGCTTCGGCTGATGTATACGACGCAGAACGCCCATACTATGCCCAGGTGATGGTTAGTGCTATCAGGCCAGAGGCCCCTCGGATCAAATATCCAAATCGTAGTGGATTAGGAACACACGGTAACAAGCAGAGACTCAGGAAAGATGTGACCCCGTTGCCCCGTCTCGAGGACTTGTGGCAAGGGCTAGGAATGCCCGGCCACGCCTCGTAATTATCTCGCGGGCACCTTCCAGGTCCGCCAGACTCCACATCACTCGCAATTAAGCTCGCGCGGGAACCCCTCAGGGTCGACCCGTCTTTCCAAGTAACAGTGGTAAAGTCCAAGTATCCGTGTGTCCAAACTTCAAGGGGAAAACCCGAGGAATCACCCCCGATGAATTCCACTAGATGTAATCATCAAGGTGAACGTAAGAGGAATCACCCCCGAGGTTCACACTTGAGTGGTTGCACAACAGAGTCGTATCGAAAGTGGTTAAGGAGGAAATCACCCTCGATGACCACGACCGAATGACTACACTATAGGGTTAACATCAGAAGTGCTGAAGAGGTTCACCCTCGGTACTCGATAGTAACCCAGTAGTGTCGAGCAACTAAGGGGAAGTGATGTGCGGTGTCGGGGCCTGGTCTTCGATCCCGTTGATCTGGTCTTCAATGATGAAGCAGGGGCAACAAGGACAAGTGGGGGTCACTTATGGATCACTAACCAACCTATACTAAGCAGCTTAGGATAAGCAGATAAGGTACAACAGCAGATACAAAAGCAGGCTATGCATCAGAATAGGAGCAAACAATAACAGCAGCAAAATCTAATGCAAGCATGAGAGAATGGAATGGGCGATATCGGGATGATCAAAGGGGGGGCTTGCCTGGTTGCTCAGACAAGAAGAAGGGGTCGTCGTCGACGTAGTCGATCATAGTGGCATCAGCGGCAGTCTCAGGGTTTACCGGAGAGAAGAGGGGGAAGAAACAGTAAATACATAGCAAGCAAGTGCATAACAGGACAACAGGCAAAGCTAGACGTGTTCTAACGCGGTGCTACACGTTACCGGCGAAGGGGGATAACATCCGGGAATGCTTCCCCAGGTTTAGCATTTTCGGACAGATGAAACGAAGGGGAAAAGTTGCATGTTCAGGTAGTTAGGGGCATGTGGCAGACGAACGGATGGCGTATCCGAATTCGTCTCGTTTTTCTGAGCAACTTTCATGTAGAAAACATTTTCATCCGAGTTACGGTTTAATTACTATGAATTTCTAAAGGTTTTAGCATTTCCAGAAATTATTTAAATTAACAGAAATGGAATTATTGCGTCAGCATGAGGTCAACAGGTCAACCGCAGCTGTTCAGGTCAAACCTGGAAGCTAGGTCCCACCTGTCATAGACAGTGGGTCTAACAGTAGTTTAAACTAACTAAGACAGGGTTATTTAGCAGGAAGGCCCCACCTGTCATGGACTAATTAACTAAATTAATTAGTTTTAATTATGAAAACACCTTAATTAGTGGACTAAGCGGTAGGGCCCGCACGTCAGCGTCACAGAGATGCCCAGTCAGCTCGTTGACTTGGTCAACCCAGTCAACGGGGCCCGTGGGGCCCCCTGGCAGTGACCCAGGGGGTGGCCCGAGGTTTGCCACGCTGGCGGTGGCCGGCGGCTCAACGCCGACGACGCCAAACGCGGCGGTGCGGCACGGATCTCGCCGGAAAACGCGTACAGTGCTCGGGGAGGAGCGGGGCTAGGCTCATTCGAACGAGCTCTCAGCCCCGCGTCCAGTGGTGGCCGTAGCATCGCCGGACTTGGACGGAATCGGCGCCGGCGACGAGGGGTGGCGGAGGCGAGGTTCGGGCGGTGACGAAACCGGTGTTGCTGTGCGCGTTTTGGCGAACTAAGGAGCTGGGCGTGGTCTACGGCGCTCCAGGAGCTCGTCGGAGCTACTAGCTCGAGCGAAGGAGCTCGGTGGCGAGCCCTACGACAGCAATGGCGGGCGGCGGAGCTCGGCTTGCGGGCGAGCTAGCTACAGCGTGGGGAAGAGCACGAGGAGAGGAAAGGAGGGAGGGAGGGGCTCACAGTGGGGCGTAGCCGTTCAGAGCGGGCGCGGGGAAGGCGTGGTGCAGCCGGAATCGACGGCGAACGACGGCGGGGATCCGAGGAGGAAGAAGAAGGTGTAGGTCGATGCAAGGCTCCCGGGGCTCGGGCCCGTGGTCGAGGAGGACAGGCTCGAAGTGGCGGAGCTCGTGGGCAAGGCGGGGAGGCGAACGGGGCTCGGTGGCCGCGATAACGACGGAGGACGTCGGCACGGCGCTCGGTTGAGGAGGGAAGGGGATCTGGAGAGCGAGGGAGGCGAGGGAGATATTTGTGCGAGGGGGATGACGAGGCCGAGGGGGAGGAGCCCGAGGGGTCGGCCTTATCCCCTCGGGGCGTCGCCGGCGTGGCGATCCGGCGGGGACTCGTCCCTGTAGCGACGGGGTCGCTTGAACAGAAGACGACCGGGGGGGGGGGGCTGGCTGGGCCGGCCTGGCTGGTCGCGGCCAGCTGGGCCAAGAGGCCCAGTTAGGCCAGGGGGGCTTCCTTTTCTTTGCCTCTCTTTTTTTAAGCTTTTGCCTTTTTTTAACAACTTGTTGATATAGCTATTTTAGGCCATTTAGACATTTTGCAAAAATATTGGTTCACCACCAATATTACCAGAAGAATATTTTCCACATGATGAACATTTTAGTTTTCATGTTTGAGCACTTTTGAATTTCACTTAGCATTTGAATTTGCATTCAAAGGGAAAATTGAAAGAAACATGAGACAATAATGATCAGGAACTTGTTTAGCAAAATTATGAACTTAACCCCAAGGGTTACTATAGCATCATTACACCGGGGTGTTACAGTGGTCGATAGAACTTGAGGGAATATTTGTTCTACCTTTAGCTCCTCGTTGGGTTCGACACTCTTACTTATCGAAAGAGGCTACAATTGATCCCCTATACTTGTGGGTTATCAAGGACACACAGTCCCGGACACACAATCCTCACCGTATTCTCCTTGAGCTAAGGTCACACAGACCTCGCCCAAACACTCGTGGTAAGTCTTCAGGTGACTTCCAAACCTTCACAAACTCGGTCACTCGGCGATCCACAATTTTCTCTTGGATGCTCTAGACCATGACGCCTAACCTTCTGGAAGATGCACAATCTTCATAGGTAACAAGCGTCGGATCCACGAAGGATCAATCTCTTCAGTGATGCTCAATCACTTTGGGTTTGTAGGTGTTTGGGTTTGAGTTTTCCTCACTTGATGATTTTCAATCAAAGTCCTCAGAGGATGGGATGCTCTCAATGACAAGTGTCAGTTTCTCTCGGAGCAGCCAACTAGCTAATGGTTGTAGGGGGCGGCTATTTATAGCCTAGGGAGTAGCCTGACATGATAAGACATAAATGCCCTTCAACGATATGACCGTTAGGTGGGTAGATATTTTTGGGACTGCTGGTGCATAGCACATCAACGGTCGGAAATGCGAGGTTCAAATTCCTCAGGGCCATCATGTTTCTCACTTGTAGGTGATCCACACTGGCGAATTGCTAACTCCTCAGTTAGAACAAGTTCAAGTTCCTCAGAGACCATAAGAACTTCGTCTCTTTCACTGAAGAAATTGATTGAACTGTATGAGATTTCCAATGGCTTCACTCAAAGGGATTGGTTTGGTAGGTGTAGGATTTTGACTTGAGCATCACATGGAAATTTTTCCTAGTTTTTCCTCAACCCCCTTTAACATTACGGTGTTTGCTATGACTGAAGAAAGAGAAAATGAAACTACGAAAACAAAAGTCTTCACGCTTCATGTTCCTCACATGAATATCAAGTCATCATGGTCACACCAATTTCTTCATCTTCAAAGTCTTCAGAAATCTTCAGAAATCCAAAGTCTTTAGTTGAAGACATCCATTTTTAGGGGTCGACTTTGTCTGTAAATATCAAACTCCTCATAGACTTATAGACCTGTGTACACTCACAAACGCATTAGTCCCTTAACCTATAAGTCTTCAATACACCGAAATCACTAAGGGTCACTAGATGCACTTACAATCTCCACCTTTTGGTGATTGATGACAATATAGGTTAAGTTTTCAACGGGGATAAACATATGAAGTGTAAATACTGATATTGAGGAATTTGATTGCAAGATATAGAAGAACTCCCCATGAAGATGTGCATAGTGAGGAATTTGATTTTGAAGCAATGCACACTTAAAGAGTAGAATCATGGAGATCTCCCCCTATATCTTGTAATTCATACAAGCATTTAACATATGATATGAAGAATTTGAAATGCATGATGAAATATGGCGACTTATGTAATTCAGCATGCGTGCATTAACATATATGAGGAAATAGCATGCAGAAGAACATAGCAAGAGTATCAGACCACCATTGGGTTTAAGATTACAACTCGACCCAACAAAGTTTTCAAAAGAACGAGAGTTGTAACTTAGCAAAAAAACGCCCATATATAGACCCGCTTGAAGACTAACTCAAATTTCTCCCCCTTTGTCATCAAATGACCAAAAGGGACGAAAAGTGAGGACTAACGCCCCTGAAGAATATCATCATGAAGTCGATGGAGGAGCGCCAGCATTGTTGGGGTCAATTATTGAAGTAGGGCCTACCGCAGTGTCGTCCAAATCTTCATGCTCATCAGTCTCGCGCGATGAAGAATAAGAGCTGGCCACCAAGTGAGGAACTTTGACCTTCTTGAATTTCTTCGAAGGTGGTTGAGACCAGTCAAAGTCCTGCTTGAAGCCCATCTATTTCAGATCTTCTTCATCGTAGAGATGAGATAGAACAGCCCAGGTGCGATCAAAGACTTCATGCAGATAGTAATGGTTCTTCTTCACTGAATTCTGAGTGATGGTCATGTTCTGAAGAATTGAACCAAACTGTCTTTTTACCCACTTATGGTTGCGATCGACCTTCGGGTGAAGACTGAGGAGAAGCTCACGATTAGTCATCACCCTTGGAGCTGTGCCTTGAGGATTTTGCTTTGAGGCATTGGTGGCAGAGTCATGAGTGGCAGAGTCATCATTGGTGGAGTAAGATGCAGCTTTGCGGAACTGACCATCCAATGGACGAACGCCTTCATCAATAACAGAAGGTGCCTTGCCCTTCTCATCAGCTGAGGAAAATGTTCGCTAGAGGACTTCTATTGGGGGCAAGTAGCTGAGATGATTTTGAAAGTCATCCTTGAAATTGATTGAAGACCTTGTTCTGAGGAATCTCATAATCCAAGGAGCGTAAGGCTTCAACTCAAAAGGCGACAATGCAACATTTGCCAGAGTCCTCATGAAGAAATCATGGTAGTTGATTGGAACTCCATGGATAATGTTGAAAAGCAAATTCTTCATGATGTCAACGACCTCTTCTTCATTCCAGTCTACGATGTCGGTGCAGAAGTTTAGCAGCCCAGCTTCATGAAGCACATTGAGGACTGGTGTGAAGGAAGGCAGTGATTCCATGTCCACATGAGGAATATGCTCATGATCAAATACTTTGTCCTTATCAAAAAGCAGTGAAGAATAGAAGTTGGCTTGGCTTGCGGTCCAGAAACGCTTCCTTCGCAGACGAGCAGAGTCATAAGGATTGTAATATGTGAAGAATACATGCTCATGGAAGAAATCATTAGCCTTGAAGTTCTGCTTCTTGGAGAAGGGATTCTTCGTCTTGGGCTGAGTAGTGTCAGTCAAAGTCATCACAGCCTCAGGAATCGCATTCTCAGGAACCACAGGCTGAGGAATTTCACTTTCTGCTTCAGTAGCAGCCCGGGTCTTCAATTCTTCATCAACATTAACATCAACACTAGTGGCTGGAATTTCTTCAGGAATAGGAGGAGTTTAGTGATGTTCTTCAGAACCCAATTGAACTTCAGTGTGCACTGGGGACTGAGGAACTTGTTGTAGTGGCATGAACATGGGAGAGTTGGGGTGTTGACCTTCCCAAAATTCATCATTCATCACTGGAGTGGTGCTCCCAATGTCCACGTCTTCATCTTCTTCATTCAGTTCTACAACGCCTGCCTCTTCAGCTGTGAACTGAGGCATAGGCGATGAGACGACTGGGGTTGAAGGGATATTATCCGCTTCAATTTCTTCATCCAACTACTCTGAAGAAGCAGTAGAAGGAACGTCTTCATCAGATCCGCTTGGGATCTCATAATCTTCACCAAAAGGAATGAGTTCCTTTCATGGCATACTAGAGACAGGAACATCATCAATAGGATTCTCAAATGAGCTGGTTAATGTCTTCATCTTCTTCGGGGCTGAAGAATCTGATGAAGCCGATGCTTTCCTTTTCTTCACTGTTGCTCGCTCCGCAGCCTTGATTTTCTTTGCTTCTGATGCAGAAGGAAGAACTGGACTTGGTGTTGGTGCAGGAGGAGCATAGGAAATTGGTACATTTACCTCAGGCACAAGTGGTGCAGTTGGCCTGACTGGATCAGTTTCTTCAGGCTCAGCGGTTGATGGCTCAGCTGGCCTGGATTGTTCCTTAGGCACAACACTAGTGGTTTCCCTGGCAATTTCATCAGCGGCTGGAATAGAGTCATCAGCCCTGCTACTAGCAGTTTCATCAGCAGCCTAATTTTCATTAGCGGTGCTGGCGTGTTCTTCAGTGGGCTGAGCAGATGCTTCAGCCTGAGGAGATTCAGCTTTTGAAGTGATTTTTTTAGTTAACTTCACAAATCTAACTTTGGCTCCAAGCCAGTCAGCATAGAAGCGATCAAATTCATCACTGAGATTCTTGATCTCTGATTCCAGAGCTACAAGTTGATCAGGTGAAAGCTTCAACACATTTTGCTTTAGAAAGCGCTCTTTCTTGTACTATGCTTTCTTCACCTTCTGCCCCTGTTCATGTTTCCATTTTTCCTCACCAATGAAGGCAGTCAACATATGACTTTGACGAGGAGTGAGGTTCATCTCAGGCAAAGTTGTGTTGGGGTCCTTATGCCATAAGTCGATGAAGTCGAGGATCAACTTTGGATCCAGCATCAATGGCACATTACTGCCTTTGGCTCTAGCGGCCCTTTGCTGCTCCGTCTCTGATGATTTCGGCAAGTTCCTCATCGTCAGCTTCGTCATCACTCGACGGTACTTTGAAGGCGACCTTCTTCTTGTGAGGACTTGGTCTAGTGCCTCGTCCAACAGTGGCCTTGGTCTTCAGCAGAGTGGGTCCTGTTGAGGAATGGGGAGGAGCTGAAGAACTTGCAGATGCTCCTGAGGCAATTGATTTGCCAGTGGTCCTTTAACACGAGGCAAGATGCACAGGTGCTTGGGACTTTGCCGGAGGAGCTGAGGACTTTGGAGGAGTAGGAGCATCATGAGGAATTTTCTATGAGGGCTTTGCAGAACTGGGCCGTGAGGGTATTGCTGAGGTGCTTGGCCATGAGGGCATTGAAGCAGAAGCACTGGGCTTGTGTGCGGGCTTCTTGGGCATAGCCTTCTTGGGCTTGCTAGCAGAGGCCTCAATAGTGGCAGTAGCTGAATCTTCATTGAATTTCTTCACTGCCTCTTTTGCCATTTTGGCTAGTTTAGCTTGACGCTTGGCCCATTCAGCGGGAAATTCCCCACCAGGTCTGTTGCTTGAGGCATGGAGGGTGTACAGTGAATTTCTTCATGTAATTTGGAGTGACATAGAGATATTCCTTCCATTCTCTGGCCCATCTCCTCTCTATCTTCTGAATGCACACTTTGCGCTCATTCTTCGTTTCATGAGGAGGAGTGCAGTACCCTGCATAGATGTCATCAAGAATCTCAAACGCAGTGTTGACTTCAGGTTTCTTCCCTCCCTTCCGAGGTTTCTTGCCGTCAGCCATTTTCTTCAGCTGAGGAATCTGAACAACAGAATTCTCTGAAGAGGTATGCAACTTTTCTTCGAGGAATGCTGCAAATGAGTTAAGTTGATGAGAACCTAGTGATTCATCAGCGGACATGTGTACCTGTGAACAGAGTTTAGGTGCGAAGAATTTGGAGAGTTCATATGCATTCTCAGAAGTTTTTGCAAAAATGAACAAGTTTGAGGAATTTGACCAGTTGTGTATTGAGGAATTTCACTAAGCGTTCTTTGTCTTAGGTTCCAGAGTTGTATAGATTGAAAATCCACACAATTGAGGAACCTTGAAGAAAAACGTTGCTTAGGGAAACAGATCAAGAACAGATGTTTGTGTGAGGTGTTTAGAGTGTGAAGATTGAAGAATAAACACCTTTTGAAGATTTTGTAGAAATCTCTACAATCAACAAGGGCAGTAAAAGAGACTTCTAATTACCCTTGACGAAGAACACGATGAACTAAGAATAGTAGATTTGAAGCTTGTCGGTTCAGACCTTCCACGCCCTAACTTGGCTGAGGAAGACAGCTACGACAGCGGCGGAGTGAAGAAATCCGTGGCTGGCGCGAGTACGATGGCGACGAGGTCGAGGCAGCGAAGCTCTTCCTCACCGGCGATGATGGAAGTAGCGGCGGTGCTAGGTTTTGAGAGCTCGAGCGAGGGAGTGAGGCCGAGCGGAGTAAAAACAGACTAAGGAGGGTGAGGGGTATTTATAGCCGAGGTGAAAAACCGCTCGCCCGAGGAAAATGGACGAACGTGCCCCTGGCCCTTCTCATTCATGAGACATGTGTCACCCACGTACAGAGAGGTGGAGATCGCGGGAGATCATGAGTGAATAGATAATCATATCATGGAATGTGGAACAGTTTGAGCGGCAAAAGCCGAAAATTCAGATATGGAGATGTTAATGTATCGTTCGCAAATTCCTCAGCTGACAAGGACACAGTGAAGATTTTGAACAGGTTTCAAATGGAACGCACATGAAGAATTTGTGAACAGACTGGGTTGAGTTTAGCATAGAGGGGGAAGGGCCTGATCACATTCACTTAGCAGGAAAAGCAACATGAAGAAATAGCAATAAGTGAATGTTGTAGAGGACATAAACTCATATATATATATATATATATATATATATATATATATATATATATATATATATATATAGCCAATGAACAAAAATGACGGAAGCAGTGAAGATAATGCAAAGTTGAAGAAATTGAACAACTGAGGAATTTCAAAAACTAAAGAAAAACTCAAATTGAAGATTTTCAACTTTTGTTGGTGGCATAACCCACCGTACAAGAATGCTGATTTCACACACCGTGTACAATTGTGGTAGGGCTCTGAGAATCAAATTCTTCGTTAATTTATTCACACTTAGGGTGTTAGTCTTCATTGATTGAAGAAAAACGTTACTTCGTGTGTTGCGCATCTAAGTCATCAATTTTGCATAAGTGTTAGGATGTGTCCTTTTCAAAGGACATTCGAAGATTCTAAGATATTTAGCTCACACCGTAACTTGCTAAATCTCTTCTCATCCAAGAGCTTGTGTGAAGATATCGGCTAGTTGTTCTTCAGTCTTCACGTGCTCGATGGAGATGTCGCCCTTCAACACATGATCATGGAGAAAATGATGACGAATCTGAATGTGCTTTGTCTTCGAGTGCTGAACTGGGTTATGAGCAATCTTTATGGCACTCTCATTGTCATAGTAGAGAGGCACATTCTTCACGTTGATGCCGTATTCCTTGAGGGTTTGCTTCATCCATTGCAATTGAGCACAGCACGAGCCAGCCGCAATGTACTTAGCTTCAGCAGTAGAGAGTGATACGCAATTCTATTTCTTCGAGGACCAACAGACCAAGGATCATCCGAGGAAATGGCATGCGCCTGATGTTGAATTGCGGTCCACACGATCACCAGCATAGTCAGAGTCTGAATATCCAATGAGATCAAAAGCCGAGCCCTTGGGATACCATAATCCAAGTATTGGAGTGTGAGCTAGATATTGAAGAATATGCTTCACAACCTTATGGTGTGATTCCTTCGATGTAGCTTGAAAGCGGACACACATGCAACACAAAGCATAATGTCTGGCCTAGATGCACATAAGTACAATAAAGAGCCAATCATGGAGCGGTATACCTTTTGATCGAAGTCAATACCATTTTCATCTGTGCAAAGATGGCCATTTGTGGGCATAGGGATTTTGACGCCTTTACAGTCTTACATGCTAAATTTCCTCAATACATCCTTGAGGTATTTCTCCTGAGATATGAATACGCCATTGCGCTATTGACGTATCTGAAGACCTAAGAAGAATTTCAATTCTCCAATCATAGACATCTGATATTCTTCACTCATCATATAGGAAAATTCATCACTGTAACGTTGGTCAGTACAACCAAAGATAATATCATTAACATATATCTAGCACATGAATAGTTCATCATCATAAGTTTTGGTGAAAAGAGTTGGGTCAAGTGAACCGGGTTTGAAGCCTTTCTTCATGAGGAATTCCTTCAAAGTATCATACCATGCCCGAGGGGCCTGCTGATACGTCTCCAACGTATCTATAATTTATGAAGTATTCATGCCATGATTACAATAGTTTTATATGATTTTGGTATGATTTGATTAGAACTAACTCGGACTAATGTTGTTTTCAGCAGAACTATAGTGGTGTTGTTTTTGTGCAGAAATAAAAGTTCTCAGAATGCGATGAAAATCAACGGAGAATTTTTCTGGAAAATATAAAAAATACTGGAACGAAGAGTTACCGGAGGGGAGGCCCGTGGGCCCCACGAGGGTGGAGGGCGCGCCCACCCCCCAAGGGCGTGCCCCTGTGCCTCATGGACTTCCCGTGTGGCCCCCTGACTTGTTCTCGATGCCAACCTCTCCTATAAATACCCAAACCTCCAGAAAATAACCTAGATCGGAAGTTCCGCCGCCGCAAGTCTTTGTAGCCACGAGAAATCAATCTAGGCCCTCTCTGGCACCCTACTGGAGGGGGCCATCATCACTGGAGGCCATGGAGGAGGATCCCGGAGGGGCCATCATCGCCATGAAGGCCAAGATCCAGAGGGAGAACCTCTCCCCATCCGGGGGGAGGCCATGGAGGAGGAAGCACAAGGGGGAGAACCTCTCCTCCTCTCTCTCGGTGGCGCGAGAGTGCCATCGGGAGGGCAATCATCGCCGCAGTGATCGTTTTCATCAACATCACCATCATCATCACCATCCTCATCTATTTTACGCGGTCCACTCTCCCGCACCCCGCTGTAATCCCTACTTGAACATGGTGCTTTATGCCACATATTATGATCTAATGATGTGTTGCCATCCTATGATGTTTTGAGTAGATATACTTTGTCTTTGGGTTCATTGATGATCTCGATTGGTATGAGTTGTATGTTTTATTTTGGTGCTGTCCTATTGTGCCCTCCGTGTCGCGCAAGCATGAGGGATTCCCGCTGTAGAGTGTTGCAATACATTCATGATTCGCTTATAGTGGGTTGCTTGAGTGACATAAGCATAAACCCGAGTAAGGGGGTTGTTGCGTATGGGATAAAGGGGACTTGATGCTTTAATGCTATGGTTGGGTTTTACCTTAATGATCTTTAGTAGTTGTGGATGCTTGCTAGAGTTCCAATCATAAGTGCATATGATCCAATAAGAGAAAGTATGTTAGCTTATGCCTCTCCCTCATATGAAATTGCAATGATGACTACCGGTCTTGTTAACGATTGCCTAGGATAACTCCGCACACCGACCCATCATTATTCCACACTCGCTATTTATAATATTTAGTAATATATTCTAACTTTATGATAACAACACCTACTTTTATATTTTAGCTCTCCGGTACCGTGCAAAATTATCCTCTTCATACCCACAACGTAGTTTTATTTCTCGTTTCTAGTTGGAAGCAAACATTCAGTGTATGTAGAGTCGTATCAGTGGCAGATAGGACTTGAGAGAATATTGATCTTACCTTCAGCTCCTTGTGGGTTCTACACTCCATACTTATCACTTCCACCTTTGGGAATTGCTACGATGATTCCCTGCACTTGGGGATTATCACCTGCTTGAGGCCATAGAGGGCCTTATTGAGTCTGAAGACTTTGTCGGGATGCTTTGGATCTTCAAAACCTGGGGGTTAAGCAACATATACTTCTTCCTCAAGCTTACCATCGAGGAATGCACTTTTCACATCCATTTTATATAAGATGATATTATGATGGTTAGCATAAGCAAGTAATATGCGAATAGCCTCAAGTCTAGCTACAGGTGCAAAAGTTTCATAGAAATCAATTCCTTCAACCTTTGTGTAGCCTTGAGCTACAAGCCGTGCCTTATTCCTCACCACAAGGCCATTTTCATCTTGCTTGTTGCGGTAGATCCACTTTGTGCTGATGATATTGCGCTTGCGAGGATCTGGTCGCTTGACAAGCTCCCAGACATTGTTGAGCTTGAACTGATGTAATTCTTCTTGCATAGCTTGAATCCACTCAAGCTCCAGAAATGCTTCATCTAGCTTAGTGGGCTCTATGATAGAGACGAAAGCAAAGTGCCCACAAAAGTTAGACAAATGTGAAGCTTTTGAGCATGTGAGAGGACCTGGTGCGTTGGTGTCGCTGATGATTTTCTCAATCTACACTTCATTTGCAACGCGAGGGTGAGTGGGTTGGCGACGAGGAATTGGATCAGCATTTTCTTTAGAGCCATTTTCCTCAGGTGCACCAGCATGATGTTCTTCACGGTCTGAAATGACTTCTTCAGCAGTTTCTTCAGTAGGAATGACATCCTCAGTAGCCTTGAACTTGATGGTTTGCTCAGGTGATTGTTCATCTAGCACAGGAGGTAGGTGCTCTCTTTGCGAGCCATTAGTTTCATCGAACCGCACATCTACAGTTTCAACAACCTTGTGATGAACATTGTAGAAAACCCTGTAGGTGTGCGAGTCCTTTCTGTAACCAAGTATAAAACCTTCATGTGCTTTCGGTCCAAATTTAGAATTGTGATGAGGATCTCTAATCCAACATTTAGCACTGAAGACTTTGAAATAACTCACATTGGGTTTCTTGTCAGTGAGGAGTTCATATGCAGTCTTCTTGAAGAATTTGTGAAGATATACCCTGTTGATGATGTGGCACACAGTATCAATTGCCTCAGTCCAGAAATGACGAGGTGTCTGGTATTCATCAAGCATAGTGCGGGCCATCTCAACAAGAGTCTTGTTCTTGCACTCCACGACGCCATTCTGTTGAGTATAAGGAGCAGATAACTCATGAGTAATACCAAGTTCATCAAGATAGTCATCAAGACCAGTATTGTTGAACTCAGTTCCATTGTCACTTCTGATGTGCTTGATATTCACACCAAAGTTGGTTGAAACCCTCGAGGAAAATTGTTTGAAGACTTCCTGCACTTCACGTTTGTAAGTGACAATATGTACCCATGTGTAACGAGAGTAATCATCAACAATAACAAAGCCATATAGAGATGCTTCATTGGTGAATGCAGAATAATGGTTAGGACCAAAGAGATCCATGTGAAGCAATTCAAATGGATGAGTGGTAGTCATGATAGTCTTCGATGGATGCTTGGCCTTGATCATCTTTCTAGCTTCACAGGCTCCGCACAAGTGATCCTTGAGGAATTTGACATTTTCAATGCCAATGACATGCTTATTCTTCGCAAGTGTGTGCAAGTTCCTTATGCCAGCATGACCGAGTCGTCGATGCCATAGCCAGCCTTCTAAAGCTTTTGCAAGTAGGCATATAGCAGGCCGTGGTCCTGTAGAGAAATCAACAACATACAGGTCTCCTCTCCTAAAGCCTTCGAAGACTTTGGAATGATAAATTTCCATTATCACAACACAATGATACTTGCCAAAGATAACAATCATATCAAGATCACAAAGCATTGAGACTAACATGAGGTTGAATCCTAAGGACTCGACAAGCATGACTTTGTCCATGTGTCGATCCGCAACCTAACCTAGACCCAATACCTTGCTTTTCCTTTGTCAGCGTAGGTAATATGCTTCAGATGTGATGGAGATAAGGGATCGTCCATCAATAGATTCTTGTCACCAGTCATGTGAGTTGTACATCCACTATCGAGGACCCACTCAGTGGCTTTGGGTTGATCATCCTGCAGATGAATTAGTGCAGCTTACAAACTCATATACTTCATAAGTGAAGAATATGACATTAATTTCATCAGATCAATTTCACCAAGCAATAGAACAGATATAGCAATATGAGGACGTGTGAAATGAGAGTTCATTTCTTCATGATTAGCTTGCGTCCTTTCAAGCATATTCAGGTCTCCAGCAAATTCTTCAGACGTTTAAGTTTGTCTGGAGACCTGACCCTGCATAAGAGATTAGTTATTTTTCTTCACCACTCACATCTGGAGGGGTGGCAAGGAGTTCATCATTCTGCGAGCTCCATAAGAGAAAGGTAGCATAGAAGCCAGTCCACTTAGTTTCACATAAGAGGAGTTAGGGTAAGCATATGAATAAGCAGAGAAAATCTTTGAGGACTTATGAACATAATGATTTGAAGAATAATGCACATATTCATAACCCCTAGTTCTTTCCTACGAAACAGAAGTGTTAGCACGATGATGTTCATATGAGGACTTTGATCCTTTTGAGGAATTTGATCCACGTGAGGAATTTGGTTCGTATGAGGACTTGGATCCATATGAAGAATTGGATCTGGGGTTCCTATTCTCCACAGGTGGTGTCATGATGATATTCACCTGAAGACTTTCAATGCACTTTTCAGGAACCCAAATTTTCTTCATAGGGGAACCGTTCCTACAGTTAGTGCCAACATATCTAGCAAATACTTCACCATTCTGATTTTTGAACAACTTATAGTTGGAGTCAAATGACTCATCAGAAGAATGAGAAGATTCACATGTAAAGCCAGATAAAGTAGATGGATCTACTAGAGGCCCCTTTGCAGCAACCCATGAGGTTTTGGGATACTGCTCAGGCTTCCAGTATGTTCCATCAGCATTGAGTTTCCTCTCAAAGGCAATACCCTCTTTCCTAGGGTTCCTGTTGAGGATCTGCTTTTTAAGCACATCACAAAGGGTCTGATGCCCTTTGAGGCTTTTGTACATGCCTTTCATATACAATTCCTTCAGCCCTGCATTGTCAGTGATACTAGCAATATCTTCCGATGAGGAATTACTGATAGCAGAGACAGGTGAAGAATTTTCAGCAATAGAAGCATTTGAACTTTCAGGCGAAGAATTAGCAGATTCATGTTCAATGCACTTGAAACATGGAGGAATGAATTCTTCCTGAGCAGTGTTGATTTGTTGAGCAAGTAATGAATCACGCTCCTTCTGAAGATCTTCATAACTCACCCTTAGCTTCTCAAGATCTTGCTTTCTTTGAAGAAATTCATAAGAAAGTTTCTCATGATCAGATAAGAGAGTGTTATGATGACTTTGAAGGTTTTAGTGCGATCCATTTCTTCACCCAACATATCATCACTTTTATCTAGCATATTTTCAACCTTTTCAAAAGCCTTTTGTTGTTTCCCAGCAATCTTAGCAAGTTTAGAGTAGCTAGACTTGAGGTTTTCATCAGATTCATCCTCACTTGATTCAGAGGAGGAATATTTGAGTACCTTGGCACCCTTTGCCATGAAGCAATAGGTGGGAGCATAGTCATCATCGTCATCATTAGCCTTGTTGTGGAAGCCATTTTCTTCAGTGTTGAAGATGGACTTGCTGACGAACGCAATAGCGAGGGCTAGGCTCGCCACACTAGATTCTGACTCCTCAGATGCCTCCTGTTCCTCATGTTCCTCAAACTCAGCCTCAGAGTCCATTTTCTTGCCAATGAATGCCCGAGCCTTCTTGGAGCTGCTCTTCTAGTGAGATGAAGACCTCGAGGATTTTGATGATGAGGACTTTGAAGATTTCTTATTCTTCTTTGAATCATCAGAACTGTAATCCTTGTATTTCTTCTTCTTTGATTCCTTTTCCCACTGAGGACAGTCTTGTATGTAGTGACCAGGTTTCTTGCATTTGTGGCACAGTCTCTTCTTGTAGTCACGGGATGAGGAATCATCACTTCTTGAGGATTTTCCAAAGCGACCACGTCTTGAGAACTTCTGGAATTTCTTCACGAGCATTGCTAGCTCCTGGCTCAGTTCTTCAGGATCACCAAGACTGCTACCAGAATCTTCATCTTCAGATTCAGACACTGCCTTGGCCTTCAGAGCACGTGATCTGCCATAGCTCGGTCCATAGAGATATCTCTTCTCAGCAAGCTGGAACTCATGAGTGTTTAGCCTCTCAAGGATATCAGCGGGATCAAGTGACTTATAGTCTCCATGCTCTGGTATCATCAATGCCAGAGTATCAAATGAGGAGTCAAGCGATCTCAGCAATTTCTTCACCACTTCATGGTCGGTGATGTCAGTGGCACTAAGAGCTTGAAGCTCATTTGAGATGTCAGTGAGGCAATCGAAGGTTTGCTGAACATTTTCATTGTCGAGTCTTTTGAAGCGGATGAAGAGATTGCAAAGAATATCAACCCGAGAGTCACGCTGTGTTGAGACTCCTTCATTGACCTTGGACAGCCTATCCCAGATAAGCTTAGCTATCTCCAAAGCACTCACTCTACCATAATGTCCTTTGCTCAAATGGCCACATATGATGTTCTTCGCTTGAGAGTCGAGTTGCTTGAATCTCTCCACGTCAGCAGCGTTGATAGTAGGGGTGATAGAGGGGACACCATTCTCCACAACATACCAGAGATCGTTATCAATTGCCTCAAGATGCATGCGCATCTTATTCTTGCAGTAGGGGTAGTCTGTCCCATCGATGGTAGGACACCCAGCAGAGACCTTGATCATACCTGCGGTCGACATAACTAAAAATCCAGGCGGTTAAACCAAAATCACATAGAACAAGGGAGTACCTTGTTCTGATACAAATTGAAAGTGCGTTAAGTCGACTAGAGGGGGGGATGAATAGGCGATTTTTATGAATTCTCCACTGAGGAATTTCAGGGTGAGGAAATTCCTAAGCGAAGAACTACTTGCAGTGGAATATGTACTCAGATGCATACATGACATAACATAAGCATGGACATCATGATGAAAAGAAAACAGACACAGAGTACAGAAAGCGTAAGCACAGGACAAAACAGGATGAAGACAAACAGACTGAAGAAATTGAACTGAGGAAATTGAGAAAGTCTTCAGTCAATGTCTTCAAACAGATATGAACAAGCACACAACACAGTAATGAGGAAATGGAAGGGCTGAGGAAATAGAACCAGTTAGCTTGGTGAAGACAATGATTTGGTAGACCAGTTCCAACTGTTGTGACAGTTGTACGTCTGGTTGGAGCAGCTAGGTATTTAAACCTAAGGACACTCAGTCCCGGACACACAGTCCTCACCGTATTCTCCTTGAGCTAAGGTCACACAGACCTCGTGCCAATCACTCATGGTAAGTCTTCAGGTGACTTCCAAACCTTCACAAACTCGGTCACTCAGCGATCCACAATTTCCTCTTGGATGCTCTAGACCATGACGCCTAACCGCCAGGAAGATGCACAGTCTTCAAAGGTAACAAGCATCGGATCCATGCAGGATCAATCTCTTCAGTGATGCTCAATCACTTTGGGTTTGTAGGTGTTTGGGTTTGGGTTTTCCTCACTTGATGATTTTCGCTCAAAGTCCTCGGAGGATGGGATGCTCTCAATGACAAGTGTCAGTTTCTCTCGGAGCAGCCAACCAGCTAGTGGTTGTAGGGGGCAGCTATTTATAGCATAGGGAGCAACCCGACATGATAAGACATAAATGCCCTTCAATGATATGACCGTTAGGTGGGTAGATATTTTGGGACAGCTGGCGCATAGCACATCAACGGTCGGAAATGCGAGGTTCAAATTCCTCAGGGCTATCATGTTCCTCACTTGTAGGTGATCTGCACTGGTGAATTCCTGACTCCTCAGTTAGAACAAGTTCCTCAGAGACCAGAAGAACTTCGTCTCTGTAACTGAAGAAATTCACTGAACTGTATGAGATTTCCAATGGCTTCACTCGAAGGGATTGGTAGGTGTAGGATTTAGAGTTGAGCATCACATGGAATTTTTTCCTAGTTTTTCCTCGACCCCCTTTAACAGTAGGGTGTTTCCTATGAATCAAGAAAGAGAAAATGAAACTACGAAAACAAAAGTCTTCACGCTTCGTGTTCCTCGCATGAATATCAAGTCATCATGGTCACACCAATTTCTTCATCTTCAAAGTCTTCAGAAATCCAATGTCTTCAGTTGAAGACATCCATTTTTAGGGGTCGACTTTCTCTGTAAATATCAAACTCATAGACTTATAGACCTGTGTACACTCACAAACGCATTAGTCCCATAACCTATAAGTCTTCAATACACCAAAATCACTAAGGGGCACTAGATGCACTTACACAACTCAAAAATTACAACTCGATACTTAGAACAAAATATGACTCTATGTGAATGCCTCCGGTGGTGTACCAGGATATGCATTGAATCAAGAGTGACATGTATGAAAGAATTATGAAGGTGGCTTTTCCACAAATACGATGTCGACTACATGATCATGCAAAGCAATATGACAATGATGAAGCATGTCATAATAAACGGAACGATGGAAAGTTGCATGGCAATATATCTCGGAATGGCTATGGGAATGCCATAATAGGTAGGTATGGTGGCTGTTTTGAGGAAGGTAAATGTAACGCCCTCGATGCGGCTATATCTCCCACGTGTCGAGGCACGACTTAGAGGCATAACCGCATTGAAAGCAATGTCGCAAGTGAGGTAATCTTCACACAATCCATGTAATAAATAAAGGGGAAAGATACATAGTTGGCTTACAATCGCCACTTCACACAAGTACATAAGTAACATCCATCATACAGATTTCACTCAAGGTCCGGCTACGGAACCAAAATGAAAGAAGACTACCCCAAATGCTAAACAGATCCCCGGATCACCCAACTGGGCTCCACTACTGATCATCTGGAAAAGAAACATAGTAACGGCCACGTTCCTCGTCGAACTCCCAAGTGAGCTCGGTCGCGTCATCTGCACTGGCATCGTTGGTACCTGCAACTGATGTGATAATATCTGTGAGTCACGGGGACTCAGCAATCTCACACCCGCGAGATCAAGACTATTTAAGCTTAAAGGTGGGAAAGGGGTTTGTGAGGTGGAGCTGCAGCAAGCGACTAGCATATGGTGGCTACAGCGCAAAAGAGAGCGAGAAGAGAAGGCAAAGCACGGTCGAGAAACTAGAAATGATCAAGAAGTGATCCTCAAACAACCTACGTCAGGCATAACTCCAACAACCGTGTTCACTTCCCGGGCCCCGCCGAGAAGAGACCATCACGGTTACACACGCGGTTGATGTGTTTTAGTTAAGGTCAACTTCGGGTTTTCTACAACCGGACATCAACAAATTCCCATCTGCCTCATAACCGCGGGCACGGCTTTCGAAAGCTAATACCCTGCAGGGGTGTCCCAACTTAGCCCATGATAAGCTCTCACGGTCAACGAAGGATATTCCTTCTACCGGGAAGACCCGATCAATCTCGGAATCCCGGACTACAAGACATTTCGGCAGCAACAAAACAAGTCCAGCAAAGCCGCCCGATTGTGCCGACAAATCCTGATAGGAGCTGCACATATCTCGGTCTCAGGGCACATCCGGATGAACACTACGTACGGCAACCGAAGATACCTCAAGTTGCCTCAGGGCGGCACCGCAAGTGGCTCTAGTTGGACCAGCAATGGAAGGAGAACTGGCCCGGGGGGGTTAAAATAAAGATGACCCTTGAGTCTGCAGAACCCAAGGGAAAAAGGCTAGTGGGCCTTGCTGGAAAAGTCTCATTCAAAGCGAACTGTCAAGGGGGTCCCATAAATCACCCAACCGTGTAAGGAACGCAAACTCCGGGAACATAACACCGGTATGACGGAAACTAGGGTGGCAAGAGTGGAACAAAACACCAGGCATAAGGCCGAGCCTTCCACCCTTCACCAAGTATATAGATGCATTAATTAAATAAACGGTATTGTGATATCCCAACAAGTAAACATGTTCCAACAAGGAACAACAAGTCCATGTTCCAACAAGAAACAAACTTCATCTTCACCTGCAACTAGCAACGCTATAAGAGGGGCTGAGCAAAGCAGTAACATAGCCAAACAACGGTTTGCTAGGACATGGATGGTTAGGGGCTGACATGGCAATATAGGAGGCATGATATAGCAAGTGGTAGGTATCGTAGCATAGGCATAGCAAAAGAGCGAGCAATCTAGCAAGCAAAGATAGAAGTGATTTCGAGGGTATGGTCATCTTGCCTGCAAGGTTCTCAGAGTTGTCGAAAGCTTGGTCCTCGAAAGCGTTCTCAACGGAATCCTCAGTCACGTACTCGTCTCCCGGCTCTACCCAAGACAAGAGAACAAGCAAAGGAACCAATATCAACCACGATGCAATGCGCAAGCAACATGATGCAAAACATGGCATGATATGTGAGAGGTGATATGCAATGCGTATGCATGCTCCGGAAGGACAAGGATGAACAGGGCATAATGTTGGAAAACCAAGCATGCCACTGGATAGGTGAGGTGATTTCGGTTGAAATCGATATAAAGTTCACCGGAATCGGATCCACGGTTTGCAAATGGCGAGCAATACAAGAATGACACGAATCTGCCATTAACAGCATGATGCTGCTTAGCAAGCAACAAATAATTAAGCTACTGCACCCAAACATGGCAACAAAGCATATGACAGTAAACTAATCAAGATGCTTGACAAAAGATGAACACTGAGCTACGGCTAATTCACATCATAACAGGTCTAAACAATCATGGCAAAAGTGCAAAAGATAACAGGTTCACAGACTTGGTGAAAATATCAACAAAGCAGAAACTAACATCAGGATGGCATGTTCAGAGCAATGAAACAACATGCTACAGGATCAGAACATAGCAAAATAAGGCATGGAATGAATCTACCCATAGCACTTGACAAAAGTCTCTTACTGACCATAAGCCAAAAAGGACCAGAAAATATGATTACACCCATGTCAAATAAGCAAGTTTCGTTACAGGTTACAGACTTAGCAGAAAACTGGACATGTCAAAAACAGATAACGACTAGGCATGTTCGTGAGCTCGATGCACTCACTACAGAGCATTGCATTATAAACTAAGCATACATACATCAATAAGACATGACATAGTAACAATACATGGCAAGAATAACATCATATCATGCAAGGACCAACTACACCAAGCTTGGCAAAATCGAATAACACGTAAACAATCTGCCAGCAACATTTTGTAGCAAAAGTAGTGCTCGATTGACTCAAGCTATGGCACTCCATAATTGCAAACAAAGGCGCGGATGGATAGAGCAAATACTCAAGTCCAAAACTCCCTTACTGATCATGCTCAAATTATGCATAGATCTCTCAGAAACAACATGAACACATGGCATAAAAATAACAGCAGTCAGGGACTTAGTGAAATTACTAAGTCTTTGAAATCAGCAACATCAAGTGACCTAGTTTGCATGCTTGTGCTAGTCACCACATAGACCAAACAAATACATGGAAAAATTCTCTGTAAAGGTAACATGGCATATTACAAAACTCATGTAGGACTCAACTTCATAGGAGGTACACATCAATCATGGCAAAAATGACAAAAGTGCATGTTCAGATAAGATCCAGCCACTAACATCAACTATCCCTCTTCTAACCGCATTTCGGGCATCAAGATGACCTCAAATGAAAATGATGCAATAGAACTAAATGATTTACTCTCCGAGGCGAACAATTTGACATATTATACGCACGAAACGGAGCTACGGATGCAAAGTTATGGCATGTAGAAGATGCGATGATGATGCAGACATATTAGGACTTAGAAGAAAAACGGGATCGAGGGAAAGTCAACCCTAGGGCAGCTCAGATCCAGATCGGATCGGGGCGCGCGGGCCGAGGCGGATTCCGGCGAGGCCGCCGGAGAGGAGGAGAGGCGGCGGGCCGGCGACCAGGCGGGGCGGCGAAGGTGGCGACGGCGGCGACGGAGTGCGGAGCGACGGACGGTGGAGGCGGAGCGGGCGACGGGGCGGTGGAGGACGGCGACGGGGCGCCGGCGGGCGCGCGGGCGGAGGAGGAGCGACGGCGAGGCGGGCGGCGGCTCGCCGGCGGGAGCGGGCGCGGCGCGGGCGAGCAGCGGGCGGCGCGGTCGGGCGGAGCGGGCGGCGGCGACTGGGCCGGGCGGGCCCGCGGCGGGCGTGCCGGGCCGCGGCGGGGCTGGCGCGGGGAGGCCACGTGGCACACGCTGGTTGGCGCGGGTGGCGGCGGCGGCTGCGTCCGGTCCGGAACGGACACGTCCGGCGGTGGCGGGGCGATTTGCTAGGGTTTGGGGGTGTTTTGACCCGGATTTGAGGAGGGGGAGGCCTTTTTATAGCTAGAAGGAGCCAGGAGGCTCCAAATGGAGAGCGGTTTTCGCCCACGCGATCGTGATCGAACGGCGGAGGGCATGGAAGTGTCTTAGATGGGTTATTGGGCTGTTTTGGAGGGGTGTTGGGCTGCAACACACACAAGGCCTTCACGGTTAACTGGTTAACCGTTGGAGTACCAAACGACCTCCGATTGACCCGAAACTTGACAGGCGGTCTTCCGGTGCTATACCGAGGCCACATGTCAAACCTCGGTCCATTCCGAGAATGTTTAATACCCGCTCACGAAGAAATATAAACGGGGACGCCGGGAGACATAGGAGCGCCGGATTGCAAAACGGACAACGGGAAAGATGCTCAGATTTATGAGACGAACACGTATGCGAATGCGATGCACATGATGACATGATATGAAATGCATGACATGACCAAAATGCAAAACGAGGGGAAACCCAACACGGATGAAATATCATAACACATAGCCGGAAATGGCAAGAGTTGGATTACAAATATGGCAAGTTACATTTGGGGCGTTACAGTAAATGGTGGGTTTATGGTACCGGCGAAAGTTGTGCGGTACTAGAGACGCTAGCAACAGTGGAAGGGTGAGAGTGCGTATAATCCATGGACTCAACATTAGTCATAAAGAACTCACATAGTTATTGTAAAAATCTATTAGTTATCGAAATTAAGTACTACTTGCATGCTCCTAGGGGGATAGATTGGTAGGAAAAGACCATCGCTCGTCCCCAACCGCCACTCATAAGGAAGACAATCAAAAAATAAATCATGCTCCGACTTCATCACATAACGGTTCACCATACGTGCATGCTATGTGAATCACAAACTTTAACACAAGTATCTATCAAATTCACAACTAATCAACTAGCATGACTCTAATATCACCATCTTCATATCTCAAAACAATCATAAGGAATCAAACTTCTCATAGTATTCAATGCACTTTATATGAATTTTTTTATTATACCCATCTTGGATGCCCATCATATTAGGACTAATTTTATAGCCAAAGAAAATTACCATGCTGTTATAAAATACTCTCAAAATAATATAATTGAAGAATGAGAGATCAATAATTTCTATAAAATAAAACCACCACCGTGCTCTAAAAAGATATAAGTGAAGCACTAGAGCAAAGTTGTCTAGCTCAAAAGATATAAGTGAAGCACATAGAGTATTCTAATAAATTCCGATTCATGCATGTCTCTCCCAAAAGGTGTGTACAGCAAGGATGATTGTGGTAAACTAAAAAGCAAAGACTCAAATCATACAAGATGCTCCAAGCAAAACACATATCATGTGGTGAATAAAAATATAACCTCAAGTAAAGTTACCGATAGACGAAGACGAAAGAGGGAATGCCTTCCAGGGCATCCCCAATCTTAGGCTTTCGGTTGTCCTAGAATTTTACCTTGGGGTGACTTGGGCATCCCAATATTAGGCTCTTTCCACTCCTTATTCCAAAATTCATCAAATCTTTACCCAAAAACTTGAAAACTTTACAACACAAAACTTTAACAAAAAATCTCATGAGCTCCGTTAGTATAAGGAAATAAACCACCACTTTAAAGTACTGCAATGAACTCATTCTTTATTTATATTGGTGTTAAACCTACTGTATTCCAACTTCTATATGGTTCATACCCCCCGATACTACTCATAGATTCATGAAAATAAGCAAACAACACACGAAAAAACAGAATTTATCAAAAACAGAACAGTCTGTAGCAATCTGATTTTTTCGAATACTTATGGAACTCCAAAAATTCTGAAATAAATTGGTGGACGTGAGGAATTTGTCTATCAATCATCTGCAAAAAGAATCAACCTAAAATCACTCTCCATTAAAAAATGGCATCTAATCTCGTGAGTGTAAAAGTTTCTGTTTTTTACAGCAAGATCGCAAAGACTTCACCCAAGTCTTCCCAAAGGTTCTACTTGTCACAAACACTAATTCTAATTATAACACAAAACCACATCTAAACAGAAGCTAGATGAATTATTTATTACTAAACAGGAACAAAAATCAAATAACAAAATTAAAATTGGGTTGCCTCCCAGCAAGCGCTATTGTTTAACGCCCTTAGCTAGGCAGTGATAATTTCAATGATGCTCACATGAAAGACAAGAGTTGAAACACACAGAGAGCATCTTAAAATACGTGACAAACACATCTAATTCTAACATACTTCCTATGCATAGGCATCTTATATGCAAACAAATTATCAAGGGAAGCAAAAACTAGCATATGCAAGGAAGCGGAAAGAAACATAGGAATCTCAACATAACGAGAGGTAATTTAGTAACATGAAAATTTCTACAACCATATTTTCCCCTCTCATAATAATTACATGTAGGATCATAAGAAAATTCAACAATATAGCTATCACAAAACATATTCTTAACATGATCCACATGTATGCAAAGTTGACACTCTTCCAAAATAGTGGGATTAACATTAACTAAAGTCATGACCTCTCTAAACCCACTTTTATCAAAAACTTCATAAGATTGAACATTCTCCAAATATGTGGGATCTAAAGTTGACACTCTTCCAAACACACTTTCAATATTATTGCAAACATTATTATCAATCTCATATTCATCATGAGGCTTAAATAAATTTTCAAGATCATAAGAAGAATCACCCCAATCATGATCATTGCAACAAGTAGAGGATATAGCAAAACTAGCATCCCAAAGCTTAGGGTTTTGCATATTATTAGAACAATTGACATTAATATAATTTATAATACCATCATTTCAATCATGCTTTTCATTCAAATATCTACCATGAATCACTTCGTAAAGTACTTCATCACAATTTCCAGATTCACGGATTTCAAGCAAAACCTCATAAAGATAATCTAGTGCGCACAACTCACTAGCAATTGGTTCATCATAATTGGATCTCTTAAAAAGATTAGCAAGGGGATGAGGATCCATATAAATAGATTTTTAGCAAGCGAAGATGCAAGCACATAGAAGGCACATGGCAACACAAGCAAACGAAAAAGACGAACGAAAGAGGGGTGAAGAAAAGGCAAAGGTTTTCGAAAATCATTTTAGAAGTGGGGGAGAGGAAAACGACAGGCAAATGGAAAATAATGTAATGCGAGGGAGAAGAGTTTATGATGGGTACTTGGTATGTCTTGACTTGGCGTAGATCTCCCTGGCAACGGCGCCATAAATCCTTCTTGTTACCTCTTGAGCATGCGTTGGTTTTCCCTTGAAGAGGAAAGGGTGATGCAGCAAAGTAGTGTAAGTATTTCCCTCAGTTTTGAGAACCAAGGTATCAATCCAGTAGGAGGTAACACACAAGTCACCTAGTATCTGCACAAACAATCAAGAACCTTGCAACCAACACGATAAAGGGGTTGTCAATCCCTTCATGGCCACTCGCAAAAGTGAGATCTAATAAAGATAGTAAAGTAAATATTTTTGGTATTTTTGTTGTATAGATTGGAAAGTAAAGATTCCAAATAGTAAACGAGATGCGATATAAATAAAAGAGATGCAATATAATAAGAAAGAGATCCGGAGGCCATAGGTTTCACTCGGCTTCTCTCAAGATAGCATGTATTACGGTGGGTGAACAAATTACTGCCGAGCAATTGATAGAAAAGCGCATAGTTATGAAGATATCTAAGGCAATGATCATGGATATAGGTAACATGTCCGTGTCAAGTAGACCAAAACGATTCTGCATCTACTGCTATTACTCCACACATCAACCGCTATCCAGCATGCATCTAGAGTATTAAGTTCATAAGAACAGAGTAACACATTAAGCAAGATGACATGATGTAGAGGGATAAACTCAAGCAATATGATATAAACCCCATATTTTTATCCTCGATGGCAACAATACAATACGTGCCTTACTACCCCTACTTTCACTGGGAAAGGACACCGCAAGATTGAACCCAAAGCTAAGCACTTCTCCCATTGCAAGAAAGATCAATCTAGTAGGCCAAACTAAACCGATAATTCGAAGAAGAGACTTGGAAAGATATCAAATCATGCATATAATAATTCAGAGAAGAACCAAATAATATTCATAGATAATCTTGTTCATAAATCCACAATTCATCGGATCTCGGCAAACACACTGCAAAAGAGTATTACATCGACTAGATCTCCAAGAACATTGAGGAGAACTTTGTATTGAGAATCAAAGAGAGAGAAGAAGTCGTCTAGCTAATAACTATGGACCTGAAGGTCTGTGGTAAACTACTCACGCTTCATCGGAGAGGCAATGGTGTTGATGTAGAAGCCCTCCGTGATCGATTCCCCCTCCGGCAAATCGCCGAAAAAGGCCCCCAGATGAGATCTCACAGGTACAGAAGGTTGCGGCGGTGGAAAAGTGGTTTCATGGCTCTCTAGGATCGATCTAGGGTATAAGAGTATATATAGGCAAAAGAAGTACGTTGGTGGAGCTACGAGGGGCCCACGAAGGTGGGGGCGCGCCTACCCCCTGGGTGCGCCCTCCTGCCTCGTGGTCGCCTCGTGGAGTGCCAGACTTCTACTCCAAGTCTTCTGGATTGATTTTGGTCCAAGAAAGATCATCGCGAAGGTTTCATTCCATTTGGACTCCGTTTGGTATTCCTTTTCTGCCAAAACTCTAAAATAGGCAAAAAACTGAAACTGGCACTGGGCCTCCGGTTAATAGGTTTGTAACATCCCAAAATTCTAAATTTTGGAATGTTATATTAAATAGATAGTTTTGATTGTTTGTTTGATTGTTGTGTGATTGATTGATTGAAAGTGAGTGAATTTGAAACTTTTGAAAGTTAAATGAGAGGGAATAAAATTACTTCCCCAAAACTTTCACCTTGCTTTTATGATCTCCTTGAATTCAAATTATTTTCATCACAAAACCCTGGAGAGAAGATAACATGACTTATTCCGTTTTAAATAAATGAAAAGGGATTTTGAAAAGATTTGAATTCCATTTGGAAATATTTTGAAATTCAGAAACTTCAAGCAACTCAATGATTTTCATGAGAGAAAATAAAATGACTTCAAAACATATGAAATATGAGTTGGGAGTTTAAAAGGATCAAATTTAAAGTCCTTTTCAAATTATTTTTCAATTTGGAGTTATTTGGGTTTTATTCAAATTATTTTTCTCCGTTTGAGTTTTATAGCTCCGTTTGAGTTGATTCTTTTTTGCAAAATAAAGCTCTTGACCTAAACTTTCTAATACGATAAAATTCACATAATTTTGGTACTGTTAGAAATTGTTTCATGTTGTAAGAGTTATTTGCTTGGTTTTGATGTTTTCCGAATAGTCTTCTTCGTTCTTTCCGATCTGTTGAGTGATTGCTTATGTGTGGTTACTATTGCTTGCTTACGATAGATTGACCAGAGTGTGACGAGTAGAACTATCAGGAGTTATGAGTGCGAATCATCTTCATCATCAGTACAGGCAAGTTCACACTTTGATCATATCCCTATCATACCCAGTTTTTATGCATTAGTTTCAACCCTTCAAACATTGCATGAGTAGGATTGATAACATGTGGGTATTGGGAAGTAGTTGATGAGGCAGGAACCTATTGTCCTGCATTCAAACCTTGGGAGTTACTACTACGTTATGCTTACTGCTATGCTATGCTCGTAGACGTGGATTAGTTCGAGAGAATTCATGACAGATGTGAGATCATTATGAACTAAGGGTTTATTTAAGGTGGCTACTTTGATACACATCTGGGTGGATTGGTAGAGGCACCCTGGAGCACCCAGTGGTTCTCTGGGCACCTGGAGAACCCAGTGCTTGCCCAAGGGGATCCCGGAGGACCCGTGTGATCACCCTATGGAATGCCACCCAGGCTCAAAGGGATCATAAGATTATTCATGCTAGAAACTTCCATGTGCATCCACAAGCTATTAAGGGGTCGAGCAAAGTTGAGTAAGTTGCATGACCTCTTCAATTGGTAGGCTAGCAGATGTAGGGGGGTGTAGGTTGGTACTGTCTACCCAGGGTTAGAGTTAATGCTTCTGAAAGACTGTGTCTCGGTCATCCGTTTCTCAAACACCATGTAGTGTGATAAATCCAATGGAGGAGATCGAGTCTTGTGGGGAAAAGCGCGCAAACCTCTGCAGAGTGTACAAACTAATCATGATTA
The DNA here is from genome assembly GCA_032464435.1 of Aegilops umbellulata. Classification (NCBI taxonomy): domain Eukaryota; kingdom Viridiplantae; phylum Streptophyta; class Magnoliopsida; order Poales; family Poaceae; genus Aegilops; species Aegilops umbellulata. Next base: position 9,277,215 of record CP136056.1, on the reverse strand, counting down.
GCCGTGTCCCCGGTTATGGACATCTTGAGTATCTGGTTCTTGAATTATCATGTTGATCTCAACACTTTATTTAATTAATTTGATTGGGTTAATGATTATTAATTTGGGATTGAGTTGGAGGAACCTTCTCAATGTTTTCAGCCAACTTGGTAGTTAAATAAAATATATTCCTCTGCAGTAGGGAAAAATTGGCTTTTCGCAAAAACAATATAACCATAGAGCTTTTCCACCAGCCAAATATGCATGTAGTGATAGCTGTTATTCATCGTTATCCTATGGTTTGAATTTGCTAGTACATTCAACGTACTGACCCTTTGTGGCTGCAACTTCTCATGTTGCAGGAATCTTACAACGAGTAAGTGATATGTTAGGGTTACGATTTCTACACTCAACTTTGCCGTTGGTGTTGATGGGAATCCACAACCTTGTTGTTACTTCCGCTATTTGGATTGAGGTAATAGTATTTACGTTATTTATACATGTGATTTACCTCTGTTATAAATCCTCGAGTACTGTGTGTGTCAGCATACCGATCCAGGGATGACACTTAAGCACAGAGACTTGACCGTCTGAGGTCGGGTCGCTACAAGGTTAGTCCAAAAAATAATATTAAAAAGCATATTAAATCCCATTAAACATCCAAAACAGATAATATAATAGTATGGAACAATAAAAACTATAGATATGTTGGAGGAGCTCAGGTGGTGGCCAGAGCTGAGGGCGCCGTTGATTTCATCCCCACGAACAGGTGGCTCGGGACGGTGGACCTGCCTGGCAAGATTGCCTTCATGAGCCTGCATCGTTCAAGGGGACGATCTTCGAGGCAGGGCCACGAGGAGAGGGTCCGTGAGCAGCTGCGCTTCTACCAGCAGATCAAGGACAATGAGGACCTCGTCATGCTCGTCATCCCTCGCAAGTTCATGGAGGTGATGAACACCTGGCTGGTCATCAAGCGGCTCCCGCGCGTGGTCAGGCTTTCGGCGAACAAGCAGTGCATATTTTGGGTGCAGGTCCAGAACTTGGAGGGGCACATGGTGCTTGGTCGGGGCTAGAACTACTTCTGCCGCTGCCACCGGATCGTCTCCGGCGACCTCGTCGTTGTGCGCATCTCAGGACTCAGACTGAAGGTCCAAATTTACAACCACAACTCCTCGGTCATGTGCAGGTTTCGTTACAGCAGGCACAACTGCGTTGCTGACATTGAGCTTGCTATGTAGTTAAGTAAGGTGTTAGTGTTGAACTTTTATGGTCTGTGGCTAGACTTATGGTACTTGTGCTGGGAACTTGTTAAGATTCTGTCCAGGAGCAGCACCCTGGCGTGGAGCAGGGAAGGAGGATGCCCCTGCTGTTAATCTAGACTTATGGTAGTGCTGGGAACTTGTTAATATTTTGGCCATGAGCAGCACCCTGGCGTGGAGCAGGGAAGGAGGATGCCCCTGCTCTTAATCTAGACTTATGCTATGTAGTTAAGTAGTTTGCTGTCATTTCCTTGCTTGCTTTGTTTGATTTCATTTGGTTGCTTGCTTTGTTTGACCTCATATGTGCTTGCTGTTGTGCTGATCATGTGGTGGTAAGGCCACCACATTTGAATAGGGTGAGCAGAACACAAACGTTGTTTGCAACCAAACAGCTGAAGTTTGCATCTGCTCACACCCTAAGCACAAAAACGACAACCAAACAGCAGGGGGGTAAGTGCCCCTCCATGCGATGCAGGCAACCAAACAGGTTGCATCTGCTGCATATGAGGCTGCATTTCAAGAACCAGACTGGCTAGAGATGTGTATGCAACACGGCTAATGTAGCGAACTGCAACCAAACACGCCCTCAGTGGCATACAAACTTGCCCTTCCTGCTGGTACACGTTTACATGACGTGTTTCATGTCAGCCTGCTCAAGAAGTTCCATGGGGATCCTCCCACATCTACTTCTACATTGCCTCATATTGAAGATGGTCATGTAGTACCTGCACCCGGAAAAGTTCTTCATGGCCGCCTCCACATGGTATCAAACAGGTCTTAGTACAATGGGTGGGTATTTTTGAAGATGACGGAACCTAGGAGCCGCCGGGAAGTTCGCTGCTCATTTTCCTTCCATCCAGCTCGTCCTCGAGCTGCTTTTCGAGGATGGAAGTGATGTTATGTGGGGCCAGACTTATAGTCGTAGGGCCCACAACAATACAACAAAGGAACCACCATAGAAGGAGTGAGTAGCAGGGAGATTCTGTTTCCCGTAGCTTTCAGTTTGAGTCAGAATCCAATTAGCTTTCAGAATGTGTTTAGATAAAGTGAGGAAGAGTCCAGATTGTAATTAGTTTCGTTTTTCCTTGATGGCCAAGTTAGATCGGCTATAAGAAGGGACTTAATCCCGATGAATAAAGCAAGTCAATTCAGAGTATTTTCTTACCGTAGCTGCCTAGAGTAATTAGAAATTCGAGTCCTTCCAAGTGCGTTGTCATATGCATCTTTCTACTGAACTGTGAACGGAAATAGATAAATTGATTTTTCTAAAGAAGGTCAAGCTCATAAGAGGATAAAAAAGCCACATGACCGGTTGTTCTTTGAATTACCAGCTTCACGTCGCCTGGAAATTTTAGAGAACACATGGCGCCAGTCAATATATTTAAATGGCTGGTTTCATTTATTATATTACACCTTCGAATTTGTAAAGATTAAAACTTAAAATGGTTGTGTGCAATGTTTAGTTCTGCTGGTTGCTGATTAAGTCTTTTATTTTATTTTTTATAAAAGGAAGGATGGAAGAAGAAGAGTATATTTTTGGCGGTCGTGTAAGAAGGAGAGTGATTTAACATAAAAAAATGGTCTAAAATACCCGCTTGATATGCACGAGGATCCTAAATTTGTTCCTTCGTTGTGACATACATCGTCTCTTGGAGTCAACCCATCCTTGGCCCTATCACGGCAACGCTCATGGAGGAAATGAGTAGGCTTCTTCATCTCTACACTCCATGGTCAGGACAACGACAATTCTAAATGTGCTAACTGGCCCAAATAAAGACCAGGCTCTCCATGGCCTAAAAAAAATCAAACCGTAGCAATGCACCGGCACATATTTTCAATAAAAGGCATTTTTATTAACTTAAAATGTAACATGAAGCGGATACAAAGCATGATGAGCAACATCAACTAGCATATGATATTTTTTCTTCTTCCATTGCAATGCACGGACATGTTTGCTAGTCTACTATAAACATGAGAGATACGGCCTCCCCACCCATCCCTACTCCGATCCGATCGGCAAGGCCGCCGGAGAAGGAAAGGTTGGGGGCCGGGAGTGTCGTGGTTCTAAGTCTGACAGTAGTGTAGGGGGTTAGTATGGAGAGGCTAGATCTTAACTATGTAGGAGTCATAAGCACACAAAGATGTACGAGTTCAGGCCCTTCTCAGAGGAAGTAAAAGCCCTACGTCTCGGTGCCCGGAGGCGGTCGACTGGATTATAAGTGTGAGAATGACAGGGGTGCGAACCCTTGATACTGAGGAGGGGGGTGGCTTATATAGAGTTCGCCAGCCCTCTCCTGCCCTCAGTAATGCAGGGTTTAAGGTACATTAAGGTCGGGCGTTACTGGTAACGCCCCTAATAAAGTGCTATGATGACCATAAAGGCTACTTAAAGACCGACCGTTTGCCTGCAGAGTGACTTTAGATCTCCTGGTAGTCGAGTGGCTGGCTTTGTGGTCGAGTGACAGCTTCTTGGTCGAGTGTCTTGAACCCGTCGAGTGGGTACCTTTAGGTCGATTGAAAGGTGACTTCTTCTAAGGATGTCCTTGGGTAGGGCTCTTAGGACAGGTCCGTGCCCCTATCCTAGGTACATAGCTTCATCATTAGCCCCCGAATGGATCGAGGTTAGAGTGAGGAAAGGGTTGGAGATCTTTCCGACTGGTTCTTTGTGATACATGGGTGCCTTGTTTTGGATCAATCGTCATGTATGACGTCGTCAACTTTTTCCAGTCGCCTTGATCCATTCCAGGCCTTTCGTCGAGTGAATTTCCTTGTCTGTGACATTCCGAATGATGGTGTGAAAGGGATCTTCTGCCTGACGAATTGTTCTGCAACCCGCGGATTTCACGGGATTTGAATTTCGGGAAGCGTGCGGGACGAGAGCGGCCGCGGTAATCAGATGTGATAAGACGGAAGCTCCTCGATTTCCGCGCCACCTTTTTCGCCACGTACTGCGCGCGCGTCTGCTGCGGGATTTGACGGGATAGCCTGGGCCTACCAGTCAGCCACTCGGAAGCGACCTCTTATAAGCCGCCGGCTCGGGGTTTCCGAACAGTGTGCTCTCTCCTTTCTTTCTCCCTTCGCAAGGTCTTTCGCCACCTCCGTTCCCATCCTAGTGCCGCAGGCCCGTTCGAGATTTGCCGGCGACGATGGGGAAGGACAAGACGTCCGCTCTGGAGCGCGTGAAGAAGGCGGCGGCCCAGGGGAAAGGGAAGAAGTCCGCTCGGGGCGGATCTTCCTCAAGGACTGCTCTGCCCAGAGGCTGCATCCAGGGCGACTAGATGCCGACGGTGATTCGGCAGGAAGATCTCGATGATATGGTTGAGGAAGGAGTCATTCCCCACGAAGCTGCGCGTCTCCCGGGGAAGGAAGTCGAGCCCCAACCTCTTGATGGTGAGTGTGTCCTCCTCGCCACCCACATCGATCGCGGGTTTTCTCTGCCGCCTCATCCTTTTTTCGGAGCTTTCTGAACTTCTTCGGAGCGCAACTCCACCACTTCACTCCCAACTCTATCGTGTACCTTGCTGCTTTCATTTCCTTGTGTGAGGGTTTCCTGGGTTGCCGCCCCCATTGGGGACTCTTTAAGCATATCTTCACCTGCCGTTCTCAATCGGTCAAGAAGGCCAAGTCGAGTGACGAAAGAACGTAGGTGATCCAGCTGTGCGGAGGCCTGGCGATCCAGACGAGGGGGAAAAGTTCTTTTCCATCCATCACTTTGTTGGGGAACGTTGCAGAAAACAAAAATTTTCCTACGGTTTCACCAAGATCCATCTATGAGTTCATCTAGCAACGAGTAATCAGATTCATCTACATACCTTTGTAGATCGCGTGCGGAAGCGTTCAAAAGAACGGGGATGAAGTAGTCGTACAGGACGTGATCCAAATCACCGGAGATCCTAGCACCGAACGGACGGCACCTCCGCGTTCAACACACGTACGATCAGCATAACGTCTCCACCTTCTTGATCCAGCAAGGGGAGAGGAGAGGTTGAGGAAGATGGCTCCAGCAGCAGCACGACGGCGTGGTGGTGATGGAGCTGCAGTACTCCAGTAGGGCTACGCCGAGCTCTATGGAGGAGGAGGAGGAGGTGTTGGAGAGGGAGAGGGAGGCGCCAAGGCAAGGGGTGCGGCTGCCCCCCTCCCCTCCCCCCTTTATATAGGCCCCTGGGGGGGCGCCAGCCCTGGGAGATTGGATCTCCCAAGGGGGGCGGCGGCCAAAGGGGGGTGGAGTGCCCCCCAAGGCAAGTGGACGCCCCCCACCCTAGGGTTCCAACCCTAGGCGCAGGGGGTGGGCCTTGGGGGCGCACCAGCCCACTAAGGGCTGGCCCCCCTTCCCACTTCAGCCCATGGGGCCCTCTGGGATGGGTGGCCCCACCCGGTGGACCCCCGGGACCCATCTGGTGGTCCCGGTACAATACCGGTGACCCCCAGATCACTCCCGATGGCCGAAACTGCACTTCCTATATATAATTCTTCACCTCCGGACCAATCCGGAACTCCTCGTGACGTCCGGGATCTCATCCGGGACTCCGAACAACATTCGGGTTACTGCATATACATATCTTCACAACCCTAGCGTCACCGAACCTTAAGTGTGTAGACCCTACGGGTTCGGGAGACATGCAGACATGACCGAGATGGCTCTCGGGCAATAACCAATAGCGGGATATGGATACCCATGTTGGCTCCCACATGATCCACGATGATCTCATCGAATGAACCACGATGTCGAGGATTCAATTAATCCCGTATACGATTCCCTTTGTCAATCGGTATTTTACTTGCCCGAGATTCGATCGTCGGTATCCCAATACCTCGTTCAATCTCGTTACCGGCAAGTCACTTTACTCGTACCGTAATGCATGATCCCGTGATCAAACACTTTGATCATATTGAGCTCATTATGATGATGCATTACCGAGTGGGCCCGGTGATACCTCTCCGTCAAGCGGAGTGACAAATCCCAGTCTCGATCCGTGTCAACCCAACAGACACTTTCAGAGATACCCGTAGTATACCTTTATGGTCACCCAGTTACGTTGTGACGTTTGGCACACCCAAAGCACTCCTACGGTATCCGGGAGTTACACGATCTCATGGTCTAAGGAAAGGATACTTGACATTGGAAAACTCTAGCAAACGAACTATGCGATCTTATGCTATGTTTAGGATTGGGTCTCGTCCATCACATCATTCTCCTAATGATGTGATCTCGTTATCATTGACATCCAATGCCCATAGTCAGGAAACCATGACTATCTATTGATCAACGAGCTAGTCAACTAGAGGCTTACTAGGGACATGTTGTTGTCTGTTATTCACACATGTATTACGATTTCCGGATAACACAATTATAGCACGAATAAAGACAATTATCATGAACAAGGAAATATAATAATAATACTTTTATTATTGCCTCTAGGGCATATTTCCAACAGTCTCCCACTTGCACTAGAGTCAATAATCTAGTTACATTGTGATGAGTCGAACACCCATAGAGTTCTGGTGTTGATCATGTTTTGCCTTAGGGAGAGGTTTAGTCAACGGATCTGCGACATTCAGATCTGTGTGCACTTTACAAATTTCTATGTCTCCATATTGGACATTTTCACGAATGGAGTTGAAGCGACGCTTGATGTGCCTGGTCTTCTTGTGAAACCTGGGCTCCTTGGCAAGTGCAATAGCTCCAGTGTTGTCACAGAAGAGTTTGATTGGTCCCGACGCATTGGGTATGACTCCGAGGTCGGTGATGAACTCCTTCACCCAAATTGCTTCATGTGCTGCCTCCGAGGCTGCCATGTACTCCGCTTCACATGTAGATCCCGCCACGACGCTCTGCTTGCAACTGCACCAGCTTACTGCCCCACCATTCAAAATATACATGTATCCAGTTTGTGACTTAGAGTCATCCAGATCTGTGTCGAAGCTAGCGTCGAGGTAACCCTTTACGACGAGCTCTTCGTCACCTCCATAAACGAGAAACATTTCCTTAGTCCTTTTCAGGTACTTCAGGATATTCTTGACCGCTGTCCAGTGTTCCTTGTCGGGATTACTTTGGTACCTTCCTACCAAACTTACGGCAAGGTTTACATCAGGTCTGGTACACAACATGGCATACATAATAGAACCTATGGCTGAGGCATAGGGGATGACACTCATCTCTTCTATATCTTCTGCCGTGGTCGGACATTGAGCTGAGCTCAATTTCACACCTTGTAACACAGGTAAGAACCCCTTCTTAGATTGATCCATATTGAACTTCTTCAATATCTTATCAAGGTATGTGCTTTGTGAAAGACCTATGAGGCGTCTTGATCTATCTCTATAGATCTTGATGCCTAATATATAAGCAGCTTCTCCAAGGTCCTTCATTGAAAAACTCTTATTCAAGTAGGCCTTAATGCTGTCCAAGAGTTCTATATCATTTCCCACCAAAAGTATGTCATCTACATATAGTATGAGAAATGCTACAGAGCTCCCACTCACTTTCTTGTAAACGCAGGCTTCTCCATAAGTCTGCGTAAATCCAAACACTTTGATCATCTCATCAAAGCGAATGTTCCAACTCCGAGATGCTTGCACCAGCCCATAAATCGAGCGTTGGAGCTTGCACACCTTGTCAGCATTCTTAGGATCGACAAAACCTTCCGGCTGCATCATATACAATTCTTAAGGAAACCATTAAGGAATGCCATTTTGACGTCCATTTGCCATATTTCATAATCATAGAATGCGGCAATTGCTAACATGATTCGGACAGACTTCAGCTTCGCTACCGGTGAGAAAGTCTCATCGTAGTCAACCCCTTGAACTTGTCGATAACCCTTAGCGACAAGCCGAGCTTTATAGATGGTCACATTACCATCCACGTCTGTCTTCTTCTTAAAGATCCATTTATTTTCTATGGCTCGCCGCTTTACGGGCAAGTCTGTCAAAGTCCATACTTCGTTTTCATACATGGATCCTATCTCGGATTTCATGGCTTCTAGCCATTTGTCGGAATCCGGGCCTGCCATTGCTTCCTCATAGTTCGAAGGCTCACCGTTGTCTAACAACATGATTTCCAAGACAGGGTTGCCGTACCACTCTGGTGCGAAACGTGTCCTTGTGGACCTTCGAATTTCAGTAGGAGCTTGATTAGAAGTATCTTGATCATCATCATTAATTTCCTCTCTAGTCGGTGCAGGCACCTCAGGAACGTTTTCTTGAGTTTCGCCATTTTCCGGTTCAAGAGGTAACACTTCATCAAGTTCTACTTTCCTACCACTTACTTCTTTCGAGAGAAACTCTTTCTCTAGAAAGGATCCATTCTTGGCAACAAAGATCTTGCCTTCGGATCTGACGTAGAAGGTATACCCAATAGTTCCTTTAGGGTATCCTATGAAGACGCATTTTTCCGACTTGGGTTCGAGCTTTTCAGGTTGAAGTTTCTTGACATAAGCATCGCATCCCCAAACTTTTAGAAACGACAGCTTAGGTTTCTTCCCAAACCATAATTCATACGGTGTCGTCTCAACGGATTTCGACGGAGCCCTATTTAAAGTGAATGCGGCAGTCTCTAAAGCATAGCCCCAAAAAGATAGCGGTAAATCGGTAAGAGACATCATAGATCGTACCATATCTAATAGAGTGCGATTACGACGTTCGGACACACCATTACGCTGAGGTGTTCCAGGAGGCGTGAGTTGTGAAACTATTCCACATTTTCTTAAGTGCGTGCCAAATTCATGACTCAAGTATTCTCCTCCACAATCTAATCGTAAAAACTTGATTTTTCTGTCACGTTGATTTTCAACCTCACTCTGAAATTCCTTGAACTTTTCAAAGGTCTCGGACTTGTGTTTCATTAAGTAGATATACCCATATCTACTCAAGTCATCAGTGAGGGTGAGAACATAAGGATAGCCACCGCGAGACTCAACACTCATTGGACCGCACACATCGGTATGTATGATTTCCAATAAGTTGGTTGCTCGCTCCATTGTTCCTGAGAACGGAGTCTTGGTCATTTTACCCATGAGGCATGGTTCGCACGTGTCAAATGATTCATAATCAAGAGACTCTAAAAGTCCATCTGCATGGAGGTTCTTCATGCGTTTGACACCTATGTGACCAAGGCGGCAGTGCCACAAATATGTGGGACTATTGTTATCAACTTTAACTCTTTTGGTATTCACACTATGAATATGTGTATCATCACGTAATAGATTCATTAAGAATAAACCATTAACCATCGGAGCATGACCATAAAACATATCTCTCATATAAATAGAATAACCATTATTCTCGGATTTAAATGAGTAGCCATCTCGAATTAAACGAGATCCAGACACAATGTTCATGCTCAAACTTGGCACTAAATAACAATTATTGAGGTTTAAAACTAATACCGTAGGTAAATGTAGAGGTAGCATGCCGACGGCGATCACATCGACCTTGGAACCATTTCCGATGCGCATCATCACCTCGTCCTTCGCCAGTCTCCGTTTATTCCGCAGTTCCTGCTTTGAGTTACAAATGTGAGCAACTGCACCGGTATCAAATACCCAAGAGCTACTACAAGTACTGGTAAGGTACACGTCAATTACATGTATATCACATATACCTTTTGTTTTGCCGGCCTTCTTGTCCGCTAAGTATTTGGGGCAGTTCCGCTTCCAGTGACCACTTCCCTTGCAATAAAAACACTCAGTCTCGGGCTTGGGTCCATTCTTTGGCTTCTTCCCGGCAACTTGCTTACCGGGCGCGGCAACTTCCTTGCCGTCCTTCTTGAAGTTCTTTTTACCCTTGCCCTTCTTGAACTTAGTGGTTTTATTCACCATCAACACTTGATGTTCCTTCTTGATTTCTACCTCTGCTGACTTCAGCATAGCATATACCTCAGGAATGGTCTTTACCATCCCCTGCATGTTGGAGTTCATCACAAAGCTCTTGTAGCTAGGTGGAAGCGACTGGAGGATTCTGTCAATGACCGCTTCATCCGGGAGATTAACTTCCAGTTGAGTCAAGCGGTTGTGCAACCCAGACATTTTGAGTATGTGTTCACTGACAGAGCTATTTTCCTCCATCTTACAGCTAAAGAATTTGTCGGAGACTTCATATCTCTCGACCCGGGCATGAGCTTGGAAAACCATTTTCAGCTCTTTGAACATCTCATATGCTCCATGTCTCTCAAAACGCTTTTGGAGCCCCGGCTCTAAGCTGTAAAGCATGCCACACTGAACGAGGGAGTAATCATCGGAACGTGACCGCCAAGCGTTCATAACGTCTTGTTCTGCAGGAAGAACAGGTGCGTCACCCAGCGGTGCTCGTAGGACATAATCTTTCTTGGCAGCTATGAGGATGATCCTCAGGTTCCGGACCCAGTCCGTATAGTTGCTGCCATCGTCTTTCAGCTTGGTTTTCTCTAGGAACGCGTTGAAGTTGAGGACTATGTTGGCCATTTGATCTACAAGACATATTGTAAATATTTTAGACTAAGTTCATGATAATAAAGTTCATCTAATCAAATTATTTAATGAACTCCCACTTAGATAGACATCCCTCTTCTAGTCATCTAAGTATTACATGATCCAAGTCAACTAGGCCGTGTCCGATCATCACGTGAGACGGACTAGTCAACATTGGTGAACATCTTCATGTTGATCGTATCTTCTATACGACTCATGCTCGACCTTTCGGTCTTCTGTGTTCCGAGGCCATGTCTGTACATGCTAGGCTCGTCAAGTCAACCTAAGTGTTTGCATGTGTAAATCTGTCTTACACCCGTTGTATGTGAACGTTAGAATCTATCACACCCGATCATCACGTGGTGCTTCGAAACAACGAACTGTCGCAATGGTGCACAGTTAGGGGGAACACTTCTTGAAATTATTATGAGGGATCATCTTATTTACTACTGTCGTTCTAAGTAAACAAGATGCAAAACATGATAAACATTACATGCAATCAAATAATAAATGTGACATGATATGGCCAATATCACATAGCTCCTTTGATCTCCATCTTGGGGCTCCATGATCATCTTTGTCACCGGCTTGACACCATGATCTCCATCATCATGATCTCCATCATCGTGTATCCATGAAGTTGCTCGCCAACTATTACTTCTACTACTATGGCTAACGCGTTTAGCAATAAAGTAAAGTAATTTACATGGCGTTTCTCAATGACACGCAGGTCATACAAAAATAAAGACAACTCCTATGGCTCCTGCCGGTTGTCATACTCATCGACATGCAAGTCGTGATTCCTATTACAATAGCATGAACATCTCATACATCACATATAGATCATTCATCATTCATCACAACTTTGGCCATATCATATCACAAAGCACTTGCTGCAAAAACAAGTTAGACGTCCTCTAATTGTTGTTGCAAGTTTTACGTGGCTGAATTAGGGTTCTAGCAAGAACGTTTTCTTACCTATGTGAAAGCCACAACATGATTTGTCAACTTCTATTTACCCTTCATAAGGACCCTTTTCATCGAATCCGCTCCAACTAAAGTGGGAGAGACAGACACCCGCCAGCCACCTTATGAAACTAGTGCATGTTAGTCGGTGGAACCGGTCTCACGTAGGCGTATGTGTAAGGTTGGTCCGGGCCGCTTCATCCCACAATACTGCTGAAGCAAGATAAGACTAGTAGCGGCAAGAAAGTTGACAACATCTACGCCCACAACAAATTGTGTTCTACTCGTGCAATAGAGAACTACGCATAAACCTGGCTCATGATGCCACTGTTGGGGAACGTTGCAGAAAACAAAAAATTTCCTATGGTTTCACCAAGATCCATCTATGAGTTCATCTAGCAACGAGTATTCAGATTCATCTACATACCTTTGTAGATCGCGTGCGGAAGCGTTCAAAAGAACGGGGATGAAGTAGTCGTACACGACGTGATCCAAATCACCGGAGATCCTAGCACCGAACGGACGGCACCTCCGTGTTCAACACACGTACGGTCAGCGTAACGTCTCCTCCTTCTTGATCCAGCAAGGGGAGAGGAGAGGTTGAGGAAGATGGCTCCAGCAGCAGCACGACGGCGTGGTGGTGATGGAGCTGCAGTACTCCGGCAGGGCTTCGCCGAGCTCTATGGAGGAGGAGGAGGTGTTGGAGAGGGAGAGGGAGGCGCCAAGGCAAGGGGTGCGGCTGCCCCCCTCCCCTCCCCCTTTATATAGGCCCCTGGGGGGGCGACGGCCCTGGGAGATTGGATCTCCCAAGGGGGGCGGCGGCCAAAGGGGGGGTGGAATGCCCCCCAAGGCAAGTGGGCGCCCCCCCCCCCCCCACCCTAGGGTTCCAACCCTAGACGCAGGGGGTGGGCCTTGGGGGGCGCACCAGCCCACTAAGGGCTGGCCCCCCTTCCCACTTCAGCCCATGGGGCCCTCCGGGATGGGTGGCCCCACCCGGTGGACCCCCGGGACCCATCTGGTGGTCCCGGTACAATACCGGTGACCCCCAGATCACTCCCGATGGCCGAAACTGCACTTCCTATATATAATTCTTCACCTCCGGACCAATCCGGAACTCCTCGTGACGTCCAGGATCTCATCCGGGACTCCGAACAACATTCGGGTTACTGCATATACATATCTTCACAACCCTAGCGTCACCGAACCTTAAGTGTGTAGACCCTACGGGTTCGGGAGACATGCAGACATGACCGAGACGGCTCTCGGGCAATAACCAACAGCGGGATCTGGATACCCATGTTGGCTCCCACATGCTCCACGATGATCTCATCGAATGAACCACGATGTCGAGGATTCAATTAATCCCGTATACGATTCCCTTTGTCAATCGGTATTTTACTTGCCCGAGATTCGATCGTCGGTATCCCAATACCTCGTTCAATCTCGTTACCGGCAAGTCACTTTACTTGTACCGTAATGCATGATCCCGTGATCAAACACTTTGATCATATTGAGCTCATTATGATGATGCATTACCGAGTGGGCCCGGTGATACCTCTCCGTCAAGCGGAGTGACAAATCCCAGTCTCGATCCGTGTCAACCCAACAGACACTTTCGGAGATACCCGTAGTATACCTTTATGGTCACCCAGTTACGTTGTGACGTTTGGCACACCCAAAGCACTCCTACGGTATCCGGGAGTTACACGATCTCATGGTCTAAGGAAAGGATACTTGACATTGGAAAACTCTAGCAAACGAACTATGCGATCTTATGCTATGTTTAGGATTGGGTCTCGTCCATCACATCATTCTCCTAATGATGTGATCTCGTTATCATTGACATCCAATGCCCATAGTCAGGAAACCATGACTATCTGTCGATCAACGAGCTAGTCAACTAGAGGCTTACTAGGGACATATTGTTGTCTGTTATTCACACATGTATTACGATTTCCGGATAACACAATTATAGCACGAATAAAGACAATTATCATGAACAAGGAAATATAATAATAATGCTTTTATTATTGCCTCTAGGGCATATTTCCAACACACTTTCCCCAAGTCGGTCCGTGGTTGGCAGGCGACCTGGTTTTACTGTAAAGACCGGGCGACCCTAGGACAGTCGACTGGGCTTCGCCCTTTCTCTCTAGATAGAGCTCAGAAACCTGCTTCTCTCAAAGTGGCGCCGGAGGAAAAGGCGCAAGTCAAAGTGTTGGTTGGTCGAGTGGTTCAGCTTGTCCGCGAGGGCGTGACGGGAATGGACCTGCTAGAGGTCTCCCTTCGAAGGCGCATCCAACCGCTTCAGGCTCGTGACCACCCGATGTGGCTGTATTCGGGTCTTGAAGACTCCACTCGGATCCACCCAGAGGAGGTCACCGACGAGATGTTGGAAGGGTGGCTGTCGAGTATCATAGGAAACAAAGACAACCCCCGAGGAGCCAGGAGGGTTTCTCCACTCGACAACACATACAAAGTGGACCAAGTCTGCCCTTATGTTCTTGATTGGGATCTTGCTTTCTTCGTTGGTCTTCTTTGAGTTGGTTGACTGACTTTTGATTTGTCTTTTGTTTCCCAGGAAACTACGGAGATGTACTCGACGCCCAACGGGGCAAAGGAGCCGACCGCGGAAGGGGAGGCGAGTGGAGGTGAGAGCGGAGACGAACACGGCGAGTGGGAATCCGATGGCGAAGGAGAGGGAGACGACGACGTCGACTCCAGCGAAGAGGAGGAGGAGGAAGTTGAACCCCCCTGCTCGGAGAGGTGATCCAAGCTTACGCACGATCCCGCGAGGGAACGTGGTAAGGCGACTGCTCCTGTTGGGCAGTCGTCGAAACGCCCTCGGACCTCTTCTCCTACGCCGACTGAAAAGGCTCCCGAGCACCCACGCGCGACGCCATCCAAGCCGCCCAAGGCTCTGCCCAAGATGAAGATGACTGTCCCCACCATTTCTGGGTAATAGTAAGACTTGTTTTCCTTTGTCGACTGTGGTCAGATCCTTGGTCGATTCATTGAGCCAACTGTTCCGAAATTTGTAGTGCTGCTACTTCTGAGATCTCTGCCAAGGACGGAGATCAAGAGATGGAAGACGCTGTTACTTCCAACCCAGGTACGATTACTGATGTTCTGCCTTGAGTCGACTGAATATTCCTTGTAACTCTGGTCGATTGACTTTTCCTGCAGCTCCCCCTCATGTTATCAACCTACTAGATGACGAAGACGACGAGCCGCTGAGAGTAAGAAGGAACCATAGGGCGTCGACTGGCAAGACTCCCCAATCTGCTCCGGCATCTGAGGCTGTAGCTCGGGACGGTGGTGATACCACTCGGACTTCCGTGACTTTCGCTGAACCTCTGACGAGCGTGCGGCCTTCGGCGTCGACTGCAAATCCGCCTTCGCTTTTTGCTACATACCCTGTCCCAGAGGACCAAGTGGGTGCCGCAAAAGAGGCTATACGCCAGGCGGGAATCATGATGGAGCAAGTGAAAGTGGTTCAGGACGCCAGCCAAGCAGCGTATGACGCGAGTTCGACTCTTCAGAGCAAAGTCCAGGTCAGTCGACTCAACACTTGGTCTATTGCAATATGCTGTTCGAAGAATCTCTTTTCCGAAGATCTTTATATCTGTACACCCACTGGGTGTGTCTGTCAACTTTCGGACGAGTGGGGGCACGCTAAGTGCACCCACTGGGTGTAGTCCCCGAGACTACGGTGGACTGCTGGCAGTCGACTGCAGTCTTTATATTGCGTTGTTGTATTTGTACTTCTTCACTCGGTCTGGTCGGGCCATGTCGAATGGAACTGTATCCGGTCGACTGCGGGCAGTCGACTTTTTTTTGGTCGAACCAGTGGGGGCACGCTGAGTGCACCCACTGGGTGTAGTCCCCGAGACTGCTATCGAATGTTTTGATTCGGCTGTAGTCTTAGAAACGCTACTATTTTCTCTTGGTTACTCAGAAGCAACCTATCCTTGACGTTTGTCGACTGGTTTTTTCGCAGAAATCCTGTGAACTTGCGGCTCGCTTCACTGAGTTGAAGGACCAACAGATCCAGCTCAACCTTGACTTAAAACTTGCTCAAGAGAACTTGTAGAAGGCTCGAGAAGAGGCAAAAGGTATGGTTGGTGAGGTCTACCATTCTTGACGAGTGACTTTTTCCTTTTTGTCAATCCTTGATGTTGATCGCACTCGACGTGCCGCAGATCAACTGGAGGAAGCTCTGAAGAAGAAGGATCAAGATCTTGCCGAAGCGCAGAAGGAGGCCTTGAACAAAACAAAGCTTGCTGAAAAAAAGCTGGCTTCAGTCTCTACTCTTGAACAGGAGAACTCCAGACTGAAAGCTGCTCTCGACGCAGCTAATAAGGAGGTCAGCCGACTGAAGAACGACAAGATTGCTCTGAATGACAAGGCAGGCGAACTGGCGGGGAAGAAGAACGATCTTGAGGTTTATCTCGGGGGACTTGCCAAGAAGTTGTTCATCGTGCTCGAAGGTAACAATTTTCACCCGACTGGCTTGCAGTAACCGAACTCGTGTAGAGCCGCTGCCTTATACTTGAACTGTTATTTGTAGAATTCTGCCAGAACTTTGAAGAGGAGACCAGTCGACTGGAGCCAAGCTTGGACCCTGCCAATTCACTCGTGAAGGACGAGGCTGCTATGAATGTGCTCCGCACGGAGTCCCGCATTGCCAGCTTGGTTGATTATCTGGCTCGACTGAAGGTTGCAGTGTCGCGGATCGACACGTCTCTCTGGCCCAGGGCGACGCTTTCGAATGATCTCGAGTCCCTGATGACTCGACTGAATGACGTCCCTGGTCGAGTGACGGAATGGAAGAAGTCCTCTGCAAGGTGTGGTGCTGATGTTGCCCTGTCTCTGGTTCGCGTCCACTGTAAGGAGGTGCGAGAGGAGAAGTTGGCTGCCATTCAGGTTGCCAATACCAGGAAGCTCAGCTTTCAAGACTTCATGGAGACTTTCATTGCTGCTGCCACCCGTATCACAGACGGGATTGATTTGGAGTGAAAAACTTTAATGCTTCCCTTTAAATTTGCCTCGGAGTGCCGAGTGGATTCTGTAACCGTTAAAATCTGTCGAGCCAAGGGCTCGAGTACTTTGATCTGAGGTCTGGGACCTTTGGGTCTTATCCAAACTTGATTTGTCGTTGAATATCTTCGTGAATTATCTGTCGAGTGGAACTTAATCTTCACTCGAAATAACTTCGTATTTGTGGTGCAGCACCGAAGGAAAAGGTAACAGTCGATTCGCATCTTGCCGTCCTTGCGGATTGGGACGTGTTCCGTACTTAGACAAGCACTGGGCTGCAGCTAAGCCCCCGAGTGGGAGGTTTGCTCTCCACTTGGTAGGATCTTTATACATTTAGGCGAACGCTGGGCTGCAGCTAAGCCTTCGAGTGGGAGGTTTGCTCTCCACTCGGTAGGATTTTTATATACTTAGGCGAGCACTGGGCTGCAGCTAAGCCTCCGAGTGGGAGGTTTGCTCTCCACTCGGTAGGATTTTTATACACTTAGGCGAGCACTGGGCTGCAGCTAAGCCTCCGAGTGGGAGGTTTGCTCTCCACTTGGTAGGATTTTTATACACTTAGGCGAGCACTGGGCTGCAGCTAAGCCTCCGAGTGGGAGGTTTGCTCTCCACTCGGTAGGATTTTTATACACTTAGGCGAGCACTGGGCTGCAGCTAAGCCTCCGAGTGGGAGGTTTTCTCTCCACTCGGTAGGATTTTTATACACTTAGGCGAGCACTTTGGAGTGCAGCTAAGCCTCCGAGTGGGAGTCTGGCTCACCACCCGGTAGGATTTTTATACACTTAGGCGAGCACTGGGCTGCAGCTAAGCCCCCGAGTGGGAGGTTTGCTCTCCACTCGGTAGGATTTTTAGACACTTAGGCGAGTACTTGGACTGTAGCTAAGCCTCCGAGTGGGAGTCTGGTTCACCACTCGGTAGGATTTTCAAACACTTAGGCAAGTACTTGGACTGCAGCTAAGCCCCCGAGTGGGAGTCTGGCTCACCACTCGGTAGGATTTTCAAACACTTAGGCGAGTACTTGGACTGCAGCTAAGCCCCCGAGTGGGAGTCTGGCTCACCACTCGGTAGGATTTTCAAACACTTAGGCGAGTACTTGGACTGCAGCTAAGCCCCCGAGTGGGAGTCTGGTTCACCACTCGGTAGGATTTTCAAACACTTAGGCAAGCACTGGGCTGCAGCTAAGCCTCCGAGTGGGAGTCTGGCTCACCACTCGGTAGGATTTTTATACACTTAGGCGAGCACTGGGCTGCAGCTAAGCCCCCGAGTGGGAGGTTTGCTCTCCACTCGGTAGGATTTTTAGACACTTAGGCGAGTACTTGGACTGCAGCTAAGCCTCCGAGTGGGAGTCTGGCTCACCACTCGGTAGGATTTTCAAACACTTAGGCGAGTACTTGGACTGCAGCTAAGCCCCCGAGTGGGAGTCTGGCTCACCACTCGGTAGGATTTTCAAACACTTAGGCGAGTACTTGGACTGCAACTAAGCCCCCAAGTGGGAGTCTGGCTCACCACTCGGTAGGATTTTCAAACACTTAGGCGAGTACTTGGACTGCAGCTAAGCCCCCGAGTGGGAGTCTGGTTCACCACTCGGTAGGATTTTCAAACACTTAGGCAAGCACTGGGCTGCAGCTAAGCCCCCGAGTGGGAGTCTGGCTCACCACTCGGTAGGATTTTTTTTGCAAACTTAGGCGAAACGGATTCGCAACTAAGCCACCCACTGAGGGATTTTGTACACAAACAAAAGTGACAGCAATTACGGGAAGAACTGGGACACTCTTGTCTTTGATAAAAATAAACTATAGAAGTTTTTCTTATTACATCTCCTCTGAGTGAGAACTCAAGTGTAAAATGGGCGGAGTAGTTCCGCGTTCCAAGCTCTAGGCTCGTCGATCCGGCGATCAACATTGTAGAGGTGATATGCTCCGTTGTGGAGGACTCTGGTGACAATGAAGGGACCTTCCCAAGTAGGAGCAAGTTTGTGTGGTTTCTGTTGATCCACTCGGAGGACCAAATCTCCTTCTTGGAAGGCTCGACTCTTCACATTTCTGGCATGGAATCGACGCAAGTCTTGCTGATAAATGGTCGATCTGATCATAGCCATTTCTCTCTCCTCCTCTAGGAGGTCGACTGCGTCTTGCCGGGCTTGCTCTGCTTCGTCCTCGGTATAAAGCTTGACTCGGGGTGCATTGTGAAGTAGATCACTCGGCAGGACTGCTTCGGCTCCATAAACCAGAAAGAACGGAGTTCTTCCAGTCGACCGGTTCGGGGTGGTTCTTAATCCCCACAGAACTGACGGAAGCTCGTCGACCCAAGCGCCTGCTGCGTGCTTGAGATCATGCATCAGTCGAGGCTTTAGTCCTTTGAGAATCAGACCATTTGCCCTTTCAGCTTGTCCATTCGACTGGGGATGTGCGACCGATGCGTAGTCGACTCGTGTGCCTTGAGAGGCACAAAACGCTCTGAACCTGTCTAAATCGAAGTTTGACCCATTGTCCGTAATGATGCTATGCGGGACTCCATATCTGAATGTTAGCTCCCTGATGAAACTGATAGCAGTGCTAGCATCCAGATTCTTGATAGGCTTAGCTTCAATCCACTTGGTAAACTTGTCGACTGCTACAAGCACATGTGTGAATCCGCTCCTGCCTGTTCTCAGTGGTCCAACCATGTCCAGCCCCCAAACAGCGAAGGGCCAGACGAGTGGAATCGTCTTCAAGGCTGATGCTGGCTTGTGCGACATGTTGGAGTAGAACTGGCAGCCTTCACACTTGTCAACTATCTCTTTCGCCATTTCATTTGCTCTGGGCCAGTAAAAACCCGCTCGGTATGCTTTAGCCACAATGGTTCGAGAAGACGCATGGTGACCATAGGTCCCCGAGTGGATATCATCAAGGATTATCTGACCTTCTTCTAGCGCTATACACTTCTGACCGATTCCAGTCGCGCTTTCTCTGTACAACTGTCCCTTTATGACTGTGAAGGCTTTGGATCGACGGACAATCTGTCGAGCCTCTTCCTCGTCTTCTGGGAGTTCTTTCCTCAAGATATACGCAATGTATGGTACTGTCCAGTCGGGAGTGATTGCCAAGACTTCCATGATTAGGTCGACCACAGCAGGAATTTCGACTTTAGTCGGATCTGTGGCACTTTTCAGCTGCGGGGGTTCTTCTATAAAATGATCCTCCTGGACTGACGGCGAGTGGATGTGCTCCAAAAACACATTGCTGGGAATGGCTTCTCTCTTGGAGCCCATCTTTGCCAGATCATCAGCTGCTTGATTTTTCAGTCGGGGGATGTGATGAAGCTCTAACCCCTCGAACTTCTTTTCCAACTTTCTTACTGCATTGCAGTAACCAGTCATAGCTGGGCTTCTGATATCCCACTCCTTCATCACCTGATTAACCACCAAATCTGAGTCGCCATAAACCATGAGGTGACGGACGCCGAGTGAAATGGCCATGCGCAACCCATATAAAAGTAATTCATATTCTGCTTCATTATTGGAGGAATCGAAGTGAATCTGGAGAACGTATCTGAGCTTATCTCCTCGGGGGGAAACCAAAACTACCCCAGCACCGGAACCATTCAGCATCTTAGATCCATCGAAGAACATGGTCCAGTGCTCTGAGTGAACCTGAGTCGGAAGTTGCTGTTCAATCCACTCGGCGACGAAATCTGCGATAGCTTGGGACTTGATAGCCTTCTTTCCTTCGAACTTGATATCTAAGGGAAGGAGTTCAATCGCCCACTTCGCCACTCGACCAATTGCATCTCTGTTGTGCAAAATCTCTGACAGTGGAGCGTCGCTGACGACTGTAATGGAATGATCAGAGAAGTAGTGTGCAACCTTCTTTGTGGTCATGTAAATCCCATATACAAGCTTCTGGTAATGGGGATATCTTTGCTTCGAAGGAGTCAAAACTTCGGACACATAATATACTGGGCGTTGAACTCTGAAGGTCTTTCCTTCTTCTTCCCGCTCGACCGTAAGTACCGTACTGACAACTTGTCCCGTGGCTGCAATGTAAAGCAGCAGAGGCTCTTTACTGATTGGGGCAGCAAGCACCGACTGGGTGGAGAGCAGAGCTTTGAGGTCTGCAAACGCTGCATCAGCTTCTGGAGTCCACTCGAACTTGTCAGACTTCTTCATCAGTCGGTAAAGAGGCAACGCCTTTTCACCGAGACGAGAAATGAATCGACTTAGAGCGGCCAAGCAACCTATGAGTTTCTGGACATCGTACACACGCTCGGTACGCTTCATCCGGAGTATGGTGCCAACTTTTTTGGGATTGGCGTCGATTCCCCGTTCGGAAACGAGAAAACCGAGCAACTTTCCACCTGGGACTCCAAATGTGCACTTTGATGGATTGAGCTTGATATCATACCTCCTGAGGTTGGCAAAGGTCTCGGCCAGGTCAGTCAGTAGGTCGGAACCTTTCCGTGACTTGACCACAATATCATCCATGTATGCTTCCACATTCCGACTGATCTGAGTGAGTAAACACTTCTGAATCATCCTCATGAACGTGGCTCCAGCATTCTTGAGGCCGAAGGGCATGGTGACATAGCAGAAGCATCCGAATGGAGTGATGAAATCTGTTTTGATCTCGTCGGGTCCATACAGACGGATCTGATGGTACCCTGAATAGGCGTCTAGAAAAGACAAACGCTCACACCCCGCGGTCGAGTCGACTATCTAATCGATGCGGGGGAGAGGGAAATGATCTTTCGGGCAGGCCCGATTGATATGTTTGAAGTCAATGCACATACGAAGTGACTTGTCCTTCTTGGGGACCATGACAACATTGGCGAGCCACTCGGAGTGGTAAATCTCTCTGATGAACTCTGCTGCTAGTAGCCGAGCCACCTCCTCGCCAATGGCTTTCCTCTTCTAGACGGCGGACCGTCGAAGATGTTCTTTCACAGGCTTAAATTTCGGGTCGACTCGCAGACGGTGCTCAGCCAGTCCCCTGGGAACTCCAGGCATGTCAGAAGGCTTCCATGCGAAGATGTCGCAGTTCTCACGGAGGAACTGGATGAGCGCTTCTTCCTATTTGGAGTCGAGCGTTGTTGAGATGTGAGTCGGAGCTGCACTGGGATCAGACGGGTGAATGTGGACTGGCTTCGTCTCGCCGGATGACTGAAATGCTGACTCTGAAGCAGGCTTCTTGGCTTGTAGCAATTCACTCGGATCTGCAGTCTTCTGGTACTCCTGCAACTCGACCACTGCCATCTGGGCGTCAGCGATCTTTGAACCCTTCTGAAAACACTCTTCTGTTTTCTTCCGGTTGCCCGTAACAGTGATCACACCTCTAGGTCCAGGCATCTTCAATTTGAGATACACGTAGCACGGTCGAGCCATGAAGCGTGCATAAGCTGGTCTGCCCAAAATTGCATGATAAGCACTTTGGAAGTCCACAACCTCGAATGTCAACTTTTCCTTGCGGTAATTCTTCGAATCACCGAAAACCACATCAAGAGCAATCTGGCCGAGTGACTCGGCTTTCTTTCCGCGAATGACCCCATGGAAGCTCATGTTACTGGTACTGAGCCTGGACATCGGAATGCCCATCACTTTCAACGTTTCTGCATACAGAATGTTCAGGCCGCTGCCACCATCCATCAGGACTTTGGTCAGTCGAGTGCCTTCGACACCTGGGTCGACCACCAAAGCTTGCCTCCCAGGGGTGGCAATGTGTGTGGGGTGATCAGACTGGTCGAATGTGATGGCAGTCTGAGACCACTTCAGGTAACTGGGTGTTGCCGGGGCAACCATGTTTACCTCACGGTTAATGACTTTCAGTCGACTTTTGCTTTTAACATCAGCAAAAATCATCAAGGTGGAATTGACTTGGGGGTATCCATCGTCACTATCTTCCTTGTCCTCAACTTTGTCCGACTCTTTTTCCTTGTCTTTGGGCTGTTTACCCTGAAACTGCTAGATCAGGAGCCGACACTGTCGAGTGGTATGTTTTGGGTAAATGAGTTTACCCTCCTCATCTTTCTTGGTGTGAATGTGACACGGCAGATCCAAAACATCATTTCCATCTTGATCTTTAACTTTCTTGGGGTTCCAGGGCCCCTTTGGTTTTCCCTTGAATTTTCCCTGGGTTATGGCCAGGGCCTCCCCAGGGGCGGCTGGCTCGGCCTTCCGCTTTTGTTTCCGACTGGAATTGCCTCCGGTTTCCTGGGCGATTGCTTTCTGCTTGCCACTCCGGAGGCGATCTTCATCTTCACCATTAGCGTATTTGGTGGCGATTTCCATCATCCGATTCAGAGACATTTCTCCGGTCCGACCGAACTTCAGATTCAGCTCTCTGTTCTTGACGCCTTCTTTAAAGGCACAAACTGCTTGGTGATCTGGTACGTTCTCGACTGTGTGATGCAAAGTGATCCACCTCTGGATGTAATCCCTCAGAGTTTCACTCGGTTTCTGCACGCAAGACCGCAACTCTGTAAGGCCTGCCGGTCGTTTGCATGTTCCTTCAAAAGTCGTGACAAACACTCGGGAGAGGTCCTCCCAAGTGTAGATGCTGCTGGGTGCTAACTGATTCAGCCATGCTCTGGCTGAGCCCTCTAACAGGAGAGGCAAATGCTTCATAGCCACCTCATCATTGCCGCCGCCAATCTGGACAGCCACTCGGTAATCTTCGAGCCAAGTGTCAGGCTTAGACTCGCCGGTGAACTTGCTGACTCCAGTCGCCAACCTGAAGTTGGGAGGAATCACTGCGGCCCTGATGGCTCGACTGAAACACTCTGGCCCTGAAACATGTACTCTGCTGCTGGTAGGCGCATCTCTGTCATGGCCTTCTCGGTGAGCCCTGTTCCTGTCGACCAAACTTTGAACGACGATGGATCTCGCATCAAAGTCTGGTTCCCTGGGCTCGACTGGAATCCTCCGCCCAACACTGTGAGGGCGTCTATCATCCTGCTGTCGAGGCGCATATGACCCACTCCTCGGGGGAGGGGTTGGCACTCGACGCCGATCATCGCGATCGAGTCGGTGATCATACTGCTCATTTCTTCTGTACTGATCGTGTCGGTCTCCACGTCCCTCACGCCTCGGGGGCGATCTTGGGCTGTGAGCCGACTGCACTATATCCGCTGCAACAGACCGACTGTGGATCCTATTCCGCGACTGAGAAACAGCGGAATTCTGGTTTCCTGCTGCCCGGAGCAACGCTCTGATCTGCAACAAGCCCCCGCCAGCCTCTGACTGGGAGGGCTGAATTGATTCTGCTATTCGGGCCGCGGCTGCCAAATTCTGAACGAGAGTTTGATATACCTGCGTAGGCGGGAAGAGCTGACGTCGACTGGACTCGGGAGCCCGCTGACGCGCTCTCTCATCGAGTACTCGCTGGAGATTCTCCAGTCGAGTGCGCTCGGCCAAGTTAGCCAAGCACGCGTCCTCCAAGGCTCGGGCCTCGGGGGTTTCTCCAACAATAGGAGTGTGGAGTGCATCCATGTTCCGGCGGCGAAGCTGCTCTCGCTGCAGCGACGTGAGAGGCTCGGGGAGATATTCTTCGTAGGGATGCGCCGAGTCGCCCCCACCCGCGCCTCCATCGGTACGGAGAAAACCGGGAGGGCTGCGCGTCCCGTCAATTGCCAGAACCTCTGCCGCAGGGTCACTTCTGTCGCATTTGGATGCGGTCTCTGCGGAGCCAGTCGACGGGTCGAACAGGCCGTAGAGAGATTCGTCGGGCTCGATTGCCGCGACTTGAGGGGTGGCTGACTGGCGAGCCACCGCATGTCTCACCCACCTCTAAAGTCTCGACCGACCGGAGCGCTTGCGTCGGCGAGAGACAAGGTGGGGGGATGAAACGGGAGCCGACCGATACTGGGTCGACGGCTGCCGCAGGAGGACGCCACGAACACATGCGCGGAAATGCGTCGCCCCGCGGACGGGGAGCGCGTCGATGTCGAGTGGAGCCTCCTGAAGCCAAGCGGAGTCGTCGGCGATGAACGTAAGCGCGCCGAGACGGATCTCGCGGCCCTCCACCAAAACTCCGCACAAAACCATGATCAAGGAGATCGGAAAAATCGCAACTCCTACAATCAAGCGCTAAGATTCCTACCCCACGGTGGGCGCCAACTGTCGTGGTTCTAAGTCTGACAGTAGTGTAGGGGGGTTAGTATGGAAAGGCTAGATCTTAGCTATGTAGGAGTCGTAAGGACACAAAGATGTACGAGTTCAGGCCCTTCTCAGAGGAAGTAAAAGCCCTACGTCTCAGTGCCCAGAGGCGGTCGACTGGATTATAAGTATGAGAATGACAGGGGTGCGAACCCTTGATACTGAGGAGGGGGTGGCTTATATAGAGTTCGCCAGCCCTCTCCCGCCCTCAGTAATGCAGGGTTTAAGGTACATTAAGGTCGGGCGTTACTGGTAACGCCCCTAATAAAGTGCTATGATGACCATAAAGGCTACTTAAAGACCGACCGTTTGTCTGGAGAGTGACTTTAGATCTCCTGATAGTCGAGTGGCTGGCTTTGTGGTCGAGTGACAGCTTCTTGGCCGAGTGTCTTGAACCCGTCGAGTGGGTACCTTTAGGTCGATTGAAAGGTGACTTCTTCTAAGGTTGTCCTTGGGTAGGGCTCTTAGGACAGGTCCGTGCCCCTATCCTAGGTACATAGCTTCATCAGGGAGGACGACGACGATGCTCAAGGGAAGGAGATGGAGAGAGAAATGAGAGAAGGGAGAAAAAAGAGTCTGCAGTCGAGTCTACAGGGTACTCCCTCCGTTTCAAAATAGATGACTCAATTTTGTATTAACTTTAATACAAAGTTGAGTCATCTATTTTGGAACGGAGAGATACCTCTTAAGCAGTGATTTTCATATATTTATGTCCTCGTCGAGACATAGAAACTATTCCAACACTTTGTTGTCAAACACTTCAAGAATTTTGAGCCGAAATTTCTAGGCGCAAACATTTCGGCGCTCCACAAGGAATTTGAAATTCTGTCACGAGTTGTTTCCTTGGTAAATATTTTTTTCGGAGTGAGAATATACAATCAACTCAACTCCAAAAGAATTAGTTTTTATCTGCAACGGCCAGAAAGCAAAATTGGCCTTATATACAAAGAGGGACACGTTCGGTTTTTTCATTTCTCCCCCCATCTCTTTTTACCTCCAACTTGGGCAAAAAACGAGCGACTGACCAACACTTCTTGATCATCGTCGTCGTCGTCGTCATCATCATCATCCGTCCATGCGTCGTGTAAGCGAAGTAGCGTCATGTCAAGCTCCCTACTTCTCTCTTTTCTTTCTTGTAAGTACATTAGCTGTTCTTCAGTAGGTAATTAGCACGAGCGAGAATAAAACATTCGCTCACGCACACGCGGACGACGACCCCACCTGCCTCCGCTTCCAGACGATCGGAGCGACGATCATCCATACTGCAAGGTGAGCAAATTATCCGTTCGTCAGTAGATGTACACGAACAAATTATTGACAGTTTCTTCCGGAATACAGAAGAAAATTTCAGCTCAGCAATGGCGTTCACACTTACTGTACGTGATCGCCGCTAGCCACTCGTTGCCGACGCGCACCCACGTGCTCGCCCAGCCCACGTCGATCGTCCACCTGAGGATGAAATCAGACAACGCGTTAATCAATTGCTTGATGTTCTCGGATCAGGAACATCTGGTGATCCAAGAGTGCAGTCAGTCAGTTCAGTCTGTCAGAGTGTTTTTTGCTTGTCCGAAACTTACTTCTCCATCTCCTGATGCGCGTTCCAGCCGATGAAGAGCATGGCGAAGTACATGGCGCCCATGGCGAACACGAAGTGGAAGAAGCCGAACCCGTAGGGGATGTCGTCGTCCTCCGACTCCGTCTCGGCGCTCTTGAACTGAATACACTTTGAGTCTATCCCCGTCGAGAAGGTCGCCGCGACGACCACGATCACCGCGATCACGAAGCTCTGCCAACAGTGCATACATAGTTAGCGCCTTTTTTCAGACAAGACTAGCAAGTACAGCAACTATATTAACTGATGGCATTTTTGTCGCCTCTGCTAAATTTCCACTGAAGAGAGACTGTGTTCTTACCGCGATGTTGAGCCAGTCTGCGCTCGTCGCGACCGCCGCTTTCCTGTTGCACATCTCCGTGTGCGGCTCACTATAAATTTCACCATGCAAAGAAGATGTAAGCAAGCAGCTCCCATGTTACGAAATGGACTAGCTAATATACGTTGTTTAGCAGACAGGTCTGAATTCATCTCTTTGTCTCACCTTCTGATAGCCGACCAGCAGAGGAAGACGATGTATATCCCCATCAGCCCCGGCGCCAGGTACCCCGCCTTCACCTGATCATTCAACCAACAGATCAGAACGCAATTTCTTTCGAGACCAACCATAGAACCGAGGCGACGCCATTAAGCCTGACTAAGCACCTTGGAGTTGACGGAGACGAAAGTCATGAGCTGCACGAGCGCGAGGGTGACGGTGATGAAGAGGATGTTGAGCTTGCAGGCGGACGTGGGCGCGTACCACACGTACATGAGCACGATCCCCAGGATGGACCCCACGTACGTCACGATCGACACCACCAGCACCTGCATGTGGCTGCAACATCCATCCATCCCCAGTCGTTCGTTAGATCGACCAGACTTCACAGCAACTTGGTCAGACTCAGACAGACAGAGGAGGAAAAGGTAGCGGCACCACGCACCATCTCTTGAGATTCAGCTCCGATCGGCAGCAGTCGTTGAGCCACGTGATGAACCTGGTCACGCTGATGAGCTGGATCACGAGGAACGCCCTGCAGTTCAATTCACCCCGGAGGCAACTTGATCAGAGACATGTTTCAAGAAATGTGACTGAAGAACAAGGTGATTATTGTCTGAGAAAAGGCAGGCAAGATCATGAGATGCGAGTAACTTACCCTGCTCCGAAATGCGCCACCTTCCCTGAGAAAATTCAGACAAAAACAAACACCAACGTCGATCAGCAACGGCAAGATGATTGGCAACATGAAGTTAGAAATTTCTGTGGGAGCTGGTTTGGGGCTGACCGTAGAGCTGGATGAGCGGCGAGGGCGCAAAGAAGGGGACGGCGGTGAGGGCCATCCAGAGCGCGATCTTGACCGGCCACCACTCGGAGTGCCACGAGTTGCGGCAGTCGTGCACCTTGCGCGTCTTCATGGTGGACAGGAACATGACGAAGAAGAAGAGGAAGCAGCCGAGGCTGATGCGCAGCACGCCCTCGGCGCCCAGGCAGTAGAGCGCGCCCTGGCAGCCCTTGAGCCGCCGGAGCTCGCCCAGCGCCGAGTGGCCGTAGTCGCGGACCGTCCAGGCCAGCAGGTTGGTCACCAGGAAGATGAGCGCGTACACGTACCGCGCCATCATCGGGTTCGGCCCCACGCACACGCACCGCGCGCAGCACCACTCCTCCGCCACCCGGATCACGCACTGCTCGCCGCAGCTCCGACCGCCGCCGCCGTCGCTCTCCGCCTCAGTCGGCGCCACGCCGGCACCCACGCCGCCGTCCCTCTCCATCGCAGGGATGGTAACGACGGCACCGCTGCCGCTGTCCCGCTCCACCACCACCTCCGGCGCCACGCGGGCACCGCAGCCGCCACCGCCCCTCTCCGCGGCCGGGGGCACGCCGGCGACGCCGGTGGTGACTGGCAAGCCGCCGTCAAGCGTCATCGGTGGACCGCTTGATCGCAAGAACGAGCGCCAATGGACGAGTGCTGCTATGGCTGTGCCGGCTTTCCTGCGGACATGAACGAGCAGGGTCACGAGATTGTCCGTGGCGTACGCTTCCGTGGATCGCCTATGAATAGCTCGTGAGCGAAAACGACGTGTTACTTTCTTACTCCCTCTCAACGGAGTGACGTCCCGGGCATGCTTTTTTATGGCCGAATTAAGACCAGTCTAAGCCGCTCTGCTTGGACAGAAATATGATTTAGTTGTGCCTGCCATCACTCCCAAGTTTGACCCCGGTTGACCTCCTATATTTTTAAATTTTTATTATCGACCCTACATGACTAACGACTAGCAAACTGCGGCTACTCGGTTAAAAAAACTAATACTAGTACTAACTACTAGTACCACCTGAGTAATTTTGTCGCAAAACAAAACGGCTTGCTAGCTAATTTTCACTGCTTACTCGATCATTTCCCTTTCAACGGCTAGGATTGAGTGTTGTGTTGAACGGCCGCTGCTGATCCATCAAAGGTTTTGTGCCAAAGCTGCTTACATGCATAGGGTGGTATCCAATTTGATCTGGATGATTAAAAAGGGAAAGCGAGGCGTGAGTGGAGTGACAGTGACCAGGGAACATGCATGTTACTACATATATGCGTTTATGTGTAGCAGCAAAGCTTGCCTTTAAAGGAAGATTAGGGCGAGGTAAATAAAGAGAGAGAGAAAGGTCCATGCATGAGTAGTCATAGGATTGAGGAGGATGCACAGTCGCACGCACATGGCTCTCTCTTTCTTTCTGTGCCTGTCATGTGGAGCTTTGGACGGCCGATCGATATGTATGCCTGTGGAATGGAAAAACAAAAGAGCAAAGCCGCAAAGGCAAAGCGTACAAATGGCAAAGAGATTGAATGAAGGAAAAAGGAAAGAGAAACATCTGCAATTCCTTCATCAGGATTATCTATCGGTAATTAACGGAAATGCCCTAATTAATTAATTGTGCTTGGAGCAAGTACATAATCTGTTTTAAAAATATGTACGTAGTTTGGCTCGGAGGGTTGCTTAGGGCTTCCTTTGCTTAGCACTCCTGCCCTCCTCCTCTTCTCTGTCGTGCGGCCAAGTTGCTGCTACTAAGCAACCATAGATATATTCATATATAGAGAGTCCTTTTGGTAATAACATAAACTAGATCACTGTACTAGGTCTAGGTAACCTCTAAATTCTGTGTAAAGCTAGGAAGGATCTTCTTTCCAAGCAAGCAATAATCCCATCCTTTCCTTTTTGCTTGCACATATTCTCCTCTGACTCGAATGATAGGCAATCACGCATCTTTCTTCAGGATATATTACTGGTAGATATTTTCATACGGTTCCATCTGCTACATGAGCAAAGAGATTCTTCCCATTTATCCCAGCCACTAAACACAGGCTAACCGTCATCTAGGCCGTGATTAGAATCTTAATACTCAGAGAGGGTGAGTAACTAAATCATTGTCGACGACGCGCCTTGATTAGATCCACGTACGGCCGGAGCTGAACGTCGCGGTAGAGAATCCGATCCTACCTCTCGGGTTACCTGGCTGCTGTAAGAAGAAGAAGGAATCGGAGGGATGAGAGAGGGATTGGCGGGCACGGAACGCATCTCTGTGGCTTGCGCTCCCGACCACGGAAGGCAGAACCGAATGCGCTGCTTGCTACCCAACCGCCACTAGTATTGCGTGTTATACTATTCGGTCTGCGTTCGTTTGCGGCCTCTCCCTCCCCGGACAACAGCCGAACCGATCCGGGGGAAACGGTATTTGGCCTCGAATATATGCGGGAAAGGGACGGCGCTCGTTGTGGTTTCTGCACTGATTTGGTTAGAGTTCTAATGTGTTGTATGAGAAAAAGGAGAGGAAATTCAGCGCGGCCAGGGGCTATGATGCTAGCGAGCTTATGGTGTTCGTGCATGGATGATGATCGTGGGAGCAAGCAAGCGGACATAGACGAGGAGGAGGAGGGGGAGGAGGAACTCACATGCACGATGGATGGGACGGAGGAAGACGAAGGACTCCTTGATAATGTCTTCCCGGGGGTAGAAGCCGAGCTGCCCTGCCTGCCTGAGTTGTATGTACGCCGCTGGCTCAACTGTGGCTAGCAATAGCGGATCGGCGGTGCGCTGGATGCGTCAATGCCGGCCTGGGGGTTTTATTCGGGCGAGCGGCGGAGGAGGGAGATGGGTTGGAGAGTGGAGGTGGAGGTGGAGGTGGCGGTGGTGCTCCGTTTTATTCCCGCCGCAGGAAAGGAGGCAGCGCCTCTATATTTTACTACTGCGTTTCGTTGTCCCTCTGTCGTCTGTACGCGCGCCCGGTGCGGTTTTCTTCTTTCTGTTTTCGGCTCGGTATAAGGAGTATTTTGTACGTGCCACACGCGTACACGCACCACCTCGCTCTCCACAAACACACGCTTGGCTCCGGACCCCACGGCACATATATGCACGGCCAAAAAATCTTCCGAGCTCCATCTATGTTGCTGTGTACGTTTTGGATCTACCCCGCGAGGTTCACTGGTTCACATTGTCGCTGTGGCGCCGTGGCACCTCATGGCTTGACATCTCATCGTTTGTACAGCGACGGTGTGTGGACACGTACGGAAGTAAACGAGCTACCACGAGCGTCCTTCACAAAAAAGATGTGGAGCGAGTTGACCCCACCACAAGCTACCCCGGCGAGACTCTGGTCCGCGCGCCCCCGGCTTGGATTTTTGCGTCCACGGCCCACGCCGGCGTGGTCTGACCGCCACAATTTCACGGAGACGGCAAAGACGAGCGAGAGATTGCAGTCGCTCGGCTCACAGGCCAGAGATTTTTTCTTGCGTTTGTCTACATGTTGATGGATTTTTTGCTTCTCTTGCGAAAACTTACATGTGGACGAGTGGATGGATGGGCAACTGGACGATGCCTGGGACTGGGAGGACAGATGCAAAATCGGGTCTTTCTTAACCTTTTCTAATGCCCGGCCGTGCTGGAGGGCACTGTTGCGTCACGAGGTGCGGATCCCGGGTTATCCCACCAACTGACGCAAGTTGTAAGACTGCCTCAGCAAAATCTTCCTCGTATACCTTTGTCAAAAATAAACATTGGCCTAGCTAGAGCATGCCTGTGTACTAGTATTTGGCTCTCCCACCAAGTCTCGAGATCATAATAGGCTCTTCGACCCTCTAAAGTCCAGACATTATCCTTAGGGTTATGGACCTTGATTTGACCCATACTATCTATGCATATCCACTTAGGCTGACGATTTCGCTTTCTGATCAACGGATAGTGCACTTTTGCGCAGTATGATAAATCCTGCTGCATGATTAGTGCGCTTTAGTCTGACCCGTCCGACTCGACAACTGACCCCTCCATAGGCCTACAGCCAGCTGAAGAACCACAACACAAAGCCACTTGTGATTGTGAACCGACCGACCCACACATGCATGTATGCCCGGTGAGCAAGCAAGCAATCACTTGCAAGGAATAATCGTCTCAGCAAACATATATAGCAGGGATATGGCCGATCTCGATCACTCTTTCGTGCACTTTTGGACCACGCGCGCCGGCGCACGTCATGGCGCCCCATATATGTCCGTGCATGTGCAACATGCTCCGGGAACCGCGATAACCGTACGTGCACACTTGAACGTGTAGATGGTGTGCACCATCGTGTTCTACGACTCGTCAATGTCACTTGGCTTTGGCTACGGCTACGTACCGCCTTGCGCGGCTGGATTTGGCGCGGCGACGTGGACGGATCCTTGACCTCCGTAGTGCAAGCACGTACTTTCGCACCGAGACGCACTCTCTGGTGCATATGGATGTGGAGGAGCACGAATCGGGTGGGTGCCTTCGTGGTTTTTATATGGTGCAGAAGGCCATAAGAATGCACATGCAAGATAAATTTAATGCATTGATGCAGTGAACATTTCCGATGTCATATCATTTTAGAATATGAGTTTTTTTACACATAGTCGAGGACAGAAAAAAAGGATAAATTCTGTTGTAAATAATACCCAAAATACAGTTCATGGAAGTTAACATTTCTCGAGGCATAATTTATCTTTTTTGTTGCCTCATGTGTAGGTTGAGTTCGACTTGAAATTGTGAGGCGAGATAAAAGTACTTCCGTAGTCTGCTACTCTGCTCAGAGGTTGTTTATATCGTTATGTTCATTTTGCATCACTATTTTTTATTATAAATTGCTCATATATTATGTCATCGTTTTATGCCATTTCCCCCTTTTATTTTTGCATGTGTACAACAACGGGGGGGGGGCATTGAGAAGTTGTCAGAAAGGACTAGTCGAAGGCAAAGTAAAGAAAATATTTTTTCTCAAGCCAAAAATAATTCCAGAAAAAATAAAGACTATATGCATGAAGAAAAAGAGCCAATGTGAAAAGTCCCAGGCCTAGAACAGGCATTTGGAGCCCACACCCCCACGAGTCGAGGCCCAAGGGCGGCCACTTGGTCGTGTGGGGCTTGTAGGGACCCGGTGGTCTCCACTCCGGTCCCCTTATTCTTACATCAGGGAAAAACACTAACTTGACTATAGGATTTTTTTTGTCACTGAGGCAAAAAGGGGAGCACTTCCCCTCAACCGGGGGGCTGATTTTGCCGAGATCAAACCCCTTCGGACAGGAATTCAAAGCCATCGTCATCACTAACACTCTAGGCATCGTGGGGATCATCTTCATACACACCACCTTCACCAACTCCATCTACAACACCAACCCCATCTACATCTCCCTTTCAGTCTATGTACTTGTTATAGACTGGTTAATGTGGTCACTTTCCGGTGTTAGTCAGTGCATTGTGATTTATTGGTGAAAGATTGATATGTTCAAATTGTTAGCCATATAATTACCCCATTGCTCATGTTCATTATGACATCTTTTGAGTAATCTATTATGTTCTTGAGGACTTGGGAGAAACCATGTTGTTAGTAACCATATGAAGTTGCATCAAGTTTGATATTTTGATGTTATGTTTTGTGTAATTCTCTAATCATGATATTCCAACATCAATTGCATGTCACTTCACCTATATGGGCCCAAACGATAAATTATATAATTATTTTATCTAGGAGGGGTGGCAGGAAAGGAAAATATTACCATGCCGAATTAATGGGGACCCTAGAATCTAACACTATGGTTAGACGTTATCTTAATTATCCTTGGTACCTGTCCATTCTTATTAAAGTATATAACCATAAGTATGTATGAGTCCAAGTAAGGTGGTACATAAGCGTAGGCTCCACCACACACTTATCAAAGCAACAAAAGTTATACTTAACGATACTAGGTGAAAACAACATGGTAAAATACTCTCCTGTCCTCCAGAACGATTTGATCAATATAAGAAACACAACTTGCATTTCCTTCGCACAAATAAGGATTGGGCTTGCACTTATTTACTTAAATTTCTATTTAAATTACTGCACTTGCTCTCTCAACCAAGCAAACAATCAAACAATTTTTTCAACTTTTGTAGTGATTCCTTGATGATTTCCATAAGCAAGTTAGATGTGGAGCATCCTTCGGCCATCCCCATGGACACCACACCGACTCATCAAGCACCAAGTGGACTGCTACTTGTGAGCTATGTTGGGATTTCCTCGAAGAGGAGAGGATGATGCAGTACAGTAGAGATAAGTATTTCTCTCAATTAAGAACCAAGGTTATCAATCCAGTAGAAGAGCCATGCAATACCTCGTTAGCAGTACCTACACACAAGATAACAAATCCTTGCACCCAACATGAACAAGGGGTTGTCAATCCCTTGGCAGTTACTTGCAAGATTAAATTGTATGGTGATAGATAGATAGATCGAACAAAAATGCAAAATAATAAATAAGGAAAAATTACAGCAAGGTATTTTTGATTTTAGTATATGATAAAATATAGACTTGGAGACCATAGTTTTCATTAGAGGCTTCTCTCTTGAAAATAGCATACGGCGGGTAAACAAATTACTGTTGGGCAATTGATAAAAAAGCAAATAATCATGACGATATCCAAGGCAAGGATCATGTATATAGGCATCATGTCCGAAAAAAGTAGACCGAAACGATTCTGCATCTACTCTATTACTCAACATATCGACTGCTATCTAGCATGCATCTAGAGTATTAAGTTCATAAAGAACGGAGTAACGCTTTAAGCAAGATGACATGACGTAGACAAAGTAAACTCATGCATGAATAAACCCCATCTTTTTATCCTTAATAGTGACGATACAATACGTGTCATGTCCCCTTCTGTCACTGGGATTGAGCACCGCAAGATTAAACCCATTACAAAGCACCAGTCCCATTGCAAGAAAAATCAATCTACTTGGCCAAACAAAATCAATAGATCAGAGGGAAATACGAAGCTATAATAATCATGCATAAAAGAGTTGAGAGAAAACTCAAATAATATTCATGGATAGGTCTGATCATAAACTCACAATTCATCGGATCCCAACAAACACACTGCAAAAGTCATTATATCAAATAAATCTCCAAGAACATTAAGGAGAACATTGTGTTGAAGATCAAAGAGAGAGAAGAAGCCATCTAACACTAGCTATGGACCCGTAGGTCCGTGGTAAACTACTCATGCATCATCAGAAGGGCAGCAAGGTTGATGCAGAGCCCCTCCGTGATTGATTCCCCCTCCGGCGTTGTACCGGAGAAGGCCTCCAGATGGGATCTCGTGGGAACAGAAACTTGCGGCGGCGGAAAAAGTATTCCGGGTGGCTCTCTGATGTCAGGGAAATATTTGAGAATGTATAGAGGTAGAATTAGGTCAAGAGATGCCACGAGGGCCCCACAAGGCTGGGGGCGTCCCCCCTAGGGCGCGCCTCCCGAGCTTTTCGCTCCCTCGTGGCTCTTCAGGTCTTCTCCGAACCTTCTAGGGTCCCTTCTGGTCCAGAAAAAATTAATCCAATGTTTTTTCTTCATTTGGACTCTATTTGATATTGATTTCCTGAAAAGCCAAAAACAGGCAAAATATAACAACTGGCAGTGGGCACTAAGTTAATAGATTAGTCCCAAAATATGATATATAATTGCATATAAAACATTAAGATTGATACTATAGCATGGACCAATAAAAAAATTATAGATACGTTGGAGAAGTATCGAGCATCCCCAAGCTTAATTCCTACTCGTCCTCGAGTAGGTAAATGATAAAAATAGAATTTTTGATGTGGAATGCTACCTATCATATTCATCATATAATCTTTTCTTTTGTGGCATGGATATTTGGACTTGAGTGATTCAAAGCAATAGTCCATAGTTTGGCATGAAAACATAAATACTCAAGTATACCAACAAGCAACTATGTCTTCCCAAATATCGACGCTAAAGAAAGTTATCCCTAGCCCATCATGCTCAGTCATTAATCCATTCATGAAACACACTCAATATTAGCTACACCCAATGCACAAGTATGACAATAATGCTCTCCAGTTATTGCTTTATAAGAGAAGACAGAGACTCAAATAAAAATAAAAATTGCGTAAAAGTAAAATAGATAGGCCCTTCGCAGAGGGAAACAGAGCTTTGCAGAGGTGCCAGAGCTCAAAGTTGAAAACGGAGAGAAATAATTATTTTGACAGCATGCTTTTCCTGTCAACGAAATGGACCAAGAATTCCCAATATCTTCCATGCTAAACACATTATAGGCGATTCCCAAACATAAAATAAAGTTTATTTCCTTTCCACCATCCTTTCATAATCCATGGCTAGCCGTATCCACATGTGCCTTCCGTACTAACACTTTCCAAGGTATTAATATATCCTTTTCATTTCGGGACTGGGCATCCCTATTACCTTGCCACTTTGTCATGCAATGACAAGTGAATAAACATTCATTGTGAGAATAACACGCCTAGCATGGAAAATATTGGCCATCCCCTACCGCTTCATGAGCAGCACGGGCACAGAAAATGGATTTTTTTATGACTAGAGTTGGCACATGCAAATTTACTTGGAACGACACATAAATACCGCCTATAAGTAGGTACGGTAGACTCATTTGGCACAACTTTGATTTTAAGGAATTGGATGCACAAGTAGTATTTCCACTTAGTACAAATGAAGGCTAGCAAATAGATTAAGAAGCAACCAACCAAAAAATAAAAACGGTCATAAACATGCTTTGAACATAACTAACACTGAATAATGCATCATAAGTAGGATGTAACTTCGCTACATAACTATTGAGTTTACGTGCATGCATAGGGAATCACAAACCTTAACACCAATAATTTTACTAAAGCACAATTACTCACTAGCATAACTCACATATTATCATGTCCATATCGCAAACTATTGCAAGGAATCAAACTTATCATATCCAATGATCTATATGAAAGTTTTTATTATATTCTTCTTGAATATTCATCACTTTGGGACCAAGTTCATATCTTGTGTAAATTACCATTACTATTATCAACTCTCAAAAAGATATAAGTGAAGTATGAGAGTTCATCTATTTTTCAAAATATTATCTTGGGAGCTGAGCGCTTTTTGGCTTTGTCTTGAGTTTTGGATTATTTTGTGTTCTAATGGTTTTTGCATATTGCAAGCAACCATGGTCCTTCAAGAACAAATTTGTCAGGTAGGTGTGGAATTAGTAGCAGGACCGGTTCGAGGAGAGAACTTCATATTTGTTGGTCTTGACTTATCTGGTAAAGTATTTGAGATAAACTCTCGGTTAATTGATATGGTGAAAGAGAATACATTCTGAGGTGATGCAACTGAATGTCCTTATAAACTTACTGAAAGCTTGAACATTGCGTGTGGAACTTTTCAGTCGCAGGATTTAACTAATGAGAAGATAAAAGCCAAAATATTCCCTTATTCACTTGAAAGATGAGCTGCTGAATGGCTATCACATCAGCCCATAAGTACCCTTAGTAGTTGGCCAAGATTATTATCTGCATCCTATGCTTGTTATTATCCTCAAGGAAAGTTATACACAATAAGAAGGAAGGTTAGCAACTTTGGACAGCGGTCAGGTGAGAAATTGGTAGATGCTTATATAAGGTATCAAGGTATACTCTCCGCATTCCCTGAACACCATTATCCTGATTGCTTAATTGTGTACTTCTTTTATGGTGGACTTGACTCTCAGAGTAAACAGGTATTAGATCTTGCTTCCAAAGGTTCTTTTATGGGAACCGAGATCTTAGAGGACTGGAATGTGCTTGATAGAATTTGGTATAATGCTGAGAGTTGGTACTTGTGTTCAAAGGAAAAGACTAAGGTTGATCCTGTTTATGATAGTATTAAGTCTTTCTTTAGAACAAAGGAGATGAAAGACCTTCGCCATGAGCTAAATATTGGAACTGACCCCATATTGCATATCTTTAAAGAATTTTCTGAGTTTCTGCATTTATAAGATAAAAAGTTCGTAAAGCACACCAGGGATCTAAGGCTATTTGCATGATAGAAGCAATTACGAAGAAGACTACTCCACCTCAGAACCGAAAATAAGCTTACTGTAAACAGAACGGTAAAAATCTAGAAGGGTCACTTT
Organism: Aegilops umbellulata; assembly: GCA_032464435.1. Lineage (NCBI taxonomy): Eukaryota > Viridiplantae > Streptophyta > Magnoliopsida > Poales > Poaceae > Aegilops > Aegilops umbellulata. The sequence goes on along the minus strand of CP136056.1, from coordinate 9,239,344 downwards.
TAGCTAAGGGTAAAAAGAGCATCAAGAGGGAACAATGTGGGATGACACCTTATGTTGATATTGTGAAAGAACTTGCTACACCCATATCAGTGATGAATAAATAAGTCTATCTAGACCGAGACACCACTTCTTATCTTAAAGGGTGTACCGAAGGTGAGGATGCAGGTAAACAAATTTTATCATGTCCCTTCGGATGCAAGACTTATTTGGGTTGTGTGACCCTGGGTCTCCAGTCAATATTATTCCTTACACTCTTTATGCAAAAAATTATGAAGAAATTTCTCCATGTGTTCTTGAGCCAACTGATTGTGCTATTAAGCTTGGAGATAAGACTGATAGAAAACCATGAGGCATCCTGGAGTACCATGATAACATCTTCACGAAGAGAGCAGCACCCGCGAGTGTTGCCGTCATCCGCTACAAAGTGAGGAGCTTTCACTTAGCAGCTCCCTCGTGCCACCATGAGGTCTCTAGGACAAAGCGTGGCGAGTTCAGATCTCCGAATTCGAATCGAGGTGCCGTCACTGCCAGTGACACAAAGCACGCCTGAGCCATCCGACACTCCAGCTCCTGCTGCCGACACGGCTAAGAGGGAAAGCGCCACCATGGTGCCTGCTGGAGAGCCAACCATGTGGACCGCACTTGGGGGCCGCCGCCTCGGCATCCAAGTCAGAGAAACTACCAACCGTCCACATCACAATGTATCTACTGCGGTAGGAAGAGTAAAAACGCACATTCTTTCATTCCTAGCCCAACATCAGGAACAGATTTGGGTCAATGCCTCTACGGTAAGAGGAGCACACTCCTGCGTATCCACCCAGTCCCGGTGGATTGAGGGAGACACAAACCTGTGAGAACTAGCACGGGCCGTCAAGCACGGTTGCATGACGCCATGTGACGCCCGGATAATTAAGTTACAGTAATCCTATGTAATGGCGCTAGGTCATCGCGATTACTGTTGTTAAACTTGCGTTAGTTCGAATCCGGTCCAAATTCAAAAATTAAAATCAAGTCCAACTTTAAATGTTTTCAAATGACAAAACTAAAATGTTCAAGGTGTTGCAAGTAATGCCTGGATATTTGTCATGGTGAACCAACATTTTTATAGATTGGTTTAATGCCCTAAAATAGATTAAAAAAGTGGCTAAAATAATAGCTTAATTGCTTTTAAATTATAAAAAATACTATACTAATTTATTTGACTACTAAACTAATTGTGGAAGTAGCTTAATTAATAAAACTAATTTAGGGGCTAGTGTTGCATTTTGTAAAACAGAATGCATGAAAGAAAACTACAAAGAAAACTGACACTAATAAAAGAAAAGGAAAAGGCAATTAGAAAGATAAAAGATAAAATAAAAACAAACTCCCTGGGCCTAGCCCAACTGGGCCGGCCCAGCAACCCCACTGGATGCCCCTCCCTTTCCTGTTCCTCGGTCTCGGACCGCTACAGAGAGCGATCCCGCCCGCGGTCGGCACCGCACCACCTCGCCGACGACGAGGGGTGGATAAGGGCGACGTCCCCTCGACGCCTCGAGCCCTCGCCTCCACTCACCGCTCCCCCTGCCAACCCTAGCTTCCCCTTTCCCCCGTTTGCCTCTCCTCCTCTCAGATTCGATCGCACCCGACGCGTCCACCGCTGTCGCCTCGCCGTGGTCGCGGCTGACGAACTCCCCGAGCTACGCGAAGACGTCGAGGCGTACCCCCGTCATCACCTGCGTCGAGTACGGCCAGTAGCGCGAGCTGGGAGGCGCTGCAGCCCTGGATCCCCGTCGTCTTCTACCTCGGGCACTGCCGCCCTCGCCGTCGAATTCCGGCATCTCCGAGCCTCCCCCGTGCCCACTTCGCGCATCTGCAGGAGCGATGTGAGCTCCTCTTCCTTCTCCCTCTCCCCTCTTGCTCGCGTTCGCCCTCTAGGCCGCTCCGCCATTCTTGCCGGATCTCACCTCCGCTGCGGAGCTCGTCGCCGATGCTGTCACCTGTTTCGTGGCCGAGTAAGCAGGGCAACGCGCTCAGTGCATCGCCGCGATGCCGCCATCACCTTTAGAACGCTCGCATCCGTGACCAGACGCCAAACCGCCGAGCTCCTGTTCCGGCCTCCGCCACGGCTCGTCGCCGGCGCCACTTCCGGCCACCTCGGCACAAACCATCACCACCATTGGATGCGCCTTGTCACGGCCATTCCAAAAAGCCCAAGGGCGCCTCCATCCATGCCCTGTGCGAGTTCTCCGACGAGATCCGACCGCTGCGCGCCGGAGCCTCGCGCCCCAGCCACTTCGCCCGCGCGCTCGCCCGCATCGCATCGCCGCGCGGCCCACCTAGTCGCAGCTTGCCCGCACCCTGGCCATCCGCTGCTTCTCGCCTGCTCGCCCGCGCTCGCGCTCACCGGCGCCCTGCCCGCGTCCGCCCGCTTGCTCTGCTGCTGCACTCGCCCCAGCGCGCCTCCCCCGCTCCTCCTCCCCTCCCACGCGTGGCGCTGCTGCTGCTGCATCCTACTACTGCCGCTGCTTACTGTATTTTGTAGTTACTAGCTAGCTTTTCTAGTTTTACAATGACTAACACTCTAGACAGTCCCTAAACGGTGGCTAACCAACTACGAACTTGGGCAAAATTAATATGAATAGAAAGTATACATGACAAACTCCATTTTATTCCATTGGACCAAATCCTTTCGATGCCTGGATTAAATCCTATCAAAATCGTAAAATGCTTTGTTTTGTTAAAAAGGAACAGAAGTAACTCCTAGCTACGTGCACTGTGTGTGTGCATGTGTGTGGCCGATGTGCCATGTGTGTGGGGCTGCCCCAAAATTAGTTTAGGTCTAATTTAATTAGATGGATTAGTTTAGGATTATTTTTACCCCTTAGCTAGTTTTATTAGTGCTAAGTTTCTTTAGTAGTAGATGACATGTGGGTCCTCATTTAGATAAGTTAGATTTATTTATTTGTTTAGGAAAATAGTCTATGACATGTGGGCCACACATGCCCTTTTTACTAGTCAAATTGACTTGGTCAATTCAGATTAAACTGAATATAATAAATCCAGAAATTTCAGAAAATACTTAAAACATTGGAAAAATCATAGAAAATTAATCATAACTCCGATGAAAAAACTTTGTACATGAAAGTTGCTCAGAACGACGAGACGAACCCGGACACGCGGCCCGTTCGTCCGCCACGCATCCCTAACCTATCGAAATCGCAACTTTCCCCCTCCGGTTCCTCGGCCTGAAAACGCAAAACACCGAGGATACTTTCCCGGATGTTTCCTCCCTTCGCCGGTATCACCTCCTACCGCGTTAGGGCACACCTAGCACCGTGTATTGCCATGTTATGCCTTGTGTTGCTTTGATTGATTTATTATTTATTATGTTCCCCCTCCGTTACTTCTTTGCGGTAGACCCCGAGACTGCCGGCGACCCCCAGTTCGACTACGGTGTTGATGACCCCTCCTTCTCGGTTGAGCTTCCAGGCAAGCCCCCCCTTGATCACCAGATATCGCCTACTCTGCTCTATACTGCTTGCATTAGAGTAGTGTAGCATGTTACTGCTTTCCGTTATTCCTATCCTGATGCATAGCCTGTCCTTGTTACTACTGTTGTCACCTTTGCCTGCAATCCTACCTGCTTAGTATAGGATGCTAGTTTTCCATCAGTGGCCCTACATTCTTGTCCGTCTGCTGTGCTATACTATCGGGCCGTGATCACTCGGGAGTTGATCACGGGTATATACTTACTTTATACATGATACATGTGGTGACCAAAGACGGGTCGGCTCGTAGGAGTACCCGCGAGTGGATCTTTGAGGCGGAGCGACAGGGCGGGTTACGACCACCTAGGAGAGAGGTGGGCCTGGCCCTGTTCGGCGTTCGCGGATACTTAACACGCTTAACGAGATCTTGGTATTTGATCTGAGTCTAGCTACTGGCCTATACGCACTAACCAACTACGCGGGAACAGTTATGGGCACTCGACGTCGTGGTATCAACCGAAGCCTTCGTGACATCAGCGACTGAGCGGCGCGCGCCGGATTGGAACGTAAGCGTGCTCTTGTATTAAGGGGGCTAGTTCTACTTCCGGCCGCCCACACAACGTGCAGGTGTGCTCAGGGCGATGGGCCCAGACCCCTGCGCGCTTAGGTTTAGACCGGCGTGCTGACCTCTCTGTTGTGCCTAGGTGGGGCTACGACGTGTTGATCTTCCGAGGCCGGGCATGACCCAGGAAAGTGTGTCCGGCCAAATGGGATCAAGCGTGTTGGGCTATGTGGTGCACCCCTGCAGGGAAGTTTATTTATTCGAATAGCCGTGTCCCTCGGTAAAAGGACGACCCGGAGTTGTACCTTGACCTTATGACAACTAGAACCGGATACTTAATAAAACACACCCTTCCAAGTGCCAGATACAACCCGGTGATCGCTCTCTAACAGGGCATCGAGGGGGGGATCGCCGGGTAGGATTATGCTATGCGATGCTACTTGGAGGACTTCAGTCTACTCTCTTCTATATGCTGCAAGACGGAGGCTGCCAGAAGCGTAGTTTTCGATAGGATTAGATATCCCCCTCTTATTCTGGCATTCTGCAGTTCAGTCCACTGATACGGCCCCTTACACACATATCCATGCATATATAGTGTAGTTCCTTGCTTGCGAGTACTTTGGATGAGTACTCACGGTTGCCTTGTTACCCCTTTTCCACATCTCTCTACCCGATTGCTGCAACCAGAGATGGAGCCCAGGATCCAGACGCCACCGTCGACGACGACTCCTACTACACTGGAGGTGCCTACTACTACGTGCAGCCTGCTAACGACGACCGGGAGTAGTTAGGAGGATCCCAGACAGGAGGCCTGCGCCTCGTTCGATCTGTATCCCCGTTTGTGCTAGCCTTCTTAAGGCAAACTTGCTTAACTTATGTCTGTACTCAGATATTGTTGCTTCCGCTGACTCGCCTATGATCGAGCACTTGTATTCGAGCCCTCGAGGCCCCTGGCTTGTATTATGATGCTTGTATGACTTATTTTATTTGTAGAGTTGTGTTGTGATATCTTCCCGTGAGTCCCTGATCTTGATCGTACACATTTGCGTGCATGATTAGTGTACGATTGAATCGGGGGCGTCACACGCCATGTTCATGGTCCTCACCACCAATCTATCTGACAGAATAGTGGCACCTTCAAGGAGAGAGAACTCATCACCTATGGGAATCTCTCGGACTGAGACCATCATCGCCTACCCAAAGCAGGAGCACGCCCCCCCATGAGAAGAAAGGAGCCACCAACCCCCCCCCCATGCCAATCACCTCGCCAGAGCTGCCATAACCTCGCCGATCACTGGTGCACCCACCACCGTCGGAATGCGCCCCCTACCAAACCACCATCGATGTCAACCACCACTGCAGGTACGCAACAAAGGTCACCAACCCACGCAGACCGCAGATCGTGCACCCTTGTCGGAGTCAGAGACTAGACCTGATCGGAGGCTGGCAAGCACGCTACCACCAGTGATACGTCTCCAACGTATCTATAATTTTTTATTTTTTCATGCTGTTATATTATCATTCTTGGATGTTTTACCATCATTTTAAATCATTTTATATCATTTTTTGGTACTAACCTATTGACATAGTTCCCAGTGCCAGTTGTTGTTTTCTGCTTGTTTTTTACATTGCAGGAAATCAATACCAAACGGAGTCCAAATGAGACAAAACTTTTGTGGAATTTTTACGGACCAGAAGACACCCAGTGGGCCAGAGAAGCACCTGGGGGTGCCCTGAGGGGGGCACAACCGCCCAGGTGGGTTGTGCCCACCTCGGTGGCCTCCCGCACCGCCTCTTTTCTCTATAAATACCCCCAATATTCCTGAAACCCTAGGGGAGTCGACGAAAATCAATTCCACCCGCTGCATGTTCCACAACTACCAGATCCAATCTAGACACCATCACGGAGGGGGTTCATCATCCTCATTGGTGCATCTCCGATGATGTGTGAGTAGTTCATTGTAGACCTACGGGTCTGTAGTTAGTAGCTAGATGGCTTCCTCTATCTCTTTTGATTCTCAATACACTGGTCTCTTGAAGATCCATATGATGTAAATCTTTTTGGCGGTGTGTTTGTTGGGATCCGATGAACTTTGAGTTTATGATCAGATCTATGTTTTTATCCATGAAAGTTATTTGAGTCTTCTTTGATCTCTTATATGCATGATTGCTTACAGCCTCGTATTTCCTCTCCGATATTTGAGTTTTGTTTGGCCAACTTGATCTATTTATCTTAAAATGGGAAGAGGTGCTTTGTGATGGGTTTGTGAAAGTGCAACTTATCCCCGGGTGGTTTTGGTAATTCATAACAACATATAGCTCATTGGACTAATATCCTTTCAAGTTGAATATTTCAGAAAGTTCAATGATGGGCATGGCATTGACTAGAGATGTGGACCCCTCAAAATTCTAAGGAAAAATATTGGCAAAAGCTCAAGACTCTTCATTTCTATTTTAGTGATCCAAGATCACATTGAGTCCATAGGAAAACCCAATACTATTAAAAGGGGATGAGGTGTTGCTTAATGATCTACTTGCTCAACATGCTTAGTGATATGCTCCAAAGCCCTCAACCACTTTCTCATATCCCAATATTTCCTAAACCTAAAGTCAAACTCGACCCCACTTATTTGATCCATCCGACGCCATCGAGTTCTTTTGACATAGCCATAGCCAGAAACCCTAATTAGTTCGGTCTCAACGATAGGGATTTCGGTCTCACCGAGATGGGATTGCAAACTCTTTGTTTCCCTTCGTAACGTTTCAGTCTCATCGGAATGAGCGATCGGTCCCACCGAGTTCGCAATGCAAACTCTCTGTTTCCCTTTCGTAACGTTTCAATATCACCGAAAGGACCGATTGGTCCCACCGAGTTTGCCTGACCAACTCTCTGTTTGCTTATTACTGAAATCGGACTCACCGAGTTCATGTAATCAGTCAAACCGAGATAAGGTTTTGCCCTAACCCTAGCACATCGGTCCCATTGAGTTGATTGCTACCTCTTGAGCATGCGCTGGTTTTCCCTTGAAGAGGAAAGGGTGATGCAACAAAGTAGCGTAAGTATTTCCCTCAGTTTTTGAGAACCAAGGTATCAATCCAGTAGGAGATTACACGCAAGTCCCTCGTACCTGCACAAACAATCAAGAACCTTGCAACCAGCGCGATAAAGGGGTTGTCAATCCCTTCACGGCCACTTGCAAAAGTGAGATCTGATAATTATAATAAGATAAATATTTTTGGTATTTTTGTTGTATAGATTGGAAAGTAAAGATTGCAAAATAAAAGGGCGGCAAAAACAACAAGTTGATAGGAAAATACTATGCTGGAAGATAGACCCGGGGGCCATAGGTTTTACTAGTGGCTTCTCTCAAGATAGCATAATTTACGGTGGGTGAACAAATTACTATCGAGCAATTGATAGAAAAGTGCATAGTTATGAGAATATCTAGGCATGATCATGTATATAGGCATCACGTCCGTGACAAGTAGACCGAAACGATTTTGCATCTACTACTATTACTCCACACATCGACCGCTATCCAGCATGCATCTAGAGTATTAAGTTCATAAGAACAGAGTAACGCATTAGGCAAGATGACATGATGTAGAGGGATAAACTGAAGCAATATGATATAAACCCCATCTTTTTATCCTCGGTGGCAACAATACAACACGTGCCTTGCTGCCCCTGCTATCACTGGGAAAGGACACCGCAAGATTGAACCCAAAGCTAAGCACTTCTCCCGTTGCAAGAAAGATCAATCTAGTAGGCCAAACCACACTGATAATTCTAAGAGACTTGCAAAGATATTTAAATCATGCATAAAAGAATTCAGAGAAGAATCAAATATTGTTCATAGATAATCTTGATCATAAACCCACAATTCATCGGATCTCGACAAACACACCGCAAAAAGAATTACAACGAATAGATATCCAAGAAGATCGAGGAGAACTTTGTATTGAGATCCAAAGAGAGAGAAGTAGCCATCTAGCTAATAACTATGGACCCGAAGGTCTTTGGTAAAATACTCACACATCATCGGAGAGGCTATGGTGTTGATAGATGCCCTACGTGATTGATTCCCCCTCTGACGGAGCGCCGGAAAAGGCCCCAACATGGGATCTCACGGGTACAGAAGGTTGCAGCGGTGGAAATAGGGTTTCCTAGTGCTCTCGGCTGTTTTCAGGGTATATGAGTATATATAGGCGAAAGAAGTAGGTTGGTGGAGCCACGAGGGGCCCACGAGGGAGGGGGGCGCGCCTACCCCCCTAGGCGCGCCCTCCTGCCTCATAGTTTCCTCATTGCTTCCTTGACGTCCACTCCAAGTCTCTTGGATTGCGTTTGTTCCAAAAACGATCCTCGCGAAGGTTTCATTCCGTTTGGACTCCGTTTGACATTCCTTTTCTACGAAACACTGAAATAGGCAAAAAACAGCAATTTGCACTAGGCCTTCGGTTAATAGGTTTGTCCCAAAAATAATATAAAAGTTCATAACAAAACCCATTAAACATCCAAAAGAAATAATATAATAACATGGAACAATCAAAATTATAGATACTTTGGAGACGTATCAAGCATCCCAAGCTTAATTCCTGCTCGTCCTCGAGTAGGTAAATGATAAAAAACAGAATTTTTGATGTGGAATGCTACCTAGCATAATTCTCAATGTAATTTTCTTTATTGTGGCATGAATGCTCAGATCCGAAAGATTCAAGACAAAAGTTTAATATTGACATAAAAATAATAATACTTCAAGCATACTAACTAAGCAATCATGTCTTCTCAAAATAACAAGGCTAAGGAAAGTTATCCCTACAAAGTCATATAGTCTGGCTATGCTCTATCTTCATCATGCAAAATATTTAAATCATGCACAACCCCGATGACAAGCCAAGAAATTGTTTCATTCTTTTGATGTTCTCAAAAATTTTCAATTTTCACGCAATACATGAGTGTGAGCCATGGACATAGCACTATATGCGGAATAGAATGGTGGTTGTGGGGAAGACAAAAAAGGAGATGATAGTCTCACGTCAACTAGGCGTATCAACGGGCTATGGAGATGCCCATCAATAGATATCAATGTGAGTGATTAGGGATTGCCATGCAACAGATGCACTAGAGCTATAAGTGTATGAAAGCTCAACAAAAGAAACTAAGTGGGTGTGCATCCAACTCGCTTGCTCACAAAGACCTAGGGAATTTTGAGTAAGCCCATCATTGGAATATTCAAGACAAGTTCTATAATGTAAAATTCCCACTAGTATATGAAATTGACAACATAGGAGACTCTCTATCATGAAGATCTAGGTTCTACTTTGAAGCACAAGTGTGGTAAAAGGATAGTAACATTGTCCCTTCTCTCTTTTTCTCTCATTTTTCTTTTTTTTGTTTGGGCCTTTCCCTTTTTTATGGCCTCTTTTTTTTCATCCAGAGTCTCATCCCAACTTGTGGGGGAATCATAGTCTCCATCATTCTTTCCTCACTTGGGACAATGCTCTAATAATGATGATCATCACACTTTTATTTACTTACAACTGGAGAATTACAACTCAATACTTAGAACAAAATATGACTCTATGTAAATGCCTACGACGGTGTACCGAGATATGAAATGAATCAAGAGTGACATGTATGAAAGAATTATAAAGGTGGCTTTGCCACAAATACGATGTCAACTACATGATCATGCAAAGCAATATGACAATGATGGAGCATGTCATAACAAACGGAACGGTGGTAAGTTGCATGGCAATATATCTTGGAATGGCTATGGAAATGCCATAATAGGTAGGTATGGTGGCTGTTTTGAGGAAGGTATATGGTGGATGAATGATACCGGCGAAAGGTGCACGGTATTAGAGAGGCTAGCAATGGTGGAAGGGCGAGAGTGCATATAATCCATGGACTCAACATTAGTCATAAAGAACTCACATACTTATTGCAAAAATCTATTAGTTATTGAAACAAAGTACTACGCGCATGCTCCTAGGGGGATAGATTGGTAGGAAAACACCATCGCTCGTCCCCGACCGCCACTCATAAGGAAGACAATCAATAAATAAATCATGCTCCGACTTCATCACATAACGGTTCACCGTACGTGCATGCTACGGGAATCACAAACTTTAGAACAAGTATTTATAAAATTCACAACTACTCAACTATCATGACTCTAATATCACCATCTTCATATCTCAAAATAATCATCAAGTATCAAACTTCTCATAGTATTCAATGCACTATATATGATAGTTTTTTTTTATTATACCCACCTTGGATGCTCATCATATTTGGACTAATTTTATAGCCAAAGAAAATTACCATGCTGTTTTATAAGACTCTCAAAATAATATAAGTGAATCATGAGAGATCAATAATTTCTATAAAATAAAACCACCGCCGTGCTCTAGAAAGATATAAGTGAAGCACTAGAGCAAAATTATCTAGCTCAAAAGATATAAGTGAAGCACATAGAGTATTCTAATAAATTCCGATCCATGTGTGTATCTCCAAAAGGTGTGTACAGCAAGGATGATTGTGGTAAACTAAAAAGCAAAGAATCAAATCATACAAGACGCTCCAAGCAAAACACATATCATGTAGTGAATAAAAATATAGCCTCAAGTAAAGTTACCGATGGACGAAGACGAAAGATGGGATGCCTTCCGGGGCTTCCCCAAGATTAGGCTTTTGGTTGTCCTTGAATTTTACCCTGGGGTGCCTTGGTAATCCCCAAGCTTAGGCTATTGCCACTCCTTATTCCAAAATCCATCAAATCTTTACCCAAAACTTGAAAACTTCACAACACAAAACTCAATAGAAAATCTCATGAGCTCCGTTAGTATAAGAAAACAAATCACCACTTTAAGGTACTGTAATGAACTCAATCTTTATTTATATTGGTGTTAAACCTGCTGTATTCCAACTTCTCTATGGTTCATACCCCCCGATACTAGCCATAGATTCATCAAAATAAGCAAACAAAACACGAAAAACAGAATCTGTCAAAAACAGAACAATCTATAGTAATTTGTATCAAATGTATACTTCTGTAAATCCAAAAATTCTGAAATAAATTGGTGGACGTGAGGAATTTGTCTATTACTTATCTGAAAAAAGAATCAACCTAAAAGAACTCTCCAGTAAAACATGGCAGCTAATCTTGTGAGCGCTAAAGTTTCTGTTTTCACAGCAAGATCATAAAGACTTCACCCAAGTCTTCCCAAAGGTTCTACTTGGCACAAACACTAATTAAAACATAAAACCACATCTAAACAGAATCTAGATGAATTATTTATTGCTAAACAGAAGCAAAAAACAAGAAACAAAAATAAAATTATGTTGCCTCCCAACAAGCGCTATCGTTTAACGCCCCTAGCTAGGCATAAAAGCAAGAATAGATCTAGGTATTATCATCTTTGGTATGCAATCCATAAGCAACTCTCATAATAGATTCATAAGGTAATTTAATTTTATTTCTAGTAAAGTGTTCCATGCCTTTCCTTAATGGAATTTGGAATCTAATATTTCCTTCTTTCATATCAATAATTGCACCAATCGTTCTATGAAAAGGTCTACCAAGAATAATAGGACATGTGGGATTGCAATATATATCAAGAACAATGAAATCTACGGGCACATAATTTCTATTTGCAATAATAAGAACATAATTAATACTTCCCATAGGTTTCTTAATGGTGGAATCCGCAAGGTGCAAATTTAAAGAACAATCATCAAATTCATGGAAACCTAACACATCACACAAAGTTTTTGGAATCATGGAAACACTAGCACCCAAATCACACAAAGCATAGAATTCATGATCTTTAATTTTAATTTTAATAGTAGGTTCCCACTCATCATAAAGTTTTCTAGGGATAGAAACTTCCAATTCAAGCTTTTCTTCATAGGATTGCATTAAAGCATCAACGATATGTTTAGTAAAAACTTATTTTGGTCATAAGCATGAGGAGAATTTAAGACGGATTGCAACAAGGAAATACAATCTATAAAAGAGCAATTATCATAATTAAATTCCTTGAAATCCAAAATAGTGGGTTCATTGCTATGTAAAGTTTTGACCTCTTCAATCCCACTTTTACCAATTTTTGCATCAAGATCTAAAAACTCCGAATCATTGGGACGCCTTTTAACTAAAGTTTACTCGTCTCTAGTCCCATCTTTATCAATATTCATATTGGAAAAAAAAGATTTAATAGGAGACACATCAATCACTTATAGATCTTCATCATTATTATCATGAAAACTAGAAGAACACGCTTTTACAAAGCAATCCTTTTTAGCACGGATCCTAGCGGTTCTTTCTTTGCACTCATCAATGGAAGTTCTCATAGATTTGAGAGACTCATTGATATCATGCTTAGGTGGAATAGATCTAAGTTTCAAAGAATCAACATCAAGGGAAATTCTATCCACGTTCCTAGCCAACTCATCAATCTTAGGCAATTTTTCTTCAAGCAAGGCATTGAAATTCTTTTGCGAAATCATAAATTCGTTAACACTAGTCTCAAAATCAGAGGGCATGTTATTAAAATTTCCATAAGAGTTGTTGTAGGAATTACCATAATTGTTAGAGGAATTACTAGGGAACGACCTAGAATTAAAGTTTCCTCTATATGCGTTGTTACCAAAATTGTTCCTACCAACAAAATTCACATCCATAGATTCATTATTATTCTCAATCAAAGTAAACAAAGGCATATCATTAGGATCATAAGAAACACTCTTATTAGCAAACAATTTCATAAGTTCATCCATCTTTCCACTCATAACATTAATCTCTTCTATCGCATGAACCTTTTTACTAGTAGATCTTTCGGTGTGCCATTGAGAATAATTAACCATAATATTATCTAGGAGTTTAGTAGCTTCTCCTAAAGTGATTTCCATAAAAGTTCCCCCCGTGGCCGAATCTAAAAGATTTCTAGAAGAAAAATTCAATCCGGCGTAAATTTTTGTATAATCATCCATAAATTCAAACCATGTGTAGGGCAATTACGTATCATTAATTTCATCCTCTCCCAAGATTGTGCAACATGCTCATGATCAATTTGCTTAAAATTCATAATATCGTTTCTAAGAGAGATGATCTTAGCGGGACGAAAATACTTAGAGATAAAAGCATCTTTGCACTTATTCTATGAATCAATACTATTTTTGGGCAAAGAAGAAAACAAAGTTTTAGCACGATCTCTAAGCGAAAACAGAAATAGCTTCAATTAACAATATCATTATCCACATCTTTCTTCTTTTGCATATCACACAGATCAACAAAGTTGTTAAGATGGGTAGCGACATATTCACTAGGAAGGCCAGAAAACTGATCTTTCATAACAAGATTCAGCAAAGTAGCATTAATTTCACAAGATTCAGCATCGGTAATAGGAGCAATCAGAGTGCTAATAAAATCATTGTTGTTGGTATTGGAAAAGTCACACAATTTAGTATTGTCTTGAGCCATCGTGACAAACAATCAATCCAACAAACAAACACACAAGGAGCAAGCGAAAGAGATGGACGAAAAAAGAGGGCGAATAAAACGGCAAAGGTGAAGTGGGGGAGAGGAAAACGGGAGGCAAATGGAAAATAATGCAATGCGAGGGAGAAGAGTTTGTGATGGGTAGTTGGTATGTCTTGACTTGGCGTAGATCTCCCCGGCAACGGCGCCAGAAATCCGCACGTTGGCGGGAGATCAAATCTTGACTTGACTTAGCGTAAACCTCCTCGGCAACGGCGCCAGAAATCCTTCTTGCTACCTCTTGAGCATGCGTTGGTTTTCCCTTGAAGAGGAAAGAGTGATGCAACAAAGTAGCGTAAGTATTTCCCTTAGTTTTTTAGAACCAAGGTATCAATCCAGTAGCAGATTACACGCAAGTCCCTCGTACCTGCACAAACAATCAAGAACCTTGCAACCAGCGCGATGAAGGGGTTGTGAATCCCTTCACGACCACTTGCAAAAGTGAGATCTGATAAAGATAATAAGATAAATATTTTTGTTATTTTTGTTGTATAGATTGGAAAGTAAAGATTGCAAAATAAATGGGCGGCAGAAACAACAAGTTGATAGGAAAATACTATGATGGAAGATAGATCCCGGGGCCATAGGTTTCACTACTGGCTTCTCTCAAGATACCATAATTTACGATGGGTGAACAAATTGCTGTCGAGCAATTGATAGAAAAACGCATAGTTATGAGAATATCTAGGCATGATCATGTATATAGGCATCACGTCCGTGACAAGTAGACCGAAACGATTTTGCATCTACTACTATTACTCCACACATCGACCGCTATCCAGCATGCATCTAGAGTATTAAGTTCATAAGAACAGAGTAACGCATTAGGCAAGATGACATGATGTAGAGGGATAAACTGAAGCAATATGATATAAACCCCATCTTTTTATCCTCGGTGGCAACAATACAACACGTGCCTTGCTGCCCCTGCTATCACTGGGAAAGGACACCGCAAGATTGAACCCAAAGCTAAGCACTTCTCCCGTTGCAAGAAAGATCAATCTAGTAGGCCAAACCACACCGATAATTCTAAGAGACTTGCAAAGATATTTAAATCATGCATAAAAGAATTCAGAGAAGAATCAAATATTGTTCATAGATAATCTTGATCATAAACCCACAATTCATCGGATCTCGACAAACACACCGCAAAAAGAATTACAGCGAATAGATATCCAAGAAGATCGAGGAGAACTTTGTATTGAGATCCAAAGAGAGAGAAGAAGCCATCTAGCTAATAACTATGGACCCGAAGGTTTGTGGTAAACTACTCACACATCATCGGAGAGGCTATGGTGTTGATGTAGAAGCCCTCTGTGATTGATTCACTCCGGCGGAGCGCCGGAAAAGGCCCCAAGATGGGATCTCACGGGTACAGAAGGTTGCGGCGGTGGAAATAGGGTTTCGCGGTGCTCTCGGATGTTTTCAGGGTATATGAGTATATATAGGAAAAAGAAGTAGGTCGGTGGAGCCACGAGGGGCCCACGAGGGTGGGGGGCACGCCTACCCCCTGGGTGCACCCTCCTGCCTCGTGGCTTCCTCTTGGCTTCCTTGACGTCCACTCCAAATCTCCTGGATTGCGTTTATTCCAAAAACGATCCTCGCGAAGGTTTCACTCCGTTTGGACTCCGTTTGATACTCCTTTTCTGCGAAACACTGAAATAGGCAAAAAACAGCAATTTGCACTAGGCCTTCGGTTAATAGGTTAGTCCCAAAAATAATATAAAAGTGCATAACAAAGCCCATTAAACATCCAAAACGGATTATATAATAGCATGGAACAATCAAAAATTATAGATACGTTGGAGACGTATCATTGATCATGTCGGTCCCATCGAGAATCCTAACATTCACATTTTGAACTAAATCGGTCTCACCGAGTTCACCTATTCGGTCTGACTGAGTTGGGTCAAATGTGTGTAACGGTTAGATTTTGTGTGGAGGCTATATATACCCCTACACCCCCTTCTCTATTCAAGAGAGAGCCATCAGAACGTGCCTACACTTCCACTATTCATTTTCTGAGAGAGAACCACCTACTCATGTGTAGAGACAAGACATTCCAATCCAACCACAAGAATCTTGATCTCTAGCCTTCCCCAAGTTGCTTTCCACTCAAATCATCTTTCCACCATAGCCAAATCTGTGTGAGAGAGTGGAGTGTTGGGGAGACTATCATTTGAAGCACAAGAGCAAGGAGTTCATCATCAACACACCATCTATTACCTTTTGGATAGTGGTGTCTCCTAGATTGGTTAGGTGTCACTTAGGATCCTCCGTCAAGATTGTGGAGTTGAACCAAGGAGTTTGTAAGGGCAAGGAGATCGCCTACTTCGTGAAGATCTACCCAAGTGAGGCAAGTCCTTCGTGGGTGATGGCCATGGTGGGATAGACAAGGTTGCTTCTTCGTGGACCCTTCGTGGGTGGAGCCCTCCGTGAACTCGCACAACCGTTGCCCTTCGTGGGTTGAAGTCTCCATCAACGTGGATGTACGATAGCACCACCTATCGTAACCATGCCAAAAATCCCTGTGTCTACAATGCGTTTGCCTTCCAAACCCCTCCCTTGACCTTCATATGCAATGATTTACATTCTGCTGCTATACTCTTAGAATTTCATGTGTATGTTGATTGCTTGACTTGTGCTAAGTTGTTAAAATCTGCCAGGACTTAAAATTGGGAAAGGCTAGATTTTGATTTGGTCAAGATTCTAATCACCCCCCTCTAGACCTACTTTTGATCCTACAAGTGGTATCAGTGCTTTGGTCTCCATTTGCCTTGATTTCCATAGCTTTGGTGATCATAGCCTTGGTTTCACAACCTAGGAGAGTATGGCGTCTAGCGAGGGAAATTACCACCGTAGAGGTCCTTACTTTGATGGTACTAATTTTGCTAGTTGGAAGCATAAGATGAAAAATGCATATTCTTGGACATAACCCCGCTGTTTGGGCTACTGTGTGCATTGGTTTGCAAGGTGAATTCTTCGAAGATGGAAGAGAACCAAATCGTGATGCAACCGCGGAAGAATTGAATATGTTGCAATACAATGCTCAAGCTTGCGATATCCTCTTCAATGGATTGTGCCGCGAAGAATTCAACAAAATCAGCCGTCTTGAAAATGCAAAGGAAATTTGGGATACTTTGGTTGATATGCACGAAGGTACTGACTCCGTCAAGGAATCCAAATTGGATGTGCTTTAAAGTCAACTTGACAAGTTCAAAATGGAGGATGGTGAAGGTGTCGCTGAAATGTACTCTAGGCTTGCTCTCATCACAAATGAGATTGCCAGCTTAGGAAGTGAAGAGATGACCGACAGATTCATCATCAAGAAGATCCTAAGAGCCTTGGATGGAAAATATGATACCATGTGCACCTTAATCCAAATGATGCCCAATTACAAAGATCTCAAGTCAACGGAAGTCATTGTTAGAATTGTTGCTCATGAGATGTCACTCAAGGATAAATAAGAGCTTCACAATAAGTCTAGTGGTGCTTACAAAGCCTCATGTGATGCTCCTACAACATCAAGTGAGAAAAAGCCTTCGATGAAGAGTTGGGCCTAATGGTGAAGAACTTCAACAAGTTCTACAAGAGTAGAAGCAAAGAAAGAAGTTCCAAGTCAAGGTCCTACAATGACAAAAAATCTTCTAGTCGTGATCACCTAAAGAGAGTTTACGGCTCCCTACAAGAGAAGAAAAGACTCACCTAAAAGGAGAAGCAAAAGAGAGGAATCGCCACCAAGAGAGAGGAGGAGTAGACATGATCGTCATGAATGAAGACCCTCTCGCAGAAGCAATGATTCGGAAAGGAAGGACAAGTCATCAAAGTGCTACACAAGGCGAAGACATCAAGCTCATGTTGGTGAACGGGTATCCGGCTCCGACTCCAACAACTACTCTGAGAGAAGCTATCACTCCGACTCCGAATATACTCAAGATGAAGGTGTTCCCGGTCTTGCACTTGTGTCATCCAACTCCTACGGCATATTTGATTCACCAAAGGAAGGTATTGGAAGATGATTCATCGCTAAAGGCCCCAAGGTATCACACCCCGAGTATGTTGATTTCAATAGTGATGAAGATGATTTGCTAGATGATGATGATTTACTTGTTGACAACTCTAGTGAAGAAAACTATGATGAAATTGCTATTAATCATGCTAATCAAGATAAAACGAATGACGATGATAAGAAGGAGATTGAGCGTCTAACTAAAGAACTAAACACTCTTAAGTTAGCTCATGGAACTACCTTAGAGGATCATCGAGAGATTTTAAAGACTCATGAGAAGCTATGCTTTGAAAAGCTCAATCTAGAGCAAGAGCATGGGTTCTTAAAAGCAATCAATGATGATCTTCGTAAGAAAAGTTCTTCTTACATTGGCAAGCGTTTACTCTTGTCTACTTACATGCCACAAGTAAAATCTAGCAACAAGAGCAAGAAAGATTCTTCTTCTAGTAGTAACAATGATCATGTTAAATCCAATATTGTTGCTTCTAATAGTTCTCTTGATTCCACTAATGATTCTCTTAGCCAAGTTACACTCGAGCAAGAAAATATCCTATTGAAGGGAATTATAGAGAAAGGTGTTTACAAGAGCCTTGCCGGAAGTAAGCAATTTGAGGAAATTGTACGCAAGCAAGCAAGGCACCAGAAGAATCAGTGTGTTGGTTTTGAACGCAAGTTCAATGCCAAGGGAGTTGAGTGGGAATAAGATAAATACTCCAAGACGAAGTTTGTTCCTCAACAAGAGAAGTATGATCCCACTTCTTTCAAGGGAACACAAGCTCAATATGATCTTCCACCACAAGAACCACAAGCTAAAAGGCAAGGACAAGCTTCAAGAGGAGATTGATGCATTTGAAGAAGCTCCTAAGGCCTTGGTCAAGTGGGTTCCCAAGAATACATCAAGTTCTACTTCATCAAGTACAACTAAAACTCCAAGGATTCCCATCAAGATGATGTGGATCCCAAAGAAGAAGAACTAGAGAGTTCTCGAGGGTGACTCCGCCAACATACTTCACTCATATTCATTTGGCAAGGAAAAGTGCAATCAACTTCCACATCTTGAACTAGTTCAAGGAGTCACAAACCCTCTTGTTGGTAAGACAAGGGACAAGGTAACCTAATGCTTTCATGGACAACATCATGTGTGTATTTCACTCTATGTCTATGGATAGCCTTGTGTGTTCCTTGTGGGACTGACCCATGTAGGTATTGAAGGAGCAACTCACTCCAACAGATTGATCCAAATGATCTACATCAACATTGAGCATCTACATCTTCAACACCTACATGAAGTCATCATCGACAAAACCCAAAGTTAGTTCATCCCTCTTTGGGGGGATATCATATCTAGGGGGAGCTTTGCTCTAAAAATTGAGCTAAAGCAACTCTAATGGTGTGAACACAACAATGCTTTGTGTAAAAGTGGTAACCCTACTTGTGCTTAACCGATGAGTATGACCTACGATCAAATGTTCTCATTTGACTCCTCAGTCAATATACTCATATATAGATGACCTAGTCATCGCCAATTGCTTGATAGATGCTAGAGTGTTTGTGCATGCTTTGCCACATATTTTATTTTCTATCTTATTGTGTGAGCATGTTGGTTGCATATTTTTCCCATTCGAGGACATCAATTTGTTGCTTTGATTGTTTGGCTTTTCTTTTTGCCAAATGGATGGACAAGAATGCCTAGGTACTCCCTCTAGCTATCTATGCTTTTCTCGTCTCAAATTCTATTCATGCTACATCACAAAGCTTGATCAAGTCATATTCGGACCCTCCGAGTGAGGAGCACTCAGAGCCACCAATTCGTCATGGACTTAACTTCCAAAAATTCTTAGTGCATTTCGGTTCGACCGATCCATCCCGTTCGGTCACACCGAGTTCATTAAGTTGATCTAAGTTTTAATATCGGTGCAACCGATTTGAACCTTTCGGTCACACCAAGTTGCAGCAACCGCTTGCGATTCTGCATCTTGGTGCCACCGAGTCGTTCCACTCCGTCACACCGACAGTGACTGGATATATATACCAACAGGCTGAAAATTTGGAAATTCCTTGAAATGCTTCGCCCACGCCTGTCCAGCTCTGCTGACTCAAGGTCTCCAGATCATCTCCTCGTCGCCAACATCCTCCTGCCGCTGGTTTTCGCCGCCGTCAACGGGAATCTTTACCGCCGTTGTCGCTGTAGCGAGTTCATCGCCAAGTTAGGGTATGAACTTGTCCCTTTGTGCCTTCCCCACTCCGATTCTGAGCACAAAGATCAATGCATATATTCTTTCCACGTTTGAGACAACTCTATCCACTACAAACTCCATTAGATTAGATTTGATGCAAAAATTTAGGTTTAGGTCTCCGCCAAACTCATCTCGGATCGACCAATATTAGGATTTAGGTCTCACTGATTTGGCTCAGGCCATAGCACAAGTATTTTTCCATCTGATCAAAAACATACAATCGGTGTGACTGAGTTCATTTCTCTGTGAAACCCTAGCAACTCAGAGGCACCGAACTGCACCTCGGTCTGACCGATCTTACATGTTTAGACTCCAGAGCTGCTTCAGTCTCATCGAGTTTGTAATATCGGTAGCTCCAAAATGCTTTATGTGGAAAACTAAAACTAAGTTTTTGACTCATTTGTTTTGCAAAATAGTTGTGCTTTGTGTTACTTATCTATTCTATCTCAACCTATCTATTCACAGGGTCATCTTTCAGTGTCGGAGATGTCAGACAATAGTGATAGCCAGAATAAGTCAAAGGAGCACCAGAATTTCAATGAGGGCACTAGCCCCTCTAACAGCAGTTATGATGAGGGTAGCACAAGCACCCCAAGCAACTCGCCTAAGGCTGCAACTAGGCAGAGGAGGAAAAGGAACTCAGAATCTGAAGATGAAGATTTTGTGGTTGATGAGGTCACTTCCAAGAAGAACGTGACCAAGAAGGAACAAGTTGCTGCTGCTGCCATTAGGCCTGGCATGAAGAAGAAGGCTCCTGCTTAGAGGAAGGCCATGTCTAAATTCAGAGCCTCTACTGAAGAGAAATCTCAGCCAGCAAGTGGTGCTGGAAAGGAAAAGAAGGAAACAAAAAGAGGAAGATGGTGCAAAGTTGTAGATCTAATGGCTGAATTTGAGAAGCATTCATCTGATGAGGAAGAGGATGAAGAAGCTGATGCACCTCCACCCAAGTCTCAGAAACTTATGGGTGATGCTCTTAAGTCTGGGGCTGCTCCATCTAAGCCCAAGACTGCTCCCAAGCAATCCTCACAAGCTCAAGCTCCTAAACAAACAACACCAAAGAGATCAACAAGGAATATCTTAGCTGCAGAGAAGAACAAGGCCCCAGTGCCTGAGGTTCAAGAAGAGGAAGAGCCCCAAGTGCTCAGAAAGCTCCAGCCTAAGATTCCAGATCATGATGACAACCATCCCATTGCTGAAAACATGAAATTGAAGAAAGATGCAGGTCTCAGGCTATGGAGGCAGACAGATCCATATGCAACAAGGAGAAGGACTGTTGTGGATTACAGTCCTCTTGGACAAGAAGCCCATAGTGAGTGATATGAGATGGGTTGACTGGGCATTCATTGATGAAAATGAAGATTACTTTCCTAGAGTTCATGAGAGCTTCAGAATGAATGGAGTGGACACATTTGTTGGTCAGAAGCTGACTAAATGGAATGATGAGATGGTGATGAAATTCTACTCCACCGCTGATACGTCTCCAACGTATCTATAACTTTTGATTGTTCCATGCTATTATATTATCTGTTTTGGATGTTTATGGGCTTTATTAAACACTTTTATATTATTTTTTGGGACAAACCTATTAACCCAGAGCCCAGTGCTAGTTCTTGTTTTTCCCTTGTTTCAGTGTTTTGCAGAAAAGGAATATCAAACGGAGTCCAAACGGAATGAAACCTTCGGGAGAGTTATTTTTGGAACGGGAGCAATCTAGAAGACATGGAGTCTACGTAAGGGAAGCAACGAGGAAGGAACGAGGCAGGGGGTGCCCCCACCCCCTGGGCGCGCCCTCCACCCTCATGGGCCCCTCGTGGCTCCCCTGACATATTTCTTCCTCCTATATATATATATACCAATATACCCTAAAACCTTCGGGGAACAGAATAGATCGGGAGTTCCGCCGCCGCAAGCCTCTGTAGCCACCAAAAACCAATCGGGACCCTGTTCCGGCACCCTGCCGGAGGGGGAACCCTCACGGTGGCCATCTTCATCGTCCCGGCGCTCTCCATGACGAGGAGGGAGTAGTTCACCCTCGGGGCTGAGGGTATGTACCAGTAGCTATGTGTTTGATCTCTCTCTCTCTCTCTCTCTCTCTCTCTCGTGTTCTTGAGGTGATACGATATTGATGTATCGCAAGCTTTGCTATTATAGTTGGATCTTATGTTGCTTCTCCTCCTCTACTCTCTTGTAATAGATTGAGTTTTCCCTTTGAAGTAATCTTATCGGATTGAGTCTTTAATGATTTGAGAACACTTGATGTATGTCTTGCCGTGCGTATCTGTGGTGACGATGGGATGTCACGTGATTCACTTGATGTATGTCTTGGTGATCAACTTGCGGGTTCCGCCCATGAACCTATGCATAGGGGTTGGCACACGTTTTCGTCTTGACTCTCCGGTAGAAACTTTGGGGCACTCTTTGAAGTACTTTGTGTTGGTTTGAATAGATGAATCTGAGATTGTGTGACGCATATCGTATAATCATGCCCACGGATACTTGAGGTGACATTGGAGTATCTAGGTGACATTAGGGTTTTGGTTGATTTGTGTCTTAAGGTGTTATTCTAGTACGAACTCTATGATAGATTTAACGGAAAGAATAGCTTCATGTTATTTTACTACGGACTCTTGAATACATAGATCAGAAAGGATAACTTTGAGGTGGTTTCGTACCCTACAATAATCTCTTTGTTTGTTGTCCGCTATTAGTGACTTTGGAGTGACTCTTTGTTGCATGTTGAGGGATAGTTATATGATCCAATTATGTTATTATTGTTGAGAGAACTTGCACTAGTGAAAGTATGAACCCTAGGCCTTGTTTCCTAGCATTGCAATACCGTTTACGTTCACTTTTATCACTTGCTACCTTGCTGTTTTTTATATTTTCAGATTACAAAAACCTATATCTACCTTCCATATTGCACTTGTATCACCATCTCTTCGCCGAACTAGTGCACCTATACAATTTACCATTGTATTGGGTGTGTTGGGGACACAAGAGACTCTTTGTTATTTGGTTGCAGGGTTGCTTGAGAGAGACCATCTTCATCCTACGCCTCCCACGGATTGATAAACCTTAGGTCATCCACTTGAGGGAAATTTGCTACTGTCCTACAAACGTTTGCACTTGGAGACCCAACAACGTCTACAAGAAGAAGGTTGTGTAGTAGACATCAAGCTCTTTTCTGGCGCCGTTGCCGGGGAGGTTAGGTAAGCAGCACTCACACCCGTCAACTAAGCTCTTTTCTAGCGCCGTTGCCGGGGAGGTGAGTGCTTGAAGGTATATCTGTAGATCTTGCAATCGAATCTTTTTGTTTCTTGTTTTAGCACTAGTTTAGTTTATAAAAGAAAACTACAAAAAAATGGAATTGAGTTTGCCTCATACGCTTTATCTTTTTAATATCTTTCGTGAGTATGATGGAAAGGAAAATTGTGCCAAAGTGTTAGAAGAAGAATGCATTAAAATGTTTGGCACAAAAACTTTCAATGATGATCATGATTGCAATCTTGTTAGTATGAACTCCTTGAATATCCATAGTACTAATGATGATTGCACTAGTTATGATGAAAATGTCTCCTATAAAAATGTCAATTTTTGTGGAGTGCATTGGGTTTGCAAGTACACACCAAATAGGGAAGATAGATATTGCAAGAGGCATAAGCATTTAGAAACTAAATTGTTGCAAGAAAGGCTAGATGTTTGTGCTGAAAATTTAAATTTTCTTGGCCATACTTGTGAACTTTGCAATGAACGTGGTCATTTAACTATCCGATGCAAAAAAATTCATGATCTAATCGTGTCCAAAAATTGTGATGACTTGATTTCCCTTGCACATTATATGAACTTAGTTTGCTTACGGGCTACGAAGAAATGAAACGTATAACTAACTATCTTCCAGAATTTGCCCGTTACAAACTTCTTGATTTTGATCTAGAGGAAATTTATATGTATTGTGCGGTGAATTGCATTGAAAATCCTTATATTGCCAATTACATAAAGAAAAGAAAGAAAATAGAAGATGAAGAGAATACTAATGAAAGGGAAGAGACTTCCCAATATTCTCCTATTATTTCTTATGATGAATCAGGTAACGAGGAGGAGCTTTCTATTCAACCAATCTCATTAATAAGGAGCTCCAAAAATAGGATTGAACCCACACATGATGTGAAGAAGAAAAACAAAAAACGGAGAAGCAAAGGTAAAAAGGTATCCCTCCCAAATGATGTCGCTCCTACTACTCATTGTGATGATGATAATTGCTATACTATTGGTGCTATCCATACTATTAATGATGAGCGTGATTATGCTTATGATATGAAAAGGCCCAAGCTTGGGGATGCTATGTTTGATGAGGATGACACATTTGAGAATATATTTGCTGAAATTAATGTTTGTCCCAAGCTTGGGGATGCTACGTTTAATGAATACGATATTCTTAGCCTCCCAAGTTTTGATATGCAAAGTTGTTATGATGATGGCATGCCTTCTACCTGTGATGATTATATTGATGAAAGTGGGTTTGGAAGAGTTTCAACTTTAGGAAGTAATGATCCCACTATTTTGGAGGATTTTTAATCATATAATATTTATGAAAGTGGATTTGGAGAGGTCATGACTTTATTTAGTGATGAGTCCACTATCTTGGAAGAGGTTTCAATCGATTATGATGAGAACAAAGTTGCTACTTATGATGATTATTGTGATGAAACTTATACTATAAAAAGTACTGATGATTATATTTATAAAACTTGTCATGATTATGATTACCCTTTTTCTGAACAATACTCTTTTAATGTGGAAACAATTTATAGTATTCAAGTCTCTTATGATACTCCCACTATTCCGAATGAGAAATTTTATGCTTATGTGGAGAGTAATAAAATTTCTATGCAAGTAGATCATGAAAAGAATGCTTTAGGTGATGCTTATATTGTTGAATTCATTCATGATTCTACTGAAAATTATTATGAGGGAGGAATATATGCTTGTAGGAATTGCAATAATATCAAGTTTCCTCTCTATGTGCTTAAAGTTTTGAAGTTATGCTTGTTTTGCCTTCCTATGCTAGTTGATTATTGTTCCCATAAGTTGTTTGCTCACAAAATCCCTATGCATAGGAAGTGGGTTAGACTTAAATGTGCTAGTCATATTCTTCATGATGCTCTTTTTATGTTTCAATTCTTATCTTTTAGGTGAGCATCATTGAAATCATCATGCGTAGCTAGGGGCGTTAAACGTTAGCGCTTGTTGGGAGGCAACCCAATTTTATTTTAGTTTCTAGATTTTTGGTTCTGTTTAGTAATAAATAATCCTTCTAGCTTATTTTTATATGTGGTTTTATGTTTTAATTAGTGTTTGTGCCAAGTAGAACCTTTGGGAAGACTTGGGTGAAGTCTTTATGATCATGCTGGAAAAAATAGAAACTTTAGTGCTAATGAGATTAGCTAAAACTTTTTACTGGAGAGGGCTATTTAGTTTATTCTTTTTGCAGATGATTACTAGACAAATTCTTCAGGTCCACCAATTTATTTTAGAATTTTTGGAGTTCTAGAAGTTTGCGTTAGTTACAGATTGCTACAGACTGTTCTGTTTTTGACACATTCTGTTTTTCGTGTGTTGTTTGCTTATTTTGATGAATCTATGGCTAGTAAGATAGTTTATAAACCATTGAGAAGTTGGAATACAGTAGGTTTAACACCAATATAAATAAATAATGAGTTCATTACAGTACCTTGAAGTGGTGTTTTGTTTTCTTGCGCTAATGGAGCTTACGAGTTTTCTGTTGAGTTTTGTGTTGTGAAGTTTTCAAGTTTTGGGTAAAGATTCGATGGACTATGGAATAAGGAGTGGAAAGAGCCTAAGCTTGGGGATTCCCAAGGCACCCCAAGGTAATATTCAAGGACAACCAAGAGCCTAGGCTTGGGGATGCCCTGGATGACATCCCCTCTTTCGTCTTCGTTCATCGGTAACTTTACTTGGGGCTATATTTTTATTCACCACATAATATGTGTTTTGCTTGGAGCGTCATGTAATTTTATTTTATTTTTTTGCTTGATGTTTGAATAAAATACCAAGATCTGAAATTCTTAAATGTTAGAGAGTCTTCACATAGTTGCATAATTATGCGACTACTCATTGATCTTCACTTATATCTTTCTGAGTAGTTTGTTGTTTGCTCTAGTGATTCACTTATATCTTTTTAGAGCACGACGGTGGATTTATTTTGTAGAAATAGATGAACTCTCATGCTTCACTTATATTATTTTGAGAGTCCTAAACAGCATTGTAATTTGCTTTGGTTATGAAACCAGTCCTAATATGATGGGCATCCAAGAGGGATATAGTAAAAACTTCCATATAAAGTGCATTGAATACTAAGAGAAGTTTTGATACTGGATGATTGTTTTGAGATATAGAGATAGTGATATTAAAGTTGTGCTAGTTGAGTAGTTGTGAATTTGAGAAATACTTGTGTTGAAGTTTGCAAGTCTCGTAGCATGCACATATGGTAAACGTTATGTAACAAATTTGAAACATGAGGTGTTCTTTGATTGTCATCCTTATGAGTGGCGGTCGGGGACGAGCGATGGTCTTTTCCTACCAATCTATCCCCCTAGGAGCATGAGCGTAGTGCTTGGTTTTTGATGACTTGTAGATTTTTGCAATAAGTATGTGAGTTCTTTATGACTAATGTTGAGTCCATGGATTATACGCACTCTTACCCTTCCATCATTGCTAGCCTCTTCGGTACCGTGCATTGCCCTTTCTCACATTGAGAGTTGGTGCAAACTTCGCCAGTGCATCCAAACCCCGTGATATGATACACTCTTTCACACATAAACCTCCTGATATCTTCCTCAAAACAGCCACCATACCTACCTATTATGGCATTTCCATAGCCATTCCGAGATATATTGCCATGCAACTTTCCACCGTTCCGTTTATCATGACACGTTCATCATTGTCATATTGCTTCGCATGATCATGTAGTTGACATCGTATTTGTGGCAAAGCCACCATGCATAATTTTCATACATGTCACTGTTGGTTCATTGCATATCCCGGTGCACCACCGGAGGCACTCATATAGAGTCATATTTTGTTCTAGTATCGAGTTGTAAATAAATAGAAGTGTGATGATCAACGTTAATAGAGAATTGTCCCCCAAAAAAGAAGGAAGGCCAAATAAAAAAAAGGAAGGCCCAAAAAGAAGAAATAAAAAGGGACAATGCTACTATCCTTTTTCCACACTTGTGCTTCAAAGTAGCACCTTAATCTTCATTATAGAACTTGTTTTGTCACTTTCATATACTAGTGGGAACTTTTTCATTATAGAACTTGGCTTGTATATTCCAACGATGGGCTTCCTCAAATGCCCTAGGTCTTCGTGAGCAAGCAAGTTGAATGCACACCCACTTAGTTTCTTTTGTTGAGCTTTGATACATTTATAGTTCTAGTTCATCCGTTGCATGGCAATCCCTACTCCTTGCATTGACATCAATCGATGGTCATCTCCCTAGCTTGTTGATTAGCCACGTCAATGTGAGACTTTCTCCCTTTTTGTCTTCTCCACACAACCCCCATCATTATATTCTTTTCCACCCATAGTGCTATATCCATGGCTCACGCTCATGTATTGCGTGAAGGTTGAAAAAGTTTGAGATTACTAAAGTATGAAGCAATTGCTTGGATTGTCATCGGGGTTGTGCATGATGAGAGCATTCTTGTGTGACGAAAATGGAGCATGACTAAACTATATGATTTTGTAGGGATGAACTTTCTTTGGCCATGTTATTTTGAGAGGACATAATTGCTTAGTTAGTATGCTTGAAGTATTATTATTATTATGTCAATATTAAACTTTTGTCTTGAATCTTATGGATCTGAATATTCTTGCCACAATAAATAAGATTACATTGATAAATATGTTAGGTAGCATTCCACATCAAAAATTCTGTTTTTATCATTTACCTACTCGAGGACGAGCAGGAATTAAGCTTGGGGATGCTGATACGTCTCCAATGTATCTATAATTTTTGATTGTTCCATGCTATTATATTATCTGTTTTGGATGTTTATGGGCTTTATTAAACACTTATATATTATTTTTGGGACAAACCTATTAACCCAGGGCCCAGTGCCAGTTCATGTTTTTTCCCTTGTTTCAGTGTTTCGCAGAAAAGGAATATCAAACGGAGTCCAAACGGAATGAAACCTTCGGGAGAGTTATTTTTGGAACGGGAGCAATCCAGAAGACTTGGAGTCTACGTAAGGGAAGCAACAAGGAAGGCACGAGGCAGGGGGCGCGCCCACCCCCTGGGCGCGCCCTCCACCCTCGTGGCTCCCCTGACGTATTTCTTCCTCCTATATTAACCAATATACCCTAAAACCTTCGGGGAACAGAATAGATCGGGAGTTCCGCCACCGCAAGCCTCTGCAGCTGTCGGTGTACTAGAGTAGGGGTACCCTAGTGTCGGTGTACTAGAGTAAGGGTACCCTAGTATCCCGAACTTGTGCACGGGCAGTCGCAGCACCCCGCGGCAAGGCTTGCCGGGCGACCGCCAAGGCCCTCTATGGTTCCTTTTGAGCCATTCAAGAACAAAGTATTCAAGCCAAGAAGACAAGGCCCCGGCAAGAGGAGCTTGCCGGGAAGGCCACTCAAGGCACAAGCCCCGGCAAGAGGAGCTTGCCGGGAAGGCCAACCAAGGCATCTCAAGAAACTTGCCGCGACGCGCCACGCGTCCCGGCAAGACCCGGCGAGCGACAAGCTCCCGGACGCGACAAGACAACGGCCGTGGCAAGGCGTTTGCCGCGGCTAGCAACCACTCTGTACCCGCGCTCCAGCACACCCACCAACGTGTCGCTCTGGGACCCTTCCAGGCGTACGTGGCGGGAGGCTGTGCAGCCAGGGGTGCGCTGTGGCAAGCGGCGCTGACAAGATCGCCATCGTGGCGAGCGGTGGCGTCCCTGACGGTCCCTTTTCTGCACTGTTTGGGCGACGTAGATAGGCATTTAATGCCTTTGTCCCATGCCGTCAAGGTTAGGTATGATACACTGTGCAGGTAGCTGTACCAACCGCAACACCTTTCCATTTTTACCCTTGTCTACGTTGCCACCTGTTGGAGACCCCTTGAGCATATAAAAGGAGGCCCATGCGCAACGTACGGGAGGAGAGGGGAGAGAACGCTCACGCTCGGTCTCGTTAGCTGCTGGTGCGTACTATAGCACTCAGCGCTCCCAAGCAAGAACTCAATACAAACCACAAAGTAGCAGTAGGAGTATTATCTCTCCAGAGAGCTCCGAAGCTGGGTAAAACTGCTCGTGTGCCTCGCCTCGATCTGCACTTCGTGCGACCTCCGCCCCCCGCCGAACCGAAAGGGGCTCCGTCCCCATAGGTGCTCGTGGATCAGCTTCCCCGACATCTCTGGCGCGCCAGGTAGGGGGCGTCGAGGTGGTGTGAACCTGATCTGGTGTTCACACGAGCTAGATCTTCATCGACTTCATCGACATGCCGCCGAAGAAGAAGGCTTCGGAGGCGACTGCCCCGTCCGCGTCGAACCCACCGCCGCCGGAGCAAACGGCTGGTGGGGAAGACGCCGGCGGAAGAACGGGCGTCGACAAGGGAGCCCACGGTGCCGCCAGGTCCAAGGACAAGGCTGCGCTGCCCATCGGCGGTGTAGCCGGCTCCCACGACGACCGAGCATCCATAGATGCACCGCGCCCATCTCAGGAGGCGCAGGACCGGCAGCGTCGTGGTACTCACGGTACCATACGCTCGCTGGACCCAGATCGAGCTGGCGGATCTCAGGATGCTCCAGGCCAGCATGCGCGCCAACATGCTGGCGCGAGCGAGGCATGGTCGCCTGGACGGGATATTGCTCCTTCTAACGCAGTTAGAAGTTCGAGCATATCCCGCTCCTCGCACCGTTCGCCACCGCTACCCGCCACTCCAGCGAAAGCTTTGGCGCGAGCTCAACTGCTCCAAGACTTCCCTCCAACGCCAGACAAGATCGACGACTGGAGGGCCACCATTCAGAGTCTCACCGGCTTCGCCAACGGCGACACTCCACGGCAGCCGACTACGTCGCAGCCGCGGCAAGTCAGCCAGGCGCGACCCAATGGCGACAAGACTGGTGGGGGTGCAACCACCGTGCACTCTCCGCCCCGAAGGCCAAGATCGCCGACTCGCCGGGTCCACCGCGATAGCGACTCCACTGCTTCATCAGATCCACGAGCTCGTTGCGATCAACGCCAAGTTCTTCACGAACGACAGCAAGAAGACGCTCGTACTTGCATCGAGCGCCGAAGAGAAGCGCGGCGTCAGTCAGACCAGCGCGCTGGGCCCACTGTTGACATGCGTGCGCCAGGGGAACCAGGCGACCTGCCGTACGCGCTAGGTTGCCCTGCGTTTACCCGTGAGCTGCGGCAAGTCCAGTGGCCCATCACGAAGAATTTCAAGCCAGACGTACCCGAGAAGTACGACGGCAAGTTGCATCCGTCGGAGTTCCTCAGCATCTACACCATCGCGGTGCAAGCTGCTGGGGGGCGCGACGAGAAGATCCTTGCCAACTACTTCCCGCTGGTGCTCAAGCCCAACGTCAGGTCCTGGCTCATGCACTTGCCGGACAACTCCATATCTTCCTGGGCAGATCTATGCCATCAGTTTGTCGGCGCCTTTACAGGCGGCCACAAACCTCATGGCCAGGAGAGTGATCTTCATCTGCTTGCCCAGAAAGAAGGAGAGCCCCTGCGCAAGTACATCCAGAGATTCAGCCAAGTGCAATGCAACATCCCAGATGTCCACCCTGCCGCAGTCATCAACGCGTTCCATCAGAATGTGCGTAACCGCAGGATGCGGGAGGAGATGGCGATGTGCAAGATCAGAGACGTCAGTGAGCTGTATGCCCTGGCCGACAGGTGTGCACGTGCTGAGGAAGGGAGGAAACTCCCCGGAGAGAATACAGGAACAGGAGGATCCGACAGCGATGATACTGCCCCGGCAAAGAAAAGCCGGCGGTGGAACAACAGGAAGAGGAAAGGCAAAGATGTGCTAGTTGTTGAGCAGTCCGGCAACGAAGGTGGCGCCAAGAAAGCCAAGGCTGGTAGCTCCGGCAAGGAGGTTGCCGCATGCGCCAACTGCCAGGCTGTGGCGGCCGCCGACAAGCAGGACAGCACCAACAAACAGTACTGCAAGATCCACCGCACCAAGGGCCATGACCTCCAGAGCTGCAAGAAGGTCGAGCAGCTTGTCGAGCTGCAAAAGGCCGAATACGAGCGACGCGACAAGGAGAAAGCCCAAGGAGGTGCTGGAGGATCCGGTACGAAGCGCACCGGCCGGGGAGGACGCCGCGGCAAGGCCAAGCAGCGGCAAGGAGACAGACCTCCCCGCGGCCGCGACAAGGATGAAGATGACGACGACGACGAAGACATGGATGATGACGAGACCAGTGGGCAGGAGTTCCAGAAAGCCACAGAGGTCTTGTGCGTTGACGGCGGTGCTTCTCTGCATACTTCACACCGCCAACTCAAGCAGTGGGTGCAGGAAGTCAATGCGGCAGAACCACCCGTTGAGTCACGCAAGCTTCTGAAATGGTCCAGCACGCCTATCATCTTTGATATTGAGGACCACCCTGATCGCACAACTGCTGTCGGGTGCTTGCCGATGTTGGTCTCACCAACTATCCGCAACCTCAAGGTCACTAAGATGCTAGTTGACGGCGGGGCCGGCTTGAACCTGATCTCCTCCGCTGTGCTCCGAAAACTCCAAGTCCCTGACAGCGAGCTCGAAGAGACCAGCACATTCCAAGGAATCAACCCGGGAAGGAGCAAGCCGAAGGGGAAGATCACGCTGCCGGTGACATTTGGCAGCGAGTTGAACTTCAGGACTGAGAGGATCACTTTTGACGTTGCTGATTTTCCATTGCCTTACAATGGGATTCTTGGCCGTCCAGCGCTCGCCAAGTTCATGGCGGCCTCTCACTACACGTACAACATGCTGAAGATGCCAGGCCCGATAAGTGTCATCTCTATCCTTGGCGACAAGAAAGATGCTCTTATCTGTGCCGACAAGATCTACCGGGAAGCGGCAGCCGCAACGGATCGCGAGACACTTGCCGCTGTAGCTCCCAGGGGGAAGAAGAAGACCAAGTCCGGCAAGAGTTCTGATGCCCACTCCGGCAAGCGCACCTCTTCGGAGTGCTGCGCTACCGTCGAGGACACACCATCGAGCTCCACCGGCAAGTGTAAGAAGACAACGGCAGCTCCGCCAGCGACCAAGAAGGTGTCCGCCAAGGAGGACGACACTGGTGATACTTTCACCATCAGTGCCACTCTCGACCCTAAATAGGAAAGCGCGCTCATTGCTTTCCTGCGGGCGAATGTCGATGTGTTTGCATGGCAACCGTCTAACATCCCCGGTGTTCCCAGGAAAGTAATTGAGCACCACCTTGCCGTCTGTCCTCATGCGCGGCCCGTCAAGCAGAAAGTCAGAAAGCAAGCAGTGGAGCGCCAAGAATTCATCGCAGAAGAGATCAAGAAGTTGGAAGCAGCATGCCTTCTCAGAGGAGTGCTCCATCCTACGTGGTTGGCCAATCCTGTAGTCGTGCGCAAGGCAAACGGGAAATGGAGGCTTTGTATCGACTTTACCGATGTCAATAAAGCTTGTCCCAAAGACCCATTTCCCTTGCCGCGCATCGACCAGATTGTTGACTCCACGGCCGGATGTGACTTGCTTTCATTTCTTGACTCATACTCAGGATACCATCAGATCTTGATGGCAGAAGAGGATGAGGAGAAAACCGCATTCATCACTCCCTGTGGCACGTACTGTTTCATACGGATGCCTTTCAGTTTAAAGAATGCTGGTTCAACATTTGCAAGGGTAGTCCATACTGCTTTTGAACCGCAAATACACAGAATTGTGGAGGCCTACATGGATGATATAGTGGTCAAGAGCAGGGACAAAGCAACTCTGATTCAAGATGTAGAAGAGACTTTCGCAAATCTGCGCAAGATCAGCCTCAAGCTCAACCCCGAGAAGTGCTTGTTTGGAGTCCCTTCCGGCAAGCTTCTCGGGTTCTTCGTGTCTCAGCGGGGAATTGAAACGAATCCCGGCAAGATCAAGGCCATTGAGCAGATTGAAGCACCGAAGCGCGTCAAGGATGTGCGGAGACTTGCCGGTTGCGTGGCGGCTCTCAGCAGGTTTATCTCTAAGTCTGCTGAGCGCGCCCTGCCGTTTTTCAAAATTTTGAAAAAGGCAGGTCCAATGAAATGGACTCCGGAAGCGGAGGCTGCGCTGCAGGACTTGAAGAGATACCTGTCCTCCACTCCAATACTTGTCGCACCTAAGCCACAAGAGAAGTTGCTGCTGTATCTGGCGGCAACCAATCAAGTGGTTAGTGCTGCGTTAGTAGCGGAGAGGGAGGCAGATGATGAGCCAACAACCACGGCGAGCGCATCTAGCGACAAGTAGGGGGCTTCGAAGCCCCGACAAGCTCTGGTCCCGGCAAAGATGGATCTGCGCAGACACCCGAGGAGATACAGAAGAAAATGGTGCAGCGCCCAGGCTACTTTGTAAGTTCCCTTCTGCAGGGGGCTAGGTCGGGGTACTCTGGTGTGCAGAAATTGCTTTTCGGCCTTCTCATGGCCTCGAGAAAGCTGCGCCATTACTTCCAAGCACATGAGATAACAGTTGTCACTCGTTTTCCGCTGAAGAGGATACTGCAGAATCCAGAAGCAACAGGCAGGATTGTTGAGTGGGCACTGGAACTGTCAAGCTTTGGCCTCAAGTTTGAGAGCACTTTAACTATCCAAAGCAGAGCGTTGGCAGAATTCATAGCAGAATGGACGCCAACACCAGATGAAGAAATTCCAGAAACGAGCATCCCCGTCAAGGAAGCAAGCAAAGAGTGGTTGCTGTACTTTGATGGTGCTTTCTCGCTGCAAGGCGCCGGTGCTGGCGTACTGCTTGTCGCACCCACCGGAGAGCACCTTAAGTACGTAGTCCAGATGCACTTTCCCAAGGAGCAAGCAACAAACAATACTGCAGAGTATGAAGGATTGCTTGCCGGTCTCAGGATCGCGGCAGACCTTGGGATCAAGCAGCTCATTGTCAGGGGTGACTCGCAGCTTGTCATCCGCCAAGTGAATAAGAGTTATCAGAGTCCGTTGATGGAAGCTTACGTTGATGAAGTGAGGAATCTAGAAGAGCACTTTGTCGGCCTACAGATGGAACATGTTCCAAGAGCTCAGAACGACATTGCCGATGGCCTGTCAAAGTGCACAACACTTAAGTTACCTGTGGAACCAGGGATCTTTGTGCTCAGGCTGACTCAACCGTCTGTGACGCCATCAACTTGGCAGAGCAAGAAGAGGAAGTTGATTTCTGCTGACTATTTTCCGGCAGAGCTTCCCGAAGCCGCCGCCAAGAAGGTCCCCAAGATCAACACCAAGAGTGCTGGGGAGCAGTCTGCTCCGGCAAACCCCAGGGTTTGTTCCGTTGAAGCAGACGCTCCCGACAAGTTTTGCTCCGGCAAGCTTGCCGGGGAACGTCAAGCTCCAGCTGAGCCGCAGTTTCTCGCCGTAGAAGCGGATGTTCCCACAGTAGCAGATGTGCCTTTAGTCCTTGTTGTCGAGCCACAAGCTCCAGCATGGGCACAGTAGATCGTCCGTTTCCTTCAGACAGGAGAACTTTCCGAAGAACAAGAAGAAGCGGAAAGAGTAGCCCGGCAGTCAAGTATGTACCAGTTTGTCGACAATGCACTGTACAGAAGAAGACTCAACGGTGTGAAATTGAAGTGTATTCACCAGGAAGATGGACAATAGCTGTTGGCAGAGATACATGGAGGCATATGTGGTCACCACATTGGCGCAAGAGCGCTTGCCGGCAAAGC
Source organism: Aegilops umbellulata (assembly GCA_032464435.1). Lineage (NCBI taxonomy): Eukaryota > Viridiplantae > Streptophyta > Magnoliopsida > Poales > Poaceae > Aegilops > Aegilops umbellulata. The sequence goes on along the minus strand of CP136056.1, from coordinate 9,204,630 downwards.
TTTCCGACAAGGTTTCTTTTGGCCGACAGCCCTCCCGGATGCAACTGCACAAGTAACCAAGTGTGAAGCGTGCCAATTTCATTCCAAACAGATACACCAGCCAGCTCAAGCTCTCCAGACGATCCCTTTATCCTGGCCATTTTCGGTCTGGGGGCTCGACATCCTCGGCCCCTTCCCCCGAGCAGTCGAGGGCTTTGAGTACTTGTAACAGTGAGATAACAGTTGTCACTCGTTTTCCGCTGAAGAGGATACTGCAGAATCCAGAAGCAACAGGCAGGATTGTTGAGTGGGCACTGGAACTGTCAAGCTTTGGCCTCAAGTTTGAGAGCACTTCAACTATCCAAAGCAGAGCATTGGAAGAATTCATAGCAGAATGGACGCCAACACCAGATGAAGAAATTCCAGAAATGAGCATCCCCGTCAAGGAAGCAAGCAAAGAGTGGTTGATGTACTTTGATGGTGCTTTCTCGCTGCAAGGCGTCGGTGCTGGCGTACTGCTTGTCGCACCCACCGGAGAGCACCTTAAGTACGTAGTCCAGATGCACTTTCCCAAGGAGCAAGCAACAAACAATACTGCCGAGTATGAAGGATTGCTTGCCGGTCTCAGGATCGCGGCAGACCTTGGGATCAAGAAGCTCATTGTCAGGGGTGACTCGCAGCTTGTCGTCCGCCAAGTAAATAAGAATTATCAGAGTCCATTGATGGAAGCTTACGTTGATGAAGTGAGGAAGCTAGAAGAGCACTTTGTCGGCCTACAGATGGAACATGTTCCAAGAGCTCAGAACGACATTGCCGATGACCTGTGAAAGTGCGCAGCACTTAAGTTACCTGTGGAACCAGGGATCTTTGTGCTCAAGCGGACTCAACCGTCCGTGACGCCATCAACTGGACAGAGCAAGAAGAGGAAGTTAATTTCTGGTGACTATTTTCTGGCAGAGCTTCCCGAAGCCGCCGCCAAGAAGGTCCCCAAGATCAACACCAAGAGTGCTGGGGAGCAGTCTGCTCCGGCAAACCCCAGGGTTTGTTCCGTTGAAGCAGACGCTCCCGACAAGTTTTGCTCCGGCAAGCTTGCCGGGGAACGTCAAGCTCCGGCTGAGCCACAGTTCCTCACCATAGAAGCGGATGTTCCCACAGCAGCAGATGTGCCTTTAGTCCTTGTTGTCGAGCCACAAGCTCCAGCATGGGCACAGCAGATCGTCCGTTTCCTTCGGACAGGAGAACTTCACGAAGAGCAAGAAGAAGCGGAAAGAGTAGCCCGGCAGTCAAGTATGTACCAGTTTGTCGACAACGCACTGTACAGAAGAAGACTCAACGGGGTGAAATTGAAGTGTATTCACCGGGAAGACGGACAAAAGCTGTTGGCAGAGATACATGGAGGCATTTGTGGTCACCACATTGGCGCAAGAGCACTTGCCGGCAAAACATTCCGGCAAGGTTTCTTTTGGCCGACAGCCCTCCAGGATGCGACTGCACAAGTAACCAAGTGTGAAGCGTGCCAGTTTCATTCCAAGCAGATACACCAGCCAGCTCAAGCTCTCCAGACGATCCCTTTATCCTGGCCATTTTCGGTCTGGGGGCTCGACATCCTCGGCCCCTTCCCCCGAGCAGTCGGGGGCTTTGAGTACTTGTACGTCGCGATCGACAAGTTCACAAAGTGGCCGGAAGTGGAAGCAGTGAGGAAGGTGACAGCACAGTCAGCAGTCAAGTTCTTCAGGTCGATTGTTTGCCGCTTCGGGATCCCTAACAGGATCCTCACCGACAACGGTACGCAAATCACGAGCCACACCTTCATGCAGTACATCTAAGATCTTGGCGCCATGGTCTGCTTCGCTTCTATTGCTCACCCCAGGAGCAACGGTCAAGCGGAGAGGGCAAATGCTGAAGTGCTGCATGGACTCAAGACCAGGACTTTCGACAGGCTGCACAAGTGCGGAAGAAACTGGATAGAGGAGCTGTCGGTGGTTCTTTGGTCGGTCAGGACGACGCCAAATCGAGCCACTGGCCAGACACCTTTCGCTCTAGTCTATGGAGCAGAGGCAGTTCTCCCCACGGAACTCGTATACGGGTCGCCTCGAGTGCTCGCTTATGATGAGCTTGAGCAAGAGCAGCTGCGACAAGATGACGCGCTGCTCCTTGAGGAGGATCGTCTTCAGGCTGCTGTGCGAGCTCCTCGCTACCAGCAAGCTTTGTGCCACTACCATAGCCGCAAAGTTAACGCCAGAAGTCTCGGGGAAGGCGACCTTGTTCTTCGGCGCGTTCAGTCCGCCAAGAATTCCAACAAGTTGACGCCGAAGTGGGAAGGCCCTTATCGGGTGAAACGAGTCACTAGGCCTGGCGCTATCCACCTTGAGACCGAAGATGGCGTTCCGGTGAGCAACTCCTGGAATATTGAGCATCTTCGTAAGTTTTACCCGTAAGGCGCGGTTGTCGGACCCTGTTCCGGCAACCACCTTTTGTACAAGTCTTGCCGCTGTTGCATGTAATCCTTTGTACAAAGCCAGGCGTAGACCCTGAGCATAAATGAAGCGCTGGCGCCCTAAGTTATAGCATGCATGCTAGATCGAGTCTCGTCCTTGGTTAGGGTTGACAGTGTTTAGCAGCGGCTAACCCCTAACTTAGAGGTCGAGTATGCGTCCCTTTGCCGTTCTTTCGTTTCCCTTGGTTCGCAGGGCTCGCATATCCTGACCGGACCACTTGAGGACGAAAAGGAGAAGAAGGACGGACCAACATCTGGACCCCGGCAAGCGAGTGTTGCCGGGGGCTGCAAGTACAAAGATTAACCCACTGCGAACCAGAGTTGCCGGGGGATGCAATCTCAGATAAGTTTTTCATCCCTTATCATGCATTCTCTTATGGACTGAGGTATGCGAAACCTCGTTTCTTCCTAAAAGCTACCGTGCTCCCCTAACTCTAGGCCCTAGGGCTCGTTCCTGGGGCCAGGTTTGGTCGTAGTCGCGGCAGCAAAGGGACGAAACGAGGAGCCCGAACCCGCCTCATCCCTGCCTCCGCCAAAAGCGTGAGAAAGGTCGAGCGACGTGGGAAGACGGCAGGGCCTGCTGCCGGGAAAAAAAGTGTCTATCTTAAAGATATCAAGGATTTGCTCCTTGACGTGGGTTCCACCCGTAAGACAAGTGACCCGGCAAGCATCGCCTTTTCACTAAAAAAACATTCCACTCAGGTACAGTTCATAGAGAATGAAAAACATGAATGATGGGATTACAAGTTTTAAATGCAGCTAAGGCCCGAGGGCTTACAAATTAAAAAGAGATAAGGTGCCCATAATCCCCTTTCTTGTCCCTCTCTTCAGGAGGTAGGTCAAGGAGGCAAAAAGGGCAAAAGGGGCGCCTAGGCGAGCTACGGGAAGCAGAAGACAGCAAGAGAACATCCCGGTGACCGTCCAAAGGCTGGATGGTGATGGCGGCGCCGGAAGCAGGGCTCGAAGAGGAGGCGGCAGGACGTCAGCACGCTGTCGAGGGCGTCACGCCCACGTACTCCGACTTGACGGCCTTGCCGCCCGCCCTCTTCCTCTTCCGCAGCCTCCCTACACCAGCCGCCCAAGGAGACGACCCCGAGAAGTTCAAAGAGCCGGCGACACGGATGATGGGATCGCTGGTGCCGCACGGAGCGACGCCCGACACCTAGTCGGACCCGTCATCCTGCCGCCCACTACCCCCTTCGTCGCTGCTGCTGTCCTCCTCGTCACTCTCGCTCGAGGAGGAGTCTTCGCTATCAGAGGAGCTCTCCACGCAGCACCTTTCCCGAGTTCCGAAGCACCCGAAGACCTTGACGGAGAGGAGACCGCCCTCCATCAGCTTAAAATGGAGAGTGAGCCCCTCCGTCAGGCGGTGGATACGGGCGAACGTCTTCCACCCTCGACCAAGATACATCACATTAGGGGCTGGGAAGTCAACGCGGACTCGCGTACCGCTGATTCCACAGCCCCTCATGTGCAGCCTCAGTGTCTCGGGCGGGTCCAACTCCATCTCGCTCGCAAATGGAGTCGGGAGACGAAGGCGAGGACGAGGCGGCCGACGCAGCCTGACAAAGAACTCGCAAGGGTCGTCCCCAATATGGATCGCCATGGGAAGAGGAACCACTGGCGGAGGCGAGGCCGGCGCGCCGCCCCGTGCACCTCTTCCCCGAGCGCCTCGGCCTCGGCCTCGACCTCGCCCACGGCCTCGCCCCCTCCCTATTCCCCTTACGACTGGCTCTGCCACCATGGGTGCGGGAGAAGGAAGGACGCGTTGTCTAGCGGCGACCCTCGCCGTCACCGTTGAAGGACCAGGGTTCCCTTTCTCCATGGCGAATGAGAGAGAGGGGAGCAGAAGCTGAAGGAAAGAGGAGATGAAAGAATGCGGACCTCCGTTCCCCCCCCCCGCTCCTTATAAAGGAACAGGGTGGGGGCTCGGCCGCCCCGCTCAGCTAATCAAGACAAATAAGGAGCAGGGAACTGGGACTGGCCCGCTGCCTCGACCCACGACGGCCCGGTTCCCCGCCTCCACTGTTCGCCACCCCAAGCGCATGGAAGCCACGTGGCAGGCGTGCAGAACCGAGGCGACGGATGAGGCGACCTCCCCTCACCCCGTGATCGTGGGGAGTGGACGCCTCGAAAACCACGCCTCTGCCCCTGTTTCCCCTGCTTATATGAGGGAGGGGGCGGACGGTCCGCCTTTCCGAATAAAGAACCACCCACGATCTCTCCCACAACGCCGCAATCGACGCGTGCCGTTCGGGGAGGGCGCGGTGGATGCGGAGTAAGGTACGGCATAACCCAGGCCGCGTGTGCCCATGCCCTGTTTTGGGCCTGCCCCAACAGCGCTTGGCACCGTGTATGGCCCAGGCCCGGGGGCTCCTGTCGGTGTACTAGAGTAGGGGTACCCTAGTATCCCGAACTTGTGCACGGGCAGTCGCAGCGCCCCGCGGCAAGGCTTGCCGAGTGACCGCCAAGGTCCTCCGTGGTTCCTTTGGAGCCATTCAAGAACAAAGTATTCAAGCCAAGGAGACAAGGCCCCGGCAAGAGGAGCTTGCCGGGAAGGCCACTCAATGCAAAAGACCCCGGCAAGAGGAGCTTGCCTGGAAGGCCAACCAAGGCATCTCAAGGTACTTGCCGCGACGCGCCACGCGTCCCGGCAAGACCCGGCGAGCGGCAAGCTTCCGGACGCGACAAGACAACGACCGCGGCAAGGCACTTTGCCACGGCAGGCTAGCATTCACTCTGTACCCGCGCTCCAGCACACCCACCAACGTGTCGCTCTAGGACCCTTCCAGGCGTACGTGGCGGGAGGCTGTGCAGCCAGGGGTGCACTGTGGCAAGCGGCGCTGACAAGATCGCCATCGTGGCGAGCGGTGGCGTCCCTGACGGTCCCTTTCTGCATTGTTTGGACGACGCAGACGGGCATTTAATGCCCCTGTCCCCTGCCGCCAGGATTAGGTAGGATACAATGTACAGGTAGCTGTACCAACCGCAGCACCTTTTCCATTTTTGCCCTTGCCTACGTTGCCACCTGTCGGTGACCCCTTGAGCATATAAAAGGAGGCCCATGCGCAACATAGAAAAAAGGGAGGGAGGACGGTAGAACGCTCACGCTCGGTCTCGTTAGCTGCTGGTGCATACTGTAGCACTCAGCGCTCCCGTGCAAGAACTCAATACAAACCACAAAGCAGCAGTAGGAGTATTATCTCTCCGGAGAGCTCCGAAGCTGGGTAAACTGCTCGTGTGCCTCGCCTCGATCTGCTCTTCGTGCGGCCTCCGTCCCGCGCCGAACCGAAAGGGGCTCCGTCCCCATAGGTGCTCGCGGATCAGCTTCCCCGACAGCAGCCACCAATCCCAATCGGGACCCTGTTCCGGCACCCTGCCGGAGGGGGGAACCCTCACCGGTGGCCATCTTCATCATCCCGACGCTCTCCATGACGAGGAGGGAGTAGTTCACCCTCGGGGCTGAGGGTATGTACCAGTAGCTATGTGTTTGATCTCTCTCGTGTTCTTGAGGTGATACGATCTTGATGTATCGCGAGCTTTGCTATTATAGTTGGATCTTATGTTGCTTCTCCCCCTCTACTCTCTTGTAATGGATTTAGTTTTCCCTTTGAAGTAATCTTATCGGATTGAGTCTTTAATGATTTGAGAACACTTGATGTATGTCTTGCCGTGCGTATCTGTGGTGACAATGGGATATCACGTGATTCACTTGATGTATGTTTTGGTGATCAACTTGCGGGTTCTGCCCATGAACCTATGCATAGGGGTTGGCACATGTTTTTTTCTTGACTCTCCGGTAGAAACTTTAGGGCACTCTTTGAAGTACTTTGTGTTGGTTTGAATACATGAATCTGAGATTGTGTGATGCATATCGTATAATCATGCCCACGGATACTTGAGGTGACATTGGAGTATCTAGGTGACATTAGGGTTTTGGTTGATTTGTGTCTTAAGGTGTTATTCTAGTACGAACTCTATGATAGATTGAACGGAAATAATAGCTTCATGTTATTTTACTACGGACTCTTGAATAGATGGATCAGAAAGGAAAACTTTGAGGTGGTTTCGTACCCTACAATAATCTCTTTGTTTGTTGTCCGCTATTAGTGACTTTGGAGTGACTCTTTGTTGCATGTTGAGGGATAGCTATATGTTCCAATTATGTTATTATTGTTGAGAGAACTTGCACTAGCGAAAGTATGAACCCTAGGCCTTGTTTCCTAGCATTGCAATACCGTTTACATTCACTTTTATCGCTTGCTACCTTGCTGTTTTTATATTTTCAGATTACAAAAACCTATATCTACCTTCTATATTGCACTTGTATCACCATCTCTTTGCCGAACTAGTGCACCTATACAATTTACCATTGTATTGGGTGTGTTGGGGACACAAGAGACTCTTTGTTATTTGGTTGCAGGGTTGCTTGAGAGAGACCATCTTCATCCTACACCTCCCACGGATTAATAAACCTTAGGTCATCCACTTGAGGGAAATTTGCTGCTGTCCTGCAAACCTCTGCACTTGGAGGCCCAACAACGTCTACAAGAAGAAGGTTGTGTAGTAGACATCAACTGCCCATTTTTACCCATATGGCAAGATAGTCTAGATGACTGAGGGTAGTAGGTACCAATCTTCCATTGCTGAGTGGGCTGAACTGATCCATGCTCCTGCAGAAGCTAAAGATGACACCGATGTCTATGCAAAGCCTAGGAAAGTCACAACTCCATGGCACATATGTACAAGGAGATACCTGATGATGCCTTGGATACTCATAAATTTGGCTCCATCTACTATTTGTTGTCAGGGCTGCCAACCATCAACACCATAATAAGGCATACTCTTTTCCCAAGTCTGGAGATGATAGGGTGATTAGAGGGAACTCAAGCAACTTGCTACACATGTTTTATGTGCCAGAGAAGTTCAAGGTGATGACCTTGATTGTTGAAACAATTAAGAGAACTGCAGCAGATCAAAAGAGGTCATGTGGATATGCCCCACACATTCAGATGCTCATCAACTCCAAGGTGGGCACAAGCACATATCTGCTAGACAGATAGCACCTTCCCCTGAGGCCAAACTTTGAGGACATCACAGTTGTCATGGATGCTTCACATCCTACATCTGTAGAGGCTCAGGAGAAGAGAGAGAAGGCAAAGGCAACAAATATTTCCAAGATGCCAGATGCCTCAGCTGCAAACCTCAATGTCGGATTTCGGGTTCCGTCAGACCCTTGAGGTTCGAACACTGGGGTGCGCGCGGAGATCTCTCCCCTATCAATCTACGTCCGATCCTCTTGTGCGAACTGAGATGAAAGTGATGAACAACACAAGGGACACATGGTTTATACTGGTTCGGGCCACCGTTGTGGTGTAATACCCTACTCCAGTGTGTGGTGTGGTGGATTGCCTCAGGGGCTGATGACGAACAGTACAAAGGAAGAACAGCCTCGCGAGAGGTGTTCTTGAGCTGGTGCGGTTGTTCTACTTAGCCTGTACCGGGTTTCACCTTCCCTTCTTCCCCCTTCTCTCTGGGGTGGCTAGCTCTATTTATAGAGGCCCTGGGCCTCTCCCCGAAATAATGAGCGAGAAGGGCGCCAACAATTGGCCATTTTTAAGGGGAACATCTAGTACAAGTTATCCTGACCAAAGGTGGTCTTCGGCTGCCAAAAGCTCTGGTGGTGACACCGTCTTGGGCTCCACGGTGACCTCCGTCCGGCCGCCCGGCTGGTCTTGGTCTCGTTGCACTAGAATTGTAACCTTTGCCTGATACCTTGGCCTGAGCTTGCCTCCTTTGCACCATAGGGGAAACAAGGACTCTGTGCAGGCCGGCGCCCGCCTGGCGCCCGCCTGGCCTTGATCGTCATGGCTTGCGTCACTGGATCCTCGTGAGGTCCCCTTGCATTGATCTCTCTGCCTCCTCACGAGCCTGCCTGATGAGGCCGCTCCTGAGGAAACTCTCTGTCGTCCACCCCGTGAGGCTTGGACCCTCGCGAGGGTCTTGAGCTTGTGTTGATGAAGATGGGCCATGTTGGGCCCCCACTTGAGCCACGCCGCAGGCCGCAGGTAGGCAAGTCTGGGGACCCCTGTTCCCAGAACGCCGACAGTAGCCCCCAGGCCCAAGGCGCGCGCGGGCTTGGCTTAGCAAAGAAGCGAAGGGGCAAGCGCGAAGCGCCGCAGGCCCTAACAGCCTGCGGCCTTGGGCGCCGCGTGGCGGTTGATTGGACGTGGGCGTCTGCGCTTCCCACGACGCCTCGGCGATTGCACGACTTGACAAGTCCCTGCATGCAGAGATACGGGTCATGATTACCTGTGATCATGGTGCTCGGCGGTTGGTCTTCTCCGGTTATAAGTACGGGGCTGCATGTGCTCCGCCAGTTCGCCCCTTTCTGCTTCTCCTCCTCTTCTCCTTGGCCACTCGCAGTTCTCATGGCTCCGAAGAGGTTCTCAGTCGTAGAGAAGGGAAAGGCCTGCCAGGCAGGGCCCGACTTCTCCCCGGGCAAGCGCGGCCGCGGTCGCCCTCGCAAGCATCCCGTCGTCCCCGTAGCGGCTTCCCGGGGCCACGGAGGCGGTTCCCTGCATGGTGGTGAGCGCTCGGCTGCCGAGGGGAGGCATGCCGTGACCGCGTGGCCCCCCAGGCCGCGCTTTCGCTCGGCGGAGGTGCTGCCGGAGTTCGTTGTGTGGTCGGCTGACCCGACCAACACCCGGCTCCAGCTCCCCCGCTTCTTCATTGGTGAGCTGCCGGCCAGCGCCCGGTGCGGCTTCTGGCTCCAGGCTGATGGTTGCTGCAGCAGGGCCTTCTGGGCTTCGCTGGAGGTCTCCCCTTCTGGAAACGGAGCCCTAACTCGTGGCTGGCAAACGTTTGCCCGTGCACGCGGCCTGAGCCAGCGGTGCACCCTGCACTTCAAGTTCGATGGCGACGCCACCCTCTACGTGAGGGTGTTTGGGGAGGATGGTCTCCGCGCGGGGTGCTGCCCCGAAGATGGTGACCGCGGCCGCCCGCCCAGCCCCGGCACCGACCAGGATGAAGACGGCGCCAGGCGTGCTGGTGGCGGTGCCCGGGGCTCGCCAAGTTTCGGCGACTCTCCCTCAGGCAGCAGCTCCTCCAGCGGTGGCCGCAACCAGCCCCTGCGCCATCGCGCCCGCCTGGGTGAAGGCAGTGGGTCCACCCGCCGCCTCGCCCCGGTGAAGCGAGAGGGGGCGTCCGTCTGAGCCCCAGGAGCAGCCCGAGCCTTTGCTGTAGGTTGGTGTAGGACAGGTCGTGCCCATTTTGTTTCCTTCCTTTCCTGCGTAATAAGAAGGTAGTACAGGGCCCCGTGGGGGTGTGTTAGAACTGTTGTTGTCAACTATCGCGTTGCTTTTGCCATTTCCGCGCTATGTTTCTGTGATGCGTGCCCATGTGTGGGAGTCATTTGAGTTTGGTGGAGCTTGACGCGGCCCTTGCCTCCCAAGGCTGAGGCCTCGCCGTGAGCTTCAAGCCCTGCAAAGATTAGTTAGAGGGGCAACCTTTGATCCCGGCAGCGGGGGCGATCAGCCCAGGTCCTGCGTTCGCGTCGCGATGCCCGTGAGGCATGGACGGGGAGGGGTACTCCTACAGAGGACTCAGGCAGGAAAACCCCCGACGATCGGGGCAGAAGACACTCGCGAGGGCGCCCGCGATCATCCTTCGCGAGACTTGTGCGAGAGAAAACGAGGCGAGTAGATGAAAAAGACAGAGAGCCACAAGCCAGGAACGCCAACAAGTCCAATAAGACTTCAAATGGGAATAAACACGCCAGCTGCAGAAAGCAAATGAAAAAGCCGCGTCCGGCACCTATTCTAGTCTTCGACGTCTTCTCACCAGCGCGGAGCTAAGTCCTGCCACTGGGCGTGGGCGGGAGCCCCCGAGGACCATGGGCGACACTCCGGAGACTCCGGGGCGTGTACAACCCCACTCATTATTACGTGAGAGTGTCAGGGGCGGCGAGCTTCACAGGCGTTTGCCTTCTTCACAGGCACCAGGCCTTTCCCAAAACGCGATAGCTTCACAGGCATTGGCCTTCTTCACAGGCACCGGGCCTTTCCCAAAACGCGATAGCTTCACACGCATTGGCCTTCTTCACAAGCACCGGGCCTTTCCCAAAACGCGATAGCTTCACAGGCATTGGCCTTCTTCACAGGCACCGGGCCTTTCCCAAAACGTGATAGCTTCACAGGCATTGGCCTTCTTCGCAGGCACCGGGCCTTTCCCAAAACGCGATAGCTTCACAGGCATTGGCCTTCTTCACAGGCACCGAGCCTTTCCTAGGCGCTAGGCCTCGCTCAGGGGTAGAACTTCCGGAGATGTTGAATGTTCCACGCGTTCTGGATGGGTGCTCCCTTCGGAGTCTCCAAGCACGCGGAGCCAGACCTGGAAACAAGAACAACCTTGAATGGGCCTTCCCACATGGGAGAGAGCTTGTGTAGCCCCTCCTTGGATAGAACCCGTTTGAGCATGAGATCCCCTACCTCGAGGGTCCTAGGGCGGATGTTGCGGCAGTGTTATCGTCGTAGCGCCTGTTGATACCTTCCCACTCGCAGTGCGGCTTCTCGACGGCTTTCCTCCCCCAGCACGTGATCTGTCCCCCGCATGGCATCCTGCTGAGCCTCGTCAAACGCTAGGACCCGTGCGGAGCGACACCTGACCTCGTGAGGGAGAACAACCTCTGCTCCATAGACGAGGAAGAACGGGGTCTCGCCAGTCGGCTTGGTCGCTGTCGTGCGGATGGACCACAGCACGGGCTGGAGTTCATCGTACCAGCCCCTGCCACAGGCCTCCAGCTTCTTCTTGAAGGTCTTGGCCTTGAGGCCCCTCAGGACCTCTGCATTGGCTCGTTCAGCCTGGCCATTGCTCCGGGGGTGTGCTACCGAAGCGTAGCATATCTGCGTTCCAAGGTTAGCACAGTACGTTTTGAAGAGATTACTGGTGAATTGCGAACCGTTGTCAGTGATGATGCGGTTAGGAACCCCAAACCGGCTCACGAGGCCCTTGATGAACTTGACTGCCGAGCCTGCCAGGATTGTGCGAGCAACTTCCACCTCGGCCCACTTGGTAAACTTGTCCACAGCGACGTAGAGGTAGCGATAGCCCCTTGGCGCCCGAGGGAACGGGCCTAGAATGTCCAACCCCCAAACTGCGAACGACCATGAGAGGGGTATGGTCTGTAGACCTCCCGCAGACTGATGGATCTGTTTAGCATGAAACTGGTAGGCCTCGCAAGCCTTCACCAGCTCAACGGCGTCGTTGAGTGCTGTGGGCCAGTAGAACCCGCTGCGGAACGCCTTGCCGACAAGGGTTCGTGACGACGAGTGGTGCCCACAGTCTCCACCGTGTATGTCCGCCAGCAGCTCCTTTCCTTGCTCCCTGGAGATGCAACGCTGGGACACGTCGTTTGGCCGCTTCCTGTAGAGCTCGCCGTCCTGAATGCAATAAGCCGTGGCGTGCCGTGCTACATGCTCCGCCTCCTCCTCCTCTTTCTCCGGCAGAATCCCTTGCATCAGGTAGTCCTTGAGCTCCAGGATCCAACATCCCTCCTGAGGCTCCAACTCCAGGAGCAGGCGCACTCCTGAGGCCGGGCCGCAGACCGGAGCTCCCGAGGCAGGCCGCTGAGGAGGCTCCTCCCTTGGTTGTGCCGTTCCTGTCAGCAACGGCACCGCCGAGGGCTTGAAGAGCCGCTCCTCGAAGACGCTAGGCTCCTGCGGCAGCCGCCTAGACGCCCTCTTGGCAATGTTGTCAGCCTCCTGATTGGTGCCGTGGGGCACATGCTGCAACTCCAGCCCCCAGAACTGTTTCTCCATCCTGCGAACTTCAGCGAGGTAGGCCTCCATATGCTCTTCCTTCGGCTCGTATACCTTGTTGGAGAAGTTGACGAGGAGCTGTGAATCTCCCTTGATGGTGAGGCGCTTTACCCCTAAGGCGATCGCAGCTTTCAAGCCCGCTATCAGACCTTCTTACTCTGCTATGTTGGTGGAGACCTTCTCTCTGTGCTGGAAGCAGAGTTGCACGGCATAGTAGAGTTTGTCCTAGGTGGGGGATACGAGTACCGCGCCAGCTCCCGCGCCGTGCCGGGAGAATGCCCCATCGAAGTACATGACCCAACCGTCTGGCGCTTTGCTTCCTGGGGAGAGTGACCGGTCTTCACCTGCCTCGAGACACAGTGCTTCTGTCCATTCTGCCATGAAATCTGCCAGTGCGGCTCCCTTGATGACTCTGGTCGTACTAAATTCCAGCTGAAACGCTTGCAGTTCGATGTTCCACTCTGCGACCCTTCCAGCTGAGTTGGGGCTCCTGAGTACCCTTTCCAAGGGGTATGTGGAGACGACCTTGATGGGATGGCCCTGGAAGTAGTGCCGCAATTTGCGTGAGGCCACCAATAGCGCGAGGAGGAGCTTTTGAGGCATGGGGTACCGCGCCCTTGCGTCCTGTAGCACCGTGCTGACGAAGTACACGGGATGCTCGGCGAGATTGAGGGTGTCTGCGCAGCATGCGTTCTCCAGTGGTCGGGGCGCCTCCTGAGGGGATGGAGCCCCCAGCGGTTGGTCGTCTGAAGAGGCCTCTCCTCCCCCAGGTGCGTCCTCCTGGCGCGGCCGTTCCTCTCCGGCTGCGGTTGTGGTCCTCGCGAGGCCCTCCTGGCCTTGCTCTGCCTCGGTCTGGGCGGTTGATGTGGCCCCTGCTCGGCGCTCTTCCCTGGCCGCCACCAAGGCTGCGCTAGTGGAGTAAGGGTTGGCCGCGAGGTAGAGCACCAAGGGTTCCTGAGGGCGTGGTGCCACCATCACTGGTGGGCTGGTGAGGTACCTCTTGAGATCCTGGAACGCCTTGTCGGCCTCTTCAGTCCATTCGAAGGGGCACTTCTTCTTCATCAGCTTGAAGAAGGGCAACGCTCGTTCCCCCAGCTTGGAGATGAAGTGCCCCAACGCAGTCACGCGCCCAGTGAGCTTCTGTATTTCCCTGAGGGTCGTTGGCGGGCTCATGTCCTCGACCGCCTTGACCTTCTCTGGGTTGGCCTCGATGCCCCTATGGGACACGAGGAAACCCAGGAGCTTGCCGGAGGGGACTCCGAACACGCACTTCTCCGGGTTGAGTCGTAGATCCACTTCATTGAGGCTCGCAAAGGTTTCCTCCAGGTCCTGAATCAGGGTTTTTGCCTCTCGAGACTTCACCAAGATGTCATTGACATAAGCCTCAACGTTCCTCCCGAGCTGCCGGCCTAAGGCAATGTGCATCAGCCGCTGAAAGGTTGCGCCTGCGTTGCGCAACCCAAATGGCATGCACATATAGCAGTATACCCCGCACTGGGTTAGGAAGGCCGTCTTCTCCACGTCTTCCACCGCCATCTTGATCTGATGATAGCCTGAGAAGGCATCCAGGAAGCACAACAGGTCGCATTCTGCGGTGGAGTCGACGATCTGGTCAATGCGGGGGAGCGGAAATGGGTCCTGCGGGCAGGCTTTGTTGAGGTTGGTGAAGTCGACACACATGCGCTCCTTCCCCCCTTCTTTGGCACGACAACAGGATTAGCCAGCCAATCGGGGTAGCAGACCTCGCGGATAACCCCTGCCGCTTCCAGTTTCCGGGTCTCTTGAACGATGAAAGCCTGTTTCTCGGTGGACTGCCTCCTTGCCTTCTGCTTCACGGGGCGTACGTTGGGGCACACGTTGAGGTGATGCTCGATCACATCTCTCGGGACTCCTGCTAACTGATCAGGTTCCCATGCAAACACCTTCTTGTTCGCGCGCAGGAATCCGATCAGGGCCTTCTCCTGCTCGGGCTCAAGATTGGCCCCTATAGTGAAGGTGGCGCCGGTGGACCCATCCTCGTCAAATGGTACTTGCTTGATTTCCGCCTTGTCCTGGGTGAATAGGTGCTTCTTTTTAGCTGGCGCAGCCCCCTTGGGCTCGAGGGCGTCGGTGCTGGCGGGCTGTGCCACCGCGGTAGCCCTGAAGGCCAGTCGGAGCACCTGTAGCGTGTCCTTTGTATCCCCCGACACGGTAAGGACGCCGCTGCTCCCGGGCATCTTCATGAGGTTGTATGCCGGGTGAGTCGCCGCCATGAACTGGGCCAAGGCGGGGTAGCCGAGGATGGCGTTGTACGGGAGGCCGATGGGGGCAATGTCGAAGTCGGTCAGCTCCGTGCGGAAGTTGTCGTAGGTGCCGAAGGTCATCGGGAGGCGGATCTGCCCCAAGGAGGCGGTGGAGCCGGCTCCGACGCCTGTGAAGGGCCTGCTGGGTTGGAGCCGCCCCGGTGGTACTTGTAGGAGGCTGAAGGCCTCCACCGAGAGCACGTTGAGGCCGGCGCCACCGTCGATGAGGGTTCTGGTGACGGCCACTTGGCAGATGGTGGGGGTGCACAACATCGGGAGCGCGCCCGAGCCGGAAGGGTTGAAGGGGAGGTCACCCGAGTCGAAAACCAGATCAGCCTGGGGCGCCGCCCAGCTCGGGGGTGCTTCTTGACGCGTGGCGGCTGTGCTGATCTGGCGGGTGAACGGCTTGACGTGGTGGCTCGAGGGCGGCACTTGGGAGCCTCCCAGGAGGGCCGCGACGACGGGCGGCGCTGGCGCGGTGAAACAGGCGAGGAAGAGGCTGCGCAGCTCTTCCAAAGAGGTCACGGAAGCCGTCGGTAGGTGGAAGAGCCACATGCGCGGGACACCGGTGAGGGCCATGGGTAGCCAGTTGGCCATTACCCGGTCGCCGCCCCTGGCTCTGAGGACGGCTTCCTCGTACGCCAGCAGGAAAACCAGCAGGTCTGCCGCACCGTCGTAGCGCGGCGGCATCTGGGGCTTGAACTTGTGCGGCCATTGCACCTGCCGCAGGGTGGGGGCCAAGGCCGGGAGCCCCCTGGCCCCTGCACTGGCGTCTGCTGTCAGGGCCGGCAGCGCGTCGTCCGCCATGGGTGCGGAGCGCAGTGTTGACGGAGAGCGGGTCGTCGGAAGGAAGGAAGGATTCCGGCGCACCCCTACCTAGTGCGCCAAATGTCGGATTTCGGGTTCCGGCAGACCCTTGAGGTTCGAACACTGGGGTGCGCGCGGAGATCTCTCCCCTATCAATCTACGTCCGATCCTCTCGTGCGAACTGAGATGAAAACGATGAACAACACAAGGCACACGGGGTTTATACTGGTTCGGGCCACCGTTGTAGTGTAATACCCTACTCCAGTGTGTGGTGTGGTGGATCGCCTCAGGGGCTGATGACGAACAGTACAAAGGAAGAACAGCCTCGCGAGAGGTGTTCTTGAGCTGGTGCGGTTGTTCTTCTTAGCCTATACTGGGTTTCACCTTCCTTTCTTCCCCCTTCTCTCTGGGGTGGCTAGCTCTATTTACAGAGGCGCTGGGCCTCTCCCCGAAATAATGAGCGGGAAGGGCGCCAACAATTGGCCATTTTGAAGGGGAACATCTAGTACAAGTGATCCTGACCAAAGGTGGTCTTCGGCTGCCAAAAGCTCTGGTGGTGACGCCGTCCTGGGCTCCACGGTGACCTCCGTCCGGCCGCCCGGCTGGTCTTGGTCTCGTTGCACTGGAATGGTAACCTTTGCCTGATACCTTGGCCTGAGCTTGCCTCCTTTGCACCAAAGGGGAAACAAGGACTCTGCGCAGCCTGGCGCCCGCCTGGCGCCCACCTGGCCTTGATCTTCATGGCTTGCGTCACTGGATCCTCGCGAGGTCCCCTTGCATTGATCTCTCCGCCTCCTCGCGAGCCTGCCTGATGAGGCCGCTCCTGAGGAAACTCTCTATCGTCCGCCCCGCGAGGCTTGGCCCCTCGCGAGGGTCTTGAGCTTGTGTTGATGAAGATGGGCCATGCTGGGCCCCCACTTGAGCCACGCCGCAGGCCGCAGGCAGGCAAGTCTGGGGACCCTAGTTCCCAGAACGCCGACACTCAAGACCAAGCAGGACCAGCTCAGCTAGCTGCTTGAAGCAAGAGTGAGAATAGAGAAAGGACTAGCCCGCTGACTCAAAATCAAGAAAGTCTTGAGAGGATCATTGAAACAAAATTTTGTGATCTATACTTGAAGGTCACAGAGATCCAGAATGCAGTTGAGCAACTTCAAGAAGAAGCAGAGGACAGGAGAGGAAGAGCTACCACAGAGGCATTTCAGAGAGTTCCTAGAGCAAACTGGTCAGCAGTTGGGCCAGTCAGTGACACAAGAGCTACAAGTTCAGCACCTGCTGCCACTACCCCAGTTGCCCCTCCAGTTGCAACCCCTCCAGCTCCTCAGACATCAGCGAAAGTTTTTGTAGATGTTGTCCTCTTGTCGGGGGTTGGATGCGACATATGCCAAAGGATGGCTTATCATGGTGGGGGCGAGTAGAACGTCGCCGGTGCCTGGAAGCGGGATGAGGCGTAGACATGCACGCCGGCGAAACTTACCCAGCTTCAGGGCTCTTCGGGGAGATAACACCCCTACTGCTGCTCTGCGGGGTCTCCGCATGATCACTCTGGTGAAGGGTATACAAGGTTGCTCCTTGAGCTGTTTCCTAGAGGTAGGAGAAGGCAAGACTAGCTCTCTCCCCCTTTGTGTTCTCTGGTCTAGTGTCTAAAGAATCGAACCCTTTGCATGGGTGCTCCGGGGGGTTTATATAGGCCTACCCCCCGGGGGTACAATGGTAATCCGGATGGGCGCGGGTCCCAGCCGTCTGTCTCTCAGGACGCCGTCTTCTCCGCCGACTACTAGGGCCCGCCGCCTGGTGGGCCCCGCCGACTGACCCGACCACTGTAGCCGTGCTTCTGGTGACGTTGGCTTGGTCATGGGGTCGTGGCAACAGTGCCGCCGCCTGACGGGCGATCACTGTCGCCACAACCCATCTCATCTGGTTAATGGCGTGCGGGGCCCGTGGGAGGAGCCGGCCGACTCCCATGGGATCCGCCCTATGGTGCTCTCGCCGTCTTTGGTCCCCCCGCTGACTAGCGGGACCCGCCGTCTCCAGGCTGTATAGGCGGGCCAACGTGAGAACAGGGTTCCGCCGCTGGGGCGGATGTCAGGGCTCGCATGGCTACAGTGCCGCGCCGGACGGAGATCCCCTTCGGTACGGCGCACTATAGCCATACCCGCCCTTGGTAATCGGGTAGGGGGGGCGTGCTGTGGCCCTCCCCCGTCCCATCTTTCTTCTCGAAGGCAGAGGGTGGTGAAGTCGTGGGCCGAATCCCCATAGTCGGCTTCTCTGGAAGTCGCCAGCTGGGAGTCGGCTCATTTCGTAGTCGTGTCTGGGATTCGGCTGTGAGTGGGTAGTCGGCGGTGCTGCAGCCGACTCCTAGAGGCAGCCCTCCGTCTTGGGATTCTTGAGGGGCGAAGCCTGCCCCGATGTCTTGAAAGGTTCTGGGTCTCGGGTTAGCCTACCCGTGGCCCATTACTCCGACAGTAGTCCCCGAAGCTGGTGAGGCATCAAGGGAGATACGTCGAGGAGCCTCAACAGTTTCTTTCTTCCAGTGGTTGGATCCGGGACTCGCCCGCCGCCTTCCTTTGAACCGACTATTGCGAGGTGAACTCGCTCGAGCCGGCTCCACCAAGCCGTCTACAGAGAGCCAGACTTGTCGAAGGTCGTCTTGCTCCTTAAAGAGTTTGAAAGTCGTGGCGGGATTCAGACGGCGTGCTTGATAAGCCACACGGCCGCCGCCCGCCGCAGACCTACCGGACGGTGCCACGTGGCCGGGCCAGTCTGCCAGCCCACGCGCGTGACGGGACAGGCCCGCAGGAGGGGCCCGCCATTACCGCGCCTCGGCCTTTGAACGGATCTGCTGCGGCCGTGCGGGCGGTTGGGATTCCAGCGCAGTAACTCGTGTGGTAAATCGTGGGGGTCGTGTGGGCATGGGCGCAGTTAATCCCACGACGCCCCCTCGGCTCCTCAGCCTGCAGGCCTATAAGTAGGCGGAGGGAGCGGGGCGGTGAAGCACGCGCGCCCGCTCTTCCTCGTTTCCCTTTGCTTCTTCCTCTTTCTTCTTCCTCCAGCCGCTGCTGCGACGAACCACGTCCTGCTTGCAGCGATGAGCTCATCCTCCGCCGCCGCGCCCGCCGCTGTGCGCTCCGGAGTGTGGGACGGCTCTGAGATCGATGATGACATCATCGAATTCCTCCGCAAGACGCGTCGCCTCCCTGGCGCGAACCTCGTGCAGGCCCGTGCCCCGCCGGCGAAGGAGGTGACGCCGGCGCCGGAGGAGGGCGAGCAGCTCGTATTCCGCTCGCACCTCATGCGCGGCCTGGGGCTGCCGGCGAGCGGATTCTTCCGCTCGTTTTTGGAGTTCCACGGCCTCCAGCCGCACCACCTCACCCCGAACACGGTGGTGCTGCTGGCGGCCTTCACCACTTTGTGCGAGGGTTTCCTCGGCGTTCTCCCCACCATCGAGCTGTGGGGGGAGTTCTTTCAGTCCAAGCTCGGCACGCACGTCGCCGGCTTGCCAGCCCAGTGCGGCGCCTTCATCGCGATGCGGAGAACGGTGGCCGACAACCCATTCCCCGCCATCCAGCTGATCAAGTCGGTGAAGATGTGGCAGCGCTCTTACTTCTACGTGAAGAACGTCACCCCAGAAGGCGACTGGGTCAATCTGCCGGCTTACGAAGCCGACTGGGAGGCTCCCCAGCTGGTCCTACAGCGCCAAGACGCTGACTCCGGCTGGTGCAGCCGCCGTCGCGCGACTCCGAGTGCTGACGCAGTCGGAGGGTCTGACTGGGGCCGACTTGCTGGCCGCCTTAATGGCGCGCCGAGTCCTCCCGCTCCAAGGCCGGCCTCATCTGATCTGTCAGATGAGCGGCCACCGGGACCCCAGTCGGATGTGCACCAAGTACATGCCCCACGCGGAGGTGGCGGACACGATGAATATCATCGCGAACTGCGGCCTCTCGGAGGATTGGCGGTTCGGCATGGAGCCGTACTCGCGCGCCAAAACCCCACCGGTTGTAAGTTGTCTTTCTTCTTCTTCTTTTCCTTTTTGCAGCCGAATCCGACTCCTTATCTTTTTAGCCTTCGAATCAGAATCCTCTCGTCCAGCCCTCGGCCGGCTCCGCGGGGCCGGCCCGCCAGTTCGCCCCCGACCGAGCGGAGAGTGACGTCGACGACCCCGACCTGGGGCCGGCGACGATGGAGGCCGACGCCAACGGAGGCGGCGGAGGAGAGGAAGGCGGCCTCAGGCCGTCGGCCACCTTTGCCGACTGGCCCGTCGGTGACGATGGAGAAGTCGCCCCGCGCCACCAAGCAGGAGCCGGCCACCACGGCGCGAGCTTGTCAGCCGCCTTGGGCGGTCTAGGCGGCGCGAGGAAACGCCGGGCCGGGCCGAGCTCCACTGGTGGCCGGGAGAAGAAGTTCAAGGGGGCGGCCGCCGCGACCAAGCGGGAAGAGGCGGTCACGAGGGCCCAACGCTTCCGCAAGGAAGTGAAGAAGCCGCCGCTGACTTCTGCGTAAGTGCTTTCGTCTTTTGTCTTGTTTTATCTTCTGGTGGATTTTGTCCAGGTCTTTTATATGCTTTCCCTGTTCCAGGGCTCCCCTTTCCCTTGGGAGGGTCACCGCGGCCTCCATCAGGGGGTCGGCAGAGTCGTCTGCCGCCACTCGGCGCATTGACCCCGCCGCCGACCTCTGGGAGGCGACGGAGCAGAACGCGCAGGAGAAGCGCGACGAGGACGAAGCCGCCTGCCGAGAGAAGGCGGAGGCCGAGAAGGCGGCCGCCTCCGCTCAGAAGAAGCTGGAGGAAGCCGAAGCCGCCGTCGTGGCAAAACAGCAGGCCGAAGAAGCCGCGCGCCGCTAGTCGGCGTTGTACGTCATCCCGCTGAACTCGGCGCGGCCGCCTCAGGATTTCACGGAGCAGAACGGGGAAGCCGGCGGCGATCATCCCATCATGCAGAGGGAAGGCGGCGAGGCCTCCGAGTCGGACAGGGTCGTGCCGCTACCGCCGCCTCCACCGCCGTCTGGGAGCGCGCGGGGTGAATTGCCGGCGGACCTTCCGGTGCCGCCGACTAGCGACGAGGCCATGGCGCAGCTGCTCCTCCAAGTCGCCTCGCCAACGCGCCGCCATCTTGAAAAGGCGATTTCGGCGCCACGCCCCCTGGAGGCCGGCGCCGCCAGCTCGGCCATCCCAGACGTCGAGGCAACGAGCGCCGCGCCCGTCGGGTGGGTGCGAGGAGGCAGCACGGGTCCGCTGAACAAGGCGCTCCTGGACGTCCAGGCGAAGTCGCAAGCTGAGGGCAACGCCATCCAGAGCTGCACCAAGGCGTATCTGGCGTCACAAGCAGCCGTCCGGGTATGTTTCTTCTGACTTTGTTTTTTCTTGCTCTTCTCTGTGGGGGCGCACCAGCGCACCCACTGGGTGTAGTCCCCGAGTTCCAGGCCGGCTGCTGAGCAGGCGGGTCGGAACTCCACTGGCGAGTTCGAAATACTTACTCTTGTTTGAAATGTTTATCAGAGGATTATCACAACCTACGGGTCACCACCTTCAACCGCAACGTTGAGGAGCTGGGCAAGCGGACCGCCAATTTGTCGGAGAGCCGGAGTGAGTTTCCTTCTTCGCAGGGGCGCGCTGGTGCACCTGTGGGCTGTAGTCCCCGAGATTCGGGCCGACTGCTGCGCAGTCGGGCCGGATCTTCCTGGCGACCTTCTTGTTTGACGACTTACGTCATTCTTCTTTTTTCTTCAGAGTCCAACGCCGTTCTTTAGGAGCATCTGGGCGCAGCCAACACCGCCTTGCACTCCAAGGAGGTGGAATGCAGCAAGCTCGTCACGGAGCGCGACCTGCTGTGTGCGCAGTTGGCGGAGCAGAAGGAGCTGCTCAAGAAGGCGCAGGAGGAGGCGGAGAAGAAAGAGACTGAACTCTTGGCCGAGTTCGAGACCGAGCGCTCCTCCTGGACCGACAAGGAGGCGATGCTGACCTCCGGCTTCCACGAGATTGAGGACATCGTTGATGGTGAGTTTTCTTTACTCTCTTTCTTTGAGCAGCCGACTGTAGGTCGGGCCGACTCTAACTTTTTCTAACATGCTTCTTTTTGTCTTGGCAGACTTCTTCCCGGGCCACACACAAGCTGCTACCCAAGCCATCGAGGCCGATCGCGAGGCGCGGAGAGCAGCTGGCGAGGAGGTTGCTGCCAATGCCCCCCGGACCCTTGATGAGCAGCTTCTGAGCATCGAGCCTCGCCTGCGGCTGGCTCATCGGATGCTGCGCCGGCTTCAACGTGTCAGCGCCCAGGCGATTGCTGCCTTGTGGCTAGACATGCCGATTCTGCGCACCCCCAGCCGGACTGCCGACTGGCTGGAGGTCGCAGCAGGCCGTCTGGAGGCTTGGAAAGGCTCCTCGGCACGGGCTGGAGCGCGTCAGGCCTTGGAGTTCGTCAAGGCGTGGTATCCAGACCTGGACCTGGACCAGCTGGCCACGCTCCGGACCGAGGCCCAGCCGGAGCTGGCAGCCGTGGAGGACGCCCTTGTCAAACGCGCCGCGGCGATCGCCGAGTACGCCGATACCAACGTCTTCGTTCCTGAGCGAGCTGACAACGGCGAGGAGGCACCGCCGGAGTGGTTTGAGATGAACCCGGACTACGACGAGGACTCGGCGGAGGTGATCGGCTCTGGTGCCGAGGAGGGAGGCGAGGCGGAGGTCGGAGGCGAGATGGAGGCGCTAGAAGACGGAGCGGGCAATCAGCCTCAGCTCGACCGCGCCTCCAGCAACGAGTCGTGCCCAACCGAGCCGACTGCCGCTGGAGGCGGTCAAGCCGAGACTGCTCAGCCGGCCGCCCCAACGTCCGACACCGCCATCTCCTCTGAGCCTCCAAACCCGTCTGCTGCTTCATAGGCCGCCGCCTTGTCTTTACTTATCTGCTTTATTAGTTTCTCGAAGGACCTTGTTAATTCGCACAATTCCACCCATGGGGTGTATTTTGAACTTCCGTTCGAGGATTCGGCCGAGGGCCTATGTTATGTAAATATTTATCTAGCTTCTATCATTTCTTGCTTATTGCTCTTTTGGCTTTTTCCTTTGCCGCCTTCCCTTAGATGTCGTCTTTGCCAGTCGGACAGCTGCTCTGCGGACTGCCGCTGGATCAAATACTTGGCTACTTTGGGAAGGCAAGTACTTAGCCATTCTAGAGTTTTCTTAGCAAGTCGGATAGAAAACGGCAAGCCGACTACTCAAGAGTCGGTTTTGCGAGGAACGGCTGGAAATCCGGCTTAAGCTATGTTTACGCTTTGAGTCCTTAGCCATTTTTCATGTGGGCGCCCCTTCTTCCTTACTCCTGCCCACCAGACAGTCGCTCTGTGAGCTGCGGCTTCTGACAGGAGACGGCTTAGGCGCCACACACTACTTGTCCGACTGCAGGAAGCGTTTTCATAGCGCAAGATGGCGAGTCCCCGGGCCAACTAGTCGAGCCCGGTGCCAAGCGGCATAACAAAGAGTAGAATACTCGGAGGCATAATACTTATCATACAGATAACAGAAAGGGCAGTCCCCGAGCTCGTCTCGGGGGGCCCGAAGTCTTGGTACTTCAATACAAAAGGGTAGCGTGGTACATACTCCATCAACTGTAAAATCTTCGGAGAAGATTTGCGTTCCATGGTCGTTCCATCTCTTTGCCGGAGTCATCCCTCTTGCGTGCTCGGGGCTTATGAGCATTGATCAGGTAGTAGGAGTCGTTGCCCAGCACTTTGCTGATGATGAAGGGGCCTTCCCAAGGCGCCGACAACTTGTGCTGGCCGGCTGTTCGCTGGATCAGTCGGAGCACAAGGTTGCCCTCTTGGAAAGATCTCGGCCTGACCTTCCTGTTGTAGTATCGGCGCAGGCTCTGCTGGTAGATGCTGGACCGGCTGAGTGCCAACAGCCGGCCCTCTTCCAGCGGATCGACGCCATCTTGTCGTGCTTCTTCTGCTTCCTCCTTGGTGTACATCGTGACTCGCGGGGAGTCGAACTCTATATCCGTAGGGATGACGGCTTCAGCACCGTAGACGAGGAAGAAGGGCGTGAAGCCGGTCGACTTGTTTGGAGTCGTGCGCATACTCCAGAGGACGGCTGGCAACTCGTCAAGCCAACAGCCGGCCGAACGCTCCAGCTGTCCGATCAGCCGAGGCTTGATGCCGGACAGGATGAGGCCATTCGCCCGCTCCACCTGGCCGTTTGACTGCGGATGGGCAACGGACGCTAAGTCCAGTCGGATGCCCTGCGTCATGCAGAAACGGGCCAAAGCGCCTTTGGCAAAGTTGGTGCCGTTGTCGGTGATGATGCTGTGCGGTATGCTGTACCGAATTGTGATGTCGGAGATGAAAGTCACGGCAGTCGGACCATTCAACTTCTTGATGGGCTTCACTTCTATCCACTTGGTGAACTTTTCCACTGCGACAAGTAGGTGAGTTAGGCCACGTCGTGCCGTCTTGAATGGTCCCACCATATCCATGCCCCAAACTGCAAAGGGCCAGGCGATTGGGATGGTCTTGAGCGCAGAAGCCGGCTGATGCGGCTTGGAACGGAACTTCTGGCACCCCTTGCATTTCTGGACCAACCCTTTGGCCTCTTCTAGGGCAGTCGGCCAGAAGAAACCGTGCCGGAAAGCTTTGGCGACGAGTGCTCTTGAGGCCGCATGGTGGCCGCACTCGCCTTGATGGATGTCTCTGAGAATTGCTTGTCCTTGCTCCGGCTCGACGCAGCGCTGGTAAACACCAGTGACGCTGCGCCTGACTAGCTCTCTGTTGACTATGGTGTATGCTGGCGCCCGGCGTTGTACTTGCCGAGCCAAGGTTTCATCAGTTGGCAGCTCCTTGTTCACCATGAATTTGAGGATGGGCTGTGCCCATGAGGGTGCTGCTATTTCTTCAACCGTCAGAACTGCGACTTGGACGAGGGCGGCTGGGCTGGGAGGCGGCGGGCTGGAGTCTGCGGCCGCTTATTGGATCAACGAAGTCCCCGGGCCGACTGGTGCGGTCCCCGGGCCGACTGGTGCAGTCCCCGAGCCGAGCTCTGGAGTCTTTTGTCTGGTCGCCGCAGTCCCCGGGCCGGGTTTTGAAGTCCCCGGGCCGGCTTTGACTGCGGCGTTCTTGGAGTCATCTGCAAGGATCTTTGTGCCGTCTGCTGGGGCTCTTGAGCTGGATCCGACTTCTTCAGGAGGAGCCGGCACAAAAATGGAATCTGACTCTGGTGAAGGCTTGATGGACGGCTTGAGGAGGCGCTGAAGAGCGACGCCAGATGGTATTGCTTGGCGGGTGGAGCCGATTCGTGCGAAAGTATCTGCTTGGTCGTTGTTGTTTCTTGGCACGTGGAGGTACTCGCACCCCTCGAAATATCCGCTGAGTTGCTGCACAAAGAAGCGGTAGCTTGCCATGTTTGCGTCCTTGGCGTCCCAGTCGCCAGATGACTGCTGGACCACCAAGTCGGAGTCGCCATAACACAGGATCCGGCGAATTCCAAGCTCTTTGGCAAGCCGGAGCTCGTGAATGAGCGCCTCATACTCAGCGACGTTGTTGGAGGCGGTGAAATGGATCTGCAGCGCATACTTGAGCTTGTCGCCTTTAGGAGAAGTGAGAACAACACCGGCTCCCAAGCCAGTGCGCATCTTGGAGCCATCAAAATGCATCCGCCAATGGGTGGAGTCGGGCGCTGGTGGCAGGTACTGGGTCTCGGCCCAGTCGACAAGGAAGTCGGCCAGTGCTTGCGACTTGATGGCGGTGCGGGGTTGATAGTAGATCGTGTAGGGGGCCAACTCTATGGCCCATTTGGCCACTCGGCCAGACGCATCTCGGCTTCCAATGATCTCGGCTAGTGGGGCTGTGCAGACCACAGTGATTGGATGCTCTTGGAAATAAGGCTTTAGCTTCTTGGCGGCAAAGTGCACACTGTAACACATCTTCTGGTAGTGGGGGTAGTTCTGCTTGGAGGTCAACAGTACTTCGCTCAGGTAATATACCGGTCTCTTGACAGGTAGTGCCTTGCCTTCCTCCTTGCGCTCAACTACGATGACTGTGCTGACTACCCGGCTGGTGGCGGCGATGTACAGGAGCATGGGCTCTTTGGGAGTCGGAGCCGCCAACACAGGGGGAGTAACCAACATCTTCTTCAGCTGGAGAAAGGCCTCGTCCGCCTTGTGGTTCCACTCGAAAAAATTGGTCTTCTTCATGAGCTGGTTCAAGGGGAGAGCTTTCTCGCCCAGCCGACTGATGAACCAGCTGATGGATGCCAGACAGCCAGTGAATTTTTGCACATCCAACAGTCGGCTGGGTACCTCCATCCTCTCGATGGCCTTGATCTTCACGGGGTTGCACTCTATGCCGCGTTCGGAGACCAGGAAGCCAAGGAGTTGGCCGGCTGGTACTCCGAAGACGCACTTCTAGGGGTTGAGCTTGATCTGGAATCGGCGCAGGTTTTCAAAGGTCTCCTTGAGGTCTTCCAGCAGAGTTCCGCGCTTTTCCGTCTTCACCACCACATCATCCACATAGACGTGGGCATTTCTGCCGAGTTGCTTGAGGAGGCACTTCTGCATGCAATGATGAAAGTTGGCGCCGACATTCCTCAAGCCGAACGTCATGGTCAGGTAGCAGAAGGCTCCAAACGGCGTGATGAAGGCGGTTTTCAGTCTGTCTGCCGGGTCCAGCTTGATCTGGTGATATCCTGAATAGGCATCTAAGAAGCTCAACAGCTCGCATCCAGCTGTGGAGTCTATCACCTGATCGATTCTCGGCAAAGCAAACGGGTCCTTGGGGCAGGCTTTGTTGAGGCTTGTGTAGTCAATACACATCCGCCACTGCTTGTTCTTCTTCAGCACTAAGACTGGGTTTGCTAGCCACTCTGGAAAAAACACTTCCATGATAAAGCTGGCTGCAAGGAGCCAGGCGATCTCTTCTCCAACAACTCTTCTTTTCTCTTCTGACAGGCGGCGCAAGGGCTGCCTGACGGGCTTCACATCAGACCGAACGTGTAACTTGTGCTCGGCGAATTCCGTCAGTACACCCGGCATGTCTTTGGGGGACCATGCAAAGATGTCCCGATTCTCACGGAGGAAATCAACGAGCTCGCCTTCCTATTTGCTGTCAAGGTTTGCACCTATGACAGCGTACCTCTCCGGGTGCTCTGGGTCCAAGGGTATCTTCTTCGTCTCCTTTGCTGGCTTGAACGAGCCCTCAGCTTCCGACTCCTTGGGGTTGGGCGACATCTCTGGCTGCTTGCCGGCCATCGCCACAACCCGATCAAGAAGCCGCTTCTCTGCTGCGATAACCAGGGACTCGGCCAGCCGGCTGCTCTCCGTCGCGCAAGCGGACGACTTTATGTAGTCGCCGGCTATAGTCAGAATCCCCTTGGAACTCGGCATCTTCATCTTGAGGTAGGCGTAGTGGGGGACCGCCATGAACTTGGCCAAAGCAGGTCGGCCAAGCAGCGCATGGTACGGGCTCTCAAGGTCCACCACTTCAAACCAGACTAGCTCTCGGCGGAAATGACTCTTGTCTCCAAAGAGGACATCTATCAAAATCTTGCCGATTGGGGAGCAGGAAAGGCCAGGGACAATGCCATGGAAAACAGTCCGGCTGCTCTGAAGCTGTCTTTGCTTGATTCCTAATTTCTCCATGGTATCCTTGTACAGGATGTTGATGCTGCTGCCTCCGTCTATCAGCACTCGTAAGAAACGAGCGGCCCGCTTATCGGTGGCAAAGGTGGCCTCCAAGACCAAGGCGTAGGAGCCTGGGATCGGCATCACCTCTGGGTGATCAGCTCTGCTCCAGCTAATAGGCTTCTCGGACCAATGCATGAACTCTGGGGTGTCCGACGCCACTGCGTTCACCTCTTGCTACTGCAGCCGCTTGCTGCGTTTGTCGTCTGCCACACTGGTAAATACCACATAGGCCCCATGCTCTTCTGGGTACTCGTCTTGTACTGCGCCGACTGGCCTGGCAGCCGGCTGCTGGGGTGGAGGCGAAGGCGGCTGCCCAGCAGGCGGAGGAGGCATCAGGTCGTCTCCCTTGGCAATCCTGGTGAGCTAGTGACACTTTCGGGTGGTGTGATTTGACGGCTTCGCGCCGCTGTGAAACTTGCATGGGCCATCTAGAGTTTGCTCGTAGGAGAAAGCCGGCAACCAGTTGGACTTGCCGCCCTTCTGCCGCTTGGGCGGAGGCTGCCCCTCCGGCTGCTGGTCTTCAACTATCGCCACCTGCCGGCTACTGGAAGCTAGCTGTGGGGCCTTGTGCTTGAGGTCGTTCTGCTGCTGTCGCCGACTGGCGTCTCCGGCCGGAGTTTTGGGAGCCTCAGGGGCCACTTTGCCGGCTGTGCTAACTTGTATCTCCGTCTTCATGGAAGAGTCGGCTGTGGCGTACTTGTCTGCTATGATCAGCATCTCGTCTAGGGTCTCTGGCTCGTCACAGAGGAGCTTGTGCTTGAGGAGGGTGCCTTCTCTGCACCCGGCGGTGAAGTACTCGATGGCCTGCACCTCGTGCACGCCCTCGCAGGAGTTTCGGAGCTAGGCCCAACACGTGAGGTAGTCGCGAGTCGACTCGTTGGGGCCCTACACGCACAAGGAGAGCTGGCGAGGCTTGGGAGGCCGCTTGTACGTGCTTGTAAAGTTGCGGACGAAAGCTTCTGTGAAGTCGACCCAGCTGTTGATGCTGCGGGGCTTCAGGCTATTCAACCATGTCCGGGTCGTGCCCTGGAGCATGAGTGGAACGTACTTCACGGCAACACGCTTGTTGCCGCTTGCTATGTCGACGGCCATGGCGTAGTCAACCAGCCAATCTTCCGGCTTCACGGAGCCGGTGTACTTGGGAGTATCTCTGGGGAGAGTGAACCCTTTGGCAAAGGGCTCATCTCGGATGCGGGGGCCGAAACACGGCGGACCCAACTCGTCTTCTTCTTCCAGCACCAGGGATCGGTGGAATCGGTCGATCCGGTTGCGGGCATCATTCTCTCCGACTCCTTCTCGGCGGCCGAGGCGACCACCGAGAGTCGGATGCTCAACGGGTGGCGGGGAGACTCGCCTTTCTCTTCGAGGTGGAGGAGGCAGATAGTCGTCCCGCCGCTCCACTGCTCTCGGGTGGCCGTCTTGGTCGCGCTCGATGGTGATGTGAGTCCGACTGCGACTAGTAGCCGGATCCTTGTCTTTCCTCCCACGGACGCCGCCAGTCGGCGTCCGAGATGTCGCGCCTTGATCTCAGTGGGGTGGCAGGTCGTCGTTCTGTCGTTGCGGCGCCTCAGTGTGGCAGTCGGCCGCGTTCTGCGCGGTAGCCGCGTCGAGGAGCCACTGGACACGCTCTATCATCAGTCGGCGCTCTTCGCCTTCGAGGTTGTCCAACTCGTCTGCCGCCGCCTGGGCGGCTCGGATGTTCTCTGCGGGCGTGGCGTACACGGGGCGATTGGCCCCGAACATGCTGGCGATGTCCGCGCCGCGTTGCCGGACCGCGCCTAGGCGGCTAGGCCCCGCTGGGGCTGGCGAGCCGCCCACAGCGCGATCCATCTCGCGCTGGTAGGCTTCTGACAAGCGTCTCATGCTTGCCAACTTCTTCGCGCCTTCGACGAGCTGGAGGTGGCGTGCCTCCAGCGTCTCGGCGTCAGCGTCCTCTGGAATGGGTGCATCCAGGTCTTGTAGTGCCGCATTGAGCGAGTCATGAGCCCCGTCGTCGGAGTGCTCGGCATGGCCGATGACGAGCACTTCTGTGACGGTGCTTCCGCCGCTCTTCGCGCGAGGGAGCGGCTCGTCGTAGACTACCACGTTGGTAGGGAACGCGTCGAGCAACGCGGTGTCGGAATCGACCAGCATCGGGTCAGTGGAGCCTACGGACTCCAGGTCAGCGGTGGGCTCGCCGGCAACGTGGAGTCCGTCGAGGAGGCCCGCGAGAAGGCTCTGGGGGCCGCCGGTGCCTGCGTCGGACGCAGGCTCGTCGGAGAGGCGAACCTCGCCGACAAGTTTGGCAAGGCAGCTGACCGCACAGGCGATCTCAGCGCTGTGCAGCGCGTCGGTGCAGACTTCCTCTGGCATGTCGGGCTGGCTGCGCTCGCCAGGGAGGAAAAGGGTTCCCGTCCAGAGCAGGTCTCCGGACGACGGTGCACCTCACCCCACGGTGGGCGCCAAATGTCGGCGGTTGGATGCGACATATGCCAAAGGATGGCTTATCATGGTGGGGGCGAGTAGAACGTCGCCGGTGCCTGGAAGCGGGATGAGGCGTAGACATGCACGCTGGCGAAACTTACCCAGCTTCAGGGCTCTCCGGGGAGATAACACCCCTACTACTACTCTGCGGGGTCTCCGCATTATCACTATGCTGAAGGGTATACAAGGTTGCTCCTTGAGCTGTTTCCTAGAGGTAGGAGAAGGCAAGGCTAGCTCTCTCCCCCTTTGTGTTCTCTGGTCTAGTGTCTAAAGAATCGAACCCTTTGCATTGGTGCTCCGGGGGGTTTATATAGGCCTACCCCCCGGGGGTACAATGGTAATCCGGCTGGGCTCGGGTCCCAGCCGTCTGTCTCTCAGGCCGCCGTCTTCTCCGCCGACTACTGGGGCCCGCCGCCTGGTGGGCCCCGCCAACTGACCCGACCACTGTAGCCATGCTTCTGGTGACGTTGGCTTGGTCGTGGGGTCGTGGCAACAGTGCCGCCGCCTGACGGGCGATCACTGTCGCCACACCCCATCTCATCTGGTTAATGGCGTGCGGGGCCCATGGGAGGAGCCGGCTGACTCTCAAAGGCCGACTCTCACGGGATCCGCCCTATGGTGCTCTCGCCGTCTTCGGTCCCCCCGCTGACTAGCGGGACCCGCCGTCTCCAGGCCGTACAGGCAGGCCAACGTGGGAACAGGGTCCCGCCGCTGTGGCGGATGTCAGGGCTGGCATGGCTACAGTGCCGCGCCGGACGGGGATCTCCTTCGGTACGGCACACTGTAGCCATACCCGCCCTTGGTAATCGGGTGGGGGGGCCGTACTGTGGCCATCCCCCGTCCCGTCTTTCTTCTCGAAGGCAGAGGGTGGTGAAATCACGGGCCGAATCCCCATAGTCGGCTTCTCTAGAAGTTGCCAGCTGGGAGTCGGCTCATTTCATAGTCGTCTCTGGGATTCGGCCGTGAGTGGGTAGTCGGCGGTGCTGCAGCCGACTCCCAGAGGCGGCCCTCCGTCTTGGGATTCTTGAGGGGCGAAGCCTGCCCCGATGTCTTGAAAGGTTCTGGGTCTCGGGTTAGCCTACCCGTGGCCCATTACTCCGACACCTCTCCACGCCATCTTCGCACACCGGAGCTCCCGGAGATCGTGCTTAGAGTGCCGCATAGCACTATGCATTTTCAAGCTTTTTGGTAACTTGTTGCGGAAGGGGGAGAAAGTGTATAGATCATAGGCTGAGAGAGAGAGAGAGAGAGAGAGAGAGAGAGTTTTGCTTTTACTTGCCTCTCTTGCTACTTATTTTCTTGTGTGTTTGCTACAATATTTGTGCTTGTGTGTGAGATACTCTTATGATCATGTGTTTGATCATACTATGTTTTAATGAGTGTGCTTGAATGATGATATCTTACTACTCTTGTATGATCAATCATGTTTGCCTTGGTGATGAGTGCATGTTATTTATTCTCTATCATTTTGAGCGCTCCACCAATATGTATGTGACAAGAAGAGTAACCCATGATCATAGTCGATTGTGCATTTGAATTCAAAAGCAAATTTTAAATAATGCATAAATTTAGGGGGAGCTCTTGCTTATCACATACTTCTCAAAGCGACGATATATTTCATTCTTATTATCATTTGTCAAATCTTTGATCTATATGTTGTCATCAATTAACAAAAAGGGGAGATTGAAAGTGCAACTTATCCCCGGGTGGTTTTGGTAATTCATAATAGCATATAGCTCTTTGAACTAATATCCTTTCAAGTTGAATATTTCAGAAAGTTTAATGATGGGCATGGCAAGGACTAGAGATGTGGACTTCTCAAAATGCTAAGGACAAATATTGGCAAAAGTTCAAGACTCTTCATTTCTATTTTAGTGATCGAAGATCACATTGAGTCCATAGGAAAAGCCAATACTATTAAAAGGGGATGAGGTGTTGCTTAATGGTATACTTGCTCAACATGCTTAGTGATATGCTCCAAAGCCCTCAACCACTTTCTCATATCCCAATATGTCCTAAACCTAAAGTCAAACTCGGCCCCACCAATTTGATCCATCCGGCACCACCGAGTTCTTTTGACATAGCCATAGCCAGAAAGCCTAATCAGTTCGGTCTCACCAAGATGGGATTGCAAACTCTCTATTTCCCTTCGTAATGTTTCGGTCTCACCAAAATGAGCGATCGGTCCCACTGAGTTCGCAATGCAAACTCTCTGTTTCCCTTCCGTAATGTTTTGATATCACCGAAAGGAGCGATCAGTCCCACCGAGTTTGCCTGACCAACTCTCTGTTTGCTTATTACTAAAATCGGTCTCACCGAGTTCATGTAATCGGTCAAACCGAGATAAGGTTTTGCGCTAACCCTAGCACATCGGTCCCACCGAGTTGATCATGTCAGTCCCACTGAGAATCCTAATGTTCTCATTTTGAACTAAATCGGTCTCACCGAGTTCACCTATTCGGTCTGGCCGCGTTGTGTCAAATGTGTGTAATGGTTAGATTTGTGTGGAGGCTATATATACCCCTCCACCCCCATCTCTATTCAAGAGAGAGCCATCAAAATGTGCCTACACTTCCACTATTCATTTTCTGAGGGAGAATCACCTACTCATGTGTTGAGGCCAAGACATTCCAATCCAACCACAAGAATCTTGATCTCTAGCCTTCCCCAAGCTGCTTTCCACTCAAATCATCTTTCCGCCATAGCCAAATCTGTGTGACAGAGTTGAGTGTTGGGGAGACTATCATTTGAAGCACAAGAGCAAGCAGTTCATCATCAACACACCATCTATTACCTTTTGGAGAGTGGTGTCTCCTAGATTGGTTAGGTGTCACTTGGGAGCCTCCGTCAAGATTGTGGAGTTGAACCAAGGGGTTTGTAAGGGCAAGGAGATCGCCTACTTCATGAAGATCTACCCAAGTGAGGCAAGTCCTTCGTGGGCGATGGCCATGGTGGGATAGACAAGGTTGCTTCTTCATGGACCCTTCGTGGGTGGAGACCTCCCTAGACTCGCGCAACTGTTACCCTTCGTGGGTTGAAGTCTCCATCAACGTGGATGTACGATAGCACACCTATCGGAATCACGCCAAAAAACTCCGTGTCTACATTGCGTTTTCGTTTCCAAACCCCTCCCTTTACCTTCATATGCAATGATTCACATTCCGCTGCTATACTCTTAGAATTGCATCTGTAGGTTGATTGCTTGGCTTGTGCGAAGTTGTTAAATCTGCCAAGACTTAAAATTGGGAAAAGGCTAGATTTTTATTTGGTCAAGTAGTCTAATCACCCCCTCTAGACCTACTTTCGATCCTACAGTTTGATTTTACAGTGCTTGATCCGAGTGACAGAAGGGGAACCGACACCTATGTATCTTTGCTATTAAGGATAACAAGATGGGGTCTATTTCTATATAAATAGATCTTGTCTACATCATGTCATCATTCTTATTGCATTTCTCCGTTTCTCCATGAACTTAATACACTAGATGCATGCTGGATAGCGGTTGACGTGTGGAGTAATAGTAGTAGATGCAGGCAGGAGTCGGTCTACTAATCTTAGACGTGATGCCTATATAATGATCATTGCCTGGATATCGTCATGATTATTTGAAGTTCTATCAATTGCCCAACAGTAATTTGTTTACCCACCGTATGCTATTTTTCTCGAGAGAAGCCACTAGTGAAATATACGGCCCCGTGTCTCTTCTTTATTATATCTGCCTTCGCAATCTATCTTTATTTGCTTTTATTTTTAGATCTATTAAACCAAAAATACAAAAATACCTTGCTGCAATTTTAGTTTATTTATTTTATCTCGCGTTCCCGCGAGATCTATTGATCCAATCTAATACAATTTCATCTATCTTTTTACCCGTGAGGGATTGACAACCCCTCTCTTATGTCAGGTTGCAAGTATTTGTTCTTTGTGTGCAGGAGCTGTTTACGTGGTGTTGCGTGGTTCTCCTACTAGTTTGATAACCTTGGTCTCATCACTGAGGGAAATACCTATCGTTGTTGTTGTGTTGCATCATCCCTTCCTCTTTGGGGAAATACCGACGTAGTTCAAGCAAACATCAACCAGTGACAAACCCGAGGCCCTCCACAACAACGAGCCGAGTTTCACTTAGATTTATTTGAGAGTTAGTAATTTTTTTAAGAAATTCTCTCTTGCTTCACTTAAATTATTTTGGGAGAAAGAAATATGATGCTCATGATCTTCACTTATATTTGTTTGAGCTTATTAAAAGAAACATATGAAATTAGTCCCAAAGTGATAGATATCCAAGGAGGATATAATAAAAACTTTCATGAAGATCATTGGACAAAATAAACTTGATTCTTTGTAATAGTTTTGAGATATGATGGTATGATATGTGAGTCATGTTGATGAGTAATTATGCTTTAGTAAGAATATCGGTGTTAAGGTTTGTGATTCCCTATGCAAGCATGAAAGTCAATAGTTATGCAATGAAATTACACCCTGCTTGTGGTGCATTATTCGGTGTTAGTTATGCTTGATGCTCGCTTATGAGATTTTTCGTTTCTTGGTTGGATGCTTCTCAATCTTTTGCTAGCCTTCATTTGCACTAAGTATGATCACTACTTGTGCATCCAAAATCCTTTAAAGCAGTTTTGCCATATGACTCCACCATACCTTCCTATATGCGGTATTCTTTTGCCGTTCTAAGCAAATTGTATGTGCCATCTCTAATTTTCAAAATAAATTTCTCTTTTGTGTGCTCGCACCGCTCATGAAATGGTAGTGGGTGGCTAATATATTTCCATGCTAGATATGTTATTCTCAAGATGAGTGTTTATTCACTCGTCATTGCATGAGATTACGGCAAAGGTATTAGGGATGCCCAGTCCCAAAATGAAAAATGAATTTACTTTATGTTGTCAAATAATAAATTCCTTGGAAAGTGTTGGTATGGAAGGCACCCGTGGATACAGCTAGCCATGATGTATTCCTTGGAAAGAGTCGGTCTACTGATCTTGTACGTGATGCCTATATAATGATCATTGCCTGGATATCGTCATGATTATTTGAAGTTCTATGAATTGCCCAACAGTAATTTGTTTACCCACCGTATGCTATTTTTTGTCGAGAGAAGCTACTAGTGAAATCTACGGCCCCCGAGTCTCTTCTTTATTATATTTGCCTTCGCAATCTATATTTATTTGCTTTTATTTTCAGATCTATTAAACCAAAAATACAAAAATACCTTGCTGCAATTTTTGTTTATTTATTTTATCTCACGTTCCCGCGAGATCTATTTACCAATCTACTACAATTTTATCTATCTGTTTACCCATGAGGGATTGACAACCCCTCTCTTACGTCGGGTTGCAAGTATTTGTTCTTTCTGTGCAGGAGCTATTTCCGTGGTGTTGCATGGTTCTCCTATCGGTTCAATAACCTCGATCTCATCACTGAGGGAAATACCTACCATTGCTATGTTGCATCATCCCTTCCTCTTTGGGGAAATACCGACTTAGTTCAAGAAAATATCAACCAGTGACAAACCCGAGCCCCTCCACAACAACGAGCAGAGTTGTCCGTGTCCCCGGAAAGGCTAATCCGAGCCGGACTAGTCCCGTCCCTGCCGATGACACGGTGGGCACCCCCACAACCCACAACCCCTTCATGCCACCGCCCACAACCCGCTCCACCGTCGCCGCTGCTGCCGTGGTGCCACCACATCCCGTGCATGCGCCGCGCCACCAAGCACCGAACGGGTGAAGGAAGAGCACCCCTCTGCCGCTGATGCTGGCTAGGCTTTGCTCGTCAGCGCACCGAGGCAGCGGCGAGGACAGGAAGGGGCAAGGAGGGTGGCTTGGACCGGCGGCTAGGGTTCCGCCGCCCCCCTCCCCCTCTGCTGGAGCTCACTTGGGGGGGATCACACCAATCATCATCCACGCTTAAGCACTTCACAATTCCATCGACATTCGAAGGACAAACGAAAAGAAGAGGGCGATCCCTAATGTTGCTAAATGTAATGTACATTTTTTACAAGGGTACAAAACATTTTTGTTGAATTACACTAACATTGTTTTTATGTTGATATCATTAAAAATGCCACATACATTTTTTAAATGTCATACACATTTTTTTGTATGGTACATGCATTATTTTTAAATAATTATCCGAACTTTTCTTTCATTGCATTTACATTTTTTCAAATGTGCGATGAACACTTTATTTGAGGGATCCCTGATGGGTTTGCTTGTCACAATGATCTCTTATAATCATAATAGTTTTGTAACTGTGGTTTCTATTAAACTATAGGCGAGAGAACGATTAATGCCAAAATGAAGTCCGCATTTAGGGATGGGAGCAAACGACCCAAGATCCCTTCGATCGCAACCACGCGATTGCATAGAGTCGTGGGCAATAATTGGCTATTTAATGGGCAGGTTTCCGTTTCCACGCGACTGGTGGTTTGTGCGGGGTAGGTGGGCGTTGACCGTGTTTTGCACTCTCGCGCATGATCTGTTTTTTCATATGATGTGGTCGGTCCAATGGACGTCTTACTACTTTTCTTTCCAAAAATGATGCAAGTGTTGGAATCGATCTCATGACTCCGCCATCGAGATTAGCGGCACTAGCCATCTGAGCTAGCACCATCGTTGGTAAGAATTTGAACTACAACTTTATTTGTATGTAGAAGCTATATGACGAACAATAAACTTCCTTCTTAGGACAAAGTAATGCAGGGGGTATATTTTATACCTGGTTATTAGAAACAAACCAAAGCATCCACCATGATCTAGTAGCCAACTCATCACTAATTTTTTTGTTAAGTGAAAAAAGTTGAAAGTGGGTTTATAATTATATTTAAATGGTATTTCTAAATATGCGGGGCCTAGGCTGACTAGGCCCGGGCAGGTCGAGAGGAGGGGCATTTAACCCCGATCACACCACATGCGACAAAGAGTGTATACTGTGGTTGCTCCCATGTTAAAGAAGGGGAAAAATGGAGTCCAAAGGGGAGGAAAACCTTGTAATCACTCCCCCCCTATCTCTCTCTCTCTCTCTCACACACACACACACACTTGTCTTTAGAAGCAAGAACTAGCATGTAGGTCGTAGGGTGTTACACCTTCTTGGTGACAAGAACTTGGATATAAAAAGCTCAATCACTCAAGTGGTCTGAAGTGTTTGACCCGTGACTAAATATCTAAAAGGGGATCCCCACAATCACCGATCTTGACAATCACCCATCGACATAAGATCTCAGGTGCAAAACTTATACTAGCAGTCTGGTGTTGCACCGTTGCCTCAATCACTAATCCCTGACAAATGGATCTACCACGTAATTGAGTATGTGCTAGTGCCAAATTTATCTTTATGCAACAAGTATTTGGACTACTTGAGCAAAAGTAGTTATCAAGCAGGCTAACAATGACTTTAAGGCCTCATTTGACAGTAAGGGATGGGATCCCGGTCCATTCCCAGGAAACTCCCACCCGGTGGTAGACCTTCCCCGGTTTTTCTGTCGTACCATTTGGTCGAGAGGTGGAACGAGAAAATTCATTCACTTCCTCATGAATTCCCTAGGAGGAAAAAATGCCTCCCCACTCGTGTATGACGTTCTCTGTCTCTTACACATTGTCTCTTGACAA
Source organism: Aegilops umbellulata (assembly GCA_032464435.1). NCBI lineage: Eukaryota > Viridiplantae > Streptophyta > Magnoliopsida > Poales > Poaceae > Aegilops > Aegilops umbellulata. Next base: position 9,167,499 of record CP136056.1, on the reverse strand, counting down.
GTCAACACACTCCTGCCCGTGCCCCTGAAGACAATCTTTTCCCTGTCTTTCCCCCATCGTGAGTGAACCAAATGGTGGTAAGCGGGCCCTTAGTTTTCTACCAGGGATTCCTGTGTGACGGGCTAAATCCCTACCGTGGCTTGTCTCCCCCGGGTTCTATATCCCATACGGCCAAACAAAGCCTAAGTGTTTTGGTGCACACAAACCAAACTAACATAGGTGAACAAAGAAAATGGCGCACTAACATATGTGTACACCACATGAATGCACGCACAAGCGCATAACTTATGGATTCCCACTATTTCCCCCATGTTACACTAACACAGTAAACTGCCTTAATGAAGGCCCAGCCTGAGTTGAAACAAAATTACCCAACCATCCCAAATCAAATCAAGCACAACAACCCCACATAAATTAGCATATGCATTTAGTTAATATGCGTGTAATTCCAGATGGCTAAAAACATCCAACCTCTGGGGTGGGCTCCACGCACCTTTCTTATTGTCATCGCATATCATGAGAGATACTCCACCGACATCACCGCCAATGACGACCTCTATCTGCATCAACATGTTGGAGAAGACCTCCGAATTAAAGGCGAACTCAAAGTTGGGCACCCGAACACCGGAAGACAACTCTAGCTCCATCTCTGCCTCCGCCGACACCAACACAGTCATCATGTTTTCGTCGCCGGCCATGCACTCCGCACCTCTAAAAGAGGAACCACGCATATGGGACCGTGGAGGTAGATCCCGACTCACCGAGGGTTCTTCGAGAAGGCGATAGAAGGTGGTCAACCAGGATGATTTACCTATATTTGAGGGATCCTAGATGGGTTTGCTTGTCAAAGTTAACTCTTATATCGTAATAGTTTTGTAACTGTGGTTGCTATTAAATGCTATAGGCGAGAGCACAATTAACGCCAAAATGAACTCCGCGTTTAGGGATGGGGGAAAATGACCCGTTAGCCCTTCGATCGCAATCACGCGGTTGCGTAGAGCCATGGGCAATAGTTGGCAATTTAATGGGCAGGTTTCGTTTCTACGCGATTGGCAGTTCATGCGGGGTAGGCGGGCGATGACCACGTTTTGCTCTCTCGCACGTGATATATTTTTTCATATGACGTGGTCGGTCCACTAGAGTCGATCTCATGACTCCGCCATCGAGATTAGCGACACTAGCCATCAAAGCTGGCACCATCCTTCATAAGAATTTGAACTTCAACTTTAATTGTACATAAAAGCTATATGACAGACAATAAACTTCCTTCTTAGGAAAAAGTAATGCAGGGCGGAGATTTTATCCCTAGTTGTTAAAAATAGGCAAAAGCATCCACCATGGTCTAGTAGCCAACTCATCACTAATTTTTTTCTTAATTTTAAAAAAGTTGAAAGTGGGTTTATATTTATATTTAAGTAGTATTACTAAATACTTTAGTATTTCTTGCATATTTATAAAGTGGATTACACTACTTCACAAATACTCCCTCCGCCCCACAATATAGATCTTTTTGCAAGTTGTTTTAGCTTGCAAAAACATTTTATAGTATGGGACAGAGGGAGTAGTATTTTTCGCATATCTTACACTGCTTCCCCCATATTTATAAAGTGGATTTATATTTAAATCAAATTTCTCACATATAGCTCATCTGAAGCGGTGTAAGTTGGAAGTGGATATTTAAATAGCCTTATTCATGTGATGATGGTGTCGTTAGTGGAACTAATGACGATTGCTAAGGTGTACCTCAGGCCATTGGTGTTAGGACCCCGATCCTAACTCACATTGATCTAGCATATAACACATCATATCACTTTGCGGCCTCACACACGGTATTCCCACGGCTGCAGCCTTACCTTGGCCGGGACCGTTTGTGCCTTTTGGCTCACGCATATGATTGTGTAGCTAGCATGTATATGATAGAGAACCTGGGCTGACATGACTAGTAGTAAACCCAAGGTGGCACTAATTTATAGGGACAAACATACATGACCCAGCAATGCACGTGTCGGTCAACAATGAGTGTAACTGAGTTGTAGCAAGTTACAAGGACTCCAGTAAAATAGACATTTCCCCAAAAGGACAGACACAGGAGCAAGGAAGGACACATGCCGATCAACCCATGTGTTCCAGAGCAGTAGCAAGATAACATGGCTCAGTGGAAGCACTAGGAGGCATTTCCCCATAAGGAAGGCTACCAAAAATAAACAACTAGGTGTCTGATCCCACACGTACCAAGCATTTCAATAACATACACACAATATGCTCGATATGTGTAAATACAACATAGCATCACAACAAAACTCTACGACTCAAAGTATTTATTTGAAAGGCTCCGGTGAGCCATACATAACATGATATTATAAACATGGGTCTCATGACCCAACATACAAAGTCATACGAGCAACAAGTGGAAGCATAACCATGTTTGAATACAGACATCTACAAAAGAAAAGGCTGACAAGTCTGACTATCTACAAGACCCTCCATAGGAACCATGCCTCTGTCTGGGATTCCCAAGCTAATCGTTGAAGCACACGTGGTACTACTAGTGAGACTGAAGTCTCCTATGCAAAAACATAAATTAAGCAAACATGAGTACAAATGTACTCAGCAAGACTTACATCAATACTATCTACATATGCATCAATATCAACAAAGGGGTGATGGAGTTTAACTGCAGCAAGTCAGCTTTGACTCAATGGCTATCTTGCACTACGACAACCAGTATTTTCTTTGAGCTGAGAAAGCGCACACGAGTCCACATATTCATTATATCAATACACCACTCTGGATCCTCTCCCGTCTCCCTACGAGAAGGCCATACATAACACTCACGCTTATCTTGCGCATTTTAGAGTACTGATACGTCTCCAACGTATCTATAATTTTTGATTGTTCCATGTTGTTATATTATCAATCCTCGATGTTTTATATAGATTTACTAGCAACTTTATATCAATTTTAGGGACTAACCTATTGACATAGTGCCTAGTGCTAGTTGCTGTTTTTTTGCTTGTTATTTACTTTGCAGAATATCAATACCAAACGAAGTCCAAATGCCACGAAACTTTTTGGAGATTTTTTCTGGTGGGAAGACACCTAGGTAGCTTCTGGAGGGCACGAGGGGATGCTCGTGGGTCCCACTAGGCACCAAGGCACGCCAGGAGCCTCAGGCGCGCCCTGTTGGGTTGTGGGGCCTACGGGCACCCCCTTGACCTACCTCTGCCTCTATAAATACTCCGAAATCCCAAAAACCCTAGGGGAGTCGACGAAACACTTTTTCCACTGCCGCAAGTTCCAGAACCATGAGACCCAATCTGGAGGCCTTTTCCGGCACTCTGCTAGAGGGGGTCTTCATCATCCTTGCCGCCCCTCCGATGATGCGTGAGTAGTTTACTACAGATCTACGGGTTCGTATCTAGTAGCTAGATGGCTTCTTCTCTCTTTTTGATCTTCAATACAATGTTCTCCTTGATGTTCTTGGAGATCTATTTGATGTAACTCTTTTTTGCGGCGTGTTTGTTGGGATCGGATGAATCGTCAGTTTATGATCAGTTCTATGCATGAATATTAACTAAGTCTTTGTTGAACTCTTTTATGCATGATTGTTATAGCCTCGTATTTCTTATCCGATTTATTGGTTTGGTTTGGCCAACTAGATTGATTTCTCTTGCCATAGGAAGAGGTGTTTTGTAATGGGTTCGATCTTGTGGTGCTCATTATCAGTGACAGGAGACATGACACGCATGTATCGTTCTATTAAGGGCAACAAGATGGGGTTTATTCATATGTGAGTTTATCTTGTCTACATCATGTCATCGTTATTAAAGCATTACTCCGTCTTTACATGAACTTAATACACTAGACGCATGCTGGATAGTGGTCGATGCGTGGAGTAATAGTAGTAGATGCAAAATCATTTTGGTTACTAATCTTGGATGTGATGCCTATATACATGATCATTGCCTTGGATGTCGTCATGATTATTCGCTTTTCTTTCAGTTGCTCAACAGTAATTTGTTTACCCACCGTATGCAATTTTCTTGAGAGAAGACTCTAGTGAAAACTACGGCCCCTGAGTCTATTTCCTATCATATATTAAAACCAAAAATACCTTCCTGCAATTTTCTTTATTTATTTAATTTTGTGTTTAGTCAGATCTATTTATAAATCTCATACAATTTAATCTATCTCAATACCGTTGAGGGATTGGCAACCCCTCTTATGCGTTGGGTTGCAAGTTTTTGTTGTTTGTGTGCAGGTGATGTTTCCATAGTGTTGCTTGGTTCTCCTACTGGATTGATAACCTTGGTTTCATAACTAAGGGAAATACTTACTGTTGTTGTGCTGCATCATCCCTTCCTCTTCGAGACATGATACAAGCAATCAGGAAGAATTTCTGGCGCCGTTGCCGGGGAGACATCATCAACATCTATCAAGTACCTACGCATAAACTCTCATCTCCTTGCAATTACTTTATTTTCCATTTGCCACTCGTATTCATCTCTCCCACTTCTAAAAAGTTTTTACAAAAATACAAAAATATTTTTCGTTCGCCTTTTTCTTGTTTGATCTTTTGTTTGCTTGCTTGCCTACTTTATTGTATGGCTAGTTCTCCCCTCGCTATGTGCACGCCTGAGAATGAAGTTCTCAATTTTAAGCAAAGGGGAGGAGAAAATTTAAAATATGCTTGGTATAGAATTTGTGATGCTCATAATAGATCTATTCGTAAGCAATCCGCTGTTGTTGTTCTTCACAATTTTTATGTGAGCATTACTACTTGGTATAGATTTGTTCTTGATACTATCGCCGAAGGGAATTTCTTGATGTGTCCCCCTATGGATGCTTTTAATTCTATGGGAAATTTAGTGGGATCACCTGCTATTATTATCAATGAAACGGTTTTAACTCTTGAACATGTTATGCAAAGGCTAGATGCTATTGAAAGGAAAATGCTCACCGAAGAACTAATTGAAAATTTGGATAAAATGATCCATAATCTTGCTAATTGAACTGGGTTGAAGATAGCAGACACTCTTAAACTACTAAAAGAGAAAGGACCCATAGTCAACGAAAGGGTAGAGGAGAGCCTTGCTCGAATTGATAGGTTGGAAGAAATTTTTAGTAACTTGAGCTCAGTTTTTTCCTCCATCAAAACTATTGAAAAACTCCTCCTAGTAAGAATTGCAAATCTACCCATGATCCTAAGAACAAGGGTGCCACTTCCAAAAGCAACAATGAGGATCTTAAGATGATTAGAGTTCACGCTAATTTCATAGATTTGATAAAGGAACCAATATATAAAAATACGTCTCTTGATTTTGTTCCTAGGAGTGTGATTATGTCTCTTGATTTTGTTCCTAGGAGTGTGATTATCAAAAATTTGTATGCTAGAACTCCTTGATATTATGGTTGTGTAACTGAGGGAGCAAAAACCAAAAAAGACAATACTTGAATCTATGCATTATGCCTAGCTAGTGGCATAAAACAACATCGCTTGTTGGGAGGCAACCCAATGAATAAAATAAAACTTTCACATTTTGTTTCTATTCTTGTGTCTTTGCACAATTATGCTACTGTTATGGTTGTGTTTTTTATGTTTTTAGTGTTTATGCCAAGTAATGCCTTTAGGATGATTTGGGTGATAGTTGATTTGATCCTATTGAAAAACAGAAACTTTTACATCCAGTAGCAGAATTGTTAAAAATCACTGAAGCGACGAAAACTCTTAATGTTTTTACACAAGATTGATAAACAAATTTCCTACATTGTCCTAATATTTCAGAATTTTTGAAGTTACAGAAGTATGGTTAAAGTACAGATTACTACAGACTGTTCTGTTTTTGACATATTCTATTTTCGTTGCATTGTGTGCCTATTTTGATGAGTCTATGGATTGTATCGAGGGGGGGTATAAGCCATGGTAAGGTCATTATACAGTCGGTATAATGCAATAATAAAATATGAGTGGGTTTGCAACAATAATTGAAGTGGTGTTTTGCTTTATTATACTAACGGATCTCACGAAGGTTTTGTTAAGTTTTGTGTGATTGAAGTTTTCAAGTTTTGGGTGAGATAACGATGAGTGAATGAATAAGGATTGAAAAGATCCTAAGCTTGTGGATGCCCATGGCACCCCAAGGTAATATTCAAAAATTACCAAGCAACTAAGCTTGAGGATGTCCCGGAAGGCATCCCGTCTTTCTTCTAACGACCATCGGTAATTTTACTTGGAGCTATATTTTTATTCGTCACATATCATGAGTTTTGCTTGGAGCGTCTTGTATTATATGAGTATTTGCTTGTTTTGCTTTTTAGTTTGTCACAATCATCCTTGTTGGGCACACCTATTTGAGAGAGCCATAATGATGCTATGATTTTTTATAATTGCTCTATGTGCTCCACTTAAAAATTTTGAGCTATGGAATTTCTCTAGTACTTCACTATTATCTTTTTGAGCATGGTGGTGGTTTAACTTTTGAAGAAATACTCTCATGCTTCACTCAGATCATTTTACGAGTTAGTAACTTTTTGAAGAAATGCTCTCATGCTTCACTTAGATTATTTTGAGAGTTAGAAAATTTTGAAGAAATATGCTCTCATGCTTCACTTATGCTATTTTGAGAGTTGAAAAAGGAAATTATTTTGAAGAAATTTAGGCTCTCGTGCTTCACTTAAATTTATTTGAGAGCTTGTTAGTAGCAATGGAGATATAATAATTTACTCCCAAAGTGATAGATATTTAAGAGAGTTATAATAAAAACTTTCATGAAGATCATTGGACATTATAAACTTGATTCCTTGTAATAGTTTTGAGATATGGAGATAGTAATATGTGAGTCATGTTGGTGAGTAATTATGCTTTAGTAAGAATGTTGGTGTTATGGTTTGTGATTCCCTATGGAAGCACGAAAATCAATAGTTATGCAATGAAGTTGCATCCTACTTGTGGTGCATTATTCAGTGTTAGTTATGTTTAATGCTCGTTTATGATCGTTTTTGTTTTTTGGTTGGTTGCTTCTCAATATATTTGCTAGCCTCCATTTGTATTAAGTGGTAAACTGCTTGTGCATCCAACTCCTTAAATCAAGTTGTGCCAAATGAGTCCAATATACCTACCTATAGGCGGTCACAGCTTCCGCCTCTCTGCAACACGCCCTGCCTCCACAAGTTGTGAGGGAGATAGATAGTAGGGCTATATTTTATTTTCATTTCGGTGAGGTAACATAATGAGGAAATTTCAGAAAATAGGCATCATTTGCATGAGAAAATCGAGAATATATAGAATTTTAAGCAAGTAAAATAAGCACCTAAAAATTAGAATGGGAGGAGGCAAAAAAACCGGTGATAGCAAAAAGGGTACTCGTGAGGAGCGAATGAAGGTATCCTAAGGACAAAATGATTCATGAACTTACCATTAATAGTAAAGATTTGCTACGTGTACACTTTTTTCTATCGGTATTTTAATCGGGTTTCTCAATTTTTTCATCGGTTATAATAGGCTTTCTTTGGTTTATTTGGTTTCCTTTTTTCCTTTCCCTTTTTCTGTCTATGGTACTTTTTCTTTTTAAAGTACATGGCTCATCTTTTCATACACATTGTACATTTTCATCTACATCAAAAACATTTTTATATATGTCTAACTTTTTTAAAGATGATTAATATTCTTTAGATATTTTTTGGATAACTGGGTTTTTTCATACACATTGTACATTATTCATATACATCTTAAACATTTTTATATATGTTTAACATTTTATAAATACATGATTGATATTTCTTGAAATACCTATTTTGAACACGACTTAATTGTTTTTGAAATACACACTGAAACGTGTTTTTGTATCGGAACATTTTCTAAAACATGCAAAAAGTATCTAAATGTAATGTACACTTTTTCCAAGGGTACGAATCATTTTTGTTCAATTACACGAACATAGTTTTTATGTTGATATCATTTAAAAAATGCCATATACATTTTTTTAATGTCGCACACATTTTTTATATGGTACATGCATTATTTTTAAATAATTATCTGAACTTTTCTTTCATTGCATTTACATTTATCCGAATGTGTGATGAACATTTTATTTGAGGGATCCCGGATGGGTTTGCTTATCACAATTACCTCCAATAATCGTAATAGTTTTGTAACTGAGGTTGCTATTAAACAATAGGCGAGAAAAGAAGTAACGCCAAAATGAACTCCACGTTTAGGGATGGGGGCAAATGACCCAAGAGCCCTTCGACCGCAATCACGCGATTGCATAGAATCGTGGGCAAGAATTGGCTATTTAATGGGCAGGTTTCCGTTTCCACACGACTTGTGGTTCGTGCGGGGTAGGTGGGCATTGACCGTCTTTTGCTCTGTCGCGTGTGATCTGGTTTTTCATATGACATGGTCGGTTCAATGGACGTCTTACTACTTTTCTTGCCAAAAATAATGCAAGTGTTGGAATCGATCTCATGACTCCTCCATCGAGATTAGCGGCACTCGCCATCTGGGCTAGCACCATCGTTGGTAAGAATTTGCACTACAACTTTATTTGTACGTAAAAGCTATGTGACAAACAATACAATTCCTTCTTAGGAAAATGTAATACAGGGGGGATTTTATCTCTGGTTGTTAGAAACAGGCCAAAGCATCCACCATGGTCTAGTAGCCAACTCATCACTAAATTTTTTGTTAAATGAAAAAAGTTGAAAGTGGGTTTATATTTACATTTAAATAGTATTTCTAAATAAGCGAGGCCTACAGGATGGGCATTTAACCCCGATCACACCACATGTGCCAAAAAGTGTATACTGTGGCTGCTCCCATGTTAAATAAGGGGCAAACTGGAGTCCGAAGGGGAGGAAAACCTTGTAATCACACTCCCTCTCTCTCTCTCTCTCTCTTTCTCTCTCTCTCTCTCTCTCTCTCTCTTTCTCTCTCTCTCTCTCTCTCTCTCTCTCTCTCTCACACACACACACACACACACACACACACACATGTCTTTAGATGCAAGAACTAGCATGTAGGTCGTAGGGTTTTACACCTTCTTGGTGACATGAACTTGGATACAAAAGCTCAATCTCTCAAGTGGTCTGAAGTGTTTGACCCGTGACTGAATCTCTAGAAGGGGATCCCCACAATCTCCGATCTTGACAATCACCCATCGACATAAGATCTCAGGTGCAAAACTTGTACTAGCAGTCTGGTGTTGCACCGTTGCCTCAATCACTAATCCCTGACAAATGGATCTGCCACGTAACCGTGTATGTACTAGTGCCAAATTTATCTTTATGCAACAAGTATTTGGACTACTTGAACAAAGTAGTTATCAAGCAGGATAACAATGACTTTAAGGCCTCATTTGGCAGTAGGGGGTGGGATCCTGATCCATTCCCTGGAAACTCCCACCCAGGTGGTAGACCTTCCCTGGTTTTTCTGTCGTACCATTTGGTCGAGAGGTGGAACGGGCGAATTCATTTGCTTTCTAGTGAATTCTCTGGGAGGAAAAAATGCCTCTCCACTCGTGGATGGATTTCCCCGTCTCTTACACATTGTCTCTTGACAAGTCAATGCACTCCTGCTCGTGCCCCTGAAGACAATCTTTTCCCTATCTTTCCCCCATCGTGAGTGAACCAAATGGCGATAAGCGGCCCATGGTTTTCTACCACGGATTCCTGTGTGACGGGCTAAATCCCTACCGTGGCTTGTCTCCCCCGGGTCCTATATCCCCTTCGGCCAAACAAAGCCTAAATGTTTTGATGCACAAAAAACAAACTAACATAGGTGAACAAAGAAAATGGCGCACTAACATATGTGTACACCACATCAACGCACGCACAATCACATAACTTATGGATTCCCTCTATTGCCCCCATGTTACACTAACACAGTAAACTGCCTTAACGAAGGGCCAGCCTGAGCTGAAACAAAATTACCCAACCATCCCAAATCAACTCAAGCGCAACAACCCACGCCCTATTGTCATCACGTATGAGGAGAGATCCTCCACCGACATCACCGCCAGTGACGACCTCTATCTGCATCACCATGTTGGAGAAGACATCTGAATTGAAGGCGAACTCAAAGTTGGGCACCCCGACACCAGACGACAACTCTAGCTCCATCTCCGCCTCCGCTGCCACCAACGCAGTCATCATGTTTTCGTCGCCGGCCATGCTCTCCACACCTCTAAAAGAGGAAGCACGCGTATGGGACCGTGGAGGTAGATTCTGACTCGCGGAGGGTTCTTCGAGAAGGCGAGAGAAGGTGGTCGACCGGGATGATTTACCTATATTTGAGGGATCCCGGATGGGTTTGCTTGTCGCAGTTATCTCTTATAATCGTAATAGTTTTGTAGCTGTGGTTGCTATTAAATACTATAGGCGAGAGCACAAGTAACGTCAAAATGAACTCTGCATTTAGGGATGGGGGCAAACGACCCATGAGCACTTCGATCGCAATCACGCGGTTCCGTAGAGCCGTGGGCAATAATTGGCTATTTAATGGGCAGGTTTCCATTTCCACACGACTTGTGGTTCGTGCGGGGTAGGTGGGCGTTGACCATATTTTGCTCTGTCGCGCGCGATCTGGTTTTTCATATGACGTGGTCGGTCCAATGAACATCTTACTGCTTTTCTTGCCAAAAATGATGCAAGTGTTGGAGTCGATCTCATGAGTCCGCCATCGAGATTAGCGACACTAGCCATCTGGGCTAGCTCCATCCTTCGTAATAATTTGAACTACAACTTTATTTGTACATAAAAGCTATATGACAAACAATAAACTTCCTTCTTAGGAAAAAGTAATGCAGGGCGGAGATTTTGTCCCTAGTTGTTAAAAACAGGCCAAAGCATCCACCATGGTCTAGTAGCCAACTCATCACTAATTTTTTTGTTAAGTGAGAAAAGTTGAAAGTGGGTTTATATTTATATTTAAATAGTATTTATAAATACTTTAGTATTTCTCGCATATTTATAAACTGGATTGCACAACTTCACAAATACTCCCTCCGCCCCACAATATAGGATCTTTTTGCAAGTTGTTTTAGCTTGCAAAAACATTTTATATTATGAGAGAGAGGGAGTAGTATTTTTCGCATATCTTACACTGCTCGCACTTCTACTAATGACGGTTGAAAGTTGAAAGTGGATTTATATTTAAATCAAATTTCTCGCATATAGCTCATTTGAAGCGGTGTAAGTTGGAAGTGGATTTATATTTGAATAGTATTTTTGGTGTGATGACAATGTGATTAGTGGAACTAATCACGGTTGCTAAGGTGTACCTCAGGCCATTGGTTCCTCGGAGATTGATTGAGGAGATGGTTGACACCCCCCCCCCCCGCCCCCCCCCCCACACACACACACATGCACTACAAAATGGTTAAAGGCGTGATTTTCTGGTGACTCGAAGCTTTGGTTTCAATTTATTTGAGTTATAGGAAAACCACACTATCAAGAGGGGTCAGCAGCCTTCAAGCCTTGTGAGTAGCCACCATTCCCAAACCTCCATTTTGCTCAACACTTTATTTTCCTCCACTCAAACACTTATATTCTTTCGGGTTAGAGAGAGCAAGGACCTATCTACAACTTGACCACCGATTCATATTCCTCGCTAGATCTCTACATTGACACTTATTACTCTTGGTGCTTAGGCTCCTTGGTGGCTGGAGGTTCCTACAGAAACTTCCTTTTCGTGCGGTGTGCTTGAGAGACATATGTAAACATGTGGTGATCCCCTTCAAGACCAACCCTGATTGAACCAAGGCTCATCTGTTGAGGGTGACTCGAAAGGATAATATGGTAAGCCACTTGGTAGCGTTCTAGAACTTTGGTTTCGGCACCACTCCAACGGAGATTAGCACTCCCCCAAAGCAGTGTGTATTTGGGGATAAAATTTGCGTCCCCAACTTACTTGTGGCTAATCCTTTCCTGTAACTTTACTTTGCTTTATATGCTTGTGGACTTGCTAATTAGTTTATGTTCACTTAGTTGCATACCTAGAGAACCAACTTTATCCATTGTTTCCTAGCACTGTGCCAGGGATGGACAGAGCGGGGAGAAAGTTATGCAGTCGTCGACTAGGCCACTGAGATCGCGCCCCTCTTTGATGGTCCTCTCTTCTGCGGGAGTTGTATGCCGCACGTACTGATTTCTATTAAAGCTCGCCTATCGGGTGGCGGTTTTGGGCAAGACCAATAATGTACTATGCAAATTTTTTTCTATGGGTATTTTAGTTGGTTTGTTCACTGTTTTTGCATTTGGTTTTCTTTTTCTTGTTTTCTTCCACTTTCCTTTTTGTTTCTTTCATTCGGTGTTTTTTTCTTTTTCCCCCTTTTAGGCACATGTCTCCATTTTTCATACACATTGTGCATGTTTCATACACATCAAGAATTTTCATACACATTTAATATTTTTCAAAAAGATTAACATTTTTCAGACATATGATTTGATGTCTACATTTTTCATACACATTGTACATTTTTTGTATACATCTAAACACTTTTTTGTACATTTATTTTTAAAATACATAATTAATATTTTCAAAATACTTATTTTAAACATTTTCCTGAAGACATGTGAATTATTTTACAAATTCACGTTGAAATGTAGTTTCACATGATACAAAACATTTTTTAAACCATGTGAACATTTTTATACATTGGATAAACACTTTTTAAAAAAATATCATGAATACACTTGAATATTTCTCTAAATTTAATGTACATTTTTTGAAGGCTAAGAAAAATGTTTTTCCGAATTACATGAACACTTTTCTGAGTGTCGCATACTTTTCTTAAATGGTACAAACGTTTAAAAAAATTGAGCGAACTTTATTTACAATGCATTTACATTTCTTTAATGTGCGATGAACACTTTTAAAACTACTAAATTTTTTATAACATACGTATTTAGTTTTATTGAAGCTTTAAAGTAAAGTAAAAAAGGGGGAAAACACGCATGACATATGTGTGACGTCTATGAGACAGGACCCTGTGGTTACTGGGTCGACCCACTACCAGCTCGCTGCAGGGGACACTCGCATTGGAGACCCCTTCTCTTCTCCCCGGTTGCACGCACGCACGGTTAGACTTCACAAGAAACATGCACGTTTCCAATTGAGACGTACACGGAAGCTAGAAACTCATATGTCCGCTCCCCTTCTCTCCTTCTTCCCCAGTTCGCGCCATGCCCGCCGGAATTGATGCTAACAATGAAATATTGACGAGTGTGCCTTGTAATGAAGTTCATATGGAACACATGAATTATATGAGAAAATGAAAAAAATTCACCAACATTGCAAATCAAGCGCCTCGTTGTCGTGCAAGAATCGCAGGTCAATCTCTGCCTCCGCCGGCTTTGTTGTAGTCGTCATCTTTAGCCGCCGGCCATGCGCTCCGTACCTCTAGAAGAGGACATATGCATGTGGAACCATAGCTATAAATCTCAGCTCATGGAGGGTTCTTCAAGAAGGCGAGATAAGGTTGTAGACCCGGATGATTCCCTTTTTTAGAACCCGGATGGTTTTCCTCGTCACTGTTGTCCCTTTTAATCACAATAGTTTTTTATTGCAATAGCTAATAATTGCATATGATAATACAAAATTTAGTTGGCCGACAATACACATGTAGGGGTGGCAATGAACAATCCTTGAGACCTTCTATGCGATCACGCCGCTATGTACAGTCATGGCGATAGTTGGCTATTTAATGGAAGGGTTGCCGTTTTCACTTGATTCACGATTTTAGCGGGGCAAGTGGTGACCGATTTTTTCTCTCGAATGTGGTAATTGTTTTCCCGAAAGATGTGGTGGATCCAGAGTACATACTAATTTTTTGGCAAAAAGTTAATGCAAATGTCGGAGTTGAACTCAACACTCCATAATCGTGCCAAAACACAATTAGCCTAATAATCCCAAATCAAGCTCAACACCTCTGACGCGCACACATATTACTCTGCATGGCGGCCCAGTGAGATCGCTCCCCTCTTTGATTGTCTTCTCTTCCGCGGGACCTATATGTCGCACGTACTACTCCTATTAAAGGTTACCTACAAAGTGGCGGTTTTGGGCAAGCCCAATAGTGTTGCGTGTTCACTTTTTTTTCTATCGTTATTTCAATCAGTTTTCTTAGTTTTTTCATCGGTTATAATCGGCTTGCTTTGGTTTATTCGGTTTCCTTTTTTATTTTTATTTTTATTTCTATTGTTCTTTTCTTTTTAAAGTACATGGCTCTTTTTTTTCATACACATTGTACAGTTTTATCTACATCAAAAACATTTTTATATTTGTTTAACTTTTTTAAAGATGAGTAATATTTTCAAATATTTTTTGGATGTCTAGTTTTTTTTCATACACATTGTACATTATTCATATACATCTTAACCATTCTTCATATAAGTTTAACATTTTTTAAATATATATTAATATTTCTTGGAATACTTATTCTGAACACATCTTAATTGTTTTTGAAATACACGCTGAAACGTGTTCTCGTATGATTCGGAATATTTTCTGAAATAAGAAAAAAAATCTAAATGTAATGTACATTTTTTCGCAGGCTACAAATCATTTTTGTTGAATTACACGGACATATTTTCTATGTTGATATCATTTAAAAAAATGCCACATACATTTTTTTGAAATGTCACACACATTTTTTTCAATGGTACATGCATTTTTTTAAATAACTATCTGAACTTTTCTTTCATCGCATTTACATTCTTCTGAATGTGCGGTGAACACTTTATTTGAGGGATCCCTGATGGATTTGCTTGTCACACTTATCTCTTATAATTGCAATAGTTTTTGTAGCTATGCTTGCTATTAAATGCTATAGGCGAGAGCACAAGTAACGCCAAAATAAACTTCGTGTTTAGGGATGGGGGCAAACGACCCATGAGCCCTTCGACCACAATCACGTGGTTGCGTAAAATCGTGGGCAATAATTGGCTATTTAATGGGTAGGTTCCCGTTCCCACACGATTGGTGGTTCGTGCGGGTAGGTGGGCGTTGACCGCGTTTTGCTCTCTCGTGCGTGATCTGTTTTTACATATGACGTGGTCGGTTCAATGGACGTCTTACTACCTTTCTTGCCGAAAATAATGCAAGTGTTGGGGTCGTTTTCATGACTCCGCCATTGAGATTAGCGGCACTAGCCATCTGGGCTAACACCATCGTTGGTAAGAATTTGAACTACAACTTTATTTGTACGTAAAAGTTATATGACAAACAATAAAATTCCTTCATAGGAAAAAGTAATGCAGAGCGGAGATTTTATCCTTGGTTGTTAGAAACAGGCCAACGCATCCACCATGGTCTAGTAGCCAACGCATCACTAATTTTTTTGTTAAGTGAAAAAAGTTGAAAGTCGGTTTATATTTATATTTAAATAGTATTTCTAAATACTTCAGTATTTCTTGCATATTTATAAAGTGGATTACACTACTTGGCAAATACTCCCTCCGCCCCACAATATAAGATCCTTTTGTAAGTTGTTTTAGTTTGCAAAAACATTTTATATTATGGGACAGAGTGAGTAGTATTTTTCGCATATCTTACACTGCTTCACATTTCTACTAATGACGGCTGACAGTTGAAAATGGTGTCGGGGAAACGACACCTACGGGATCACGTGGATCCCTTCTACGGTTTGGCAGTAAAGAGGGGTGCGCAAAGAGCAGATTTAACGATCAACACGATGGACCTTTACCCAGGTTCGGGCCGCTGAGAAGCGTAAAACCCTAGTCCTGCTTGAGTGTATATTATGTGTTCTTGAGCTTCGGCTAGCTGCTATGCATGCAAGCTGGGCCGGAAAGTCCAGAAAGTCCGAATCCTTCTCCAGCATGTCGTCGGCCTCCTTTTATATGTCCAAGGGGTCGCCACAGTGGCACACAGGAGGTGTAAAGTAGCTACAGTGTCCATGTTTATCACTGACGTCTTAGGACAAACGCATAAAATGCATTGCTTACGTGTCCCCCTAACTTTATCGCGAACGGGAATAGAGCTCGTCCCGTCCGTTGCCGCCCCGCCCCGTCTTGACACGCGTCCAGGCTGACGAGGCATGCAATGCCAAGTTGGCTGGTCAGCTGCTGCGCTGGAGGGGTGACAGGATCTTCACGAAGATCTGCATGCCACCACGCATGTGCTTGCCAGGCTGGCAGGTCAGCCACCGCGCTGGAGTGGTGACTAGGCGGCCGAGTCTTGTCGTGGTCTTGTAACCGTCCCCAGCAAGAGTCTTGCCGGGGCCTCGCAGTCGTCCTCGGCAAGGACCTTGCTGGGAACTTTGTCTTCTAGTCTTCACAAAGATCTTCATGCCACCAGTCTTCACAAAGATCTACATGCCACCAGTCTTCACAAAGATCTTCATGCCACCAGTCTTCACAAAGATCTACATGCCACCAGTCTTCACAAAGATCTGCATGCCACTACGCACGGGCCCCTGTGTCTTGGTCTTGAAATTGTCGATGGTGTCAGAGCTCCCGACCTCAAGGGTGGTGGTTTTGTCAGTGCTCTGCAAGTCGTCCTGACAAGGATCTTGCCGGGGTCTCGCAAGCCGTCCTGGCAAGGATCTTGCCGGGGGTCCATCTCGTCTTCTGTTCTCTGGTTACTGGCTTGGATGACGTCCTCGTCGTCTTGTATCTTGTGCCCAGCTTCCCCCGTCAAGCCATGCCACGGGTGCGGCTGCAACTGCCCATGCACAAGTAAGGGGTACCAAAGGGCCCAAACTTTAGTACACCGACAAATGGATTTATATTTAAATCGTAGTTCTCGCATATAGCTCATTTGAAGCGGTGTAAACTGGAAGTGGATTTATATTTAAATAGTATTTGTGTGTGATTAGTGGAACTATTGACCGTTGCTAAGGTATCAGTCCATTGGTTTATCGGAGATTGACTGAGAAGATGGTTGACACCACCACCACCACACCCCCCACACACACACTACAAAATGGTTAAAAGCATGGTTTTCTGGCGACTCGAAGCTTTGGTTTCAATTTATTTGAGTTATAGAAAAACTGCACTATCAAGAGGGGTCGAGCATCCTTCAAGCCTTGTGAGCAGCCACCATTCCCAAACCTCCATTTTGCTCAACACTTTATATTCCTCCACTCAAACACTTTGATTATTTGGGGATAGAGAGAGCAAGGACCGATCTACAGCTTGACCAAACCGATTCATATTCCCCGCTAGATTTCTACATCAACACTTATTACTCTTGGTGCTTGGGCTTGTTGGTGGCTGGAGGTTCCTATAGAAACTTCCTTGTGTGTGGTGTGCTCCGGAGACATATGTAAACATGTGGTGGTCGCCTTCAAGACCAACCATGATTGAACCAAGGCTCATCTGTTGGGTGACTCGAAAGGATAATACAGTGAGCCACTTGGTAGCGTTCTGGAGCTTTGGTTTCGGCACCACTCCAACGGAGATTAGCACTCCCCCAAAGGAGTGTGTACTTGGGGATAAAATTTGCGTCCCCAACTCACTCATGGTTAATCCTTTCCCGTAACTTTACTTTGATTTATATGCTTGTGGACTTACTAATTAGTGTGTGTTCACCTAGTTGCATACCTAGAGAGCCCACTTTATCCGTAGTTTCCTAGCGTTGTGCCAGGGATGGACATAGAAGGGAGAAAGTTATCCAGTCATCGACTTGGCCACTGAGATCGCGCTCCTCTTTGATGACACTCTCTTCTGCGGGAGTTGTATGCCGCCCGTACTAATTTTTATTAAAGCTCGCCTATAGGGTGGCGGTTTTGGGCAAGACCAATAATGTAGTGTGCAAATTTTTTCTATGGGTTTTTTAGTTGGTTTGTTCACTGTTTTTGCATTTGGTTTTCTTTTTTCTTTTTTCTTACATTTTCCTTTCTGTTTCTTTCATTGGGTTTTTCTGTTTCCCCTTTTTAGGCACATGTCTCCATTTTTCATACACATTGTGCATGTTTCATTCACAATAAGAATTTTCATACATATTTAACATTTTTGAAAAAGATGATTACCATTTTTCAGACATATGATTTGATGTCTACATTTTTTCATACACATTGTATATTTTTCGTATACATCTTAACACTTTTTTGTACATTTAATTTTTTAAATACATAATTAATATTTTCCAAATACTTATTTTCAACATTTTTCCGAAGACATGTGAATTCTTTTACAAATTCACGTTGAAACATAGTTTTGCATGATACAAAACATTTTTTAAACCACATGAACATTTTTATACATTGGATAAACTTTTTTTAAATATCATGAATATCTCGTTTGAAACACTAGAACATTTCTCTAAATGTAATGTACATTTTTTGAAGGGTACGAAGCATGTTTTTTGAATTACACGAACACTTTTTTGAGTGTCGCATACTTTTTTTGAATGGTACAAACATTTAAAAAAATTGTGTGAAGTTTATTTACAATGCATTTACATTTCTTTAATGTGCGATGAAAACTTTTAAAAACTACTAATTTTTTCATAACATATGTATTTAGTTTTATTGAAACTGCAAACTAAGTAAAGAGGGGGGGGGGGGGCACGCATGACATATGCGTGACGTCTATGAGACGAAACAGTACCAACTCGCTGCAGGCGACACCCGCATTGGAGTTGCCTTCTCTTCTCCCCGGTTGTATGCAGGCACAGTTAGACTTGACAACAGACATCCACGTTCCGAACTGAGACGCACACGGAAGCTAGAAAGTCATATGCCCGCTCCCCTTCCTGTCCTTGTTCCCCAGTTCGTGCCATGCCCGCTGGAATTGATCCTGACACTGAAATATTGACGAGTGTGCTTCGTAATGAAGTTCATATGGAACACATGAATCATATGAGAAAATGAAACGAATTCTTCAACATTCCAAATCAAGCGCCTCGTTGCCGTGCAAGAATCGCAGGTCAATCTCCGCCTCCGCCGGCTTTGTTGTAGTCGTCCTTTTTAGCCGCCGGTCATGTGCTCTGTACCTCTAAAAGAGGACAGACGCGTGTGGAACGGTAGCTATAAATCTCAGCTTGCGGAGGGTTCTTCAAGAAGGCAAGATAAGATTGTAGATCCGGATGATTTCCCTTTTTTAGAACCCGGATGGTTTTCTTCGTCACTGTTGTCTCTTTTAATCACAATAGTTTTTGTATTGCAATAACTAATAATTGCTATAGATGATAATACAAAATTTAGTTGGCGGATAATACGCATCTAGGGACGGCAATGGACGATCCCGAGACCTTCAATGAGCTCGCGCCACTATGTAGAGTCATGGTGATAGTTGGCTATTTAATGGAAGGGTTGTCGTTTTCATGTGATTCACGGTTTGAGCGGGGCAAGTGGTGACCGTTTTTTTCTTTCATGCGTGGTATTTGTTTTCCCAAAAGATGTGGTGGATCTCGAGTACATACTATTTTTTTTGCAAAAATTTAATGCAAGTGTCGGAGTTGTACTCAACACTCCGTAATCGTGCCAAAACAAAATTAGCCTAATAATCCCAAATCAAGCACAACAACTCGACACGCACACTTATTACTGCCTGACTCGAACCAAATATGCATTTAGTTACAAATGGCCAAAAAGATAAATGGGGTCCACACATCTTTCTCGTTGTCGTTGCATATGAGGAGAGATCCTCCTCCTAAGTCGCCACGATGATGACCTTTATCTGCAGGACCATATTGTACAAGACCTTTGAATTGAAGGCAAACTCGAAGTTCGAAACCTCACCACCATGTGATAACTCTAGGTTTATCTCCGCCTCTAGCGACACCATCGCAGTCATCATCGTTTCGACACGGGTCATGCCTCCGGACCTCTAAAATAGGAAGGACACGTAGGGGACCATTCCGGTAAATCCTAGCTCGAGGAGGGTTCTTTGAGAAGGATAGAGAAGGTACTCAACTCTTTTGATTTTTCTCTTTTTTGAGGGAACCCGGATGGTTTTCCTCGTCGCGGTGTTCTCTTGTAATAGCACTCGTGTTTGTAACTTCAATGGTTATTTAATGTTGGAGACTATAGTGCAATTAACGCTAATTTAAGTTGGTAAACATTCCGCATTTAGGGATGACGCCGATTGACCCATGAGCCCTTTGATCATGATCATGCGGTTGCATAGAGTCACAGGTGATAGTTGGCTGTTTAATTTGAAGGTTGCTATTTTCATGTGATTGACGGTTTGTGTGGGTAGGTAGGTGTTGACCCTATTTTTCTTTATCACACGGTATCCTTTTATTCGTATGATGTTGTCAGTCTAGAGTTCATTCCAATGGATTTTGGCCAAAAAAGATCCATAGTACGTCATATTGTTTGTTTCCGAGAAAATGAAGTAAGTGCAGGAGTCAGACTCAAGACTTTGTCATTTAGGTTAGCCACCCTAGCCATCTGGTACAGTACCACCTTTGTTACATAATTGAGCTACACCTTTATTTTTACGCAAAAGCTATATGACAAAGAATTAATGTGGGGTGAAGATTTTATGGCTGGTACGTTATTTAAAACAGACCAAAGCATCTACCTTGGACTCCCCCAGTGTGAGCTTTCTGCCAACCTCCCCGTTGGCATCCTCGCCCTGGAAGAACTGTGCAATGTAGGGAAATGCTCGAGGTGGCCTAGGCCGCGATGTACACGCTGGTGGTGGAACAAATCCTAGCCGCGTGTAATAGGCATTGACCCCCCCCCCCTCAGAAAGCCTAGCCCGGCAACCTCCCCCGTGGATGCACCAAAGAGAGGAGAAGACCACATGTGGTAGCGGGAGGGCGCAAGAGACTCATGCCGCCACAACTCGTGCCTCTCTACAACATGCCCAGCCTCCACAAGTCACGAGGGAGATAGATTGTAGGGCTAGATTTTATTTTCGTTTGGGTGAGGTAACATAATGAGGAGTTTTCAGAAAATAGGCATCCTTTGCAGGAGAAAATTGGGAATAGATAGAATTTTAAGCAAATAAAATAAGCACCTAAAAATTAGAACGGGAGGAGGCAGAAAATCGGTGAGAGCAAAAAGGGTTTTGTTGAGGAGGGGAAGAAGGTATCCTAAGGATAAAATGATTTATAAATTCACCATTAATAGTAAAGATTTATTTAGTATTTGAAATGTATCTTTAGTATTTGAAATGTTGATAGTTTATTCTATAAACTTGATTAAACATATACAAGTTTGATTTCTTAAAAAAACATAGTATGTGATATTTTGTCAAATGGAGGGAGTATTAGGTACATAGATTACAACACCATGCCTGGGTTAGACACATGAGGGAGAACCTTATGCAGTCGTCGACTAGGCCATAGCTAGATCCTGCGAGGGCTCTACGTTAACAGGCTTGGTCTTCTGCATGGCGGCTCAGTGAGATCTCTCCCCTCTTTGATTGTCTTCTCTTCCGCGGGAGCTATATGTTGCACGTGCTAATTCCTATTAAAGGTCACCTACAAAGTGGCGGTTTTGGAAAAGCCCAATAGTGTTATCGTGTACATTTTTTCTATCAGTATTTTAATCGAATCGGGTTTCTCAGTTTTCCATCGGTTGTAATTGGCTTTCTTTGGTTTATTTGGTTTCCTTTTTCCTTTTTTCTTTTTCTTTCTATGGTTCTTTTCTTTTTAAAGTACATGGCTCATCTTTTCATACACATTGTACATTTTCATCTGCATGAAAACATTTTTATATATGTTTAACTTTTTAAGGATGATTAATATTTTTCAGATATTTTTTAGATGTCTAGTTTTTTTCATACATATTGTACATTATTCGTATACGTTTAACATTTTTTAAATACATAATTAATATTTCTTGAAATGCTTATTTTGAATCCGAACTTTTCTTTCACTGCATTTACTTTTTCTGAATGTGCGATGAACACTTTTAAAACAAACTAACTAATTTAGTTTTTTCATAATATATGCATTTAGTATTTTTCAATATGTAAAGAAAGGAAAAGACATGCATCCCGCGCAAAAAAAAAGGAAAAGACATGCATGACATCAACATGACGTCTGTGAGACAAGACCAAGTGATTACTGGGACGAGCCACGGCCAACTAGCTGCACGCAACGCTCATGTAGGAGTCCCCTTCTCTTCTCCTCCGTTGTGTGCACACTTGGTTAGACTTGACAAAAGACGCACTCAGAACTCAAAAGTCAGAAGTCAGAAACTCATATGTCCACTCCTCTTCTGTCCTGGCGAGAGAATCAAACAGGGGCGCGGTCCGTCTTCCCCGATTCGCACTGGAATTGACATAGTCAGTGAAACATTGACGAGTGTGCTTTGTACACAGATAGTTATAATGAAATAGAACAATGTTTTGAGATGTACATATTGATTGCAATCATTTTCTACATTTTTAACCCTCCACAGTCTTACTGTACTGACAACTTAAATCAATTAATTGTATGCTCGAGGAAAGTTGATGGCTTAGAAGTATTCTATAATAATTATCAAATTTCGGCCATTAGTTTATGAATGTGCATATAGTACTTTAGCAACATCTTAGGGCTAAGATAATATATCATAAAAAAATACTATACCATTACGTTTAAAACTAGCCATGCAAATGTGTGGATTACTTTGCTAGTTTCTTTCAAGCCAATTGAGGTCGTGCATGTTGTCTTCCAACGATTGTTTCTCTTTCTTAGGTGATGTGGCGGGGGTCTGGCGATGCCATGGAGGGTGATTTGGTGATGCCTCGGCTATTGTGGTCCAACGGCATGACCCAAATGATGAATCCATCCTCTGGTGCATGGGGCATGGCGGCTGGCATGCCACAGCGTGGTCACCACCCCTACTCGCGCGCCGGGTTCCTAGTGGGTTTCAAACCTTGTTTGGGAGATAGCTCACTATTGGTTTAAGAAACAGACAGGGAGCAAATACCCAAGATTGGAGAAGTTTCCAGAATGCAAACTAGTATAAAGGGGTTTGCTACTACCAAAGTGTCAAGTTAATCAATCATGGACCCATTGAACGATTTTGAAGGTGATAGTTGCGTCAAATCATCAAACCTAAGGCTTGATTGGAAACTACACTTCCTTCCTTCACTGGAAATACCCAAGATTGGATATTCATAGTTCTAAAGTTTGGCAATGTAATAAGAACTCTTCTTTCGAATATCATCATTGATTGCTTTAAGAAGATCATGCTCTTGCTCTAAATTTAGCTTCTCGAAGCGTAGCTTCTCATGAGTTCTTAGAAGCTCTCTATGATCTTCTTGAGTTCTTTCATGAGCTAACTTAAGACTGTTTAGTTCTTTAGTTAGACGCTCAATCTCCTTCTTAGCATTGTCATTTGTTTCATCTTGATTATCATGAGTACTACCAAGTTCATTATAGCTCACATCATTAGTTTTATCAACAAGCAAATCATCATCACCTAGAAAATCATCCTCACCACTATTGAAATCAAGACACTGAAGGAAATATGCCTTAGAGGCAATAATAAAGTTGTTATTATATTTCCTTATATCATGATAAATGTTTATTACTCATGCTAGAATTATATTAACCGGAAACTTAGTACATGTGTGAATACATAAACAAACAGAATGTCCCTAGTGTGCCTCTACTAGACTAGCTCGTTAATCAAAGATGGTTAAGTTTCCTGACCATAGACATGTGTTGTCATTTGATCAATGGGATCACATCAAATGATGTGATGGACAAGACCCATCCGTTAGCTTAGCATAATGATTGTTTAGTTTTATTGCTATTGCTTTCTTCATGACTTATACATATTCCTCTAACTATGAGATTATGCAACTCCCGAATACCGGAGGAACACTTTGTGTGCTATCAAACGTCACAACGTAACTGGGTGATTATAAAGATGCTCTATAGGTGTCTCCGATGGTGTTTTTTGAGTTGGCATAGATCGAGATTAGGATTTGTCACTCTGCGTATCAGAGATGTATCTCTAGGCCCTCTCGGTAATGCACATCACTATAAGCCTTGCAAGCAATGTGACTAATGAGTTAGTTACGGGATGATGCATTACGAAACGATTAAAGAGACTTGCCGGTAACGAGATTGAACTAGGTATGAAGATACCGACGATCGAATCTCGGGCAAGTAACATACCGATGACAAAGGGAATAACGTATGTTGTTATGCGGTTTGACCAATAAAGATCTTCGTAGAATATGTAGGAGCCAATATGAGCATCTAGGTTCCACTATTGGTTATTGACCAGAGATATGTCTCGGTCATGTCCACATAGTTCTTGAACCCGTAGGGTCCGCACGCTTAACGTTCGATGATGATTTGTATTATGAGTTATGTGATTTGATGGACAAAGTTTGTTCGGAGTCCCGGATGAGATCTCGGACATGACGAGGAGTCTCGAAATGGTCGAGAGGTAAAGATTCATATATTGGAAGGTTGTATTCGGACATCGGAATGGTTCCAAGTGATTCGGGCATTTTTTCGGAGTACCGAGGGGTTACCGGAACCCCCCGGGGGAATATTGGGCCGACATGGGCCATAGGGGAGAGGGGAGGCAGCCCACAAGGGGTGGTCGTGCCCCCTCCCTATAGGGAGTCCGAATTGGACTAGGGAGGGGGGCGCCCCCCTTCCTTCTCCTCTTCCTCTCCCTTCCCTCTTTCCCCCTCTCCAGAAAAGGAAAGGGAGTCCAACTAGGACTGGGAGTCCTAGTTGGACTCCCCTCTTTGGTGCGCCCCCTAGGACGGCCGCCTCCTCCCCTCCTCCTTTATATATGGGGGAGGAGGCACCCCAAAGTCACAACAAGTCTTCTCTTAGCCGTGTGCGGTGCCCCCTCCATAGTTTAACACCTCGGTCATATCGTCGTAGTGCTTAGGCAAAGCCCTGCGCCGGTAACTTCATCATCACCGTTGCCACGCCGTCGTGCTGACGGAACTCTCCCTTGTGCTCAACTGGATCAAGAGCTCGAGGGATGTCATCATGCTAAACATGTACTGAACACGGAGGTTCCGTACGTTCGGTACTTGGATCGGTTGGATCGTGAAGACGTTCGACTACATCAACCGCGTTACTGAACGCTTCCGGTTTCGGTCCATGAGTGTACGTGGACACACTCTTCCATCTCATTCCTATGCATCTCCTAGATAGATCTTGCGTGATCATAGGAATTTTTTTGAAATGTTGCGTTCCCCAACAGATACTCGGGGTGTGCTAACTTGGGGCCTTTAGCCATGAAGCATCTTCCAATTCCTTCATTTGGTGAATCAAATAAGTCATGGGAGTTGGATGATACTAGAGCAAGTCTGGCAACACCTTCATCTTGACTCTAGTAGGAGTCAGAGTGATAACTTCTCTCGGAGTGGTTGCGGAGTCAGAGCCGGAAATGAAGGAAATATGCCCTAGAGGCAATAATAAAGTTGTTATTTTATATTTCCTTGTATCATGATAAATTTTTATTATTCATGCTAGGATTGTATTAACCGGAAACTTGATTCATGTGTGGATACATAGACGAAACACCGTGTCCCTAGTAAGCTTCTACTAGACTAGCTCGTTAATCAAAGATGGTTAAGTTTCCTAACCATAGACATGTGTTGTCATTTGATGAACAAGATCACATCATTAGGAGAATTATGTGATGGACAAGACCCATCCGTTAGCTTAGCATATTGATAACCCACAAGTATAGGGGATCAATTATAGCCTCTTTTGATAACTAAGAGTGTCGAACCCAACGAGGAGCTAAAAGTAGAACAAATATTCCGTCAAGTTCTATCGACCACCGATAGAACTCTACACATGCTTAACGTTCGCCTTACCTAGAACAAGTATGAAACTAGAAGTACTTTGTAGGTGTTGTAGGCTAGGTTTGCAAGATAATAAAGAGCATGTAAATAAAAACTAGGGGCTGTTTTAGGTAAATAAGCAATAAAGTTAGTATAGCGAGTGTGGAAAAGTGGCGGTAGGAGTTGGGAAATTGTCCCTAAACAATTGACTACTTTACTAGACCGATAGCAAGTTTTATGCGGGAGAGGCCACTGCTAGCATGTCATCCCTGACTTGGAATTATATGCACTTATGATTGGAACTATTAGCAATCATCTACAACTACTAACATTCATTAAGGTAAAACCCAACCATAGCATTAAGATATATTGGTCCCCCTTCAATCCCGTATGCATCAATTTCTATGTTAGGTTGAAGCTTCTGTCACTCTTGCCCTTCAATACATAGTCCTATCAACATACAACTAACCCTATGGTGTGATCCACATGCGCGCTCATATGATCGGCACCAAAGGACAACAACATAACCCCAAGCAAATTAAACCAATCATAGCAATTCACCAATTACCGATAAGACAACGAAAATCTACTCAAACATCATAGTATGGTAACACATCATTGGATAATAATATGAAGCATAAGGCACCATGTTCAAGTAGAGGGTACAACGGGTTGCGGGAGAGTGGACCGCTATAGATAGATGGGAGAAGGTGATGAAGATGTTGGTGAAGATAGCGGAGCTGTTGGTGTAGATCGTTGCCGCGATGATGGCCCCGTCGGCGTTCCGGCACCACCAGGAGAGAGCCCCCCTTTCTCTTCTTCTTCATTGACCTTCCCCCTAGATGGGAGAAGGGTTTCCCCTCTGGTCCTTGGCTTCCATGGCGGCGGAGGGGCGGGATCCCCTTCGAGATTGGATCTCTCTCTGTTTCCTTCTGTTTCTGCGTTCCCTGATTCTGCCCTTTTACCATTTCTTAAATCCCCGGAGATCCGTAACTCCGATTAGGCTGAAATTTGGACATGATTTTTATGCGGATATTGGCTTTCTTGCGGTGAATGAAGGGCACCAAACTCCTTACGGAGTGGCCACGAGGGCCCAGGGCGCGCCCTACCCCCTGGGGCGCCCCCTCGCCCTCGTGGGCCCCTCGGGCATCGTCTCGCGTTGATTCTTTTTCCCAAAAATCACATATATTCCAAAAAAATCTCCAGAAGTTTTTATCGCGTTTGGACTCCGTTTGATATGGATTTTCTGCCACACGAAAACATGCAACAAACAGGAATTGGCACTATGTTAGTCCCAAAAATAGTATAAAAAGTTGCCAAAAGTATGTAAAACTTGTAGAATATTGGCATGGAACAATAAAAACTATAGATATGACAGAGACGTATCAGCATCCCAAAGCTTAATTCCTGCTCGTCCTCGAGTAGGTAAATGCTAAAAAAGATAATTTTTGATGTGGAATGCTACCTAACATAATCTTGATCATGTAATCTAATCATGGCATGAATATTAAAACACGAGTGATTCAAAGCAATAGTCTATCATTGACATTAAGACAATAATACTTCAAGCATACCAATAAAGCGATCAAGTCTTTTCAAAATAACATGGCCAAAGAAAGTTATCCCTACAAAATCATATAGTCTGGCTATGCTCCATCTTCACCACCCAAAATATTCAAATCATGCACAACCCCGATGACAAGCCAAGCAATTGTTTCATAACTTTGATGTTCTCAAACCTTTTCAACTTTCACGTAATACATGAGCGTGATCCATGGATATAGCACTATAGGTGGAATAGAATATGATGGTGGAGGTTGTGTGGAGAAGACAAAAAGGAAGAAAGTCTCACATCGACCCGGCTAATCAACGGGCTATGGAGATGTCCATCAATTGATGTCAATGCGAGGAGTAGGGATTGCCATGCAACGGATGCACTAAGAGCTATAAGTGTATGAAAGCTCAAACTGAAAACTAAGTGGGTGTGCATCCAACTTGCTTGCTCATGAAGCCTAGGGCATTTGAGGAAGCCCATCGTTGGAATATATAAGCCAAGTTCTATGATGAAAATTCCCACTAGTATATGAAAGTGATAACGCAAGAGACTCTCTATATGAAGAACATGGTGCTACTCTAAAGCACAAGTGTGGTAAAAGGATAGTAACATTGTCCCTCTCTCTTTTCTCTCATTTTTTATCTTTTTTAGGCTTCTTTGGCCCCTCTCTCTCTCTCTCTCTCTCTTTTTGGGGGGGGGGCTTCTTTGGCCACTTTTATTTTGATAACCTCACATGGGACAATGTTCTAATAATGATCATCACACTTTTTATTTACTTACAACTCAATATTACAACTCGATACTAGAACAAAGATATGATCTATATGAATGCCTCCGGCGGTGTACCGGGATGTGCAATGATCTAGCGTAGCAATGGAATCAAAACGGACAAGCCATGAAAACATCATGCTAGCTATCTTACGATCATGCAAAGCAATATGACAATAAATGATCAAGTCATGTATATGATGACGATGGAAGTTGCATGGCAATATATCTCGGAATGGCTATGGAAATGCCATAATAGGTAGGTATGGTGGCTGTTTTGAGGAAGATATAAGGAGGCTTATGTGTGATAGAGTGTATCATATCACGAGGTTTGGATGCGCCGGCGAAGTTTTCACCGACTCTCAAGGTGAGAAAGGGCAATGCACGGTACCGAAGAGGCTAGCAATGATGGAAGGGTGAGAGTGCGTATAATCCATGGACTCAACATTAGTCATAAAGAACTCACATACTTATTGCAAAAATCTATTAGTCATAGAAACAAAGTACTACGTGCATGCTCCTAGGGGGATAGATTGGTAGGAAAAGACCATCGCTCGTCCCCGACCGCCACTCATAAGGAAGACAATCAATAAATACCTCATGCTCCAACTTCGTTACATAACGGTTCACCATACATGCATGCTACAGGAATCACAAACTTCAACACAAATATTTCTACAATCCAGAACTACCCACTAGCATGACTCTAATATCACCATCTTTATATCGCAAAACTATTGCAAGGAATCAAACATATCATATTCAGTGATCTACAAATTTTATGTAGGACTTTATGACTAACCATGTGAATGACCAGTTCCTGTCAACTCTCTAAATAGATATAAGTGAAGCAAGAGAGTTTAATTCTTTCTACAAAAGATATTCCCATGCTCTAACAAATATAAGTGAAGCAAAAGAGCATTCTACAAATGGCGGTTTCTACGTCTAGGGAAACAGGCAATCCAAACTTCAAATGATATAAGTGAAGTACATGAAGCATTCTATAAAGCCATACTGATACGTCCATTTTGCATCATGCTTTTATATCGATATTTATTGCATTATGGGTTGTTATTTCACAATATATCACAATACTTATGGCTATTCTCTCTTATTCTACAAGGTTTACATAAGAAGGGAGAATGCCGACAGCTGGAAAAGGAGCAAATATTGGAGACCTATTCTGTGCAACTTCAAAAGTCCTGAAACTCCACGGAACACCTTAAAATAAATAAAGAAAAATCCTTGCCAAAGATGAAGTCCAGGGGGCCCACACCCTGCTCACGAGGGCGGGGGCGCGGCCCCCCTCCTAGGGCGCGCCCCCTACCTCGTGGGCCCCCTGGTGGGTCTCCTACTTCCATCTTCTGCTATGTGAAGTCTTTCGATGAGAAAAAAATAGGAGGCAACCTTTCGGGACGAGACTCCGCCGCCACGAGGCAGAACCAATCTAGAGCTCCGACAGGGCTGTTCTGCCGGGGATACTTCCCTCTGGGAGGGGGAAATCACCACCATCGTCATCACCAACGCTCCTCTCATCGGGAGAGGGCAATCTCCATCAACATCTTCACCAACACCATCTCATCTCCAAACCCTAGTTCATCTCTTGTATCCAATTCTTGTCTCAAAGTCCGGGATTGGTGTTAGTAGGTTGCTAGTAGTGTTGATTACTCCTTGTAGTTGATGCTAGTTGGTTTATTTGGTGAAAGATCATATGTTCAGATCCTATATGCATATTATTACCCCTCTGATTGTGAACATGAATATGCTTTGTGAGTAGTTACGTTTGTTCCTGAGGACAAGGGAGAAATCTTGCTATTAGTAGTCATGTGAATTTGGTATTCGTTTGATATTTTGATAAGATGTATGTTGTCTAGCCTCTAGTGGTGTTATGTGAACGTCGACTACATAACACTTCACCATTATTTGGGCCTAGAGGAGGGCATTGGGAAGTAATAAGTAGATGATGGGTTGCTAGAGTGACAGAAGCTTAAACCCTAGTTTATGCGTTGCTTCGTAAGGGGCTGATTTGGATCCATATGTTTCATGCTATGGTTAGGTTTACCTTAATACTTTTGTTGTAGTTGCAGATGCTTGCAATAGAGGTTAATCATAAGTGGGATGCTTGTTCAAGTAAGAACAGCACCCAAGCACCGGTCCACCCACATATCAAATTATCAAAGTACCGAACGCGAATCATATGAACGTGATGAAAACTAGATTGACGATATTCCCATGTGTCCTCGGGAGCGCTTTTTTCTATTATAAGAGTTTGTTTCGGCTTGTCCATTGCTACAAAAAGTATTGGGCCATCTTGCTGCACTTTATTTACTTTTGTTACTTGTTTCTTGTTACAATTTACCTCACCACCAAACTATCTATCACCACTTATTTCAGTACTTGCATAGAATACCTTGCTGAAAACCTCTTATCATTTCCTTCTGCTCCTCGTTGGGTTCGACACTCTTACTTATCGAAAGGACTACAATAGATCCCCTATACTTGTGGGTCATCAAGACTCTTTTCGGGCGTTGTTGCCGGGGAGTGTAGCGCCTTTGGTAGGAGGAATTTGGTAAGGGAAAATTTATATAGTGTGCTGAAATTTACTGTCACTTGTTACTATGGAAAGTAATTCTCTGAGAGGCTTGTTCGGGTATCTTCGCCCCGTCCAATAGAGCAAAGAGTTGCTCCTCAACCTACTAAACCTATTGAAAATGAAACTCCTTTTGAATTTCCTTCGGGTATGATGGAAAGACTGCTAGCTAACTCTTTTGTAGGAGATGGAACAAAGCATCCTGATGAGCACTTATTATATGTGGATGAAGTTTGTGGATTAATTAAGCTTGCAGGTGTACCCGATGATGTTGCTAAGAAAAAGGTCTTTCCTTTATCTTTGAAGGAAGACGCATTTATATGGTATAGGCTATGTGATACGAGATCGTGGGACTATAAAAGATTGAAATTGGAATTTCATCAGAAGTATTACCCTATGCATCTTGTTCATCGTGATCGCAATTATATATATAATTTCTGGCCTCGCGAAGGAGAAAGCATCGCTCAAGCTTGGGGGAGGCTTAAATCAATGTTATATTCATGCCCCAATCATGAGCTCCCGAGAGAAATAATTATGCAAAGTTTTTATGCTCGGCTTTCTGAAAACAATCGCACCATGCTTGATACTTCTTGTGCTGGCTCTTTTATGATGAAGACTATTGAATTTAGATGAAATTTATTGGATAGAGTTAAACGCAACTCTGAAGATTGGGACCTCGACGAAGGTAAGGAGTCAGGTATGACACCTAAGTTTGATTGTGTTAAATCTTTTATGGATACCGATATTTTCCATAAGTTTAGCACTAAATATGGACTTGACTCTGAGATAGTAGCTTCTTTTTGTGAATCTTTTGCTACTTATGTTGATCTCCCTAAGGAGAAGTGGTTTAAATATCATCCTCCTATATAAGTAAAAGTAGCTGCACCTATTAAAGTTGAAGAAAAAATTGTCACTTATAATGATCCTATTGTTCCTACTGCTTATGTTGAGAAACCACCTTTCCCTGTTAGAGTAAAGGATCATGCTAAAGCTTCAATTGTTGTTCGTAAAAGAAATATTAGAACTTATACACCTCCTGAGCAAGTTAAAGTAGAACCTAATATTGCTATTGTTAAAGATCTCTTGTCTGATAATATTGATGGGCATGTTATTCAGTTCGAAGGTGAAACTGCTAGAATTGCTAAGCCTTGTGATAAAGATAAACATAGACATGTGACAGGCATGCCTGTTATTTCTGTTAAAATAGGAGATCATTGTTATCATGGCTTATGTGATATGGGTGCTAGTGCTAGTGTTATCCCTTATGACTTGTATAAAGAAATCAAGCATGAAATTGCACCTGCTGAGTTAGAAGATATTGATGTCACAATTAAACTTGCCAATAGAGATACTATTTGAGCGATGGGAATTGCTAGAGATGTTGAAGTCTTGTGTGGGAAAACTAAATATCCCGCTGATTTTCTTGTTCTCACTTCTCCACAAGATAGCTTTTGCCCCATTATATTTGGTAGACCCTTCTTGAACACTGTTAATGCTAGGATAGATTGCGAAAAGAATGTTGTTACTATTGGCTTGGATGATATGGTTCATGAGTTTAATTTCTCTAAATTTAGTAAACAACATCGTGAGGAAGAATTACCTAGTAAGGATGAAATTATTGGTCTTGCTTCTATTGCCGTACCTCCTAGTGATCCTTTAGAACACTATTTGCTAGACCATGAGAATGATATGTTTATGAATGAAAGAAGGGAAATAGATGAAGTATTCTTTAAACAGGAACCTATTCTGCAACACAACTTGCCTGTTGAAATTTTAGGGGATCCTCCTCCACACAAGGGTGATCCCGTGTTTGAGCTTAAACCGTTGCCTGATAATCTCAAATATGCTTATCCTGATGAAAAGAAGATATATCCTGTTATTATTAGTGCTAACCTTTCAGAGTATGAAGAAGAAAGATTATTAAAAACTCTGAAGAAGCATCGTGCTGCTATTGGATATACTCTTGATGATCTTAAAGGCATTAGTCCCACTCTATGTCAACATAAAATAAACTTGGAAGCAGATGCTAAACCAGTTCGTGATCCTCAACGATGTTTGAATCCTAAAATGAAAGAAGTGGTAAGAAAAGAAATACTCAAGCTTCTGGAGGCAGGTATAATTTATCCCGTTGCTGATAGTCAGTGGGTAAGTCCTGTCCATTGTGTCCCTAAGAAGGGAGGTATTACTGTTGTTCCTAATGATAAAGATGAATTGATTCCACAAAGAATTATTACAGACTATAGGATGGTAATTGATTTCTGCAAATTAAACAAAGCTACTAAGAAAGATCATTGCCCCTTACCTTTTATTGATCAAATGCTAGAAAGATTATGCAAACATACACACTACTGCTTTCTAGATGGTTATTCTGGTTTCTCTCAAATACCTGTGTCGGCTAGAGATCAATCAAAGACTACTTTTACATGCCCTTTTGGTACTTTTGCTTATAGACGTATGCCTTTTGGATTATGTAATGCACCTGCTACCTTTCAAAGATGCATGATGGCTATATTCTCTGACTTTTGTGAAAAGATTTGCGAGGTTTTCATGGACGACTTTTCCTTCTATGGTTCCTCTTTTGATGATTGCTTGAGCAATCTTGATCAAGTTTTGCAGAGATGTGAAGAAACTAATCTTGTCTTGAATTGGGAAAAGTGCCACTTTATGGTTAATGAAGGTATTGTTTTGGGGCACAAAGTTTCCGAAAGAGGTATTGAAGTTGATAAAGCCAAAGTTGATGCTATAGAAAAGATGCCATGTCCCAAGGACGTCAAAGGTATAAGAAGTTTCCTTGGTCATGCTGGATTTTATAGGAGGTTCATTAAGGACTTCTCAAAAATTTCTCGGCCTCTCACTAATTTATTGCAAAAAGATATACCATTTGTCTTTGATGATGATTGTGTAGAAGCATTTGAAATACTTAAGAAAGCATTAGTCTCTGCACCTGTTGTTCAACCACCTGATTGGAATTTACCCTTTGAAATTATGTGTGACGCTAGTGATTATGCTGTAGGTGCTGTTCTAGGGCAAAGAGTTGATAAGAAATTAAACGTTATCCATTATTCTAGTAAGACTCTAGACAATGCTCAAAGAAATTATGCTACTACTGAAAAAGTATTTTTAGCAGTTGTATTTGCTTATGATAAGTTCAAACCTTATATTGTTGATTCTAAAGTAACTATTCACACTGATCATGCTGCTATTAAATATCTTATGGAAAAGAAAGATGCTAAACCTAGACTTATTACATGGTTTCTCTTGCTACAAGAATTTGATTTTCATATTGTTGATAGAAAGGGAGCTGAGAACCCCGTTGCAAACAACTTATCTAGGTTAGAGAATGTTCTTGATGACCCACTACCTATTAATGATAGCTTTCCTGATGAACAATTAAATGTTATAAGTACTTCTCGTAGTAATCCATGGTATGCTGATTATGCTAATTATATTGTTGCTAAGTTTATACCACCTAGCTTCACATACCAACAAAACAAAAAGTTTTTCTATGATTTGAGACATTACTTTTGGGATGACCCACATCTTTATAAAGAAGGAGTAGATGGTGTTATTAGACGTTGTGTACCTGAGCATGAACAGGAACAGATCCTACGCAAGTGCCACTCCGAAGCATATGGAGGACACCACGCTGGAGACAGAACTGCACATAAGGTATTGCAATCCGGTTTTTGTTGGCCTACTCTCTTCAAGGATGCCAGTAAGTTTGTATTGTCTTGCGATGAATGCCAAAGAATTGGTAATATTAGTAGACGTCAAGAAATGCCTATGAATTATTCTCTTATTATTGAACCATTTGATGTCTGGGGCTTTGATTATATGGGACCTTTTCCTGCCTCTAATGGATACACACATATTCTAGTTGCTGTTGATTACGTTACTAAGTGGGTAGAAGCTATTCCAACTAGTAGTGCTGATCATAACACTTCTATTAAAATGCTTAAGGAAGTTATTTTTCCGAGGTTTGGAGTCCCTAGATACTTAATGACTGATGGTGGTTCACACTTTATTCATGGTGCTTTCCGTAAAATGCTTGCTAAATATGACGTTAATCACAGAATTGCATCTCCTTATCACCCGCAGTCTAGTGGTCAAGTAGAATTGAGTAATAGAGAGCTCAAATTAATTTTGCAGAAGACTGTTAATAGGTCTAGAAAGAATTGGTCTAAGAAACTTGATGATGCATTATGGGCATATAGAACTGCATATAAAAATCCTATGGGTATGTCTCCGTATAAAATGGTTTATGGAAAAGCATGTCACCTACCTCTCGAACTAGAACATAAGGCATATTGGGATATTAAAGAGCTCAACTATGATTTCAAACTTGCCGGTGAGAAGAGGTTATTTGATATTAGCTCACTTGATGAATGGAGAACACAAGCATATGAAAATACCAAGTTATTTAAAGAAAAAGTTAAAAGATGGCATGACAAAAGGATACAAAAGCGTGAGTTTAATGTAGGTGATTATGTATTGCTATACAACTCTCGTTTAATATTTTTTGCAGGAAAACTTCTCTCTAAATGGGAAGGCCCCTATGTTATCAAGGAGGTCTATCGTTCTGGTGCAATAAAATCAACAACTAGGCACAAATCCGAAGGTGGTAAACGGTCAAAGAATCAAACACTATATTTCAGGTAATCCCAAAAATGTTGATGTTGGGGAACGTAGTAATTTCAAAAAAATTCCTACGCACACCCAAGATCATGGTGATGCATAGCAACGAGAGAGGAGAGTGTTGTCTACGTACCCTCATAGACCGAAGCGGAAGTGTTGACACAACGTAGAGGAAGTAGTCGTACGTCTTCCCGGTCCAACCGATCCAAGCACCGTTACTCCGGCACCTCCGAGTTCTTAGCACACGTTCAGCTCGATGACGCTCCCTGGGCTCCGATCCAGCAAAGCTTCGGGGATGAGTTTCGTCAGCACGACGGCGTGATGACGATGATGATGTTCTACCGACGCAGGGCTTCGCCTAAGCACCGAACGATATGACCGAGGTGGAATATGGTGGAGGGGGGCACCGCACACGGCTAAGGAACGATCACGAAGATCAACTTGTGTGTT
The DNA here is from genome assembly GCA_032464435.1 of Aegilops umbellulata. Lineage (NCBI taxonomy): Eukaryota > Viridiplantae > Streptophyta > Magnoliopsida > Poales > Poaceae > Aegilops > Aegilops umbellulata. Next base: position 9,131,821 of record CP136056.1, on the reverse strand, counting down.
CTAGGGTGCCCCCTGCCCCCGTATATAAAGGAGGGATGGAGAGGTGCGGCCGGCCCCAAGGGGTGCGCCTGGAGGAGTCCTACTCCCACCGGGAGTAGGACTCCCCCCTCTCTTGCCTTGTTGGAGAAGGAAAGGGGGAAGGAGAAGAGGAAAGGGGGGCGCCGCCCCCCCTTCCTTGTCCTATTCGGACTAGGGGGGAGGGGGCGCGCGGCCTGCCCTGGCCGGACCCTCTCTTCTCCCTTATGGCCCATGAAGGCCCATTAACCCCCCGGGGGGTTCCGGTAACCCCTCGGTACTCCGATAAAATGCCGATTTCACCCGGAACGATTCCGATGTCCAAATATAGGCTTCCAATATATTCATCTTTATGTCTCGACCATTTCGAGACTCCTCGTCATGTCCGTGATTACATCCGGGACTCCGAACTACCTTCGGTACATAAAAAATGTATAAACTCATAATAACTGTCATCGTAACGTTAAGCGTGCGACCCTACGGTTCGAGAACAATGCAGACATGACCGAGACATGTCTCCGGTCAATAACCAATAGCGGGACCTGGATGCCCATATTGGCTCCTACATATTCTACGAAGATCTTTATCGGTCAGACCGCATAACAACATACGTTGTTCCCTTTGTCATCGGTTTGTTACTTGCCCGAGATTCGATCGTCGGTATCCAATACCTAGTTCAATCTCGTTGCCGGCAAGTCTCTTTAATCGTTCCATAATACATCATCTCACAACTAACATATTAGTTGCAATGCTTGCAAGGCTTATGTGATGTGCATTACCGAGAGGGCCCAGAGATACCTCTCCGACTATCGGAGTGACAAATCCTAATCTCGAAATACGCCAACCCAACAAGTACCTTTGGAGACACCTGTAGAGCATCTTTATAATCACCCAGTTACGTTGTGACGTTTGGTAGCACACAAAGTGTTCCTCCGGTAAACGGGAGTTGCATAATCTCATAGTCATAGGAACATGTATAAGTCATGAAGAAAGCAATAGCAACATACTAAACGATCGGGTGCTAAGCTAACGAATGGGCCATGTCAATCACATCATTATCCTAATGATGTGATCCCGTTAATCAAATGACAACTCATGTCTATGGCTAGGAAACTTAACCATCTTTGATCAACGAGCTAGTCAAGTAGAGGCATACAAGTGACACTCTGTTTGTCTATGTATTCACACATGTATTATGTTTCCGGTTAATACAATTCTAGCATGAATAATAAACATTTATCATAAAATAAGGAAATAAATAATAACTTTATTATTGCCTCTAGGGCATATTTCCTTCAGTCTCCCACTTGCACTAGAGTCAATAATCTAGTTCACATCGTCATGTGATTTAACAGCAATAGTTCACATCACCATGTGATTAACACCCATAGTTCGCATAGATATGTGATCAACACCCAAAGAGTTACTAGAGTCAGTAATCTAGTTCACATCGCTATGTGATTAACACCCAAAGAGTACTAAGGTGTGATCATGTTTTGCTTGTGAGATAATTTTAGTCAACGCGTCTGTCACATTCAGATCCGTAAGTATTTTGCAAATTTCTATGTCAACAATGCTCTGCAAGGAGCTACTCTAGCTAATTGCTCCCACTTTTCAATATGTATCTGGATCGAGACTTAGAGTCATCCAGATCGGTGTCAAAACTTTCATCGATGTAACTCTTTACGACGAACCTTTTGTCACCTCCATAATTGAGAAATATATCCTTATTCCACTAAGGATAACTTTGACCGTTGTCCAGTGATCTACTCCCAGATCACTATTGTACTACCTTGCTTAACTCAGTGTAGGGTATACAATAGATCTGGTACACAGCATGGCATACTTTATAGAACCTATGGATGAGGTATAGGGAATGACTTTCATTCTCTTACTATCTTCTGCCGTGGTCGGGCTTTGAGTCTTACTCAATTTCACACCTTGTAACACAGGCAAGAACTCTTTCTTTGACTGTTCCATTTTGAACTTCAAAATCTTGTCAAGGTATGTACTCATTGAAAAAACTTATCAAGCGTCTTGATCTATCTCTATAGATCTTGATGCTCAATATGTAAGCAGCTTCACCGAGGTCTTTCTTTGAAAAAACTCCTTTCAAACACTCCTTTATGCTTTGCAGAATAATTCTACATTATTTCCGATCAACAATATGTCATTCACATATACTTATCAGAAATGTTGTAGTGCTCCCACTCACTTTCTTGTAAATACAGGCTTCACCGCAAGTCTGTATAAACCTATATGCTTTGATCAACTCATCAAGGCTTATATTCCAACTCCGAGATGCTTGCACCAGTCCATAGATGGATCGCTGGAGCTTGCATATTTAGTTAACACCTTTAGGATCGACAAAACCTTCTAGTTGCATTGTATACAACTCTTCTTTAATAAATCCATTAAGGAATGCAGTTTTGTTTATCCATTTGCCAGATTTCATAAAATGCGGCAATTGATAACATGATTCGGACAGACTTAAGCATAGATACGAGTGAGAAACTCTCATCGTAGTCAACACCTTGAACTTGTCGAAAACCTTTTGCGACAATTCTAGCTTTGTAGATAGTAACACTACTATCAATGTCCGTCTTCCTCTTGAAGATCCATTTATTCTCAATTGCTTGCCGATCATCGGGCAAGTCAACCAAAGTCCACACTTTGTTCTCATACATGGATCCCATCTCAGATTTCATGGCCTCAAACCATTTCGCGGAATCTGGGCTCATCATCGCTTCCTCATAGTTCGTAAGTTCGTCATGGTCTAGTAACATGACTTCCAGAACAGGATTACCATACCACTCTGGTGCGGATCTCACTCTGGTTTACCTACGAGATTCGGTAGTAACTTGATCTGAAGTTACATGATCATCATCATTAGCTTCCTCACTAATTGGTGTAGTAGTCACAAGAACAGATTTCTGTGATGAACTACTTTCCAATAAGGGAGAAGGTACAATTACCTTATCAAGTTTTCTACTTTCCTCCCACTCACTTCTTTCGAGAGAAACTCCTTCTCTAGAAAGTTTCCGAATTTAGCAACAAAAGTCTTGTCTTCGGATCTGTGATAGAAGGTGTACCCAACAGTCTCCTTTGGGTATCCTATGAAGACACATTTCTCCGATTTGGGTTTGAGCTTATCAGGATGAAACTTTTTCACACAAGCATCGCAACCCCAAACTTTAAGAAACGACAACTTTGGTTTCTTGCCAAACCACAGTTCATAAGGCGTCGCTCAACGGATTTTGATGGTGCCCTTTTTTAACGTGAATGCAACTGTCTCTAATGCATGACCCCAAAAATATAGTGGTAAATCGGTAAAAAACATCATAGATTGCACTATATCCAATAAAGTACGGTTATGACGTTCGGACACACCATTATGCTATAGTGTTCCAGGTGGCATGAATTTGTGAAACTATTCCACATTGTTTTAATTGAAGACCAAACTCGTAATTCAAATATTCGTCTCCGTGATCAGATCGTAGAAACTTTATTTTCTTGTCACGATGATTTTTCACTTCACTCTGAAATTCTTTGAACTTTTCAAACGTTTCAGACTTATGTTTCATCAAGTAGATATACCCATATCTGCTCAAATCATCTGTGAAGGTCAGAAAATAACGATACCCGCCGCGAGCCTTAACACTCATCGGATTGCATACATCAGTATGTATTATTTCCAATAAGTCAGTTGCTCGCTCCATTGTTCCGGAGAACGGAGTCTAAGTCATCTTTCCCATGAGGCATGGTTCGCAAGCATCAAGTGATTCCAAAAGCCCATCAGCATGGAGTTTCTTCATGCCCTTTACACCAATATGACCTAAACGGCAGTGCCACAAATAAGTTGCACTATCATTATTAACTTTGCATCTTTTGGTTTCAATATTATGAATATGTGTATCACTATGATTGAGATCCAACGAACCATTTTCATTGGGTGTGTAACCATATAAGGTTTTATTCATGTAAACAGAACAACAATTTATTCTCTTACTTAAATGAATAGCCGTATTGCAATAAACATGATCAAATCATATTCATGCTCAACGCAAACACCAAATAACACTTATTTAGTTTCAACACTAATCCCGAAAGTATAGGGAGTGTGCGATGATGATCATATCAATCTTGGAACTACTTCCAACACACATCGTCACCTCGCCTTTTACTAGTTTCTGTTTATTCTGCAGCTCCCGTTTCGAGTTACTAATCTTTAGCAACTGAACTAGTACCAAATACTGAGGGGTTGCTATGAACACTAGTAAAGTACACATCAATAACATGTATATCAAATATACCTTTGTTTACTTTGCCATCCTTTCTTATCCATCAAATACTTGGGGTAGTTCCGCTTCCAGTGACCAATCCCTTTGCAGTAGAAGCACTTAGTCTCAGGCTTAGGACCAGACTTGGGTTTCTTCACTTGAGCAGCAACTTGCTTGCCGTTCTTCTTGAAGTTCCCCTTCTTCCTTTTGCCCTTTTCTTAAAACTAGTGGTCTTGTCTACATCAACACTTGATGTTTTTCTTGATTTCTACCTTCATCGATTTTAGCATCACGAAGATCTTGGGAATCGTTTCCGTTATCCCTTGCATATTATAGTTCATCACGAAGTTCTACTAACTTGGTGATGGTGACTAGAGAATTCTGTCAATCACTATTTTATCTGAAAGATTAACTCCCACTTGATTCAAGCGATTGTAGTACCCAGACAATCTAAGCACATGCTCACTAATTGAGCGATTCTCCTCCATTTTTTAGCTATAGAACTTGTTGGAGACTTCATATCTCTCAACTCGGGTATTTGATTGAAATATTAACTTCAACTCCTGGACCATCTCATATGGTCCATGACGTTCAAAACGTCTTTGAAGTCCCGATTCTAAGCATGACGTTTGCTACAAAGTGTGACGCTTTCATTCGGCAGCTCCCCCATGCAACCACAAGGTCTCTAGGACAAAGCGTGGCGAGTTTAAAGCTCCAAATTCGGATCAAAGCGCCACCACTACCAGTGACAGAAAGCGCAACCGAGCCACAGGCCACTCCAGCTCCCGCTGCCCACACAGCTAAGAGGGAAAGCGCCGCCACCGCCACCATGGTGCCTGCTGGAGAGCCAACCATGTGGACTGCACTCGGAGACCGCCGCCTCGATATCCAAGTCAGGCTAACCACCAACCGTCCACATCACAATGTACCCATCACGGTAGGAAGAGTAAAAAGCGTATTCTTTCACAATGTACCCATCACGGTAGGAAGAGTAAAAAGTGCATTCTTTCATTCCTAGCCCGACATCAACCACAAAGTTTGGGTCAATGCCTCCGTGGTAAGATGCGCACACTCCCGTGAATCCGCCCATTCCCAGTGGATTGAGGGAGACACAAACCTGTGACAACCCGCGGCGGCCGTCAAGCACGGTCGCATGACGCCATGTCCGTGGTCCTCGCCACCAATCTGTCCGACAGAATAGCGGCACCCACAAGGAGAGAGAACTCATCGCCTCGGCCTCTCGAACTGAGACCAGCATCGCCTACCCGAAGCAGGAGCTCCGACCCGCCGCGGGCCCCAATCTGGTCTGCCCGAGCACAAGCCCCAGGTCCTGGACATCTCCACTACGCGGACATCCGTGTGATCATTGGGATGGATGAGCTGGTAGCAATGCAAGCCCTGAACCGCAGACTGTCATCGAAGATTCAAGATTCAGCAAGTGTGTGGACTAATATTTAGAAAAGAAAAACACTATAGTAAGTCAGATGACACTATAGTAAGTCAGATGAATGCAGTTGAAGCACCAAGTCGGAATCTCCTTGCATCGTTCAGGCAGCAGACTCACTTTCCCAGCACAGAGACCATTCGCACAGGCATAAAATTCCAAAGTATGATACCAACATACAAAAGTCAGCAGTCAGCGCACACACACACACATGTTACTACTGACTTGCAGTAGCAACCGATCAACAACAACAACACATGATTCAGGTTACCCCGGACAATGCCCAGGGATTAAACTTCCTGGCTGCTGCAGCAGCTCACAGTATCAGATGCAGGGCTCAAGACACACCCTAACTTTGCTGAGTGAAATACCATCAGTTCTGTAATTCAGGGTGCTCCACCACAGTCAGATCAACTCTCAGATGCAGCACGCCGTCGATGAAGAGGCTGTCGTCCGCAATGAACGTCGACCATGGAACTCCAAAAAGATCATCGCATCCCTCCAGCAAAGACCCGCCGAATGTGTGCCTACTGCCGTACTTGCTCAAGAATTTTCCTGACGATCTTGTCCTTGCAGCAAACTCAACATCGAAACACAACGAGCCTGAAACAGAATTTCCATATATCCCTAAACAGAGGGCAAAGCTGTACGACTCTGTCTGCTCATCCAGTACACAGCCTGCCATGAGATAGAATTTCTGACCTGCGAGATGGAACCAGTCCGACAATATAGCTCCTGATGGGAAGAATCGGGAGCACTCGTCGCGTGTTAGATCCATGTAAACTATAACCTGTGGGCAAGGTCGATCAAATGCAACCGCTTTCACATGTTTGGACCCGTAAGTTCGCTCAGCAGACTGCCAATTGAAAGTTGATACATCTGCTGCAAGAGCATCTTCCATCTGGGTTGGGTAAGCTTTGTGGAGAAGGACCTCATTGATGCGCTTGGTTACCTGCTCACGGTCTATGTCATCATCAGTGGATGCTAGGATCTCCTGAAGTGCCGCACATGTCATATGGCTGAAGCGTACTAGCGGAAGCAAACGGCTGCTCAAGATCTCGCGTCTTTCCTCCGGTTCCAGGTAATGCGCACGGGCCCACTCGAGCAAGAAGTTATATACCGCATCTTCAGATGCTACTTGTATGTCAGTGCTCGAAAAGATCACCTCGATTCCAGAAAGAGAGATGTTCATCACTTCTTCAAACCTGAAATGGGACAAACCATGCCATGAGTACACTTCGTGCACATTACAATGGCCAATGCCTACATTTTTCTCCGAAATGAAAAATAAAAAATGCTCCATCAAATGGGGATCACTCACTTGTCTAAAAGCTTGTATTTCTCAGCAAGGAATTCCCTGGCTGCACCTACCACACTCTGAACTTCAGCAGCCATTGAAAGGGAGCATGGATGGTCTAGGTATAGCAGTGCAGATTCTGTGGTCATAGGCAGGCTTCTGAGCAACAGACTGCAGTAGCTCATGCAAGAAAGAACCTCAAATTTGTCGGCAGCCATTAAGATGTCGAGCAGAAGAGCGGGCTCAATTGTTGTCAACTTTCCACTGTACATGAAGCTTAAAAGCTCCATAAAGGCATTTTCCTCTGTTCCAAGTAGAATGAAAACAGAAAAATCATAAGAGAGAAGTTCAATAAATAAGCAAAAAAAAAAGACACTCTTTTTGTGCCCTAAATAATTTTCGAAGTTGACTACTGACTTACAGTACTGACAAACACTCCATGGGAGACTAACCTTTTTCCCAATCACAGAAAATTTATATGTATACTACTACAGAAAACATACGAGTTGGGAGGAATCCAAGCGATCTCAATCATTCAATACAATTAGATCCAATGGCTGATAATTGCATATAAAAAATAAACTTAAGAGTGAGTTAATTAATCCACGAATTGCCCACATCGATGACTAAAAGAGACGACACATATCAGTGGATATTTAGATAGTGTATGGTACATGCAATATATACAGTGTGCATGCTGAATTACAAGTAAAATTAAGTGCAGAAACTATAAAAGATAATCTTTTATTTACCATAAATAATCTTATGACTAAAAATAGTAACCCAACCACAGTAGAAAATAAGGATAAAATATAAGAGGAAGAATATTACAGTTAAGCTATCACATTACCTGAATCAGCAATCCTGATTCTTGGATGTGTCTGATCAGATTCACTCATGCCATTTGAGAAAAGCTAAGAAACATGAAGCTTATTAGAAACTTGAACTGATCATACAAATGTATTTCACATCGTTATAAAATTACCTTTAGAAAGAAACGACTTCTTGCAGCAAGAATCGCTGAATTGATATGAAGCGTCTTTACTGTTAAAATTGGTGTACCTGCCATGGTTGACAAACAGTCTATCTCTACATTATTAGCTGCAAAATAACAAGATCAGTGAAATACAAGACAACTAGGAGAAGTAAAAGGTACACAATTAAACCATTGGACATACTTTCTTCTGTGAAAATTACTTGAAACACTCTGTTCAATGGTGCAGATTCATTTAATCGCTCTTCAGATATATGGAAAATGTTAAAGATAATACTCCTAAATCACTAAAATTGGATGGCAATTTAGTTGCAGCCAGAAATCTAAGCATGCTTGTAGCTCAGTGAGGAAAGAGATCATAGATGTTATCCCAAGGATCCTACTGAAATTTCATATAACTTCGACAGATAACTATTTGTCACAAGCCGAACTTAGGCAATGCCTTTTGTAAAGCTTCACTGCAAACTTGACCAGGAATTGTAACAAGAATATTAGAATTCCATAAGGACATCAAGTAGTAGAATTTTAGGTAGGGAAACGTTTGGGGCCGGGGCACCGGCCGAAGCTTCGGCCGGTCCAGTCCACGCGCGCACGCCGCGACCTAGTCGTGAGCAACCACGTGGCGTTGCGGATCTCGCGAATCTCGCCTCATTCCTGTCTCACAGCTCCGCGGATCTCGCCCCCATCCTCATCTCCTGCAGCGCCGGCGCCCACATCTCGCCGTCGGCCATGGAAGGTCGAATCCCCCGCGCGTCCATGGATGTAGATCTCACCACCGCCATGCTTTTACAGCCCGTTTCGCCATTGGATGCAGCCCGTTGACCAATCCCCATCCCCGGCGGTTGCAACTCCCACACGTCTCGTGCTTCTGCCTCGCCGCCGACGAGCCGGACGGCGATGGTCGACACCGGAGGCTTCTGCAGAATCGTCGCACCCCCTTATGTTGCAACCGTTTAAAAAAAAGCTTCATCCCCTAGATGAAAAGCTTCAACCGGATGTAGAGAAAGCTACAAGCGGTCAGCGCCACCGCCGGAAAGCTACAACCGTTGACATGAAATGCTACATCCGTCGACTAAAAAAGCTTCAACCGAAACGACACAAAAAGCCTTGACCAAGTGCTGCTAAAAAGAAAATAGCTACAACTTTTGATAGAAAAGTTTCAACGGTTGTTGGAAAAAGCTCCAACCATTGAGAGAGAAAGCTACAACTAGACACTATGAAAATAAGAAAGCTTCAACCAGCGACGGCCGGAGGTGGAAGAAGATGATAAAATGCTGCAGTTTTGCTACATGCTTCAACCGGCATAGATTTTTGCCACAACTGGCATAGCATTTTGCTACAACTAGCGTCACGTTTTGCTACAACACACAGCTGGCGTCGCGGTTTTGCTACAACTAGCATCGTTTTTTGCTACAACCGGCATAATGTTTTGCTACATCCATCACGACCGAGCTGCGACCCAGCACGGTTTCCGTGAATTCCGGCGTCGAGATCCAGCACGGGAGGCAGGGGCGGATGCTGCAACCGGTCGCCGGCGAGCTGCTACGGGCTCGCGGCGAGCTGCAACCTCGACCGGCCGTAACGGAACTCGAGCCCAAATCCATGGCGGCAAGGAGGTCATGTCGTATGTAAGACATGATTTGGAAGCAATCCCAAGGCGGCTTGATAGGTGGGGGAGCCCCTCGTCGACGTGATTCGGCTGCGGGGAACGAATAACAGGCAGATCTAGCCGCCGCCGCCGCGGATTGGGGACGGGCAGTCGCGGGGGGATCCAGCTCCCCTGTTTTCCTTGCTGTGGTTGTTCGTACACAGTCGCAACAAAACTGTTCTTTTTTGCTGAAATGGTTGCTTCAGTGCGTGTATGCTCGCAGATCTAAAGGTTCATGCAAAACGCATCGGACGGCTGGGCCTGGACCGGCCGAACCGTTTGGGCCGGCGCACCGGCGCCTAGGGTCGCCCTTTTAGGTATCAGCTGGAATAGCATCTTTTCAAGATTTCTGAGTCGCATGGTCCGCATCCTTTGTCCAGTGGCTAGTCTCAGCTGCGGTGGATTGATTGTATTCTACTTTTGCAGGGACAGGGGATTGATATGTTTGAACACCACAGCTAAATCCAAATACTTGACTAAATATTTGCTGCATCATCATCAACCATGTCCGCCATCAACCATGCCCTCCCGTGGATCGCAGGCACAGCGGCGGCGGCGGCCTTCGCCGCCAGCACGCTGGGAACCACTCGGCATGGGACATCGTTGCGGCTCAGCCAGTCTTCTAGCGGCATGGGGCTCAGCGCCCCCCGGCCGTGCCTGCGCGTCGAGCGCCAACCAGCGCGCCGTCGGCCGGGCGCTGGCGAGGCCACCAAGGTGGCCGCGCTCCAGACCATGTGCGTTCTCCTCCGAACACCCGCCGGTGCCGTTGGAGGAGGAGTCCCCCATGCGCCCGTGGATCCAGGAAATCGCAGGGCAGGTGGAAATTGCTCGCCAACGCCCAACACCGGGGGGACGCCCGCGCTTCCCAAGGGAGCCCCGCGTCTGGCGGAACGGGTGGGCATCGGACACGGCCCGGTCTCTCCGAGACCGCCCGCGTCGACGACCTTCGCGACGTCCTGGACCGTAAGAGGGGAACCAACGCTTTCGAGGGGGGCACCGGCAGGTGGTGCCCGGTGGATCTTTCCACCAGGAACGACCTCGAGGACTGCCGGGAAGTTGAGGCCCTCGTCTAACAGTAGGCGTCGGGCCCACCTGGGAAGACGCCGCGGGGAGGGACCTGACCAGAACGGGCGTCATCACCGACCTCGAACAGCAACTCCAACGTGCGACCCCAACATGCCGCGGTGCGAACCTGATTAGAACGGGCGTCGTTACCGACGGGCGGGCCAGGAGGAGGGCAAGGGCGGACGTGGCGCGCGTCCGTATCATGCCCGCGTTGACGGAAACCCAACCCCAATTCGGGCTAGAAATGGGTCCCGGGCAGACGAAAAACGGACGGCCGTTTGTTTGTGTCGGCACGTTGGACCCTCTTTTGTGTCCATTTCTGTCTAATCGGACATGCACAGACAAAATGCGTCGGCACGTTGGAGTTGCCATTAGTTGGTCGGAGACCCATTCATCTTCTTCAGCCTCCCGGGCGCTTAGTTTGTCGGATATGCTAGGGTCCCGTGGAGATGATTGAACACCACATATCCGTGTGCCCGAGTGCATGCCTCGTCTGATGAAAGAAGCGTCGACAAGCATCTGAGCAACAAGATTTCATCTATGCCAAGGTGAGTAATCTTCAAGAGGCTCATTTCATCCGCCAGATGATTGACCCTGAGTGGCTCGTCAATCTTGTTGTCGTCCCGAATGTTAACAGAAAGTCGAGGATGTGTGTGGACTTCACCGAGCTAAAAAAAAGTGTCCTAAGGATCACCTCCAATCGCCTCGCATCGACCAGATCATGGACTCCGCTGCGTGGTGTGATCTCCTATCATTCCTGGATGGGTATTCTGGTTACCACCAGATACACATGACTAAGGAGGACGACGAAACGAGAACTTTCATCGTCCCCGCAGGTACTTTTGTTATATATATTACGGGCCGCTCGCATCTCTTTGGAGCCCCAGATCGTCTGCAACATCGAGGCCTCATTGACGATCTCATCATGAAGACAAAGGACCGGGCCACGCCACTCGACGACTTGTGAGTGACTTTTGATAACCTGCGCCGCATGTGCATGAAGCTGAACCCGGAGAAATGTGTCTTCAAGGTACCCTTTGAAAGCTTCACCGTTTCGTCATGTCCAGCAGGGGCATCGAGGCTAACCCCTAGAAGACAACTGCCATCAACCAAACCCGCCCTCCGACGCGTGTCAAAAACATGCAACACTTATCAAGCTGCATGGCAACCAAGTCCAGGGAGTTGGGCCTCCCTTTGTTCAAACTCCTCAAGAGGCCGGACCCATTCAAGTGGACAACATAGGTTGAGAAGGCATTGCGGGACTTCAAACAGTGTTTGTCCTCTCAGACGATTCTGGTGGCGCCAAGGCCAAGGGAGCCCTCGTTGACGCATATCGTTGCAACCCCCTAGGTTGCAAGAGCAACCCTGGTGGTGGAAAGGGAGGAGGCGAGAGAGGCAGCACCGCTGACCCCCTCTCGCCTCGTCATTGCCCTTTTGACGAGCGAGGCGAGCTTGGCAAGTCCTTCTGACTTCTGCCTCTATTAAGGACATTATGATGTTTTCGGCCCATATGACGAATGGATTCAGCAACACAGTCAAAGAGATGGCATTGAATCGCTACAGGGCAACGCCACCAACTCCTATCAAATACATGGGGCCTAGGCTGGTTAGGCCCGGGCAGGTCGAGAAGTGGGGGCATTTGACCCCGATCACACCACATGCGCCAAAGAGTGTATACTATGGCTGCTCCTATGTTAAATAAGGGGCAAACTGGAGCCTGAACGGGGAAGGAAAACCTTGTAATCACACACGCACACACACAGTGGCGGAGCCACCTCCCGGCAACCCTGGGCAGCTGCCCGGGCTCTGCCTAGAAACTCCTTTTTGATTATAGAAGAAGATGAAGAATTAATCATCAGTTTTAGTGGGCAAATGCCCATGAACCACATCCCTTTGTATTTTGCCCCGGCTCCATTGATTGGCTAGCTCCGCCACTGCACACACACACGCGTATGTGCTAGTGCCAAATTTATCTCTATGCAACAAGTATTTAGACTACTTGAACAAAAGTAGTTATCAAGCAGGCTAACAATGAACTTCATGCCTCATTTGGCAGCAGGGGATGGGATCCCGATCCATTCCTTGGAAACTCCCACCCGGTGGTAGACATTCCCTCGGTTTTCCTGCCGTACCATTTGGTCGAGAGGTGGAACGGGAAAATTCACTCGCTTTCTCGTGAATTCCATGGGAGGAAAAAACGCCTCTCCACTCGTGGATGGAGTTCCCCGTCTCTTACATGTTGTCTCTGGACAAGTCAGCGCACTCCTGTCCGGGCCCCTGACGACAGTCTATGCTTGAAGACGAACTTTTCCCCGTCTTTCACCCATCATGAGTGAACCAAATGGTGGTAACTGGGCCCGTGGTTTTCTACTACGGATTCCTGTGTGATGGGAAAAATCTGTACTGTGGCTTGTCTCCCCGGGTCCTATATCCCCTACGGCCAAACAAAGCCTAAATGTTTCGATGCACACAAAACAAACTAACATAGGTGAACAAAGAAAATGTCGCACTAACATAGGTGTACACCACATCAACAGACGCACAAGCACATAACTTATGGATTCCCTCTATTGCCCCCATGTTACACTAACACGGTAAACTGCCTTAACGAAGGGTCAGCCTGAGCTGAAACAACCCAACCATCCCAAATCAAAGCAAGCGCAACAACCCAATGCCCACACAAATTAACGTATGCATCAAATTAAATATGCATGCAATTCCAAATGGCCAAACGTATCCAACCCAGGGGGCGGGCTCCACGCACCTTTCTTATTGTCACCACCTATGAGGAGAGACCCTCCACCGACGTCGCCGCCGGTGACGACCTCTATCTGCATCACCATGTTGGAGAAGACCTCAGAACTGAAGGCGAACTCAAAGTTGGGCACCCCGACGCCAGACGGTAACTCTAGGTCCATCTCTGCGTCCGCCGACACCAACGCAGTCGTCATGTTTTCGCCGCCGGCCATGCACTCAGCACCTCTGAAAGAGGAAGCACGCGTATGGGACCGTGGAGGTAGATCCCGACTCGCGGAGGATTCTTCGAGAAGACAAGAGAATGAGGTCGACTGGGGTGATTTACCTTTATTTGAGGGATCCCGGATGTGCTTGCTTGTCTTATCTCTTATAATCGTAATAATTTTTGTAATTATGGGTGCTATTAATTGCTACAGGCAAGAGCACAAGTAACGCCAACATGAACTCCGCGTTTAGGGGGCAAACAAACCATGAGCCCTTCAATCGCAATCACGCGGTTGCGTAGAGTCATCGGCAATAATTAGCTATTTAATGGGCAAGTTTCCGTTTCCACCTTTTGCTTCACGTCGCTCATTGACTTGCTCCCACCAAATGAGGACATAATCTTGGAACTCAAGTGAGGCCATGGCGATTTTCTTCTCCTCTTCGTAATTGTGAAGACGAAATATCTTGTCGACCTTCAGTGTCCATGAGAGGTAATCTTCGGGATAATTTCTTCCCAAAAACTTTGGCATGTTGGACTTGAGCTTGTCGTAGTTTTTCTCTTCAATGCGTTGGGGGCGATGGTGATGACGCTCTTGCCGTGGTGGAGGGTATTGAACCGCTTGTTCCTCGTGCTCCTCATGATTAGCTTGACGTTGAGGGCATGGAATTCTTGCACGGTTCATCATCTCTTGGCACTCCTCAAAGCGTGCAACTTCTTCTTGTCGCTCTCGTCGGAGGGCCTCTTCTTGTAGACGTACTTGGGTTGCACTCTCGTACGTTGTGAGTTGCTTCACGTAGAGCACGTTGGGCTTCAAGGGCTTGTTCCTCACGGCATTGTTACTCTTGTTGAAGGGCGTCGCCATCTTGGTTCTCTTGGTGGTCTTGGCGTCTTGGAGCTTGCTCTTGTTCCATAGGATCATTATCTTGGCGAAGATGCCGTTCATGTTCCCGAAGGCAGTCTTGTGAACCATTGCCATGAAATGGGTTTTGTGGAGCTTGATGATATTCATGGTCTTGGCGACGATGCGGGCGAGCTCGGGGAAGACTTGCATTTGAAGAAGTGTCCAAAGAATGTTGGCTTGAATGGTGCCGCCTAGATGATGACGAACTCGTAGAAGAACGGTTGACCATCAAGGCACGAATCTCATCCATTTGGGATGATAGCTTGTCGTCAAGGTAGTCCCTTGTGCGTTGCTCGGATTGTCGCAAGTCGGTGGCGAGTTGATCGATGCGGTCACCCAATGCTTCATTCTCTTGATGCAAAGCTCTATGTGCGTCGAATAGTTGATTCTTTGTGACGTAGTTGTTCAGTTCCTCTTCTTGCTCGATGAAGAGAGGGTTTGTAGAAGTACTTGGCCTATCCGAAAATAGATGATAAAGAGAGGGTTCATCATCTCAAGCAAATATGTGAGTGGGAGAAAGTAAAGAACTAGACCAAATGTAACTTATCTGATGTTGAAGACGTACCAATGATCACTCAATAATGTATTATGAAAGTAGCACAATTGGTACCGGATCTTGTCTATTCTCACACCTACACAAGTAAAGCCTTTGTAGTAGCTTGGTGAGGATGCTGGCACAAAATTAAGCAATTGTTAGCAAGATTCTAATGTTGAAAAAGATTCACAAAATGTAAGTGAAACAAGTAAACCAATAGCTATATGAGTGGCACACAGAAACAGACGCACAGATGGATAGATGGAGTCGTGCAACCAAGGAACGAGCTCAACATGTGGAATCCACGAAAAATGTTCTTGTTGCACAACTCTAGAGATACGCTAACACTGAAGGAAATATGCCCTAGAGGCAATAATAAAGTTGTTTTTATATTTAGTTATTCATGATAAATGTTTATTATTCATGCTGGAATTGTATTGATCGGAAACTTTAATACATGTGTGAATACATAGACAAACACTGTGTCCCTAGTGAGCCTCTACTTGACTAGCTCGTTGATCAAAGATGGTTAAGGTTTCCTAACCATGGACATGAGTTGTCATTTGATAACGGTTCACATCATTAGGAGAATGATGTGATGGACTTGACCCATCCGTTAGCTTAGCATATTGACCATTCAGTTTTATTGCTATTGCTTTCTTCATGTCAAATACATATTCCTTCGACTATGAGATTATGCAACTCCCGGATATCGGAGGAATACCTTGTGTGCTATCAAACGTCACAATGTAACTGGGTGATTATAAAGATGCTCTACAGGTATCTCCAAAGGTGTTTGTTGGGTTGGCATAGATCGAGATTAGGATTTGTCACTCCGAGTATCGGAGAGGTATCTCTGGGCCCTCTCGGTGATGCACATCATAAGAAGCCTTGCAAGCAAAGTGACTAATGAGTTAGTCACAGGATGATGTATTATGAAACAAGTAAAGAGACTTATCGGTAACGAGATTGAACTAGGTATGAAGATACCGACGATCGAATATCGGGCAAGTAACATATCAATGACAAAGGGAATAACGTATGTTTTCATAAAGGGTCGACTGATAAAGATCTTCGTAGAATATATAGGAGCCAATATGAGCATCCAGGTTCCGCTATTGGTTATTGACCGGAGAGGTGTCTCGATCATGTCGACATAGTTCCCGAACCCATAGGGTCAGCACGCTTAACGTTTGATGACGATTTAGTATTATATGAGATATGTGATTTGGTGACCGAATGTTGTTCGGAGTCCCGGATGAGATCATGGACATGACGAGGAGTCTCGAAATGGTTGAGAGGTAAATATTGATGCATAGGATGATAGTATTCAGACACCAGATGTGATCCGGAGAGTACCGGGTACATATCGGGTCACCGGAAGGTGTTCCGGGCACACCCCCCCAGCAAAGATATGGGCCTAATCGGTCAAGAGGGGAAACACAGCAGCCAGCAGGGGGTGCTACGCCCCCCATATGGGCCACACCAGAGGAGAAAGGAAAGAGGGGAAGAGAGAAGGAAGGGGAGGGATTCGGCCTCCCCCTTCCTTCCCTCGTCCCTCCTCTTTCCTTCCCCCTCCGGTGAAAAAGGAAAAGGGGGGGGGCGAATTGGGGAGGAACCCCAAGTAGGATTCGGCCTACTTGGGGTGCCCCCCTTGGCTGCTCCCTCTCCCTCCCACCTATATATATGAGGGGGGCGGCGCCTAGAATACACAACAACATATGTTAGTCGTGTGTGGCACCTCCCTCCACAGATTACACACTCGGTCATATTCTCGTAGTGCTTAGGCGAAGCCCTGCGTGGATCACTTCACCATCATCGTCACCACGCCGCCGTGCTGACGGAACTCATCTACTTCCTCGACAGTTTGCTGGATCAAGAGTTCGAGGGACGTCATCGAGCTGAATGTGTGCAAAACTCAGAGGTGCCGTATGTTCGGTGCTTGATCGGTCGGAATGATAAGAAGTTCGATTACATCAACCACGTTGTCAAATGCTTCCGCACTTGGTCTACGAGGGTAAGTAGACATACTCTCCCCCTCTCGTTGCTATGCATCTCCTAGATAGATCTTGCGTGAGCGTAGGAATTTTTTTGAAATTGCATGCTACGTTTCCCAACAGTGGCATCTGAGACAGGTCTATGCGTAGATGATATGCACGAGTAGAACACAAAGTGTTGTGGGCGGTGATCATCATATTGCTTACCACCAATGTTTTATTTTGATTCGGCAGTATTGTTGGATGAAGCGGCCCGGACCAACCTTGCATGATCACGTTCATGAGATTGGTTCCATCGACAGACATGCAACTAGTTTCGCATAAAGGTGGCTCGTGGGTGTCTGTTTCTCCTACTTTAGTTGAATCGAATTTGACTGCGGTTGGTCCTTGTTGAAGGTTAAAACAGCAAACTTGATAAATCACCGTTGTGGTTTTGTGCCGTAGGTAAGAACGGTTCTTGCTCGAAGCCCATAGCAGCCACTAAAACTTGCAACAACAAAGTAGAGGACGTCTAACTTGTTTCTGCAGGGCATGTTGTGATGTGATATGGTCAAGACATGATGTGATATACGTTATTGTATGAGATGATCATGTTTTGTAAGATATCTGACAACCGGCAGGAGCCTAATGGTTGTCTCTTTATTGTATAAAATGCAAACGCCATGTAATTGCTTTACTTTATCACTATGCGTTAGCGATAGTTGTAGAAGCAATAGTTGGCGAGACGACCACGATGCTACAATGGAGATCAAGGTGTCGAGCCGGTGACGATGGAGATCAAAAGCACAAGATGATGATGGCCATATCATGTCACATATTTTGATTGCATGTGATGTTTATCTATTATGCATCCTATTTTGCTTAGTACGATGGTAGCATTATAAGATGATCCCTTAACTTAAATTTCAAGGTATAAGTGTTCTCCTGGAGTATGCACTGTTGCGACGGTTCATCGTGCTGAGACACCACGTGATGATCGGGTGTGATAGGCTCTATGTTCACATAGAACGGGTGCAAGACAGTTTTGCACATGCGGATTACTCGGGTTAAACTTGACGAGCCTGGCATGTACAGACATGGCCTTGGAACACTGGAGACCGAAAAGTCAAACGTGAATCATATAGTAGATATGATCAACATAGAGATATTCACCATCGATGACTAATCCATCTCACGTGATGATCGGACATGGTTTAGTTGATTTGGATCATGTATTATTTAGATGACTTGAGGGATGTATATCTAAGTGGGACTTCTTAAGTAATTTGATTAGTTGAACTTAATTTATTATGAACTTCGTCCTGATAGTTTTTGCATATCTATGTTGTAGATCAATGGCCCGTGCTACCGTTCCTTTGAATTTTAATGTGTTCTTAGAGAAAGCTAAGTTGAAAGATGATGGTAGCAACCACACGGACTGGATCCTTAACTTGAGGATTATCCTCATTGCAACACAAAAGAATTATGTCCTTGATGCACCGCTAGGTGAAAGGCCTGTTGCAGGAGCAGATGATGATGTTATGAACGTCTGGCAAGCTCGATCTAATGACTACTCGATAGTTAAGTGTGCCATGTTTTACGGCTTAGAATCGGGACTTCAAAGACGTTTTGAACGTCATGGACCATATGAGATGTTCCAGGAATTGAAGTTAATATTTCAAGCAAATGCCTGAGTTGAGAGATATGAAGTCTCCAACAAGTTCTATAGCTGCAAGATGGAAGAGAACAGTTATGTCAGTGAACACATACTCAAAATGTCTGGGTATCATAATCACTTGACTCAACAGGGAGTTAATCTTCCAGATGATAGTGTTATTGACAGAGTTCTCCAATCACTGCCACCAAGCTACAAAGGCTTCGTGATGAACTATAATACACAAGGGATGGAAAAGACAATTCCTGAGCTCTTCGCAATGCTCAAAGCTGCGGAGGTAGAAATCAAGAAGGAGCATCAAGTGTTGATGGTTAACAACACCACTAGTTTCAAGAAAAAGGGCAAGGGAAAGATGGGGAACATCAAGAAGAATGGCAAGCAAGTTGCCACTCCCAGCAAGAAGCCCAAAGCTAGACTCAAGCCTGAAACCGAGTGCTCCTACTGCAAAGGGACTGGTCACTAGAAGCAGAACTGCCCCAAGTATTTGGCGGATAAGAAGGATGGCAAAGTGAACAAGGTATATTTGATATACATGTTATTTATGTGTACCTTACTAATGCTCGTAGTAGCGCCTGGGTATTTGATACTGGTTCGGTTGCTCATATTTGTAACTCAAAACAGGGGCTACGGATTAAAAGAAGATTAGCTAAGGACGAGGTGATAATGCGCGTCGGGAATGGTTCCAAGGTCGATGTGATCGCCGTCGACACGCTACCTCTACATCTACCTTCGGGGTTAGTTTTAGACATGAATAATTGTTATTTGGTGCCAGCGTTGAGCATGAACATTATAACTGGATATTGTTTAGTGCGAGACGGTTATTCATTTAAATCAGAGAATAATGGTTGTTCTATTTATATGAGTAATATATTTTATGGTCATGCACCCTTGAAGTGTGGTCTATTTTTATTGAATCTCGATTGTGGTGATACACATATTCATAATATTGATGCCAAAAGATGCAAAGTTGATAATGATAGTGCAACATATTTGTGGCACTGTCGTTTAGGTCATATTGGTGTAAAGCACATGAAGAAACTCCATGCAGATGGGCTTTTGGGATCACTTGATTATGAATCAGTTGATACTTGCGAACCATGCCTCATGGGCAAGATGAGTAAAACTCCGTTCTCCGGAACAATGGAGCGAGCTACTGACTTATTGGAAATAATATGCACCGATGTATGCGGTTGTTGAGGATCACGGCGGGTATCGTTATTTTCTGACCTTCATAGATGATTTGAGCATATATGGGTATATCTACTTAATGAAACACAAGTCTGAAACATTTGAAAAGTTCAAAGAATTTTAGAGTGAAGTGGAGAATCATCGTAACAAGAAAATAAAGTTTCTATGATTTGATCGTGGAGGCGAATATTTGAGTTACGAGTTTGGCCTTCATTTGAAACAATGTGGAATAGTTTCACAACTCATGCCACCTGGAACACCACGGTGTAATGGTGTGTCCGAACATCGTAACCGTACTTTATTAGATATAGAAAACATGCCCATGCGTTGCAACGGGAGAGATAAAATTTACACGCTAGCCAAATAAGTTTGACTCAATACCCTGACATACACTACAAAAAAATACACTTCCGTGATGATACGTGTTTGTCACACTAGGTCGCTTTTTTGTCATGCATGTACATCCATGACAAATTTATGACAGAATCAAGATAGTCATACCTGTGCTGTCGTAGAAGTGTTCCATGACATTACCAAAACTATCATGACGGAAGTGTCCACTTCCATGATGATAAATCGCGCGTCACAGAAGTGCTTTCGTCAAGGGTGACCGACACGTGGCATCCACCATAACGGAACGTTGTTAAGCTATCGGGTCGGGTTTTGGATCCGATAACCCGTTAACAGCCTCGACCAATGGGGATTTTCCACGTGTAAAATCATCATTGGCTAGAGGAAACACGTGTCGTCTCATCATTGGGACAGATGTCATCCACTCACTGGACAGAAGGCGCCTATGATACGTCGACACGTGGCACGGCCCAACAGTGGCCCATTCCTGTGAAAAGGCCGGCCCGTTTGACTTGGTCAAAAGCTGGCGGGCCGGCCCATGGAAAGCCTGTTAACGGCATGTTTGCATATAGCCCATTTACAACCCGCTAACCCAAGGCCCGTTACGCCCTATCTGAATTAGGCCCAATAGCATCATCTGGGCCATCCAATATGATTCGAGCCCGTTTTCACTTCTGGTCCATGTATAGCCCATGACGTCTTTTGGCCCATATGAGGCCCTTTGTAACTCTTGGCCCATTAGCGGCCCGTGCTGAAACTGGCCCTTAATGAACATTATATTACTTTACACCCATTAACGGCCCGTGGTGAAACTGGCCCATAATGAACAGTGTATCACTTTATACCCGTTAATGGCCAGTTATTCCGTTGGGCCGTTTTCAGCCCAACTTAACTTTCGGCCTTCTGAGGGCCCATTTATTCTTGGGCTCATTTGCAGCATTCGGTTACTTACGGCCCGTTACTATCATTTTCTGCTTGTGGGCCAAATTCATCCCGTCGTTACAGTCGGCCCGTTTGTGGACCGTTAGTCTGTTGGGCCATTTTCATAGCATCACCAAATACGGCCTATTAACGGCCCATTATGGTCAGCCAATAAAATGTACGATTTCCATTAAGGGCTCGTCTACGGCCCATTAAAGGCCCGTACAAGACCCATAAATGAGCCGGTGGCCCATGGATCCTACGAGACGTACAAGGCCCATGGATCCTATGAGACGTAGAAGGCCCATGGATCCTACGAGACGTAGAAGGCCCATGGATCCTACGAGACGTAGAAGGCCCATGGATCCTACGAGACGTGAAGGGCCATGGTCGAGCGAGTTGGCCCCCATTTGAATGATATAGCATATTCAAAGAATTATCCTACTCAATACTATCACCTCTAAAAAGTCTACACTATTACAACAAAGAGATCAAGGCATAGAAAGGTAGAATAATCCTACACTATACAATAAAGAAATTACAGCCGATTATACCCACTGGGCATTATGGTTCGGCATAGGTGATAATAAAGCATACACAAACAGCAAATTACATACACTGGGCAAATACAGCTCATACATCATGGACGCGCATCAACTTAACTCCATTTGAACTATAATCTCTTCAGAAAATAGGATTGGCCGGATTCAGATAGCACAAATTTCAGTCTTCAGTCTGCAAAATCTCCAATTCCTTCATGGTTACCTCAGTGTCTTGTTTCATATTTTTTGACTCCTGCATCTAATACCTGCATGTCCAGTCTCAACTTGTTGATTATACGTTGACAATCATGTACACGTTGTCTTGCCACCTCTAGTTGATGCTCAAGAACATCAGCACATTCCAATTCCAATCCATAATCATTCGGTAACGGCCATGCCGCACTGCTCGCAGATATTTGTGTTGATGTCACTTCATCCTGAAATGTTTCTATAAGTACACATGACTAGGGCAAATATATAGTTACAACAGTGAAGTGAACAAGACACTATTTTGTACTACATGGCAAAACAGGACTAACAATAATGTTACACATCACTTTCAAAAAAAATGTTACATGTCATGAAGCATAAGCAGGTGATATTTTAAAAATTATAAAAAGATAGTCTGTGCAGCCTGCATACAGAAATCCCTCTTTGCTCACCAGAGGAGCATGATGTTGGGGCCCAATAGAAACACAGACAAGTTACAAATTTAGACAGCACGTTGCGTATAAGTAAGCAAGCAGTTGGCCATTCTGTGCCTCAATTGAAGTCTTAGGGAGCATAATAAACAACAGAGGGTTTCATACAAACATACTGCAGCATGCAAAACTATGCAATCATTAGCGTAGTATAAACTAGATTGTGAGGCTCATGCAATAATAGTTGGTTAATAGACTTTAAAGCTTCAGGCACACTTCGGCAGAGTAATTAAATTATAAGGCCTTTAATTATGTCAACTAATAGTGATACAAGTACCGAACATCAGGCATGATTATTTGGGCATCTCATTAACTGAGGACAAATAAAGCAATTGAAAAGAGAAAATTAACTATGCCTGAAACAAACAAGGAATTGAACTGTTGAGTTGCATACAGTGACTTACCTTAGCAGGTTGAAGAGGCTCAGCGCAGCTCCTACTTCTCTTGCAAGGCTCCTTCCTAACATCTTGTACTTGGAAATCCTCAATCTTATCTTCATTGCACTCCCTCTGCAAGGTGACACAAACTAGTTACTCGTCTCATTGGAAGATAAATATGCATACTTTCCAGTCTGTGAACACAAAAGGATGAGATTATAACAAAACAACACCACATAATGAAACATGCCGCATCTCTTGCACTTGCACATAATGAAATGAGCATTTACTATGTCTGCACTATGTAAAAACTAGGCATACCTTCGAACTGGATCTCCAGGTACTCTTGGAGAGCCTACTGTAGTGTACAGCCAAACCTTTATGTCACCTATGAGTTAGACAAGGCCCCACTACAGCAGCCCCATTAGTGTTTAAATCGTTGACAAGCTCTGTTAGAGTGTTAGGTCAAGAACATCAAGTAATCAAAGTAAACAGTCCTAGTATGGTTGGCTGATGCAAACAAGCAATTGAACAGATGTGTGAGCAAATCTTACATGTCAAGAAAAGAAGCAAAGAAGGAGGCTTAAAGACCATCACTTGACTGACCAGATTTAAGGAGCATCTAAACATCATGTGCAACGTATGAACTAACATAAACATGGCATATTCCAGATTCTACAATGGAATGCACATGTATTAGGTTATGCCATGTATGATGATGCCTAAATGTACAGATAGCAGGCAGGAATGATTCATCATTGCATGCACAATTGAATTGCAGGTTAAGGGCCAGTTCGATTCCGCCTTTTCAGGGCATATTGTCAAAATAAGCCATAAAAGATGTAAAGAAGTCATTTTTGAGTTATGGGCTTGGGCTTAACTAATTTCGCTTTGGAGGGGGGGTGTTTCGGGTAGAACCTCACTAAAAATTGAAGGGAAGGGGAATAGTGAAATGACTCTGTTGTCTGCCTATATTACACTCAAAATGCAACTCCTGACGCCTGCGTCACACCTGACCCTCAAGTAAAAACAAACACGCAAGCATTCATTGCGCTGCCCGCTTGCATCTCCTCTTCCCTTTCCCTCTACCTCGATCCCCTGCCTGCAGCACTAGGGTTCCTCCAGCGAGCCGGTCCCACTGGTCCCATCTGGCCTGGTCCTCGACGATGCTATGTCCAGCTAGGCTACATGGCCGGCGGGTAGGGGCAAATCTCGCTGGCTTCTCCTCCCTCTAGCACCGCCCCTCATTCTCATGGTCTCCAGCAGCTGCTCCACTCTGGTTCGTCCAACGCACTACTCCGGCGGGCGCTGCACAACTATGGCTGATGCCACACTGCGGCAGAAGGCACCTTATTCCCCCTCCCCTCCTCCCAGGCCATGGCCTTGAGGTGCTGTTGAAGGATGAGCTCATCCAACAAGGTGAGGATCTCCTCTAATTTTTTGCCAAATTTTCATTCTAATCCACTATACGATGAATTGCTATGAGATGCTTCTGCTGCTGCTATATGATGCATTGGTATGAGCTGCTCCTGCTGCTGCTATATGATGAATTGCTATGAGCTGCTGCTGCTGTATGATGAGTTGCTATGAGCTGCTGCTGCTATATGATGAATTGCTATGAGCTCCTGCTGCTGCTATATGATGAGTTGCTACAAGTTGCTCCTGCTGCTGCTATATGATGAGTTGCTACAAGCTGCTCTTGCTGCTGCTATATGATGAATTGCTATGAGCTGCTCCTGCTGCTACTATATGATGAATTGCTATGAGCTGCTCCTGCTGCTGCTATATGATGAATTGCTATGAGCTGCTGCTAGTATATGATGAATTGCAGACTGCTGCTGCTGTATGATGAGTTGCTATGAGCTGCTGATGCTATATGGTGCTTTCAGATGGTGCTGCTATACGATAATAACCAGCCACTTGGACCATCAAATTTCAATAAATAATTGTTCTTCATTTAAATGTGGGTCATGTGTTCTTCGTTTAAATTAGGCAATGGGATCTCTATGGAAAACATTGACCAAAGTAGATTGTTCCAAGTAGATAGTATCTTTGTATTTGCATTTTGAGCAAATAGTGATGGTCTGTTTTCCTATCATATTAATTACTGCACTGGGTTCAATTTGTGATGTTTGCAAGTCAAATTAATTTCCATATGGGCAGCAAAATGAAAAAAATATAATGCAATCTAGACTTTCCACTGATCATACCAAAGATAAGCTGAAAACGCAATGAAAAGAGCTGGTTGGCTTTTTACATGGAGCTTATATTCACAGGTGCTTATTTTCTTATGATAACTCGTAATAACTGTCCCTAAGAAACTTGGCTAATAGAACTGGCATACAAATAACATGTCACGATGATTGCAATGGAGGAGTGACGTACCATAGCACGCTGTATAGGCTCACCGCTGCCTCTCCTTTTTTTGCGATGTTCCATGAAATTGCCACATACATCTTGTACTTTTTCATTGTGTAACCCTATCTGCAAGTTGACACGGCTAATTTCAGATATCTCTACATGATACTACATTGCATATCCCTTGCGCATATTTAAACCACCAATTAACGATTGTGTGCGTACCATAAACTAGCCATGACTCTATATGCTGGACTAGCAGGCACTCTAAGGGAGCCTAATGTAGTGCACTGGAATTCCTACATGCCACCTATGATTTTGTGCAATGTACTGCCCCTGTTCCTAAATATATGTCTTTGTAGAGATTCCAGTATGGACCACATACTGATGTATATAGATGCATTTTCGAGTGTAGATTCACTCATTTTGCTCCGTATGTAGCCTATAGTGGAATCTCTAGAAAGACTTATATTTAGGAACGGAGGTACGAGGTTGTATCATGTATGACATCTACAAATCTAATTTAGCAGCTAGTAGTAGAAACCATTGTCTGCACAAAGGGATTACTTGTCGAAAATCCTAGCAAAGTACGCTGGCAGGCACAGAACAATACAAGAGAGAGAGACACACTTACAAGATCATAGCAATGCCTCAGTCCAGGATCTTGGTTGGCCAAGCTGTTAGATCCATAAGAAACATCGTCCTTGTAGTTTTTGCCAACTGCATAACAGGTAACAGCGACCGGTTAGTATATTTGAAGTACATCGGGCAGGTGATGCTGGACGGGTTTAAAGGTGACAAGTACCTAGGCCGTGGCGGGTGCTTGGCATCTCTCTAGACGGTGGGTATCAGGTTAGAAACATCGAGGGTGATGACGTTGCGCTGGCTGTCAGGGTCCGGTAAGGAGATCTAGAACCTTCGAGTAGGGTGTTTGTGGAGCGGCTCCGGTAGGGTGGACTACGATGTGGGCGAAGCGGATCTGTGGCCGTGGACGAGGGCGTAGGTGAAGCTGCTCCGGTGGTTGGGTTAAGGATGGTGTCGAAGACGCGGATCTGTGGCCGTGGATGGGGCATCAGAAGCTGCTCCGATGGTTGGGTTAAGGATGGTGTCGACGATGCGGATCTGCGGCCGTGGACGGGGCGTCAGAAGCTGCTCCGGTGGTTGGGTTAAGGGTGGTGTCGACGATGCGGATCTGCGGTCGTGGATGGGGCGTCAGAAGCTGCTCCGGTAGGTTGGATGAGGGTGCGAGGAGGCGGATCTGAGGCCGTGGACTTGTGAGTTGGCAAAGCGGCCCCGGTAGGGTTGAGAATGGCATAGGCGAAGCTACTCCGGTAGGGTTGAGGAAGGTGTCCGCGAAGCGGCTTCGGTAGGGTTAAGGAAGGTGTCGGCGAAGAGGATCAGAGGCCGTCGACGGGGGCGTCGGTGGGGCGGCTCCGGGGGGTGTGGACGAAGCGTCTCCGGTGGGGAGTATGAATGAGCCACTGCAGATGCGCGGCGGTTGACGAGAGTACCGGTGAAGGAGATCCGGCGCCGTGGACAAGGCCGACACTGAATGGGCTATGGTACAATGGTGGATGAGCAGTCTACTTGTTTCTAGGGGAGGTGGGAGGGGTAGATGCGGCCGCAGAAGCAGATCCGGCGAGGTGGACGCCGCTGGCAGTGAATGGGCTATGGTACGCCGGTGGATGAGCAGTCTAGGGTTTCGAGAGGGGAGGGGAGAAAGGGCGATGAAGTACGGACGGCGTGATGTAAGATGCTCTGGTGCTGTGGAGTTAGTCGTTTTTGCGGGAGGGGGAGAGGAAATGGGGGTGCCGTGTAGTGGGGGAACGGAAAGTTACCAAAGCAGCCCCGACCTATCATGTAGATGAGGGCGGTATTGTAACTATTGGTCTCCGTGCACCAAGGACAAAAGGGGGATTTCGCATGCTAAAGACTAAGGTGGCGGAAATTTTAGAAGGAGGCAGGAGATTTTGCCGCCCGCGGGATCGTTTGTATCTAGTTGCAACTAATTTTGGACCGTGCTAGCGGGAAGGTCATGCTAGACTGTGTACACGGGGCACGCGTCAGCAGTTAATAACTGGTGTGAAGTCCACCCCAGAGAAAAAGACAATAACTCGGGATGATGCGCCGATAACTTGGACGTTCACACGGGCGCGACCAATCGTACGGGTGTAGTGGCGCGTTCATAAAAAAGGGGATCAAACGCTCAGCCTATGTATTTCTTGTGTAAATAGATAATTTAGTGCCATTGGTTATTTACTTTAAACATAATGCATTGACGTGTTAGTGTAGAGGGGCACAAAAAGAAATGGATATTGTAGTCAGCTACTTAAAAGTGTTACCTCATATGATTACATAGCCTCCATTTCATAAATTGCGTACCCGTTGAATTCATATATGAATATTACATATATTACTTCAAAATAGAAACTTAAATCATCCAAGACTAATGCATTTGAATGCAAGAGTAACAATGGTGCATGTACATGATAGCTACATTGGTTGTTTGAAGAAACATCACTGTAACTTTGGCATGCACAACTTAAAAGGCTTATTTAAATAGAAAAAATGTGATATGTGAGTGTCCAATCTTTATAGCGTTGAATCGATATTGTAGCTTTGGCCATGATACGAAGTAGATATTGACTTATGTTCAAGCAATGCACGTCCACGATCCCTAGATAGTGATACGTGAATGAATTGTGCAATCTCTCTCACACGCATACATATCTCATTTCCCTGTGGGCATCGGAATCACACACGCGGACTTCGTGTATTTCTCTCCCTTCGTCAGGGTTAAATTCGTCTTTTTACCCCGTCCTACAAGTCTCTCACACAGAAACGCACACGCTTTCTATGTCTAACACGCCCACCCCTTTAATTCCGCCCACCCACAGCCACTAATGTCTCTCACACATATGCTATCTACCTATCCCTTAATATAGCGAGATATGTGTCACACAAACTCCTTCTCCCTACTAGCAAGATGCCCATGCGTTGCACGGAACATCAAGATGCATTTGTATGAGAAGTTTATCTTGTGGGAGAAAAGGATGAACGAGGGAATGCCTTATTTGCAAATGCGGAGAGGGGTGTGGGTATCTTTTTGCAAAATTGCCATAGTTTCCTTCCTGTACGTCAGATATAAATCGGATGGCCTATATTGCAGGATGGCAGG
Organism: Aegilops umbellulata; assembly: GCA_032464435.1. Lineage (NCBI taxonomy): Eukaryota > Viridiplantae > Streptophyta > Magnoliopsida > Poales > Poaceae > Aegilops > Aegilops umbellulata. Next base: position 9,103,413 of record CP136056.1, on the reverse strand, counting down.
AACACCATCATCACCAACTCTGTTTTTTTATAAGAGTAGAGATATGTGAGTGTCACTGCCCCCCCCCACACACTTCCCAACACCGAAGGAGTAGGGTGACACCTCGATCTTGATACTAATCTATCGACTGGCTTGTCTCTCAAACACACACACACACACACTACCCGACACCGAAGGAGTAGGGTGGCACATCGATCTTGATAATAATCTATCTACTCATCTTTCAAACACACACACACACACACACACACACACTCGCTAGTTGTGCCTTTGTGCCTACCGCGCACACTCTCGATACGTCTTTCTCTCCCTCCCCCCCCCCAACAATGACAGCAGAAGGGTTAACTCGATCTGATCATAATCTATCAATTGGTTTCTCTCTCAAACATTGTGTCTTGGTGCCTCGCTCGGTAGCCCCCTCGATATGTAGACTTCTCGCGCGTGCATAGTTGTAATGACGATGACGCTGAACCCAGTGTGCCTTGTTTTTACCGGCCTCATGTGATAGTTTTCACCCTGTTTTCTGTTAATTAACAAGGCAACCTTTTCTTTGTTACTACTAGTGAATCTGAAATCATTCGAGGCATACATAAAATATATCACTTCAACCCAATTATTGCAGCAACTATTTTAAAAGAAATTAGCTAGCTGCCCGTTCGTTGCATGGAATATCCAGATGCATTTGTATGAGTAGTTTATGTTGTGAGAGAAAAGGTTGAACGAGGGAAGGCCTTATTTGCGAACGTGGAGAGACGTGTGGGTATATTTTTGCAAAATTTCCATAGTTTATTTCCTATCCGTTAGATATAAATCCGACGACCTATATTGCAGGATGGCACGCACACCATCATCACCAACTCTGTTTTCTACTTCCTCCGTCCGAAAATACTTGTCATCAAAATGGATAAAAAGAGATGTATCTAAAACTAAAATACGTCTAGATACATTTCCTTTTATCCATTTTGATGACAAGTATTTCCGGACGGAGGGAGTATTTGTCTTTTTAGAGATTTCAACAAGTGACTATGACCGGACCTTACCAAAATACTCAAAAAAGTAGTCCATAATTTTGATGTTACCCTCTTTTCTTGGCTGTGCAGTGCCATCTGGATACCTCATAAATAAATCAAGGACAAATCTGACCCCTTCCTGAAAAGACATATGGAGCAAAATGAGTGAATCTACACTCTAAAATATGTCTACATACACATCCGTATGTGGTAGTCCATTTGAAATCTGAAAAAAGACAAATATTTAGGAACGAATGGAGTATATATAAGAGTAGACATGGAGATATATCTCCAGCATGGTCTACAACAAAAATGTGCTGGGTTGGTTAGCGTTGGATGCTCGCAACGCGATGACATGAGTTCGTATTCTGTCTTTTAACTTTATATTTTTATATTATATATTACTCTACTTATTTGATATATACTTCTTTCGCCACTGTACTGACAGTGGAACCCACAGAGTACTTAGAATACAAGATTAATGATGGACTTGTTTCTTTTTAACTTTCTGTACGAAGCTGTAGCCACCCTGCAAGTCACGTGTACACTATGCATGCAATTAACTTTTTATAGAGGGACAATCATACAGGCAATTAACTCAAATGGATTGGATGTCACTCTATTATTTCCAGCATAAAGAGCATCTCCAACGGCAGCTGGCAAATTTCCTCCCGCTTCCTTAAGCGGAGGATGACATCAAAGGCTAGCGGCATACATTTTTACAACTCTAACCAACAAGATGAAATTCATGCAAACACGGACTGATTTCATATAAGCATGAAGGATTTCGTATAAAAAAGCTGGATATTCATATAAACATCATGGATTTCATTACATTTACAAGAACTAAGAGGTGCCAATCCGGCTCTCTTGTATAATTAATACTCCCTCAGTCCGGAAATGGATGTATCTAGACTTATTTTTGTTCTAAATGGCCGCCCGCGGATCCCTTTGTCTTCCTCATGTCCGTCAAACACTTGCGGGGTCGATGAAGGTCCTCGGAAGAGACGAAGCAGCAAAGAAACCACCTGAATCCGCGGCCGTCGCCTCGGCGGTGGCCTTCATGGGTCCCAAGTGGCGGCGGCCTCCCGTGTTCTACTTCTCCTCGATGATGGCGGCGGACACGGAGAAGCATGCCACCGACTCGTCGCTCTCCACACACCCGGCTTCTGTGTCTGCCTGCATGGTGCTGCGGCAGGCACGGGAGGCGCGCCCACAGACACGGGAGGCACGGCCACCACAGACACTGGTGGAGCAGTACGATGCGGCAGCGACGGCGCCCGTATCAGCGTGCTCGCCGCCGTGCCGGCATGGAGCAACTCGCCACTCCTCATCGAGCTGAACTGGAGCGGCGAGTTGCTGAACCACGCACCTGCTTGGGGCGGCAACTGGCTCCGTCGGGCCAAGCGAGGTTGGTGGAGCACCGAGTGGCCTCGCCCGTATCCGGAGGGCTCGGCGGGCCACCCAGACGGGTAATATGTTGGAGAACGGCTCCTCAGAAGCCATCGGAGGAGTGGAGAAAATGGTGAAGGAGGAGATGGGGGAGCGGCGGAGGGGTGCGATTCTTGCCCGCTGTCTGTGTGGCCTCGTGTAAATAGAGGGCGGACGGTAGGAGCTTGGCTGGCGTCTGGCCTCGTTTAAACTAAGGGTGGACGGGAGGAGCTCGGCCGGTGTTGCGTTTAATTCCGGCCCGCTCATGAACGGACGTGTGGCCGGAGTAGGATTCTCGGTTTGCATGCAGGTTTAACGGAGGGGTTTAATGGAGGCGTCGGGCGTGCAGCGGGCGGTGTAGTACTATTCGATTTGACAGTAGTAATGAGCCGTCAAATCACAAGGCCCTCGCCTCTCGTGAAACCGACCGAGCTAGACTGCCCCGCCCTCTAGCCTTTTAAAAAATGTATATACTCCACTTTTGTACAGTAGTAGTATCGATGGATTGCGCCATGGAGCAAAACTTGAAATTAAAAAAACGTGGTACATATAGAGAGTGTTCGTCGCCAAATTATGCATATAGTACTATTAAAAAGGCTTGTCACAATAATGGTGTCCAGCACAAGTGCACAACCCACCCCTCAAATAAAACTAAGCACCCTGGAGTTCTTTGACAAAACTAAGCACCCTGAAATTCTTTGACAACTAAACTGCTGGCTATATGATGTTGGCCATATATATTGTACGTATATAATGTGAAGAAACGAGTGGTAGTACTATACCAACTAAAAGATGAAATGTAAGAAATACTAGTATGTACGTACGGAAGGGTTAAAGTAACGAGAAGAAACATAACATAGTTCTGCCGGGGGCTCAGCACAACACACCCCTCAAATTAAATTAAGCACACCTGAAATTAAACTTTGCAACTATTCCGGTAGACACTGCATTAGAACCACCATGAGCAATGACACTGCCACCTTACTCGGAGTCCTCGTCCACGTCCTCGACTTCGTCCTTGTCCCTCTTCCTCTTGGCCGATACTTCTTTGCTTGAACCACACACTTGGCTGTTGCTCTTCATCCAACCCTTGTAGATATTAAAGCAAAGGTAGCCATCCATTGCAGCGTAGTGGATGTGGTCTATATCTAGTACATTCCGCTGCCATGCATGACGATGAAACGTGTATGGAGGTTTCTCCAGTTTACCGTACGAAGGATGAACCATGGCTCCTGCCAGGGTCAGCATTGAAGGCTGAAGAGAGGACACCAGCCGATTCTTCTGGAGGTCGAAGGTGTTGCCTACAACGAGGCCTATCTGACGCAGGACTTCTTTGTCATTACCAAAGTCTACAGTAACGAATTTGACTAGGTTGCTCCCGAGGAAATCCTTAAAATCCTGGCACTCAATGTCAGCATGGCATATGTGGTAGACCAAGCATAAGTCATGCACGCAAACCTGGATCATGGCGGGCTTCTTCCTCTCTTCGTCCTTTAGATCCTTCTCTCGTCCCAGGACTGTGGTGTACTCAACATCTAGCCCAGCGACCCACTCATCATCTGAGTTTTCGAACATGTGTCTGAAGCGAGAAAGGCATCCTTTCACCGTCGCGGAAGAACGGGTGTAGATGACGTCGAACTCATCGCCGGTGATGGTTCTAACCTTGTACTCACCGCCGATCGTGGAGATTTGGGACGCCATGGATTTGGGAGGAGGGTTAGGATTAGTGGAACTGCCGTAATGTGAATGGACGGGACGACTAGGAGCGAACCGCCATAGTATTGAAGGACGTGCGGGGACGGGTAGGAGCGAACTGCCAGCGTGCGAACGACAGGGTAGTGGCTTTCAATTCTCCCATGATACGGGATTCCGAGAGCCCTTGGATCTGAGATCGAACGGTTGCATGGCGTGATTCTAGACCTATGGGTGAATATCCTATCCTGGAGGGTTATTCTCTAAATTTTCAGCAACTTAGCATGCGACCGTTTGATCTCAGATCCAAGGGCTGCCAGCAGCCCGTATCGTGGTCGCGCCTACCACGACCGTCGCGTCGCTCGTGCGGTCGCGCCCTTGGAGATTTAACACGGTGCGTTAGGCTATCTGATGTTGGCATGTCATACATAGTCATCACTTAGTCACTCATACTACAACAAGGTTTCCTATAAGTGTATCTTTTTTTACTCCTCTATATCTCTTTCTTCGTACTCCCTCCGTCCCATAATATAAGAACGTTTTTGACACTAGTGTAGTGCCAAAAACGTTGTTATAATATGGGACACAGGGAGTACTAGTATTTATTGCATTTGCCAAGGAGTGACCTCTTCCAATGAAATGGTGTTGTTAAGTTTGCTTCATTTAATTAGCTATAGACTCAAAATTGTATTTTCACCTAGGTACACGCGCTTAGCACCGTTTCTTCCTTGGGTCACCAAACTAGTCTCTCTCTTCTTGAATAACTTGCCACATCAGACTTTATGCCTATGTGGCAAGCTTAAGCACCTGTAGGAGCAAGTAAAAGTAAGTACAATAGTGCGTTTTACATGGCATTTTTGCAGATGTGGAGGAAAGAAGGAAAGGAAAAAGTGGAGAAGTGGGCTCTCATGCAAGAGCCAGCCTCTACTACATGGTGGAGAGAGGCACCTGTATGGAGGTGGTCAGGAATCGGGAGACTCACGCCGGTCGTAGCACCGCAGTTAAAATGATAATGGCAAGTCAAAGCATGGGGCACCACCTGTGCAGCAGTAACTCAGTGTCAAATCACACAACCCTACGTTTGCAGCAGCCTACTCCCTCGTCTTCTCGCGTCTCTGTCGAAGCGACTAGGCGGAACTGCCCCGCCTACCGCACAGGAAAAGCCCGCGCAGTATACTCTCTTCGTCTGGGTGACCAAGGTGGAGAGGAAAATGAGAGAACTTAATGTTTAGTAGTATTTGCTAAGGCTGGTTGTAATGGTACTTGCCCTAGCAATTTTGATGAGGTGTCATAGAATTAAATGAAGAAAGAGAGAGAGAGTTGAGTACTACTATGTTTCATACATGGCAATAAATAAAGTACTACATGATACTAATATATGATACATGGCGCAGGAGTACTAAGTATCATTAATACAGTTTTGCTAGAACTCATCTAGATGAGATATAATTTGCTCTCATTCATCTTTTATAGCCATTGGATGTGATGCTATGTAAGATGCTTGTGTGCTGACGTGGGTTGTATATGTTCTTGTGCAACGAACTGACCACTTCATGTCATGTTTGATATTCTCAAGTCATTAAAAGCATACAAGCCCCAGATCTCTTGTTGGTTGATTCCTCTATTTATGTCAAAAAATAAGAAACAACGTGAGAGTTAATGCACCACGCCTATGTGTTTACTATTTGGTTTTCGTAAGATGACTTAATACTCACCTAGACGGAGGGAGTATTCGATTTGACAGCGGATGGCGCAGTTCCCGATACGGCTTTAATGCAGACGAGGGAGGGAGTAGCGGTTCCCGATATGTTGAACGGCCAATGCATCCTCCTTCAATTAATGCATGAGGGAAGTAATGGGAGGAGGTCCGGGAAAAGAGGCTGCACGATGTGAATGCAACGCAGTTTGCCCTCATTGCCCTCATATAAAGGCGCCCCTCCATTCCAATGCATCTACCACATCATACGCACCTAAGCATTTGCCTAAGCACCTACACTAAGCGCAAAAGAGCTCACTCCAGACCCATGGCGGCGATGCGCGTGAGCGGCCAGCGGCTGCGCCAGTCCACGATGCCGGCCTGCGGCATGGCGCCGAGGATCGTCTCCAGACGGTGTTGGAGACCGGCTGGTGGATGGCCGCCGTCGACGCCAACTACGACTCTCAGTTGGACCAGATGATCGTTGACACAAACAACAAGTTCACCGTCATCAAGAAGCTCGCGGACGACATCGTCGTACTCCTCCAGCCCGCGCGCTCGGGCTCCTCATTGCCTGCCACCCTAATCGGCCTCCATGGCCGGAACCTCTTTCAAGCACTGGTGGCCCTGCGACTGCCCGCCGACGCCATCAAGAATGTCCACCTGGAGGTCGCGCTCACCGCGAGGCGCCTCGCCCTGCAAGAATTCGTCGACCTACACATCCACGAGTACGAGCAAATCGTGTACATAGGTATCTACAATGCCAGTGAGGACGCTACAAGGTTGGTCTTCCACGACCGGCTGGAAGCCTTGGATGCCTTTGCTGAGAAGCACCTCGACCTCGCCACAAAAGCCGACGCTCCTTAGCTGCCAGTCGGTGGCCCGGCGCACTAAGTTGAGGAGGAGGAGGTCGTACGTTCGTGGATCCATCTTTCTTCTTGCCTTCTGTAACCACCACTGCGATCGCATCATCGTGGCCTTAATTCTTAGTGTGCTGTTGTATTCTCATTCCAGTCAATACCGACATGAGCGATCCCTTTGCTTAATTATATGCATCACTATAACTAGTACTCCATCCGTCAATTTATAAGTTGTGCTTACCTTTTCCATCAACTTCGTGCAACGCGCGGGCATCTTGCTAGAAACACTAGAATATGTCTATATAATCCGTATGTGATAGTCCATTTGAAATCTCAAAAAAGACAAATATTTAGGTACGAAGGGAGTAATAAATTAGGAGTATATCAAAACAATAGTGATTTCTTTCAAGTTTTTGAACAAATACTACTATTCTACTACATTGGATCCGTCGCAACGCACGAGCACATTGCTGGTAAAAGGAAAAGGCCTGCCGCGTTTGCGTCGCACCCCCACACGCCCGGGAATCGGGAGTACAACACGGCCCGTCCGGCACGACACATAGCTTAGGGAAGGCGTGTTGCCTAGCATTTTCACTTTCATGTGGGACCGCCGTTGAGCAAACCGACACCCCGCCCGCCGCCGGGTTGGAAAACAGAAACGAGGGGAAGATCTAGCTGTAGCACGGAAGCCAAGAAATTTGGTGTCAGACGGGGCTCGTTGATAGAGTAGGAGCATTCCATACTAGTACTACTCCTACTAGTACCAAGTTTGTACTCCTAATACTATATTACTAGTACTACCACTATACAACTAGTAGGTACATGCACGACACAACATCATAGGAACAAAAAACGGATCTTGTTTTGGGTGATTTATCTTTTTTTTCAATCAACGTAGTATGAATAATATGATGTGGGGCACCCATGAAGCTTATGTGGCTTGGTTGCATGGCTACAGAAGGTTAGAGAAAAATAAATAGATAATGTGTTTAGAGTGCACTCCACTAAATAGATACTAGTAAGGTACACGTGCATTGCATGCATGAGATTTGGCAACCAAATTATGAATAAATACAACATTATAGCATGTAAGCTTTGAGTCATATATGCATGATGTAGATGTTCGTTTAATACTTATAGTTCATCTCATTCAAAATCATTTAGTTTTCATAAAAAAGCTAATCTATTTTAAGATTCATGGAATTGTGCGTTGTAAAGCATAAAGTAAAAAACAACTAATGGCAATTCATGTAGAAAAAAATTTGGGCAATTATGATATGGAAGATTCTAGAACAAAGGAGAAGTGCTTGTGTTTTGAGGTTTGTGCATTATGCTTAAGTTCAACCATGGAGTCTTCTGGATTGTACATGTGGCAAAATCTGGTGGAATGTAGATGATATCCAACGGCCAGTAGTGCTCGGATTTGCCATCTCTGGACCGTCGGATTGGCTTCATCCAACGACCATCTTTCAAAGTTATTCGCACACTATATAGGGGTATAGATATACTTTGGATCCATTGCAACGGACCGGCACATCTATATCTATATCCCCTATATAGTGTGTGAAAAACTTTGAAAGTTGGTCGTTGGATGACGCCAATCCGATGGTACAAAGATGGAAAATCCGAGCACTACTGGCCATTGGATATCATCCACCAGATTCTGCCACATGTATAATCTAGAAGACTCCATGGTTGAACTTAATTCATGACTAACTTTGCCACGACTAAGCTTAGGCAAAGTTATTAGTTCTTCAAAATGAGAGCCACAAGTTGGCAAGCCTAAGGGAATCTTGCCACATTTTGTGTGTATGTCATGAGGGGTGTCGGTGTCAAAATCGGCGGATCTCGGGTAGGGGGTCCCGAACTGTGCGTCAAGGTCGGATGGTAACAGGAGACAAGGGACACTTTATTTTACCCAGGTTCGGGCCCTCTCGATGGAGGTAAAACCCTACTCCTGGTAGATTAATATTGATGATATGGGTAGTACAAGAGTAGATCTACCACGAGATCAAGGAGGCTAAACCCTAGAAGCTAGCCTATGGTATGATTGTGTATGATGATGGTTCTGTCCTACGGACTACAACCCTTCAGTTTATATAGACACCGGATAGGGTTAGGGTTACACAGAGTTGGTTACAATGATAGAAGATCCTGAATATCCGCACGCCTAGCTTGCCTTCCATGCTAAGAAAAGATCCTTCTGGACACGGGACGAAGTCTTCAATCTTGTATCTTCATAGTCCTGGAGTCCGGCTGAAGGTATAGTCCGGCTATCCGAACACCCCCTAATCCAGGACTCCCTCACGGGGCCTTAGTGTGGCTTGCCTAAGGTGTGGCTTGAACCAAACACTCACCTAAGTTAATCAAACTTGCCTAACCTTACATTCCACCAGATTTTGCCACATGTTAGAATCCAGAAAGCTCCACATGTAGAAGCATAATGCACAAACCAACAGAATCTCATGCGTGCAATGCACGTGTACCTTACTATTACTAGTTGGTAGTAGTAGTAAGAAACAAAATTCCAGTTTTAGCACGAGCTCTGCGGCTGGCCCACATGTCATTCTCATGGTGGTGGCGTGGTTCGCGACTCACTCGTTCGAGATGAACCGGCCGGTGGTGGCGTGGCCGTGGCGAGGATGCCACAGCTGGGCATCGAGGCGTTACGAGGCGTAGATGGCCACACCGGCGGGTACTACCTGTAGTACATAAGTACTCTAGCTGAGGATTGATACCCGGGACAAAATGTGTCAGAGCCGCTGGATGAAAATTCGATGGTGCGGGAGCAGGCAAACCGCATCCAGTCGGGTGTGTCTATGGTAGAAAGTTGATGGTCGCCGCAGTTCAGCTGGCCCGCATGTCATGCACACAAAGGCAGAGGAGCGGTGGGGCCGAGAGGGATGAGGGGCACGTCGGGGGGATGATGATCCCCTGACGCGAACAATCCTACCATTCTGTCACTAACATGTGGGACCCATAAGCGTGGGTCCCACCTGTCAGCGAAGGAAAGGTAGGGCAAGGCAGTGATAGCCACGTCAGAGGATCCATGTCCACATCGGGGGACGTCGTGCCGTGGGTTGGAGCGGCGTCGTGGGAATCGCGTGTGGGTGTGGCAGTGGTAGAAACAAGAAACGTGATGGTCGCCATGGTTCAGCTTCCATGGACAAGCTGTCATGTCTACTGACACATGTATATCAAAACTAGAGTGTTTATATTTCAAGCACATGAACAAGTATTATTCTACTACTTTGGATCCATTGCAACGCACGGGCCAGCACATTGGTAGTAGTAGTGTCCATCTCTATCTCTATAGGCCTTCCCTCGTTCATCCTTTTCTCTCACAAGATAAACTACTCCTACAAATGCATCTTGATGTTCCGTGGAACGCACGAGGATGTTTCCTTGGGGGTCTCTCCAGCGCGGCGTGCTCGTAGTTGCAAGTTGACGCCCCTTGAGATGCCGACATTGAGGGGCACTCATATTTCCTCCGATGAGCAGGTAAGATGAGTTTGATCATGTAGTAAATGCATTCTAAAGACTACTTCCGTGTCCATTTCCTAATTCTCCCCCTGCCCACTATTTCACAGGTTAGGCTCGGTGCGAGTGGAGATTGGCTTGCATATGTACGGGAGGGTACCAACATCAATTTGCACAATATTTACAACGGTGACACCATTCTCGTAGAACCTTTGTCCAACATTGGGATCAGCCATGCAACGGGCCACCGCATGAATTGGTACGATGGAACCACGGTGAGATTGAATAAGATAGCACGAACCTTGCACATGGCAGTCAAAGGCGGACCATGCTGTCTGCGGCCGATTTGTTGTCGTACGAGTAGGAAGACGTTGTGCTCCTTTCTAACCGCATCTTCGCGGTGACAAACCAGGGGACTTATTTTGTATGGGACACATCCTACTATATACTCCCTCTCTCCCAGTTTATTTGTTTTGAATCTTTTCATTTTATAAATTTCAAATTCAAATTTAGAGCTCCCCATCACATGTTGAGATTACAATGTCCATCAAATCGTTGCGTGCATGTATAGTAAAGAAACAAATATCGAGTTTGGCACGAGTTCATGCTGCGGGAGCACCACAAGCCCTAGTGTAGGAGTTACATTTCCCTCTCAGGGCCGTCGGGACTGAGCTTCAGCGCCTTACTACACCTACCTTTGAGTCAATAACATGTGGACCCGATAGGTGACTGGTCCACATGTAATGCTCCCGTAGGCAGAGGGGCAGTGGGGCCAAGAGGGGTGAGCCACAGGTTGGGGGACGTGTGGTTTCATGGGTTCGAGCGGCGTCGTGGGAATCGCGGGTGGCTGTGGTAGAAACTTGATGCTCGCCGCATTTTAGGTGGCCCACGTGTCATGCACACAAAGGCAGAGGGGCGTCGTGCCGTGGGTTGAGGCGCACGTCGGGGGGCGTCGTGCCGTGGGTTGGAGAGGCGTCGTGGGGATCGTGAGATGAAACGTGATGGTCGTGGTAGTTGAACTTCCATGGACAAGCTGTCATGTCTACGGACACATGCACTGCATACCGATCACTAGAAGGAGTAGTAGAGAAATCTATATATGCGGATAAATAGTTCCTTATAGTCAAGCGGACCCAGGCTACTCTTCTTCTTCTTCTTCTTCTTCTTCTTCTTCTTCTTCTTCTTCTTCTTCTTCTTCTTCTTCTTCTTCTTCTTCTTCTTCTTCTTCTTCTTCTTCTTCTTCTTCTTCTTCTTCTTCTCTTCTTCTTCTTCTTCTTCTTCTTCTTCTTCTTCTTCTTCTTCTTCTTCTTCTTCTCTTCTCTTCTTCTTCTTCTTCTTCTTCTTCTTCTTCTTCTTCTTCTTCTTCTTCTTCTTCTTCTTCTTCTTCTTCTTTTCTTCTTCTTCTTCTTCTTCTTCTTCTTCTTCTTCTTCTTCTTCTTCTTCTTCTTCTTCTTCTTCTTCTTCTTCTCTTCTTCTTCTTCTTCTTCTTCTTCTTCTTCTTCTTCTTCTTCTTCTTCTTCTTCTTCTTCTTCTTCTTCTTCTTCTTCTTCTTCTTCTTCTTCTTCTTCTTCTTCTTCTTCTTCTTCTTCTTCTTCTTCTTCTTCTTCTTCTTCTTCTTCTTCTTCTCTTCTTCTTCTTCTTCTTCTTCTTCTTCTTCTTCTTCTTCTTCTTCTTCTTCTTCTTCTTCTTCTTCTTCTTCTTCTTCTTCTTCTTCTTCTTCTTCTTCTTCTTCTTCTTCTTCTTCTTCTTCTTCTTCTTCTTCTTCTTCTTCTTCTTCTTCTTCTTCTTTCTTTCTTCTTCTTCTTCTTCTTCTTCTTCTTCTTCTTCTTCTTCTTCTTCTTCTTCTTCTTCTTCTTCTTCTTCTTCTTCTTCTTACAGTTACAATCAGGGCCCGACTACGGAGCCAAAATAAAAGAAGAAACCCCAAAAGCGACAAAGGTCCCCGATCGACCCGAACTGGGCTCCACTACTGATCGACTAGAACGAAACAACATAAATGATAAGTTCTTCATCGAGCTCCTCCTTGAGCTCGGGTGCGTCACCTGCATGGATTCATCGGCACCTGCAAACTGGTTTTGGAAGTATCTGTGAGTCACGGGGACTCAGCAATCTCACACCCGCGAGATCAAGACTATTTAAGCTTAAAGGTAGGACAGGGTATTGAGGTGGAGCTGCAGCAAGCGACTAGCATATATGGTGGCTAACTTACGCAAATGAGAGCGAGAAGAGAAAGGCAAAGCACGGTCGAACAACTATGATCAAGAAGTGATCCTGAAACTACTTACGTCAAGCATAACTCCAACAACCGTGTTCACTTCCCGGACCCCGCCGAGAAGAGACCATCACGGTTACACACGCGGTTGGTGTATTTTAATTAAGATCAACTTCGGGTTTTCTACAACCGGACATTAACAAATTCCCATCTGCCACATAACCGCAGGCACGGCTTTTGAAAGTTCAAACCCTGCAGGGGTGTCCCAACTTAGCCCATGATAAGCTCTCGCGATCAACGAAGGATATTCCTTCTCCCCGGGAAGACCCGATCAGTCTCGGAATCCCGGCTACAAGACATTTCGACAGCAATAAAACAAGTCCAGCAAAGCCGCCCGACGCGCCGACATCCTGATAGGAGCTGCACATATCTCGGTCTCAGGGCAACACCGGATGAGACTAGCTACGAGTAAAACCAGGCCTCGAGTTTCCACGAGGGGGCCCCGCAGGCAGCTCAGTTTGGACCAACACTTAGACAAGCATTGGCCCGGGGGGGCTAAATAAAGATGACCCTCGGGTTGATCAGACCCAAGGGAAAGGGATAGGTGGTAGGCAAATGGTAAAACCAAGGTTGGGCCTGCTGGAAAAGTCTTATTCAAAGCGAACTGTCAAGGGGGTCCCATAAATCACCCGACCGCGTTAGGGACGCAAAATCCGGGAACATAACACCGATATGACGGAAACTAGGGCGGCAAGAGTGGAACAAAACACCAGGCATAAGGCCGAGCCTTCCACCCTTTACCAAATATATAGATGCATTAATTAAATAAGATATATTGTGATATCCCAACAAGTAAACATGTTCCAATCCAGGAACAACATCTCCATGTTCCAACAAGGAACAAACTTCATCTTCACTTGCAACTAACAACGCTATAAGAGGGGCTGAGCAGAGCGGTAACATAGCCAAGCAACGGTTTGCTAGGACAAGGTGGGTTAGAGGCTTGATTTAACAATATGGGAGGCATGATAAGCAAGTGGTAGGTATCGCAGCATAGGCATAGCAAAAGAGCGAGCAATCTAGCAAGCAAAGATAGTAGTGATTTCGAGGGTATGGTCATCTTGCCTGAGATCCCGCAAGGAAGAAGAACAAGTCCATGAAGAAGACAAACGAACATAGACGAACGGATCCTCACAATCGCAACGTTTCCGGAACTAACCCGAAGAAGCAACACCGGAAAGAAGCAAACAACAAAGTAAACAACCACCACATAAACATGGCATGATATGCGAGATGTGGTATGCAATGCATATGCATGCTTCGGAAGGAAAAGGATGAACTAGGCATAATCTTGGCAAACCAAGTATGCCACTGGAAATATGAGATGATTTCGGTTGAAATCAATATAAAGATCACCGGAATCGGATGCACGGTTTGCAAATGACAAGCAAAACAAGAATGACAATAATCTGCCATTAACAGCATGATGCTACTTAGCAAGCAACAAGAAATTAAGCTACTGCACCCAAACATATCAACAAAGCATATGACAGTAATCTACTCAAGATGCTTGACAAAAGATGAACACTGAGATACGGCTAAATCATACCACAACAGGCTCAAACAAGCATGGCAAAAGTGCAAAAGATAACAGGTTCACAGACTTGTTGAACAGAGGACCAGAATGCAAAATTATCAGGGACTTAGCCAAAATTTCACCTCGCAGAAACGGGACGGAGCCATGCGGGATGGAGGGATCCGGGTCGGAGGGGCCGCGTTTGGTTGAGATCCCGGTGGATCTCATTCCGATCCACCGGATCCGGCCGGAGTTCTCGCCGGAGAAGAAGAAGAAGGGGCGGAGCTCGCCGGCGGCGTCGGGGGAGACGGGGCCGGGCGCGGGGCGAGGCGCGGCCGCCGGTGGCGCGCACTCCGGCGCGGAGCACCGAAGCGGTGCGGGGCGAGGCGGAGGCGAGCGGGCGGCGGAGCAGGGAGGTGTGGGGCAGCGCCGGTAGGAGTGGAGGTGGTGGGCGGCGGCGGAGGGCGGCGAAGGCGGCGGGCGAACGGCGGCGGCGACGCCGGCGATGGCGGCGGGGCACGCGGGGCGCGCGGCACGGGAGCGGCGCGGCCGGGCGAGCTGCGGCGGGCGGCGGCGCGTGGATGGGCCGGGCGGGCCCCGCCTGGGCCCGGCGGGCCGCGCGGTGGAGGAGGCGGCGGGAGGACGCGTGGCGGCGCGCCGTTGGCTGAGGAGGCGGGGTTGATGACGTGGCGGCATCCCATTGGACAGAACGACGTGGCGGTGGGCAGTGGACACGTCCGGCGCGGACGGACGTGTCCAGCGGCGGAGAGGGAGCGGGGCTAGGGTTTCATCTGCGCGAAAATCCGGGGAGAGACACATATTTATAGGTAGAGGGGGCTAGGAAGCTCCAAATGGAGTGCGGTTTTCGCCCACACGATCGTGATCGAACGCCCGATAACATGGAGATGACTTAGGTGGGTTTGGGGCTACTTATAAGGGGGTTTTGGGCTGCACCAAAAGAGGCCTTCACGGTTACCCGGTTAACCGTTGGAGTATCAAACGAACTCTGATTGACCCAAAACTTGACAGGCGGTCCACCGGTGCTATACCAAGGCCGCTTGGCAAACCTCGGTCCATTCCGAGAAAGTTTAATACACGCTCACGGAAAAAAAAGGTAAAAGGGGACGCCGGAGGACGTAGGAGCGCCGGATTGCAAAACGGACAACGGGGAAAATGCTCGGATTCATAAGACGAACACGTATGCGAATGCGATGCACATGATGACATGATATGAAATGCAGATGATGACATGGCAAAGTGCAACACGCAAGCACCTAACATGGCAACGACGGCGAATAACTGGCGGACACCTGGCGCATCAGATCCGGGGCGTTACAACACTCCACCACTACGAGAGGATCTCGTCCCGAGATCTAGAATGGCACCGGAGGGGAAAACGGAAGAGAAAGAGAAGAGGTAAAGCTAAGTTGCTTGTTTGACAAAAGAGTGAAACCAAAGAACCTTGAGAGGTTGAGCAAAATGAAAGAAAGAATACCATGGAGATGAGGAGAATTGCAAACACTCCGTTATTGAAGAGGAACAAGGAACATTAGAAGAACCTTGTGGGTTGAAAGACATGAAACAAGGGCTTAATGAACCAAAAGAATATGACCACACCGGTAGAAAAGAGAAACAAGGGACACCATGTGAACCTTGGAGGTTGCATAGCTATGAATGACGAGAACAATGGACGAGAAATACATGCAAACACTCCAGTTGAAACGAGATGTACAAAGAACGATAATGATCAATTACGATAACGCTCCGGTTGGAAAAAATGGAAGGGGTCGAATATGAACTTGGCAAGATGCGAGGATACTTGATGAGATCAACAACACTCTGCCTTCGAAACTATTGAAAGAAAGGCACAATGGGTAAGAAAGATTTCATACGGCACTCCGGTTAAGAAGGGGGGCAAAACTTGTTAAGATGATAGAACTTGAATAAATGACACGACACTCCGGTTGAATGGATAAGCAAAAGCAAAGAACATGATCCTCACCATTCGAGAAGACTAGTGAAGGGAGCAACATCACAATGCCTCCGGAAGAAAGAATAGAAAAATAGATCATTGGAATAACAGAATGGAGAAGAAAATGCCAACTTCTGCCAGAAATTATCTTGGAGAACACCCTTCCAAGAAGGTTAGAACGGTGTTGTTGGAAAACCAACAACGAAACAAATAAGCTTGTAGCGGGCTTATGGAAACATCTCAAAATTATGAGGTGAAATTCTGCCACCAACGGAAACAGTTGCTTGCTTGAGATCAACGAAGAGATGAAAACTTCTCTCGCCGAAAGGATAGAAGAAAGCTTGGGTCATTGATAAGCACCACAATTAGCAACATTCTCAATGGAAGGCTTTAGGTGAAATATATCCGAAGATAACTCCAACAAGAGATTGATGGATTTAAAATACCCCATTCTTGACAACATGTGAGTCATGAGGCCTGAACTCCAATTATCAAGAATGACATAATACCACCTCGAATGATACGGTTGAAAGGATTGCACTTTAAAATGCGAGATAAAGAATACTTGAGCTCCTCTGAAAAGAATCTCGATGAACACTTGGAGAAGGAATTAAATCCTTTGTGAATCATCATGTAGCCTCCATAAAGAACTCCGGTAATAAAAGGATGATAAAAATAACGAGAAGTTGAAAACACAAGGTAAAGCTTTGAGATGATTAGATGGAACTCCGTGGTGATATAATTGCGAGAGCTTGGAACTCCGAGGAAGACAAGATGAAACAATTGAAATCAAGAATTTATTCATCATGAATAAACTCCAAAAAGAGGAATTAAACACTTGGATGAAACAAGAACAAGAATTATGTTATGCGCATCCTTCACCCATTAAATTGATGACAAGCAATGGATTTGACATACTACTTATTCTCGTAGAAGAGATTAAGAGAGATATAGCACAAACTTGGGAAGGTCTTCAACGAACCACCGGTAGGATTGAAACAACGAACAAAAGATAAAGAAACACCGGGAAGAATTATAAAAAGAACAAAGATACTTGGAGAAATTTAGATACGAATGAACGAATAGATCACGAGCTGAATAGAGAATACTTGAATGATGCACCGGTATGATTTGGAGAATGATCGAAGAGACATCAATTTAGAATAATTGGAGAACGAAGCTGAAAACTTAGAATGAATAAAGCTGAGATGATGGGCTCCGGAGAATCAAACTGAAAAGACTCCTGAAATGCTCCGGATGGGTGAAAAGAATTCTCGTAATCAAAACAATTATGAGAGAATGGCATCAATCTAGAACCACGCATCTTCAAGAGAATGGACAAGATTTAAGGGAAACTCTTCTTCGGTCTTCAAAATCCGAGAATGATGATGAGAACCACCACCATGAATTGTTGAGGCACTCCGGAATGAAAATTGGAAAGGTTGAACCAATGATGAAAAGAATATGAAAGCTCTTGGGAAAAACATTTGACTGATGGTAAATCATTCTTATGTCAAACTTGGAAAAGAATTTGAGAATAACTCCGGGATAATTAGAAGAGTCAGGTAAGATCCTGGGAAAAGACCTGTGGGTTAGTGCCCACTCAAAAGAAACACCGTTGAACGATTGCTTGAAAGGGAGATTGCACCGGTTGAATTAAATGGCTTGAATGAGATAACATCCTCAAAAGAACTTGAGTGAATTGAGAATGGAAACTTGAATCTTCTGAGATATCTTCATCACTCCGGAACAAATGAATAGCGAGAGGTGAATGCTTAAGAGATGCACCGGCATGAGAAGATATTGAAACGAAGAAAAGATGTGATCACCATCGCAAGATTGCATTGAACACACCGGGGAAGATAAAAGAACCAATAATTATAAACTTGAGGCTCTGTTAGCATCTTCATGAGAAACACCGGGTAAGAACATGAAGGAGAAGAATGGAGAGGCTTCACATCAATAAGATGGATACTTGATCAAGAAATCTACGTCCTTGAAGAAATTAGGGTGGGAGGGCGGGAAAACAAGGACAACTTGGAACGGATGAAGCAAAAACCGTTGAGAAGAACTGATAATTGATCTTGCGAATGTTGAAGTGATCGAACCCACTTGAAGAGAGACACACCGGTTGGAAAGGATTGACGTGGCACTCTCAGATATCATGAAGGATTAGTATTCACATAGCAATATGAGAACACCGTTTAGAATAAGGTATGGAATCAACACTTGACATTGAAGCAACTCAAATACCACAAAACAAAACAAAAACAAAGGATTGGCTTGCAAAATAAGCCGGAACAAACATATGATAGATCCCATATCGTATCATCTGCCTGTTGGAAAGATATCCTACGAGATACTTGAATTCCCACTTATAAACTCCCGAAACTTTCTGGTTATGCAATCGGGTGTTGGGAATACAGGGGACACAAAATATATCACCCAAACTAACAATACGTAGATCCAGCTGTATCCATCCTTCGACACATAACCAAGAAACCTTCGGAAATCATCTACCTCAACCTTCGAAAAGCATCCGTTATACGAGTCATGGCAATACTCCCGCACTCGCCTCAGTACTGGGCTATCAGGGTTATCTCACCAACAACTGTACAAAAGAGATTTTCGATGTCGGCGTACTAAACTCAGGTATTACAGAACTGCAACGATAAAATTATGACGACAACACCTCGGAGCTCAACTCCCCGGGACACCTCCACTAAAACCCCTGCTGACGGGAGGCAACCAAGACAATGTTGTCATCATAAAACCATCGGAACGATTCTAAGATACCCGCGTGATCCTAAATTTTTTTTAGTGAAATTTGAGAAGAGAAGAGTCAAAACTCTACGTCAGGATGCCTTACCAGAGCGATGAGGAGACTGGGAAGTAAAAAGAATTCCTAAACTCTCCGGTACATAATTCCTAAATGACTCAAAACATTTTTCTAGACACAACTCGGCCGCTAAAAACGATCAATCAGTGGGGGCTCCTAAGGTCGGGGAAGGCTCTGATTACCAACTTGTAACGCCCTCGACGCGGCTATATCTCCCACGTGTCGAAGCACGACTTAGAGGCATAACCGCATTGAAAGCAATGTCGCAAGTGAGGTAATCTTCACACAACCCATGTAATGCATAAGGGAAAGAGATACAAAGTTGGCTTACAATCGCCACTTCACACAAATACATGAATAAAACATTACATCATACAGTTACAATCAGGGCCCGACTACGGAGACAAAATAAAAGAAGAAACCCCAAAAGCGACAAAGGTCCCAGATCAACCCCAACTGGGCTCCACTACTGATCGACTAGAACGAAACAACATAAAGGATAAGATCTTCATCGAGCTCCTCCTTGAGCTCGGGTGCGTCACCTGCACGGATTCATCGGCACCTGCAAACTGGTTTTGGAAGTATCTGTGAGTCACGGGGACTCAGCAATCTCACACCCGCGAGATCAAGACTATTTAAGCTTAAAGGTAGGACAGGGTAGTGAGGTGGAGCTGCAGCAAGCGACTAGCATATATGGTGGCTAACTTACGCAAATGAGAGCGAGAAGAGAAAGGCAAAGCACGGTCGAACAACTATGATCAAGAAGTGATCCTGAAACTACTTACGTCAAGCATAACTCCAACAACCGTGTTCACTTCCCGGACCCCGCCGAGAAGAGACCATCGCGGTTACACACGCGGTTGGTGTATTTTAATTAAGATCAACTTCGGGTTTTCTACAACCGGACATTAACAAATTCCCATCTGCCACATAACCGCGGGCACGGCTTTTGAAAGTTCAAACCCTGCAGGGGTGTCCCAACTTAGCCCATGATAAGCTCTCGCGATCAACGAAGGATATTCCTTCTCCCCGGGAAGACCCGATCAGTCTCGGAATCCCGGCTACAAGACATTTCGACAGCAATAAAACAAGTCCAGCAAAGCCGCCCGACGCGCCGACATCCTGATAGGAGCTGCACATATCTCGGTCTCAGGGCAACACCGGATGAGACTAGCTACGAGTAAAACCAGGCCTTGAGTTTCCACGAGGGGGCCCCGCAGGCAGCTCAGTTCGGACCAACACTTAGACAAGCATTGGCCCGGGGGGGCTAAATAAAGATGACCCTCGGGTTGATCAGACCCAAGGGAAAGGGATAGGTGGTAGGCAAATGGTAAAACCAAGGTTGGCCCTGCTGGAAAAGTCTTATTCAAAGCGAACTGTCAAGGGGGTCCCATAAATCACCCGACCACGTTAGGGACGCAAAATCCGGGAACATAACACCGATATGACGGAAACTAGGGCGGCAAGAGTGGAACAAAACACCAGGCATGAGGCCGAGCCTTCCACCCTTTACCAAATATATAGATGCATTAATTAAATAAGATATATTGTGATATCCCAACAAGTAAACATGTTCCAATCCAGGAACAACATCTCCATGTTCCAACAAGGAACAAACTTCATCTTCACTTGCAACTAACAATGCTATAAGAGGGGCTGAGCAGAGCGGTAACATAGCCAAGCAACGGTTTGCTAGGACAAGGTGGGTTAGAGGCTTGATTTAACAATATGGGAGGCATGATAAGCAAGTGGTAGGTATCGCAACATAGGCATAGCAAAAGAGCGAGCAATCTAGCAAGCAAAGATAGTAGTGATTTCGAGGGTATGGTCATCTTGCCTGAGATCCCGCAAGGAAGAAGAACAAGTCCATGAAGAAGACAAACGAACGTAGACGAATGGATCCTCACAATCGCAACGTTTCCGGAACTAACCCGAAGAAGCAACACCGGAAAGAAGCAAACAACAAAGTAAACAACCACCACATAAACATGGCATGATATGCGAGATGTGGTATGCAATGCATATGCATGCTTCGGAAGGAAAAGGATGAACCAGGCATAATCTTGGCAAACCAAGTATGGCACTGGAAATATGAGATGATTTCGGTTGAAATCGATATAAAGATCACCGGAATCAGATGCACGGTTTGCAAATGACAAGCAAAACAAGAATGACAATAATCTGCCATTAACAGCATGATGCTACTTAGCAAGCAACAAGAAATTAAGCTACTGCACCCAAACATATGAACAAAGCATATGAAAGTAATCTACTCAAGATGCTTGACAAAAGATGAACACTGAGATATGGCTAAATCATAACACAACAGGCTCAAACAAGCATGGCAAAAGTGCAAAAGATAACAGGTTCACAGATTTGGTGAAAATAACAACATAGCAGAAATTAACATCAGGATGACATCTTTAGAGCAATGAAACAACATGCTACACGAACAGGACATGGCAAAATAAGGCATGGCATGAATCTACTCAAAGCACTTAACAAAAGTCCCTTACTGACCATGAGCCAAAAGGGATCAGAAAACATAATAACACCCATGTTAATTAAGCAAGTTTCGCTATAGATTTCAAACTTAGCAGAAAACTGGACATGTCAAAAACAGATAATAAGTAGGCATGTTTACGAGCTCAATGCACTCACTACAGAGCATTGCATGATAAACTAAGCATACATACATCAAGAATACATGGCATATAAGCTATACATGGCAAGAACACCATCATAGCATGCAAGGATCAACTACAACAAACTTGGCAAAATCGAATAACAAGTAAACAATGTGCCAGGAACATTTTATAGCAAAAGTAGAGCTCGATTGACTCAAATTATGGCGCTCCATAATTACAAAAAAGGCATAGATGGATAGAGCAAACCCATATGCTCAAAACACTCTTACTGATCATGCTCAAAAGAGGCATAGATCTCTCTGAAACAACATGAACACATGGCATAAAAATAACAGCAGGCAGGGACTTAGTGAAACTACTAAGTCTCTGAAATCAGCAACAATAAGTACCCTAGTATGCATGCTTGTGCTAGTCACCACATAGATCACAAAAATACATGGAATAAATCTCTGGAAAGATGGCATGGCATATTACAAAACACATGTAGGACTCAACTTCATAGGATGCACACATCAATCATGGCAAAAATGACAAAAGTGCATGTACTGAAACAGATCTAAAACTAACATCACATAGCCCTCTTATAACAGCATTTCGGGCTTCAAGATGAGCTCAAATGAAAATTATGCAATGTGATGAAATGATGCACTCATCGAGACGAACAATTTGACATATTATACGCACGAAACGGAGCAATATACGGGGAGATATGGCATGTTGAACAGAGGACCAGAATGCAAAATTATCAGGGACTTAGCCAAAATTTCACCTCGCAGAAACGGGACGGAGCCATGCGGGATGGAGGGATCCGGGTCGGAGGGGCCGCGTTTGGTTGAGATCCCGGTGGATCTCATTCCGATCCACCGGATCCGGCCGGAGTTCTCGCCGGAGAAGAAGAAGAAGGGGCGGAGCTCGCCGGCGGCGTCGGGGGAGACGGGGCCGGGCGCGGGGCGAGGCGCGGCCGCCGGTGGCGCGCACTCCGGCGCGGAGCGCCGAAGCGGGGCGGGGCGAGGCGGAGGCGAGCGGGCGGCGGAGCAGGGAGGTGTGGGGCAGCGCCGGTAGGAGTGGAGGTGGTGGGCGGCGGCGGAGGGCGGCGAAGGCGGCGGGCGAACGGCGGCGGCGACGCCGGCGATGGCGGCGGGGTGCGCGCGGCGCGCGGCACAGGAGCGGCGCGGCCGGGCGAGCTGCGGCGGGCGGCGGCGCGTGGATGGGCCGGGCGGGCCCCGCCTGGGCCCGGCGGGCCGCGCGGTGGAGGAGGCGGCGGGAGGACGCGTGGCGGCGCGCCGTTGGCTGAGGAGGCGGGGTTGATGACGTGGCGGCGTCCCATTGGACAGAACGACGTGGCGGTGGGCAGTGGACACGTCCGGCGCGGACGGACGTGTCCAGCGGCGGAGAGGGAGCGGGGCTAGGGTTTCATCTGCGCGAAAATCCGGGGAGAGACACATATTTATAGGTAGAGGGGGCTAGGAAGCTCCAAATGGAGTGCGGTTTTCGCCCACACGATCGTGATCGAACGCCCGATAACATGGAGATGACTTAGGTGGGTTTGGGGCCACTTATAAGGGGGTTTTGGGCTGCCCCAAAAGAGGCCTTCACGGTTACCCGGTTAACCGTTGGAGTATCAAACGAACTCTGATTGACCCAAAACTTGACAGGCGGTCCACCGGTGCTATACCAAGGCCGCTTGGCAAACCTCGGTCCATTCCGAGAAAGTTTAATACACGCTCACGGAAAAAAAAGGTAAAAGGGGACGCCGGAGGACGTAGGAGCGCCGGATTGCAAAACGGACAACGGGGAAAATGCTCGGATTCATAAGACGAACACGTATGCGAATGCGATGCACATGATGACATGATATGAAATGCAGATGATGACATGGCAAAGTGCAACACGCAAGCACCTAACATGGCAACGACGGCGAATAACTGGCGGACACCTGGCGCATCAGATCCGGGGCGTTACAACACTCCACCACTACGAGAGGATCTCGTCCCGACATCTAGAATGGCACCGGAGGGGAAAACGGAAGAGAAAGAGAAGAGGTAAAGCTAAGTTGCTTCTTTTACAAAAGAGTGAAACCAAAGAACCTTGAGAGGTTGAGCAAAATGAAAGAAAGAATACCATGGAGATGAGGAGAATTGCAAACACTCCGTTATTGAAGAGGAACAAGGAACATTACAAGAACCTTGTGGGTTGAAAGACATGAAACAAGGGCTTAATGAACCAAAAGAATATGACCACACCGGTAGAAAAGAGAAACAAGGGACACCATGTGAACCTTGGAGGTTGCATAGCTATGAATGACGAGAACAATGGATGAGAAATACATGCAAACACTCCAGTTGAAACGAGATGTACAAAGAACGATATTGATCAATTACGATAACGCTCCGGTTGGAAAAAATGGAAGGGATCGAATATGAACTTGGCAAGATGCGAGGATACTTGATGAGATCAACAACACTCTGCCTCCGAAACTATTGAAAGAAAGGCACAATGGGTAAGAAAGATTTCATACGGCACTCCGGTTAAGAAGGGGGGCAAAACTTGTTAAGATGATAGAACTTGAATGAATTACACGACACTCCGGTTGAATGGATAAGCAAAAGCAAAGAACATGATCCTCACCATTCGAGAAGACTAGTGAAGGGAGCAACATCACAATGCCTCCGAAAGAAAGAATAGAAAAATAGATCATTGGAATAACAGAATGGAGAAGAAAATGCCAACTTCTGCCAGAAATTATCTTGGAGAACACCCTTCCAAGAAGGTTAGAACGGTGTTGTTGGAAAACCAACAACGAAACAAATAAGCTTGTAGCGGGCTTATGGAAACATCTCAAAATTATGAGGTGAAATTCTGCCACCAACGGAAACAGTTGCTTGCTTGAGATCAACGAAGAGATGAAAACTTCTCTCGCCGAAAGGATAGAAGAAAACTTGGGTCATTGATAAGTACCACAACTAGCAACATTCTCAATGGAAGGCTTTAGGTGAAATATATCCCAAGATAACTCCAACAAGAGATTGATGGATTTAAAATACCTCATTCTTGACAACATGTGAGTCATGAGGCCTGAACTCCAATTATCAAGAATGACATAATACCACCTCGAATGATACGGTTGAAAGGATTGCACTTTAAAATGCGAGATAAAGAATACTTGAGCTCCTCTGAAAAGAATCTCGATGAACACTTGGAGAAGGAATTAAATCCTTTGTGAATCATCATGTAGCCTCCATAAAGAACTCCGGTAATAAAAGGATGATAAAAATAACGAGAAGTTGAAAACACAAGGTAAAGCTTTGAGATGATTAGATGGAACTCCGTGGTGATATAATTGCGAGAGCTTAGAACTCCGAGGAAGACAAGATGAAACAATTGAAATCAAGAATTTATTCATCATGAATAAACTCCAAAAAGAGGAATTAAACACTTGGATGAAACAAGAACAAGAATTATGTTATGCGCATCCTTCACCCATTAAATTGATGACAAGCAATTGATTTGGCATACTACTTATTCTCGTAGAAGAGATTAAGAGAGATATAGCACAAACTTGGGAAGGTCTTCAACGAACCACCGGTAGGATTGAAACAACGAACAAAAGATAAAGAAACACCGGGAAGAATTATAAAAAGAACAAAGATACTTGGAGAAATTTAGATACGAATGAACGAATAGATCACGAGCTGAATAGAGAATACTTGAATGATGCACCGGTATGATTTGGAGAATGAATGAAGAGACATCAATTTAGAATAATTGGAGAACGAAGCTGAAAACTTAGAACGAATAAATCTGAGATGATGGGCTCCGGAGAATCAAACTGAAAAGACTCCTGAAATGCTCCGGATGGGTGAAAAGAATTCTCGTAATCAAAACAATTATGAGAGAATGGCATCAATCTAGAACCACGCATCTTCAAGAGAATGGACAAGATTTAAGGGAAACTCTTCTTCGGTCTTCAAAATCCGAGAATGATGATGAGAACCACCACCATGAATTGTTGAAGCACTCCGGAATGAAAATTGGAAAGGTTGAACCAATGATGAAAAGAATATGAAAGCTCTTGGGAAAAACATTTGACTGATGGTAAATCATTCTTATGTCAAACTTGGAAAAGAATTTGAGAATAACTCCGGGATAATTAGAAGAGTCAGGTAAGATCCTGGGAAAAGACCTGTGGGTTAAGGCCCACTCAAAAGAAACACCGTTGAACGATTGCTTGAAAGGGAGATTGCACCGGTTGAATTAAATGGCTTGAATGAGATAACATCCTCAAAAGAACTTGAGTGAATTGAGAATGGAAACTTGAATCTTCTGAGATATCTTCATCACTCCGGAACAAATGAATAGCGAGAGGTGAATGCTTAAGAGATGCACCGGCATGAGAAGATATTGAAACGAAGAAAAGATGTGATCACCATCGCAAGATTGCATTGAACACACCGGGGAAGATAAAAGAACCAATAATTATAAACTTGAGGCTCTGTTAGCATCTTCATGAGAAACACCGGGTAAGAACATGAAGGAGAAGAATGGAGAGGCTTCACATCAATAAGATGGATACTTGATCAAGAAATCTACGTCCTTGAAGAAATTAGGGTGGGAGGGCGGGAAAACAAGGACAACTTGGAACGGATGAAGCAAAAACCGTTGAGAAGAACTGATAATTGATCTTGCGAATGTTGAAGTGATCGAACCCACTTGAAGAGAGACACACCGGTTGGAAAGGATTGACGTGGCACTCTCAGATATCATGAAGGATTAGTATTCACATAGCAATATGAGAACACCGTTTAGAATAAGGTATGGAATCAACACTTGACATTGAAGCAACTCAAATACCACAAAACAAAACAAAAACAAAGGATTGGCTTGCAAAATAAGCCGGAACAAACATATGATAGATCCCATATCGTATCATCTGCCTGTTGGAAAGATATCCTACGAGATACTTGAATTCCCACTTATAAACTCCCGAAACTTTCTGGTTATGCAATCAGGTGTTGGGGATACAGGGGACACAAAATATATCACCCAAACTAACAATACCTAGATCCAGCTGTATCCATCCTTCAACACATAACCAAGAAACCTTCAGAAATCATCTACCTCAACCTTCGAAAAGCATCCGTTATACGAGTCATGGCAATACTCCCGCACTCGCCTCAGTACTGGGCTATCAGGGTTATCTCACCAACAACTGTACAAAAGAGATTTTCGATGTCGGCGTACTAAACTCAGGTATTCCAGAACTGCAACGATAAAATTATGACGACAACACCTCGTAGCTCAACTCCCCAGGACACCTCCACTAAAACCCCTGCTGACGGGAGGCAACCAAGACAATGTTGTCATCATAAAACCATCGGAACGATTCTAAGATACCCGCGTGATCCTAAAAAAAAATTTAGTGAAATTTGAGAAGAGAAGAGTCAAAACTCTACGTCCGGATGCCTTACCAGAGCGATGAGGAGACTGGGAAGTAAAAAGAATTCCTAAACTCTCTGAAACATAATTCCTAAATGACTCAAAACATTTTTCTAGACACAACTCGGCCGCTAAAAACGATCAATCAGTGGGGGCTCCTAAGGTCGGGGAAGGCTCTGATTACCAACTTGTAACGCCCTCGACGCGGCTATATCTCCCACGTGTCGAAGCACGACTTAGAGGCATAACCGCATTGAAAGCAATGTCGCAAGTGAGGTAATCTTCACACAACCCATGTAATGCATAAGGGAAAGAGATACAAAGTTGGCTTACAATCGCCACTTCACACAAATACATGAATAAAACATTACATCATACAGTTACAATCAGGGCCCGACTACGGAGCCAAAATAAAAGAAGAAACCCCAAAAGCGACAAAGGTCCCCGATCAACCCCAACTGGGCTCCACTACTGATCGACTAGAACGAAACAACATAAAGGATAAGATCTTCATCGAGCTCCTCCTTGAGCTCGGGTGCGTCACCTGCACAGATTCATCGGCACCTGCAAACTGGTTTTGGAAGTATCTGTGAGTCACGGGGACTCAGCAATCTCACACCCGCGAGATCAAGACTATTTAAGCTTAAAGGTAGGACAGGGTAGTGAGGTGGAGCTGCAGCAAGCGACTAGCATATATGGTGGCTAACTTACGCAAATGAGAGCGAGAAGAGAAAGGCAAAGCACGGTCGAACAACTATGATCAAGAAGTGATCCTGAAACTACTTACGTCAAGCATAACTCCAACAACCGTGTTCACTTCCCGGACCCCGCCGAGAAGAGACCATCACGGTTACACACGCGGTTGGTGTATTTTAATTAAGATCAACTTCGGGTTTTCTACAACCGGACATTAACAAATTCCCATCTGCCACATAACCGCGGGCACGGCTTTTGAAAGTTCAAACCCTGCAGGGGTGTCCCAACTTAGCCCATGATAAGCTCTCGCGATCAACGAAGGATATTCCTTCTCCCCGGGAAGACCCGATCAGTCTCGGAATCCCGGCTACAAGACATTTCGACAGCAATAAAACAAGTCCAGCAAAGCCGCCCGATGCGCCGACATCCTGATAGGAGCTGCACATATCTCGGTCTCAGGGCAACACCGGATGAGACTAGCTACGAGTAAAACCAGGCCTCGAGTTTCCACGTGGGGGCCCCGCAGGCAGCTCAGTTCGGACCAACACTTAGACAAGCATTGGCCCGGGGGGGCTAAATAAAGATGACCCTCGGGTTGATCAGACCCAAGGGAAAGGGATAGGTGGTAGGCAAATGGCAAAACGAAGGTTGGGCCTGCTGGAAAAGTCTTATTCAAAGCGAACTGTCAAGGGGGTCCCATAAATCACCCGACCGCGTTAGGGACGCAAAATCCGGGAACATAACACCGATATAACGGAAATTAGGGCGGCAAGAGTGGAACAAAACACCAGGCATAAGGCCGAGCCTTCCACCCTTTACCAAATATATAGATGCATTAATTAAATAAGATATATTGTGATATCCCAACAAGTAAACATGTTCCAATCCAAGAACAACATCTCCATGTTCCAACAAGGAACAAACTTCATCTTCACCTGCAACTAACAACGCTATAAGAGGGGCTGAGCAGAGCGGTAACATAGCCAAGCAACGGTTTGCTAGGACAAGGTGGGTTAGAGGCTTGATTTAACAATATGGTAGGCATGATAAGCAAGTGGTAGGTATCGCAGCATAGGCATTGCAAAAGAGCGAGCAATCTAGCAAGCAAAGATAGTAGTGATTTCGAGGGTATGGTCATCTTGCCTAAGATCCCGCAAGGAAGAAGAACAAGTCCATGAAGAAGACAAACGAACGTAGACGAATGGATCCTCACAATCGCAACGTTTCCGGAACTAACCCGAAGAAGCAACACCGGAAAGAAGCAAACAACAAAGTAAACAACCACCACATAAACATGGCATGATATGCGAGATGTGGTATGCAATGCATATGCATGCTTCGGAAGGAAAAGGATGAACTAGGCATAATCTTGGCAAACCAAGTATGCCACTGGAAATATGAGATGATTTCGGTTGAAATCAATATAAAGATCACCGGAATCGGATGCACGGTTTGCAAATGACAAGCAAAACAAGAATGACAATAATCTGCCATTAACAGCATGATGCTACTTAGCAAGCACAAAGAAATTAACCTACTGCACCCAAACATATCAACAAAGAATATGACAGTAATCTAATCAAGATGCTTGACAAAAGATGAACACTGAGCTACGGCTAAATCATACCACAAAAGGCTCAAACAAGTATGGCAAAAGTGCAAAAGATAACAGGTTCACAGACTTGGTGAAAATAACAACATAGCAGAAATTAACATCAGGATGACATGTTTAGAACAATGAAACAACATTCTACAAGATCAGGACATGGCAAAATAAGGCATGGCATGAATCTACTCAAAGCACTTAACAAAAGTCCCTTACTAATCATGAGCCAAAAGGTATCAGAAAACATAATAACACCCATGTTAATTAAGCAAGTTTCGCTACAGATTTCAGACAGCAAAAAACTGGACATGTCAAAAACAGATAACAAGTAGGCATGTTTACGAGCTCGATGCATTCACTACAGAGCGTTGCATGATAAACTAAGCATACATACATCAAGAAGACATGGCATAGAAGCAATACATGGCAAGAACACCATCATAGCATGCAAGGATCAACTACAACAAGCTTGGCAAAATCGAATAACAAGTAAACAATCTGCCAGGAACATTTTATAGCAAAAGTAGAGCTCGATTGACTCAAATTATGGCGCTCCATAATTACAAAAAAAGGCATAGATGGATAGAGCAAACCCAGATGCTCAAAACACTCTTACTGATCATGCTCAAAAGAGGCATAGATCTCTCTGAAACAACATGAACACATGGCATAAAAATAACAGCAGGCAGGGACTTAGTGAAACTACTAAGTCTCTGAAATCAGCAACAAAAAGTACCCTAGTATGCATGCTTGTGCTAGTCACCACATAGATCACAAAAATACATGGAATAAATCTCTGGAAAGATGGGATGGCATATTACAAAACACATGTAGGACTCAACTTCATAGGATGCACACATCAATCATGGCAAAAATGACAAAAGTGCATGTACTGAAACAGATCTAAAACTAACATCACATAGCCCTCTTCTAACAGCATTTCGGGCATCAAGATGAGCTCAAATGAAAATCATGAAATGAGATGAAATGATTCACTCATCGAGGCGAAAAATTTGACATATTATACGCATGAAACGGAGCAATATGCAGGGAGATATGGCATGTTGAACAGAGGATCAGAATGCAAAATTATCAGGGACTTAGCCAAAATTTCACCTCGCAGAAACGGGACGGAGCCATGCGGGATGGAGGGATCCGGGTCGGAGGGGCCGCGTTTGGTTGAGATCCCGGTGGATCTCATCCCGATCCACCGGATCCGGCCGGAGTTCTCGCCGGAGAAGAAGAAGAAGGGGCGGAGCTCGCCGGCGGCGTCGGGGGAGACGGGGCCGGGAGCGGGGCGAGGCGCGGCCGCCGGTGGCGCGCACTTCGGCGCGGAGCGCCACAGCGGGGCGGGGCGAGGCGGAGGCGAGCGGGCGGCGGAGCAGGGAGGTGTGGGGCGGCGCCGGTAGGAGTGGAGGCGGTGGGCGGCGGCGGAGGGCGGCGAAGGCGGCGGGCGAACGGCGGCGGCGACGCCGGCGATGGCGGCGGGGCGCGCGGCACGGGAGCGGCGCGGCCGGGTGAGCTGCGGCGGGCGGCGGCGCGCGGATGGGCCGGGCGGGCCCCGCCTGTGCCCGGCGGGCCGCGCGGTGGAGGAGGCGGCGGGAGGACGCGTGGCGGCACGCCGTTGGCTGAGGAGGTGGGGTTGATGACGTGGCGGCGTCCCATTAGACAGAACGACGTGGCAGTGGGCGGTGGACACGTCCGGCGCGGACGGACGTGTCCGGTGGGGAGAGGGAGCGGGGCTAGGGTTTCATCTGCCCGAAAATCCGGGGAGAGACACATATTTATAGGTAGAGGGGGCTAGGAAGCTCCAAATGAAGTGCGGTTTTCGCCCACACGATCGTGATCGAACGCCTGATAACATGGAGATGACTTAGGTGGGTTTTGGGCCACTTAGAAGGGGGTGTTGGGCTGCACCAAAAGAGGCCTTCACGGTTACCCGGTTAACCGTTGGAGTATCAAACGAACTCCGATTGACCCAAAACTTGACAGGCGGTCCACCGGTGCTATACCAAGGCCGCTTTGCAAACTTCGGTCCATTCCGAGAAAGTTTAATACACGCTCATGGAAAAAAAGGTAAAAGGGGACGCCTGAGGACGTAGGAGCGCCGGATTGCAAAACGGACAACGGGCAAAATGCTCGGATTCATAAGACGAACACGTATGCGAATGCAATGCACATGATGACATGATATGAAATGCAGATGATGACATGGCAAAGTGCAACACGCAAGCACCTGACATGGCAACGAAGGCGAATAACTGGCGGACACCTGGCGCATCAGATCCGGGGCGTTACAATCTCCTAGGAGAGCCCCGAACCTGGGTAAAGTACACCGGCGTTCGTGTCTACGCCTCATCCCGCTTCCAGGCACCGGCGACGTTCTACTCGCTCCCACCATGATAAGCCATCCTTTGGCATATTTCGCACCCAACCCCCGACAAAGAATTTGTTTGTGAGGACAGAACATGATTACATAACATGCATGACATGGTAGTTTCCTGTGAAGAATCGATTGCGAGATAACATGAGTATAACCATGCATGGCACTTCTATATTTTCGAACCCAGTATACATTTCCCCTGTATTTTCCTTCCTGTTCCAACAGGGACATATCAATGCTGTTTCTTGCATTATCCTACTCATACTATGAACAATGCTGATCTTACATTAACAATGCATGTCCTTTTTGATATGATGCAGTGTCCCTACAGTTACTGCCCTTTGTAATCACACCACCTTTGCCAAAAACAGGGAAGCACAACTGGTTCCTCGCTCGATCAGACGATGGCAAAAGACTAATGATCATTCGGATACATGAGCCGGAAAAGTTATATTGCAAAAACCCCACTGTATACAAGCACCGTGTAATACGTGAGTATCCGGACAGTGGTTGTTACGTCTATGAGCAGGATACCAGCTTGTTGGGGCCTTTAGAATTTTTTAGTTCGAGGCGGGTAAACAGCCTTGGTTCACACTCTTTGTTTCTCGGACTCAATTATCCGATTAACCAGGAGATCACCGTTGGCAAGGACCTTGATGGCAGAGAGGCTTTGTTTGCTATGGAAAATTGTGTCTACACGGCGAGCCCTTGGAGTTCGGGAGCAAACTCCCCTGATTGTCAACGATACAGCCTGCAGCCAAAAGAACGTGAGAATGACAAAGGCATCCGGATTAACTTTGATCCTTGGATGTCTAAATTACGACAGGCAGTGATGTGGTTCAAGCCTTCAGGTTGATAGGTAATTGGGCTGTTGCATCGAAAGGGTGGAGTACTGGTGTCTCCGGATCATTGGTCGTTGAAGCAGGGCTGCAAATTATGATGGTGTTGGATCAACTCTTCGAATGACTTTGTTGTCTTTGCTGGTGGTTCTGGATGGGTAGTTCTTTCTTTTGTTATGCATATTCCTTGTCATTTGGTCATCCTCGTCTATGTCACTCTTACTATGTAATAGTTGCTTCTGTTTAGAATGTCATTCTCGTCTGGATCACGAGAGTCTGAGCGCTGCAGATGGGTGCATTTTGGTGGTGTAGCAAGACTTCTTATGAACTATCATGTCTTGCTGTTTATGTCAGTAGTAGTCACTAGTCACTGTTTGAATGTTGTATATATCGTTGTTTCGAACTGTTTATTGTCTCGAACTACTGGTGGACTAAATGAGGGCATGACCATTCTCCGGTGTTCAGAGTATATCTCCTTTTTTCAAGTTATATAATTTGAGCTCACTTTCTTTTTGATGGTGTACACTTGTTTGGGCCAGTGAGGTGTCGTTGAATATGGGCTGAGTAGTAACGCAATGCCAAACAGGTCAATTATGACTCTCAGGCCGGGCTCTCAAAAGATCCTGGAAAAAAAAAGGCTGCGCTCTCCAAAAAAGAAAGAATAAGGACTCTTAGGTTGACATGTGGGTGCCACCGGTGTTTTCCTGCGCTTGCGCGCCGAGAGCATATTGGCGCGTGCTCGAAATTCATGCTACCTTTTCATCCCCAGTCTCCCGCCCCTCCCCCACCTCTGGAATCTCGATTCCTACTCCAGTTCCCCCAAATCCCCCTCCTGTACTCCCTGTACTCAAGCGCACTATCATGTCGCCGGTCAACGCAGATCTTCGAGCCGGAGATCCTGAGGTCCGTCCTGCCTTTAGTCGTTGTGTGTTGTCGCTCAACAGTGGCATGGCGGCGCTTGATGACCAGTTTGCCGGCAAAGTGCTGATGGCAACCATCAACGGCGACCGGCCTCCCGTCTCGCCGGATGACCTTGTCAAAGCTCTTGGCATTGCGCACGGCATCCAAATAAGTGACTTGCTCGTTGAAGTCTGTCCGCCACCGGCTGATTTCTTTGTCAAGTTCCGGACAACTTTCGATTGCAGTCGTGTGTTCGAATCTTCCCGGCGTTTGTTCTGCGATGGCGCGCTGGTGAGCTTTGATCGGTGGCACCCAGGATGGGGCTCGGTGCCCTCTGAGCTTGAGTTTTTAACAAAGCTTACCTTCCATGGCATGCCTCGACGTGCTTGGAACAGCGAGTCCATGAACGAGCTTATCAACGACCTTGGACGTGAAGTCGTAAGTATGTTTGTTCCTCCAGACAGCTGGGCTCTGACGGTTATGGCATGGATGAAGAAGCCGTCCACCATACCGAAGGTGATTGGTGTTGAGATACCGGTGCAGGAACCGGGGTTGTACTATTCGTCGCCACCAAGGCCGCCGCGGACCACGTTAGGGATGTACCTGTATCGAGTGTTCGTGCATGTCGAAGAAGTGGTCAATCCATCAATCGAAGTCCTGCCGCCGCCACTGGTGCCAGGGTCCGTCGACGACGTCCATTACAGGAGTCAACGTCAGACTTTCCCTTTGTTGCTCGGAACGATGGATGGCACAGGGCCTACTCCATCGCACGGCAGAGGCCACTGCTTCTTTGGGAGAAGAGGCAGGGCTGGCTGCCTGGATGTGCTCTAATTTGAGGTAACAACTGAATCTTGTTAGATACTAGTGAAATCCAAGCTATGGGTGTCAAGCACTGATATGCCAGTACATTTGATTGTGACCTATTCTAATTTTCTACCTGAATTTTTTTAGAAAGGGTTGTACGTCAACTTAATGTGCTAACAGAACTTATTGTGTTGTCTGTCTGTTTTCTTTGCACAACATTCAAGATATTTCTCCATCATTGATAAAGACGATGAACTATTATGTACGACTTCGTTGGTTTCAACATAGCCCTTCCCGTAGTGATCCAATGCTTCCATCATGATTGTGCCGTCTGCGTGAAATTTTTGTATGCAAGTTCAGTGTGCTATGATGTTCTACATGATTGTGTCAACTATATAAGTTTTTACTGAGCATCAGCAATGCATATGGCTGAAAGATGTATTTACGAGCATCGACCGATGGGTCTCTCTCTCTCTCTCTCTCTCACACACACACACACACACACACACACGCGCGCGCGCACACGCACAAGTGGGACCCGTTGAATTATTTATTTGCTCATGACAGCTTTTAATTAGGTTCCACTGTAATCTAACTTTTTTCTTAAGTTATTAACTAAGCTCAGTGACTTCAAAAAGTTGTACAGAAGCCTTGTTTGGGCCTTTTCGGCGTCGCCGAATGTGGGCTGAGTAACCATGTTAGGTTGTACTGAACTACACATGCCTTTTTTTTCAACATCAGCAATGCAACTGGGCCGACAGTTGTACACAATATCCGGGTCAACTTGTTATTCTCCGCCCCGCTGGGCTGCAAACTTTCCTGGGAGGTATGCATTAGGCTTAACAAGAAAATGAACTTTAAGAAATAATAAATGGGATGTAATTATAATAACTGGACAGTTACTATGCACCAAACACATAATTAGTTTGAAAAATATATTATTTTTGGAATTTGAAAATTTTAATTTCATTACTTGTTGCACGCGCAATATTTCGTTGGATTTTAACGTAATACAACTTTATTTTGAAATTATATTTAACCTGACTAGAAATTTCGGATAAAAATATTTCGGATCCCATCAAAATGTGGGAATTTTTTTGAATTCTGTTTTGAGCAGTTGTTTGAAATTATTAATCGTTGTCCTAGCTACAAGTTGGGCTGTACTTTTAACAAACTGTAAATCGGTTGTAGTAAATTCCATTAGAATTAAAATATGGGTTGTACATTCTTACAAATCGCAAATGGGCTATATGTTCTCTGCCAAATCCGAGCTGTGGGCCTACTAAGTTGACGCGTACCAAGGGCTTTGTCAACTTAGTCAATATAAACGATTCTAGCTGCAGTGATCGTACGATGTCCATCCAACGGCCATAGTGCTTCTTCAACCTCTGGTCTTCTTGCTCCGGCCGCCCAAAGCAGCGCCGGTCGTGTCGCGTGCTCCTGCCTCCCGTGGCCGGCTGTGATGCCGCGGAGGCCTCACCACCCCGTACTACTCCCATCGCTGGCCAGGCCATCCCTCTACTCACCCACACCCCCTGTTATTCAGCGGCGACGGCAGCCTCACACCGCAGCCGAACCAGTGAACCATCGTACTCCTCTCCGCACGGGCTTCCACTACTGCGTCTTCCCCGGCTCCGCGTCGTCCCCTTCCTAGGCCTCGCCATCGTCTAGACCACCGGCCTGGTGCTCTCGGCGCAGCGTGGTCAACATGGTCAACGACCGACTTCCATCGAAAGAGTACAGTACGTGGAGAGGCTGACAGCTGGGTCCGGGCGGCCGCAAGGAAGTGCCTCCTTATTACGAGCAAAATAATTATTCCTCCACCTGATAGCAGGGACCCATCGGACGGGCCACCTTATTTCACGAAAAAGAACATTCCCCCCTGACTGCTGGGACCCACCGGACGGGCCAGCGTATTTCGCGAAAAAAACGTTCCACCGCTGTCAGCTCGGACCCACCGGAAGTGCCTCCTTATTACGCACAAAAAAATGAATACTCCCCCTGCTAGCTGGGACCCACCATGGTGGGAGGCTGACTTGTGGGCCTACTAAGTTGACTGGGATGGGGGCCTTTGTCAACTTTAGTCAATATGAACGATTCTAGCTCCAGTGACCGCACGATGTCCATCCAACGGTCGTAGTGCTTCTTCAACCTCTGATCTTCTTGCTCCAGCCGCCCAAAGCAGCGCCGGTCGTGCCGCATGCTCCTGCCTCCCGTGGTCGGCTGGGCTGCCGCGGAGGCCTCACCGCCCCCTACTATTCCCACTGCTGGCCAGGCCCTGCGGCGACGGCAGCCTCACACCGCAGCCAAACCAGTGAACCCTCGTACTCCTCTCCGCGCGGGCTTCCACTGCCGCGTCTTCCCCGGCTCCCCGTCGTCCCCTTCCTAGGCCTCGCCGTCGTCCACCGCCCTGGTGCTCTTGGTGCGGCGTGGTCAACATGCTCAAGGAACGACATCCGTCGGACGTGGACTGTACGTGGAGAGGCTGACAGCTGGGTCCACGGCCACAGCAAGGAAGTGCCTCCTTATTACGTGCAAAATAATTATTCCTCCACCTGACAGCGGGGACCCACCGGACGGGCCACCGTATTTTGCGAAAAAACGTTTCCCCCCTGACTGCTGGGACCCACCATCTACACCTTCGCACGCAAGGAAGTGCGTCCGGGGAAAAAATAAAACGATTCGCCCCCCTGACTGCTGGGACCCACCAGCTACATCTTCACATGCAAGGAAGTGCGTGACAGTCGGGACCCACCTGGTCGAAGCGTATGTAGCGTTGTCATTCTGGTCGCGAACGTGTAAATACATATATACTGGTGGATGTAGAGGCGCGCACGTGTCGTAGTAGAGGCGGCCAGGGTGCAAGAAAGAAAATACGGCCACGTATGTGTACATACGGGCGGGGTCTCGAACGCCTACTCGCGCATACGTACGGCGAGGGCTCGTTGACATGGCTGGGTTAGAACGGAGAAACATCGTTGTTGTCGTGTTCATGGGGAGGCAACGAAATGCGCCGTGTTCATGGGGAGGCAACGGAATGCGTCGTGTTCATCGGGAGGCAACGGAATGCGTGGGAGCCAGCCGGATGGGTCAGAACAGAATGTGTGGTCGTGTTCATCGGGAGGGCTTGGACGGAACAGGCGATGGAAATGAGGCCTGGCGTACCACACAACGGAGGAAACGGACCTCCTACGGTCGAAACGGGGGTCCTGTTGATCGGGAGGGGTGTGGCGTACCGCAAAACGGACCTCCTACTGTCGAAATGGGGGTCCTGTTGATCAGGAGGGGTGTGGCGTACCACAAAACGGAGGAAACGGACTTTTGTTGGAGCGCTACGGTCAAAACGGGGGTCCTGTTCATCGGGAGGGGTGTGGCGTACCGCAAAACGGGACTCCACGGGATACTGTTCATCTCCACCGTCGACCCCCTCCAGCCTCCACGAGCTACTGTTCATCCACCGTCGACCTCCTCCAGCCTCCACCTGCGACTGTTCATTCACGGGCTCCTGTTCATCCAGCCTCCACCGTGTGCTACTCCACCGGCTACTGTTCAACCAGCCCTCCCCACCGGCTCCGGTTCAACCACCCCTCCACGGGCTACTGTTCATCTAGCCCTCCACTGTCTACTGTTCATACTGCCCTCCACGGGGTGCTCCTGTTCATCCAGCCCTCCATGGGGTCCTGTTCATCCAGCCCCAACCGGCTCAATCGATCGGGGTCCTGTTCATCCAGAGGCAACACCACTGGGTCCTGTTCATCCACCTCCACCGAGAACTGTTCATCCAACCCACCCACCCACCCCCCCCCCCCCCCCCCCGCAACGCTCACTGTTCATCCAGAGGCATCATCGATCGGCTTCAGTTAGCAGCAGTAGCGAAGGAATCGCTCGATCGGGTTCAGTTAACAGCCATCGATCGATCGCTCGGGTTCAGTAACGCGTAGCCTGCAACGCAATCGCTCGGGTTCAGTTAGAGCCCAACGCCTCGCTCGGGTTCAGTTAGAGCCAACGCCTCGCACACACACGCGTACGTGTATGA
Source organism: Aegilops umbellulata (assembly GCA_032464435.1). Classification (NCBI taxonomy): domain Eukaryota; kingdom Viridiplantae; phylum Streptophyta; class Magnoliopsida; order Poales; family Poaceae; genus Aegilops; species Aegilops umbellulata. The sequence continues at coordinate 9,065,297 of CP136056.1, read as the reverse complement.
TAGAAACGCGCATCGCTCGGCGCCCGACCTCCCACCGTAACCGGGAACTCCCCGAAATTTTCCTCGCCCTCGCTTCTACCACGGTTTTTTTCGTCATGGACGGCTCAAAGAATGTCATGCAGCTGCGTCTCCGGCCTGCCCAGGACAAAAAGCCCATTTTCTGTCATGATTTTTTTTCATAGAAGTAGGAGCCCAGCACATCTATGATGATACCGGGTTTTGTCACAATTATCATCATAGAAGTGTCATATGTATGAAAAAAAATTCGTTCGACCCAAAATGTCACGGATGTGTCTTTTTTTTGTAGTGATATGAGCGTTCTCTAGTTTAGCACAGTGACTCACGATGTTGCGAACATGTTTTATAATTTGGGAACAGTTTTGTAAAATCTAATATTTATTGAAACTGCGAAAATTTTATGATTTCCCACACATTTCTAAATTCACAAATATTTTATGATTTCTCAAACATGTTTTTCAAAATTTGCAATGTTTTGACATTTGGAAATATCGAATTAATTTAAAGAAGGAAAAAACAAAAAATGATAAAATAAAAGGAAAAGACAAAAGATGAAATGAAAAAAATAGGGGAGTCACACCCTGCGTGCCGGCCCATGAACACGCACTAGGGAGGGGAGGTGCATCACAAAAGGAGGGGGGAAATTTGCAGAACCTGAGGATAAAGAATTACACTCTAGCCAAATAAGTATGACTCAATACCCTGACATATGAGCGTCCTCTATTTTGACACAGTAACTCGCCATGTTGCAACTTATCTTTCTTCCAACCCTCGCTGATGATAGATGCGATATCCACGTGATCGCAATGAAGTCGACATGGTAAATCCCATGGCAATGAGCTTGTCATTGCATGAAACACTTTTAAACTTTTAAAACAAATCTCATCGACCACAAACTTGCAATTTTTTGAGTTTTCAATATTTTCTAAAATTTCGTGGACATTTTTGTCATATTCACGAATTTGTTTTGAATACACGATTATTTTTCAAAATCATGAACATAGTTTTATTTCCTGTCATTTTTTTCCAAATTTTGATTTTTTTAATAATTTGCGAACACTCTTCTAAAATCACTAATATTTTTAAAAATGTGAATACACTCTAGCCAAATAAGTATGACGCAATACCCTAACATATGAGCGTCCTCTATTTTGACATAGTAACTCACCATGTTGCAACTTATCTTTCTCCCAACCCTCGCTGATGATAGATGTGATATCCACGTGATCGCAATGTAGTCGACATGGTAAATCCCAAGGCAATGAGCTAGCCATTGCACGGCACACTTTTAAACTTTTAAAACAAATCTCATCGACCACAAACTTGCAATTTATTGAGTTTTTCTATATTTTCTAAAATTTCGTGGACATTTTTGTCATATTCATGAATTTGTTTTGAATACTCGATTATTTTTCAAAATCATGAACATAGTTTTATTTCCTGACATTTTTTTTTCCAAATTTTGATATTTTTAATAATTTGTGAACACTCTTCTAAAATCACTAATATTTTTGAAACTGCAAATTTTTTATGATGTCCCACACATTTTTGAATTCACAAATATTTTCTGATTTCTCGAACATGATTTAAAAAAATTTCAATCTTTTGAAATTTGGAAATCTCAAATTAATTTAAAGAAGGAAAAACACAAAAAAAGAAATGAGAAAAAAGACAAAAGACGAAATGCAAAAGAAAAGAAAAAAACATAGGCGTCACGCCCTGCGGGCCGGCCCATGAACGCGAACTGGGTGGGGAGGGGAGGTGCGTGAAAAAAATGGTGCAGAAAATTAGTGGAAACCGGGATTCGAACCGTTGTGTCCGCGGTGGGACTGAAAGGCTTGAGCCACTGCGCCATCTCCGAGTTTCTGTTATATGTGCAGTACCACCAGTATATAAGAACTGAGTACGACAACGAATTTGAAAAAAAACGAATCGTTTTTTAATTTAATTACGTGTGGCAATTGTGGGTAATTCGTGGCAACTTCGAGGGCATTTTTTGTGACGTATGACCAGAAACACAATTTGCTTTATTATTAGGTAGAGATGGTGCGATCTATGATGTTGTTGGGAAATGTAGTAATTTCAAAAATTTCCCTACGCACACGCAAGATCATGGTGATGCATAGCAACGAGAGGGGAGAGTGTAGTCCACGTACCCTCGTAGACCGAAAGCGGAAGCGTTTAGTAACGCGGTTGATGTAGTCGAACGTATTCGCGATCCAACTGATCCAACCACCAAATGTACGGCACCTCCGCGTTCAGCACACGTTCAGCTCGGTGACGTCCTTCGAACTCTTGATCCAGTTGAGGCCGAGGGAGAGTTCCGTCAGCATGATTGCGTGGTGATGGTGATGATGAAGTTACCGGCACACGGCTTCGCCTAAGCACTACGACGATATGACCGAGGTGTGTAACTGTGGAGGGGGCACCGCACATGGCTAAGAGATTGTCTGTTGTGCTATTGGGGTGCCCCCTGGCCACATATATAAAGGAGGGAGGAAGAGGAGGCCGGCCTCGGAGGGGTGCGCCTATAGGGGGAGTCCAAGGATTCCCAATCCTAGTTGGAGTTCCCTTCCTTTTACAAGAGGGTAGAGAGGGAAGGAGTAGGAGAGGGAGAAGGAAAGAGAGGGGCGCCGCCCCCTCCCTAGTCCAATTCCGTCTTGCCATGGGGGGGGGGGCACGCGGCCACCCCTTGAGGCCCTTCTCTCCTTTCCCGTATGGCCCATTAAACCCACTACTTCCCCCGGCGAATTCCCGTAACTCTCTAGTACTCTGAAAAATACCCGAATCACTCGGAACCTTTCCGATATCCGAATATAGCCTTCCAATATATCGATCTTTATGTCTCGGCCATTTCGAGACTCCTCGTCATGTCCGTGATCTCATCTGGGACTCCGAACAACCTTCGGTACATCGAATCACATAACTCATAATACAAATCGTCATCGAACGTTAAGCGTGCGGACCCTACAGGTTCAAGAACTATGTAGACATAACCGAGACACATCTCCGGTCAATAATCAATAGCGGAACTTGGATGCTCATATTGGCTCCTACATATTCTACAAAGATCTTTATCGGTTAAACCGCATAACAACATACGTTGTTCCCTTTGTCATCGGTATGTTACTTGCCCGAGATTCGATCGTCGGTATCATCATACCTAGTTCAATCTCGTTACCGGCAAGTCTATTTACTCGTTTCATAATGCATAATCCCGCAACTAACTCATTAGTCACATTGCTTGCAAAGCCTATAGTGATGTGCATTACCGAGAGGGCCCAGAGATACCACTCCGATACACGGAATGACAAATCATAATCTCGATCTATTCCAACCCAACAAACACCTTCGGAGACACCTGTAGAGCATCTTTACAATCACCTAGTTACGTTGTGACGTTTGATAGCACACAAGGTGTTCCTTCGGTATTCGTGAGTTGCATAATCTCATAGTCAAAGGAACATGTATAAGTCATGAAGAAAGCAATAGCAAGAAAACTCAACGATCATAATGCTAAGCTAACGGATGGGTCTTGTCCATCACATCATTCTATAATGATGTGATCACGTTCATCAAATGACAACACATGTCTATGGTCAGGAAACATTAATAAACATTTATCATGATATAATGAAATATAAATAACAACTTTATTATTGCCTCTAGGGCATATTTCCTTCAGTCTCCCACTTGCACTAGAGTCAATAATCTAGTTCACACTGCTATGTGATTTAACACCAATAGTTCACATCACCATGTGATTAGTTCACATCTTCATGTGACTAATACCCTAAGGGTTTTACTAGAGTCAATAATCTAGTTCACATCGCTATGTGATTAACACCCAAAGAGTACTAAAGTGTGATCATGTTTTGCTTGTGAGAGAAGCTTAGTTAATGGGTCTGTCACATTCAGATCCGTATGTATTTTGCAAATCTCTATGTCTACAATGCTATGCACGGAGCTACTCTAGCTAAATTCTCCCACTTTCAATATGTATCCAGATCGAGACTCAGAGTCATCCAGATCGGTGTCAAAGCTTGCATCAACGTAACTCTTTACGACGAACTCTTTATCACCTCCATAATGAGAAATATTTCCTTAGTCCTCTAAGGATAAATTTTTAAGCGATGTCCAGCGATCTACTCCTAGATCACTATTGTACTCCCTTGCCAAACTCAGGGCAGGGTATAAAATAGGTTTGGTACACAGCATGGCATACTTTGTAGAACCTATGGCTGAGGCGTAGGGAGTGACTTTCATTCTCTCTCTATCTTCTGTCGTGGTCGGGCTTTGAGTCTTACTCAACTTCACACCTTGCAACACAGGCAAGAACTCCTTCTTTGACTGTTCCATTTTGAACTACTTCAAAAACTTGTCAAGTTATGTACTCATTGAAAAAACTTATCAAGCGTCTTGATCTATCTCTATAGATCTTGATGCTCAATATGTAAGCAGCTTCACCGAGGTCTTTCTTTGAAAAACTCCTTTCAAACACTCCTTTATGCTTTCCAGAAAAATTCTACATCATTTCCGATCAACAATATGTCATACACATATACTTATCAAAAAAGTTGTAGCGCTCCCACTCACTTTCTTGTAAATACAGGCTTCACGACAAGTTTGTATAAAACTATATGCTTTGATCAACTCATCAAAGCGTATATTCCAACTCCGAGATGCTTGCACCAGTCCATAGATGGATCGTTGGAGCTTGCACATTTTGTTAGCACCTTTAGGATTGACAAAACCTTTTTTGTTGCATCATATACAACTCTTCTTTAAGAAATCCATTAAGGAATGTAGTTTTGACATCCATTTGCCAGATTTCATAAAATGTGGCAATTGCTAACATGATTCAGACAGACTTAAGCATCGCTATGAGTGAGAAATCTCATCGAAGTCAACACCTTGAACTTGTCAAAAACCTTTTTCGACATGTCTAGCTTTGTAGATAGTAACACTACTATCAGCATCCGCCTTCCTCTTGAAGATCCATTTATTTTCTATTGCTTGTCGATCATCGGGCAAGTCAACCAAAGTCCATACTTTGTTCTCATACATGGATCCCATCTCAGATTTCATGGCCTCAAGCCATTTTGCGGAATCTAGGCTCATCATCGCTTCCTCATAGTTCGTAGGTTTGTCATGGTCTAGTAACATGATTTCCAGAACAGGATTACCATACCACTTTGGTGCGGACGTATTCTGGTTGACTTCTACCTTTTGAGCATGCGTTGGTTTTCCCTTGAAGAGGAAAGGGTGATGTAGCAAAGTAGCGTACGTATTTCCCTCGGGCCTAGTTTGGCAACACGGTTTTTCCAAAACCATGGTAATTGAAAACCTCGGTATTCCAATGTGTGGGCAATGAATACTTCGGTTTGTAAAAACCGCAGTTTTTCTCAGTTTTAGCAAAACTATAGAGATGTTTGGCAAGTGAGGTTTTTCTTAGTTTCTTGGTTTTGACCACTCGTTGCATGGATAATCCTAGATATAGCTAGCTGAACCAAATTGAGCTACAGCAAAGGAGTTATACAACGACGTGATCAGCTTGTGCTAATTAACGGCCGCCGCATGCCTATAGCCTTATCAGGCACGCGAACATCCTAGATGCTAGGATATGTTATTGAGTAATCTTGTATCTCTGGCCACATGGAATCGATTGGCTAGCTAGCTTAGACTGTTGTGTATAACTCTGCTCAGTATCAATCGATCTACTCCAGGGTCTAAGCCTTCGCTAATTTTTTTGTACGTGTACACGCACAATCCGATAGGACTGAACCTCTAGTACTATCTAATGTACAGGCTGCTTCTTGTTGCACTAGAACAATAGTCAATGATTGAAGACATCAACGGCAGAGTAGTCAAGCTTCCCAGGATGGTAATCTTAATTTTGTGGCTGCGGAAGAGATGAGTGAGGAGGACTAGAAGAAGATGGACTCGAGCAAGTGTTTCTCGGTTTACAAAAAAGAGGTTGAGACCTCTTTTTTAGATACAGCAAAAAAAACCATGGTTTTAGATATACCACGGTTTGTAAAACTAAAGTATTTGTCGAAGCCAAACACGTCAAAGTATTTAAAACTGGGGTTTCTACAAAAACCATGGTATTCTTCTAAAACTCCAAAAATACTTAGCAGGCAAACGCAGCCTCATTTTTTTAGAACTAAGGTATCAATCCAGTAGGAGACTACACACAAATCCCTCGTACCTGCACAAACAATTAAGAACCTTGCAACCAACGCAATAAAGGGGTTGTCAATCCCTTCACGGCCACTTGCAAAAGTGAGATCTGATAGAGATAATAAGGTAAATATTTTTGGTATTTTTATGGTATAGATTAGAAAAGTCAAGATTGCAAAATAAAATAGATCGAAAACTTATGTGATAGAAAATAGACCCGGGGGTCATAGGTTTCACTAGTGGCTTCTCTCAAGATAGCAAATTCTATGGTGGGTGAACGAATTACTGTCGAGCAATTGATAGAAAAGCGCATAGTTATGAGAATATCTAGGCATGATCATGAACATAGGCATCACGTCCGTGACAAGTAGGCCGATACGATTCTGCATCTACTACTATTACTCCACACATCGACCGCTATTCAGCATGCATCTAGAGTATTAAGTTCATAATAAGATAGTAGCGCATTAGGCAAGATGACATGATGTAGAGGGATAAACTCAAGCAATATGATATAAACCCCATCTTTTTATCCTCGATGGCAACAATACAATACGTGCCTTGCTGCCCCTGCTGTCACTAGGAAAGGACACCGCAAGATTGAACCCAAAGCTAAGCACTTCTCCCATTGCAAGAAAGATCAATCTAGTAGGCCAAACCAAACTGATAATTCGAAGAGACTTGCAAAGATATCAAATCATACATATAAGAATTCAGAGAAGAATCAAATATTGTTCATAGATAATCTTGATCATAAACCCACAATTCATCGGATCTCGACAAACACACCGCAAAAGTATTACATCGAATAGATCTCCAAGATAACTTTGTATTGAGATCCAAAAAGAGAGAAGAAGCCATCTAGCTAATAACTATGGACCCGAAGGTCTGCGGTAAACTACTCACACATCATCGGAGAGGCTATGGTGTTGATGTAGAAGCCCTCCGTGATCGATTCCCCCTCTAGCGGAGCGCCAGAAAAGGCCCCAAGATGGGATCTCACGGGTACAGATGGTTGCGGCGGTGGAAAAAGTGTTTCGTGGTGCCCCTGGTTGTTTTCAGGGTATAAGAGTATATATAGGCGAAAGAAGTAGGTCGATGGAGCCATGAGGGGCCCATGAGGGTGGGAGGCGCGCCTACCCCCTGGGCGCGCCTCCCTATCTCGTGGACGCCTCGTTGCTTCCTTGACATCCACTCCAAGTCTCCTGGATTGCGTTTGTTCCAAAAGGATCCTCGCAAAGGTTTCATTCCGTTTGGATTCCGTTTGATATTCCTTTTCTGCGAAACACTGAAATAGGCAAAAACACAGCAATTTGCACTGGGCTTTCGGTTAATAGGTTAGTCCAAAAAATAATATAAAAATGTATATTAAAGCCCATTAAAATCCAAAACAGCTAATATCATAGCATAGAACAATCAAAAATTATAGATACGCTAGAGACATATCAAGCATCCCCAAGCTTAATTCCTGCTTGTCCTCGAGTAGGTAAATGATAAAAAAAGAATTTTTGATGTGGATTGCTACCTAGCGTAATTCTCAATGTAATTTTCTTTATTGTGGCATGAATGTTCAGATATGAAAGATTCAAGACAAAAGTTTAATATTGACATAAAAATAATAATACTTCAAGCATACGAACAAAGCAATCATGTCTTCTCAAAATAACTTGGCCAAGGAAAGTTATCCCTACCAAATCATATAGTCTGGCTATGGTCTATCTTCATCACACAAAATATTTAAATCATGCACAACCCCGATGACAAGCCAAGCAATTGTTTCATACTTTTGATGCTCTCAAACTTTTTCAATCTTCACGCAATACATGAGCGTGAGCCATGGACATAGCACTATATGTGGAATAGAATGGTGGTTGTGGAGAATACAAAAAAGGAGAAGATAGTCTCACATCAACTAGGCGTATTAACGAGCTATGGAGATGCCCATCAATACATATCAATGTGAGTGAGTAGGGATTGCCATGCAACGGATGCACTAGAGCTATAAGTGTATGAAAGCTCAACAAAAGAAACTAAGTGGGTGTGCATCCAACTTGCTTGCTCACGAAGACCTAGGGTATTTTGAGGAAGCCCATCATTGGAATATACAAGCCAAGTTCTATAATGTAAAATTCCCACTAGTATGAAAGTGACAACATAGGACTGTTGGAAATATGCCCTAGAGGCAATAATAAAATGGTTATTATTGTATTTCCTTGTTCATGATAATCGTCTCTTGTTCATGCTATAATTGTATTAACTGGAAACCGTAATACATGTGTGAATACATAGACCACAACATGTCCCTAGTAAGCCTCTAGTTGACTAGCTCGTTGATCAATAGATGGTTATGGTTTTCTAACCATGGACATTGGATGTCATTGATAACGGGATCACATCATTAGGAGAATGATGTGATGGACAAGACCCAATCCTAAGCATAACACAAGATCGTGTAGTTCGTTTGCTAAGAGCTTTTCTAATGTCAAGTATCATTTCCTTAGACCATGAGATTGTGTAACTCCTGGATACCGTAGGAATGCTTTGGGTGTACCAAACGTCACAACGTAACTGGGTGGCTATAAAGGTGCACTACAGGTATCTCCGAAAGTGTCTGTTGGGTTGGCACAAATCGAGACTGGGATTTGTCACTCCGTATCACAGAGAGGTATCTCTGGGCCCACTCGGTAATGCATCATCATAATGAGCTCAATGTGACTAATGAGTTAGCCACGGGATCATGCGTTATAGAACGAGTAAAGAGACTTGCCGATAACGAGATTGAACAAGGTATAGGGATACCGACGATCGAATCTCGGGCAAGTAGCATACCGATAGACAAAGGGAATTGTATACGGGATTGATTGAATCCCCGACATCGTGGTTCATCCGATGAGATCATCGTGGAACATGTGGGAGCCAACATGGGTATCCAGATCCTACTGTTGGTTATTGGCCAGAGAGTTGTCTCGGTCATGTCTGCATGATTCCCGAACCTGTAGGGTCTACACACTTAAGATCCGGTGACGCTAGAGTTGTTATGGGAATTAGTGTGCAGTTACCGAATGTTGTTCGGAGTCCCGGATGAGATCCCCGACGTCACGAGGAGTTCCGGAATGGTCCGGAGGTAAAGATTTATATATGGGAAGTCCTATGTTGGCCACCGGAAAATGTTTAGGATTTTTCGGTATTGTACCGAAAAGGTTCTAGAAGGTTCTGGAGTGGGGCCCACCTGCATGGGGGGACCCACATGAACGTGGGTAGTGGGGGAAAGGCCCCACACCCCTGGTCAAGGCGCACCAAGATCCCCCCTTAGAAGGAATAAGATCATATCCCGAAGGGATAAGATCAAGATCCCTAAAAAAGGGGGACAACAATCGGTGGGGAAGGCAAATGATGGGATTTCTTTCCCCCACCTTTGCCAACGCCCCAATGGACTTGGAGGGCAAGAAACCAGCCCCCTCCACCCCTATATATAGTGGGGAGGCGCACGGGAGCCACACCCATCCCAAGGCGCAGCCCCTCCCCTCCCCAACACCTCTCCTCCTCCGTTAAGAGCTTGGCGTAGCCCTGCCGGAGTACTGCTGCTCCACCACCACCACGCCGTCGTGCTGCTATTGGAGCTTTCTTCCTCAACCTATCCCCCCTCCTTGCTGGATCAAGGCGCGCGATATGTCCTCGCTCCGTACGTGTGTTGAACGCGAAGGTGCCGTCCGTTCGGCGCTAGGATCATCGGTGATTTGGATCACGACGAGTACGACTCCATCAACCCCGTTCTCTTGAATGCTTCCGCTCGCGATCTACAAGGGTGTGTAGATGCACTCCTATCCCTCTCGTTGCTAGAAGATTCCATAGATTGATCTTGGTGACATGTAGGAAAATTTTAAAATTCTGCTACGTTCCCCAACAGTGGCATCATGAGCTAGGTCTATGTGTAGATTCTGTGCACGAGTAGAACACGAAGCAGTTGTGGGCGATGATTTGTTCAATTTTCTTGCCGTTACTAGTATTATCTTGATTCGGCGGCATTGTGGAATGAAGTGGCTCGGACCGACCTTACACGTACACTCACGTGAGACAAGTTCCACCGACTGACGTGCACTTGATGCATAAGGTGGCTAGCGGGTGTCTGTCTCTCCCACTTTAGTCGGATCGGATTCGATGAAGAGGGTCCTTATGAAGGGTAAATAGCAATTGGCATATCACTGTTGTGGCTTTTGCGTAGGTAAGAAACGTTCTTGCTAGAAACCCATAGCAGCCACGTAAAACATGCAACAACAATTAGAGGACGTCTAACTTGTTCTTGCAGCATATGCCGTGTGATGTGATATGGCCAAAAGGATGTGATGAATGATATATGTGATGTATGAGATTGATCATGTTCTTGTAATAGGAATCACGACTTGCATGTCGATGAGTATGACAACCGGCAGGAGACATAGGAGTTGTCTTAATTTATTGTATGACCAGTGTGTCAAAGAAAAATGCCATGTAATTACTTTACTTTCTTGCTAACCGTTAGCCATAGTAGTAGAAGTAATAGTTGGCGAGACAACTTCATGAAGACACGATGATGGAGATCATGATGATGGAGATCATGGTGTCATGCCGGTGACGAAGGTGATCATGCCGCGCCTCGAAGATGGAGATCTAAAGGCGCAAGATGATATTGGCCATATCATGTCACTTTATGATTTTCATGTGATGTTTGTCATGTTTACATCTTATTTGCTTAGAACGACGGTAGCATAAATAAGATGATCCCTCGCTAAAATTTCAAGAAAGTGTTCCCCCTAACTGTGCACCGTTGCGAAGGTTCGTTGTTTCGAAGCACCACGTGATGATCGGGTGTGATAGATTCTAACGTTCGCATACAACAGGTGTAAGCCAGATTTACACATGCGAAACACTTAGGTTGACTTGACGAGCCTATCATGTACAGACATGGCCTCGGAACACGGAAGACCGAAAGGTCGAACATGAGTCGTATAGTGGATACGATCAACATGAAGATGTTCACCGATGATGACTAGTCCGTCTCATGTGATGATCGGACACGGCCTAGTTGACTCGGATCATGTATCACTTAGATGATTAGAGGGATGTCTATCTAAGTGGGAGTTCATTGAATAATTTGATTAGATGAACTTAATTATCATGAACATAGTCAAACGGTCTTTGCAAATTATGTCGTAGCTCACGCTTTGGTTCTACTGTTTTAGATATGTTCCTGGAGAAAATTTAGTTGAGAGTTGACAGTAGCAATTATGCGGACTGGGTCTGTGAAATGAGGATTGTCCTCATTGCTGCACAGAAGGGCTATGTCCTTAATGCACCGCTCAGTGTGCTGAACCTCGAGCATCGTCTGTAGATATTGGGAAACATCTGACATACACGTTTTGATGACTACGTGATAGTTCAGTGCGTAATACTAACGATTTAGAATTGTGGCACCAAAGACATTTTTTTGTAAATGTCGCAGAACATATGAGATGTTCCAAAAACTGAAATTGGAATTTCAGACTAATGCCACCGTCAAGAGGTATGAGACCTCTGACAAGTTTTTTAAACCTGCAAACTAAGGGAGAAAAGCTCAATCGTTGAGCATGTGCTCATATTGTCTAAGTACTACAATCGCTTGAATCGAGTGGGAGTTAATCTTCCAGATGAGATAGTGATGGTTCTCCATAGTCACTGCCACCAAGCTATTGGAGCTTCATGATGAACTATAACATATCAGGGATAGACATGATGATCCTTGAGCAACTCGTGATATTTGACACCGCGAAAGTAGAAATCAAGAAGGAGCATCAATTGTTGATGGTTAAACCACTAGTTTCAAGAAGGTAAGGGAAAGAAGGGATACTTCATGAAACGGCAAATCAGTTGCTGCTCTAGTGAAGAAACCCAAGGTTGAACCCAAACCCAAGACTAAGTGCTTCTATAATGAGGGGAACGATCACTGAATGAGAACTACCCTAGATACTCGGTAGATGAGAAGGCTGGCAAGGTCGACAGAAGTATATTGGATATACATTATAATGTGTACTTCACTAGTACTCCTAGTAGCACCAGGGTATTAAAATACTGGTTCAGTTGCTAAGTGTTAGTAACTCGAAATAAAAGGCTACAGAATAAATGGAGACTAGCTGAAGGTGAGATGACGATATGTGTTGGAAGTGTTTCCAAGGTTGATGTGATCAAGCATCGCATGCTCCCTCTACCATCGATATTGGTGTTAAACCTAAATAATTGTTATTTGGTGTTTGCATAGACATGATTGGATTATGTTTATCGCAATACGGTTATTCATTTAAGGAGAATAATGGTTACTCTGTTTATTTGAATAATACCATCAATGGTATTGCACCTAAAATGAATGGTTTATTGAATCTCGATCGTGGTGATACACATGTTCATGCCAAAAGATATAAGATAGTGATGATAGTACCACATACTTGTGGCACTGCTATTTGAGTCATGTTGGTATAAAACGCATGAAGAAGCTCCATGTTGATGGATCTTTGGACTCACTCGTTTTTGAAAAGATTGAGACATGCGAACCATGTCTATTGGTAGATATGCATGAAGAAACTCCATACAGATGGATTGTTTGGACTCAGTAGATTTTGAATCACTTGAGACATGCATATCATACCACATGGGCAAGATGACCGAAAGGCCTCGTTTTTAGTAAGATGGAACAAGAAAGCAACTTGTTGGAAGTAATACATTTTGATGTGTGCAGTCCAATGAGTGCTGAGGCACGTAGTGGATATCGTTATGTTCTTACTTCACAGATGATTTGAGTAGATGCTGAGTATATTTACTTGATGAAACACAAGTCTGAATTATTGAAAGGTTCAAGTAATTTCAGAGTGAAGTTGAAGATCGTCGTGACAAGATGATAAAATCTCTATGATATGATCATAGAGATGAATATCTGAGTAACGAGTTTGGCACACAATTAAGGCATTGTGGAAATTGTTTCACAACTAATACCGCCTGGAACACCATAGTATGATGGTGTGTCCGAACATCATAGCTGCACCCTATTGGATGTGGTGCATACCATGATGTCTTTTATCGAATTACCACTATCGTTTACAGGTTAAGCATTAGAGACAACCGCATTCACTTTAAATAGGGCACCATGCAATTCCGTTGAGACGACACCGTATGAACTATGGTTTAGAGAAACCTAAGCTGTCGTTTCTTAAAAGTTTGGGGCTACGACGCTTATGTGAAAAGGTTTCAGGCTGATAAGCTCGAACCCAAAGTGGATGAATGCATCTTCATAGAATACCCAAGAATAGTTGGGTATACCTCCTATCTCAGATCCGGAAGCAAAAGTGATTATTTCTAGAAACGGGTCCTTTCTCAAGGAAAAGTTTCTCTCGAAAGAATTGAGTGGGAGGATGGTGGAGACTTGATGAGGTTATTGAACCGTCACTTCAACTAGTGTGTAGCAGGGCACAGGAAGTTGTTCCTGTGGCACCTACACCAATTGAAGTGGAAGCTTATGATAGTGATCATGAAACTTCGGATCAAATCACTACCAAACCTCATAGGTCGACAGGGATGTGTACTACTTTAGAGTGGTACGTAATCCTGTCCTGGAAGTCATGTTGCTAGACAACAATGAACCTACGAGCTATGGAGAAGCGATGGTGGGCCCGGATTCCGACGAATGGCTCGAGGCCATAAAATCCGAGAGAGGATCCATGTATAAAACAAAGTATAGACTTTGAAAGAACTACTTGATGGTCGTAAGGCTGTTGGGTGCAGATGGATTTTAAAAGGAAGACGGACAATGATGGTAAGTGTCACCATTAAGAAAGCTCGACTTGTTGTTAAGATGTTTCCCGACAAGTTCAAGGAGTTGACTACGATGGGACTTTCTCACTCGTAGCGATGCTAAGAGTATGTTGGAATTATATTAGCAGTTACTACATTATTTATGAAATCTTGGAGATAGGATGTCAAAACATTGTTTCCTCGATGATTTTCTTGAGGAAAGGTTGTATGTGATACAACCAGAAAGTTTTTGTCAATCCTGAAAGATGCTAACAAGTATGCAAAGCTCCAACAATCCTTCTAAGGACTGGAGTAAGCATCTCGGAATTGGAATGTACGCTTTGATGAGATGATCAAAGATTTTGGGTTTATACAAAGTTTATGAGAAACTTGTATTTCCACAGAAGTGAGTGGGAGCACTATAGAATTTCTGATGAGTATATGTTGTTGACATATTGTTGATCAGAAATGATGTAGAATTTCTGGAAAGCATGTAGGGTTATTTGGAAAGTGTTTTTCAATGGAGAACCTGGATTAAGCTACTTGAACATTGAGCATCACGATCTATAAGGATAGATCAAAAAACGCGTAATAGTACTTTCAAATGAATACATACCGTGACAAGATTCTGAAGGAGTTCAAAATAGATCAGCAAAGAAGGAGTTCTTGGCTGTGTTACAAGGTGTGAGTGTTGAGTAAGACTCAAGACCTGACCTTGGCAGAAGAGAGAGAAAGGACGAAGGTCGTCCCCTGTGCTTTAGACATAGGCTCTACAGTATGCTATGCTGTGTACCGCACCTGTAGTGTGCCTTGCCATTAGTCAGTCAAGGGGTACAGGAGTGATCCAGAAATGGATCACATGACAGCGGTCGAACTTATCCTTAGTAACTAGTGGACTAAGGAATTTTCTCGATTATGGAGGTGGAAAAAGAGTTCGTCGTAAAGGGTTATGTCGATGCAAACTTTGACACTAATTCGGATGACTCTGAGTAGTAAACCGGATTCGTATAGTAGAGCAGTTATTTCGAATAGCTCCAAGTAGCGCGTTGTAGCTGCATCTACAAGATGACATAGAGATTTGTAAAGCACACACGGATCTAAAAGGTTCAGACCCATTGAGTAATAACCTCTCTCACAAGCGAGATATGAACAAACCCCATGGGTGTTGGATTCATTACAATCACATAGTGATGTGAACTAAATTATTGACTCTAGTGCAAGTGGGAGACTGTTGGAAATATGCCCTAGAGGCAATAATAAAATGGTTATTATTCTATTTCCTTGTTCATGATAATTGTCTATTGTTCATGCTATAATTGTATTAACTGGAAACCGTAATACATGTGTGAATACATAGACCACAACATGTCCCTAGTAAGCCTCTAGTTGACTAGCTCGTTGATCAATAGATGGTTATGGTTTTCTAACCATGGACACTGGATGTCATTGATAACGGGATCACATCATTAGGAGAATGATGTGATGGACAAGACCCAATCCTAAGCATAGCACAAGATCGTGTAGTTCGTTTGCTAAGAGCTTTTCTAATGTCAAGTATCATTTCCTTAGACCATGAGATTGTGTAACTCCCGGATACCGTAGGAATGCTTTGGGTGTACCAAACGTCACAACGTAACTGGGTGGCTATAAAGGTGCACTACAGGTATCTCCGAAAGTGTCTGTTGGGTTGGCACAAATCGAGACTGGGATTTGTCACTCCGTATGACGGAGAGGTATCTCTGGGCCCACTCGGTAATGCATCATCATAATGAGCTCAATGTGACTAAAGAGTTAGCCACGGGATCATGCGTTATAGAATGAGTAAAGAGACTTGCCGGTAACGAGATTGAACAAGGTATAGGGATACCGACAATCGAATCTCGGGCAAGTAGCATACCGATAGACAAAGGGAATTGTATACGGGATTGATTGAATCCCCGACATCATGGTTCATCCGATGAGATCATCGTGGAACATGTGGGAGCCGACATGGGTATCCAGATCCCGCTGTTGGTTATTGGCCAGAGAGCTGTCTCGGTCATGTCTGCATGATTCCCGAACCCGTAGGGTCTACACACTTAAGGTCCGGTGAAGCTAGAGTTGTTATGGGAATTAGTGTGCAGTTACCGAATGTTGTTCGGAGTCCCGGATGAGATCCCCGACGTCACGAGGAGTTCCGGAATGGTCCGGAGGTAAAGATTTATATATGGGAAGTCCTATTTTGGCCACCGGAAAATGTTCAGGATTTTTCGGTATTGTACCGGGAAGGTTCTAGAAGGTTCTGGAGTGGGGCCCACCTGCATGGGGGGACCCACATGAACGTGGGTAGTGGGGGAAAGGCCCCACACCCCTGGTCAAGGCGCACCAAGATCCCCCCTTACAAGGAATAACATCATATCCCGAAGGGATAAGATCAAGATCCCTAAAAAAGGGGGACAACAATCGGTGGGGAAGGGAAATGATGGGATTTCTTTCCCCCACCTTTGCCAACGCCCCAATGGACTTGGAGGGCAAGAAACCAGCCCCCTCCACCCCTATATATAGAGGGGAGGCGCATGGGAGCCACACCCATCCCAAGGCGCAGCCCCTCCCCTCCCCAACACCTCTCCTCCTCCGTTAAGAGCTTGGCGAAGCCCTGCCGGAGTACTGCTGCTCCACCACCACCACGCCGTCGTGCTGCTATTGGAGCTTTCTTCCTCAACCTCTCCCCCCTCCTTGCTGGATCAAGGCGCGGGAGACGTCCTCGCTCCGTACGTGTGTTGAACGCGGAGGTGCAGTCCGTTCAGCGCTAGGATCATCGGTGATTTGGATCACGACGAGTACGACTCCATCAACCCCGTTCTCTTGAACGCTTCCGCTCGCGATCTACAAGGGTATGTAGATGCACTCCTCTCCCTCTTGTTGCTAGAAGACTCCATAGATTGATCTTGGTGACACGTAGGAAAATTTTAAAATTCTGCTACGTTCCCCAACAAGGACACTCTCTATCATGAAGATCATGGTGCTACTTTGAAGCACAAGTGTGGTAAAAGGATAGTAACATTGTCCCTTCTTTCTTTTTATCTCATTTTTTCTTTCCTCCTTTTTTTGGGCCTTTCTTTCTTTTTTTGGCCTCTTTTCTTTTTTTAGTCCGGAGTCTCATCCCGACTTGTGGGGGAATCATAGTCTCCATCATCCTTTCCTCACTTGGGACAATGCTCTAATAATGATGATCATCACAATTTTTTTTACTTACAACTCAAAAATTACAAATCAATAGTTAGAACAAAATATGACTCTATGTGAATGCCTCCGGCGGTGTACCGGGATGAGCAATGAATCAAGAGTGACATGTATGAAATAATTATAAAGGTGGCTTTGCCACAAATACGATGTCAACTACATGATCATGCAAAGCAATATGACAATGATGAAACATGTCATAACAATCGGAATGGTGGTAAGTTGCATGTCAATATATCTCGGAATGGCTATGGAAATGCCATAATAGGTAGGTATAGTGGCTGTTTTGAGGAAGGTATATGGTGGGTGTATGATACCGGCGAATGGTGCGCGGTATTAGAGAAGCTAGCAATGGTGGAAGGGTGAGAGTGCGTATAATCCATGGACTCAACATTAGTCATAAAGAACTCACATACTTATTGCAAAAATCTATTAGTTATCGAAACGAAGTACTATGCGCATGCTCCTAGGGGGATAGATTGGTAGGAAAAGACCATCGCTCGTCTCCGACCGCCACTCATAAGGAAGACAATCAATAAATAAATCATGCTCCGACTTCATCACATAACAGTTCGCCATACGTGCATGCTACGGGAATCACAAACTTTAGCACAAGTATTTCTCAAATTCACAACTACTCAACTAGCATGACTCTAATATCACCATCTTCATATCTCAAAACAATCATAAAGAATCAAACTTCTCATAGTATTCAATGCACTTTATATGATAGTTTTTATTATACCCATCTTGGATGCTCATCATATTAGGACTAATTTTATAGCCAAAGCAAATTACCATGTTGTTCTAAAAGACTCTCAAAATAATATAAGTGAAGCATGAGAGATCAATAATTTCTATAAAATAAAACCACCACCGTGCTCTAAAAAGATGTAAGCGAAGCACTAGAGCAAAATTATCTAGCTCAAAAGATATAAGTGAAGCACATAGTGTATTCTAATCAATTCCGATTCATGTGTGTCTCTCCAAAAGGTGTGTACAGCAAGGATGATCGTGGTAAACTAAAAAGCAAAGACTCAAATCATACAAGACGCTCCAAACAAAACACATATCATGTGGTGAATAAAAATATAGCCTCAAGTAAAGTTATCGATAGACGAAGACGAAAGAGGGGATGCCTTCCGAGGCATCCCCAAGCTTATGCTTTTGGTTGTCCTTGAATTTTACCTTGGGGTGCCTTGGGCATCCCCAAGCCTAGGCTCTTGCCACTCCTTATTCCATAATCAATCAAATCCTTACCCAAAAACTTGAAAACTTCATAACACAAAACTCAACAGAAAATCTCATGAACTCCATTAGTATAAGAAAACAAATCACCACTTTAAGTTACTGTAATGAACTAATTATTTATTTATATTGGTGTTAAACCTACTGTATTTCAACTTCTCTATGGTTCACACCCCCCAATACTAGCCATAGATTCATCAAAATAAGCAAACAACACACGAAAAACAGAATCTGTCAAAAACAGAACAGTCTGTAGTAATCTGATTTGTTCGAATACTTCTGGAACTACAAAAATTCTGAAACAATAGGACAACCTGGATAATTTGTATATTGACTACTGCAAAAATAATTGGTATTTTATCATGTTCTGGTGAATTTTAACAATTATTTTCGTGAGCGCAAAGTTTCTGTCTTTTTCAGCAAGATCAAACAACTATCACCCAAGAAGATCCCATTGGTTCTACTTGGCACAAACACTAACTAAAACATAGAACCGCATCTAACCAGAGGATAGATGAAATATTTATTACTAAACAGGAACAAAAAGCAAGGAACAAAAATAAAATTGGGTTGCCTCCCAACAAGCGCTATCGTTTAACGCCCCTAGCTAGGCATAAAAACAAGAATAGATCTAGGTATTGTCATCTTTGGTATGCAATCCATAAGTGGCTCTCATAATAGATTCATAAGGTAATTTAATTTTCTTCCTAGGAAAGTGTTCCATGCCTTTCCTTAACGGAAATTGGAATCTAATATTTCCTTATTTCATATCAATAATTGCACCAATCGTTCTAAGGAAAGGTCTACCAAGAATAATAGGACATGTAGGATTGCAATCTATATCAAGAACAGTGAAATCTACGGGCACATAATTCATATTTGCAACAATAAGAACATCATTAATCCTTCCCATAGGTTTCTTAATGGTGGAATCCGCAAGATGCAAATTTAAAGAACAGTCATCAAATTCATGGAAACCTAGCACATCACACAAAGTTTTAGAAATCGTGGAAACACTAGCACCCAAATCACACAAAGCATAGCATTCGTGATCTTTAATCTTAATTTTAATAGTAGGTTCCCACTCATCATAAAGTTTTCTAGGGATAGAAACTTCTAATTCAAGTTTTTCTTCATAAGATTGCATTAGGGCATCAACGATATGTTTGGTAAAGGCTTTATTTTGATCATAAGCATGCAGAGAATTTAACACGGATTGCAACAAGGAAATACAATCTATCCAAGAGCAATTATCATAATTAAATTCCTTGAAATCCAAAATAGTGGGTTCATTGCTATGTAAAGTTTTGACCTCTTCAATCCCACTTTTACCAATTTTTGCATCAAGACCTAAAAACTCCGAATCATTGGGACGCCTTTTAACTAAAGTTGACTCATCTCCAGTCCCATATTTATCAAGATTCATATTGCAAAACAAAGATTTAATAGGAGACACATCAATCACTTCTAGATCTTCATCATTATTACTATGAAAACTAGAAGAACATGCTTTCATAAAGCAATCTTTTTTAGCATGCATCCTAGCGGTTCTTTCTTTGCACTCATCAATGGAAATTCTCATGGCTTTGTGTGACTAATTGATATCATGCTGAGGTGGAACAGATCTAAGTTTCAAAGAATCAACATCAAGATAAATTCTATCCACGTTCCTAGCCAACTCATCAATCTTAGGCAATTTTTCTTCAAGCAAAGCATTGAACTTCTTTTGCGAAATCATAAATTCTTTAACACTAGTCTCAAAATCAGAGGGTATATTATTAAAGTTTCCATAAGAGTTGTTGTAGGAATTACCATAATTATTAGAGGAATTACTAGGGAACAACCTAGAATTAAAGTTTTCTCTATACGCGTTGTTACCAAAATTATTTCTACCAACAAAATTCACGTCCATAGATTCATTATTATTCTCGATCAAAGTGGACAAAGGCATATCATTAGGATCGGAAGAAACACTCTTATTAGCAAACAATTTCATAAGTTCATCCATCTTTCCACTCAAAACATTAATCTCTTCAATTTCATGAACCTACTTACTAGTAGATCTTTCGGTGTGCCATTGAGAATAATTAACCATAATATTATCTAGGAGTTTAGTAGCTTCCCCTAAAGTGATTTCCATAAAAGTGCCTCCCGCAGCCGAATCTAAAAGATTTCTAGAAGCGAAATTCAACCCGGCATAATTTTTTTGTATAATCATCCATAACTTCAAACCATGTGTAGGGCAATTACGTATCATTAATTTCATCCTCTCCCAAGCTTGTGCAACATGCTCATGATCAAGTTGCTTAAAATTTATAATATCGTTTCTAAGAGAAATGATCTTAGCAGGAGGAAAATACTTATAGATAAAAGCATCTTTGCACTTATTCCATGAATCAATACTATTTTTGGGCAAAGAAGAGAACCAAGTTTTAGCATGATCTCTAAGCAAAAACGGAAATAGCTTCCATTTAACTATATCATTATCCACATCTTTCTTCTTTTTCATATCGCACAAATCCACAAAGTTGTTTAGATGGGTAGAGGCATCTTCATTAGGAAGGCCAGAAAATTGATCTTTCATGACAAGATTCAACAAAGCAGTATCAATTTCACAATATTCAGCATCGGTAATAGGAGCAATCGGGGTGCTAATAAAATCATTGTTGTTGGTATTGGAAAAGTCAAACAATTTAGTATTGTCTTGAGCCAACGTGACAAACAATCTAACACACAAGCACACAAGAAGCAAGCGAAAAGAGAAGAACGGAAAAAGGGCGAATAAAACGGCAAGGGTGAAGTGGGGGAGAGGAAAACGAGAGGCAAATGGCAAATAATGTAATGCGAGGGATAAGAGTTTGTGATGGGTACTTGGTATGTCTTGACTTGTGCGTAGATCTCCCCGGCAACAGCGCCAGAAATCCTTCTTGCTACATCTTGAGCATGCGTTGGCTTTCCCTTGAAGAGGAAAGGGTGATGCAGCAAAGTAGCGTAAGTATTTGCTCAGTTTTTGGGAACCAAGGTATCAATCCATTAGGAGACTACACGCAAATCTCTCGTACCTGCACAAAAAATTAAGAACCTTGCAACCAACGCGATAAAGGGTTGTCAATCCCTTCATGGCCACTTGCAAAAGTGAGATCTGATAGAGATAATAAGGTAAATATTTTTGGTATTTTTATGGTATAGATTGAAAAGTAAAGATTGCAAAATAAAATAGATCGGAAACTTATATGATAGAAAATAGACCCGAGGGCCATAGGTTTCACTAGTAGCTTCTCTCAAGATAGCAAATTCTACGGTGGGTGAACGAATTACTGTCGAGCAATTGATAGAAGCGCATAGTTATGAGAATATCTAGGCATGATCATGAACATAGGCATCACGTCCATGACAAGTAGACCGAAACGATTCTGCATCTACTACTATTACTCCACACATCGACCACTATCCGGCATGCATCTAGAGTATTAAGTTCATAAGAACAGAGTAACGCATTAGGCAAGATGACATGATGTAGAGGGATAAACTCAAGCAATATGATATAAACCCCATCTTTTTATCCTCGATGGCAACAATACAATACGTGCCTTACTGCCCCTGCTGTCACTGGGAAAGGACACCGCAAGATTGAACCCAAAGCTAAGCACTTCTCCCATTGCAAGAAAGATCAATCTAGTAGGCCAAACCAAACTGATAATTCGAAGAGACTTGCAAAGATATCAAATCATACATATAAGAATTCAGAGAAGAATCAAATATTGTTCATAGATAATCTTGATCATAAACCCACAATTCATCGGATCTCGACAAACACACCGCAAAAAGTATTACATCGAATAGATCTCCAAGAGAATCGAGGAGAACTTTGTATTGAGATCCAAAGAGAGAGAAGAAGCCATCTAGCTAATAACTATGGACCCGAAGGTCTGCAATAGACTACTCACACATCATCGGAGAGGCTATGGTGTTGATGTAGAAGCCCTCCATGATCAATGCCCCCTCCGGCGGAGCGCCGGAAAAGGCCCCAAGATGGGATCCCATGGTTACAGAAGATTGCGGCGGTGGAAAAAGTGTTTCGTGGTGCCCCTGGATGTTTTTAGGGTATACGAGTATATATAGGCGAAAGAAGTTGGTCGGTGGAGCCACGAGGGTGGGGGCGCGCCTACCCCCTGGGCGCGCCTCCCTATCTCATGGACGCCTCGTTGCTTCCTTGACGTCCACTCCAAGTCTCCTGGGTTGCGTTTGTTCCAAAAACGATCCTCGCGAAGGTTTCATTCTGTTTGGATTCCGTTTGATATTCCTTTTCTGTGAAACACTGAAATAGGCAAAAAAAACAATTTGCACTGGCTTTCGGTTAATAGGTTAGTCCCAAAAATAATATAAAAAGGTATATTAAAGCCCATTAAACATCCAAAACAGATAATATAATAGCATGGAACAATAAAAAATTATAGATACGTTGGAGACGCATCATTGACCTATGAGGTTCGGTAGTGACTTGATTTGAAGTTTCATGATCATCATCATTAACTTCCTCACTAATCGGTTTAGGCATTAGTGGAACTGATGTCTGTGACGAACTACTTTCCAATTCGGGAGAAGGTACAATTACCTTATCAAGTTCTACTTTCCTCCCACTTACTTCTTTCGAGAGAGACTCCTTCTCTAGAAAGGATCCATTCTTAGCAACGAATATTTTGCCTTCAGATCTGTGATAGAAGGTGTACCCAATAGTTACTTTTGGGTATCCTATGAAGACGCACTCTTCGATTCGGGTTTGAGCTTATCAGGATGATTTTTTTTCACATAAGCATCGCAACCCCAAACTTTAAGAAACGACAGCTTAGGTTTCTTGCTAAACCACAGTTCATACGGTATCGTCTCAATGGATTTAGATGGTGCCCTTTTTTAACGTGAATGCAGCTATCTCTAATGCATAATCCCAAAACGATAATGGTAAATCGGTAAGAGACATCATAGATCGCACCATATCTAATAAAGTACGGTTATTACGTTCGGACACACCATTACGCTGTGGTGTTCCAGGTGGCGTGAGTTGCGAAACCATTCCGCATTGTTTCAAATGAAGACCAAACTCGTAACTCAAATATTTGTCTCCGCGATTAGATCGTAGAATCTTTTTCTTGTTACGATGATTTTCCACTTCACTCTGAAATTCTTTGAACTTTTCAAATGTTTCAGACTTATGTTTCATCAAGTAGATAAATTATCTGTGAAGGTCAGAAAATAACGATACCCTCCGTGAGCCTCAACACTCATCGGACCGCATACATCAGTATGTATTATTTCCAATAAGTCAGTTGCTCGCTCCATTGTTCCGGAGAATGGAGTCTTAGTCATCTTGCCCATGAGGCATGGTTTGCAAGCATCAAGTGATTCCAAAAGCCCATTGGCATGGAGTTTCTTCATGTGCTTTACACCAATATGACCTAAACGGCAGTGTCATAAATAAGTTGCACTATCATTATTAACCTTGATTCTTTTGGTTTCAATATTATGAATATGTGTATAACTATGATCGAGATTCAATAAACCATTTATATTGAGTGTATGACCATAGAAGGTTTTATTCATTTAAATAGAGCAACAATTATTCTTTGACTTAAATGAATAACCGTATTGCAATAAACATGATCCAATCATATTCATGCTCAATGCAAACACCAAATAACAATTATTTTAGGTTCAAAACTAATCCCGAAGGTAAAGGGAGTGTGCGATGGTGATCTTATCAACCTTGGAATCACTTCCAACACACATCATCACCTCGCCCTTAACTAGTCTCTATTTATTTTGCAACTCCCGTTTAGAGTTACTACTCTTAGCAACTGAACCAGTATCAAATACCGAGGGGTTGCTATAAACACTAGTAAAGTACACATCAATAACTTGTATATCAAATATACCTTTGTTCACTTTGCCATCCTTCTTATCCGCCAAGTATCTAGGGCAGTTCCATTTCCACTGACCATTTCCTTTGCAATAGAAGCACTCAGTTTTAGGCTTGGGTCTATCTTTGGGCTTCTTCATGGGAGTGACAACTTGTTTGTCATTCTTCTTGAAGTTCTCTTTCTATCCCTTTGCCCTTTTCTTGAAACTAGTGGTCTTGTTAACCAGCAACACTTGATGCTTTTCTTGATTTCTACCTTCGCCGATTTTAGCATCACGAAGAACTTGGGAATCGTTTTCGTCATCCCTTGCATATTATAGTTCATCACAAAGTTCCAATAACTTGGTGATAGTGACTAGAGAACTCTGTCAATCACTATTTTATCTAGAAGATTAACTCCCACTTGATTCAAGCAATTGTAGTACTCAGACAATCTGAGCACATGCTCACTGGTTGACCTATTCTCCTCCATCTTGTAGGCAAAGTACTTGTCAGAGGTCTCATACCTCTCGACTCGGGCATGAGTCTGAAATACCAATTTCAGCTCTTGGAACATCTCATATGCTCCATGGCGTTCAAAACGTTTTTGAAGTCCCGGTTCTAAGTCGTAAAGTATGGTGCACTAAACTATCAAGTAGTTATCATACCGAGCTTGCCAAACGTTCATAGCGTCTGCATTTTCTCCTACAATAGGTCCGTCACCTAGCGGTGCATCAAGGACATAATTCTTCTATGCAGTAATGAGGATAATCCTCAGACCACGGACCTAGTCCGCATCATTGCTACTATCATCTTTCAACATAGTTTTTCTCTAGGAATATATCAAAAATAAACGGGGAGCTGCATCGCGAGCTATTGATCTACAACATAGTTATGCAAATACTATCAGGACTAAGTTCATGATAAATTAAAGTTCAATTAATCATATTGCTTAAGAACTCCCACTTAGATAGACATCCCTCTAATCATCTAAGTGATCACGTGATCCATATCAACTAAACCATGTCCGATCATCACGTGACATGGAGTAGTTTTCAATGGTGAACATCACTATGTTGATCATATCTACTATATGATTCACGCTCGACCTTTCGGTCTCATTGTTCCGAGGCCATATCTACATATGCTAGGCTCGTCAAGTTTAACCCGAGTATTCTACGTGTGCAAAACTGGCTTGCACCCGTTTTATGTGAACGTAGAGCTTATCACACCCGATCATCACGTGGTGTCTCGGCACGAAGAACTGTCGCAATGGTGCATACTCAGGGAGAACACTCATACCTTGAAATTTTAGTCAGGGATCATCTTATAAAGCTACCGCCGAACTAAGCAAAATAAGATGTATAAAAGATAAACATCACATCAATCAAAATATGTGACATGATATGGCCATCATCATCTTGTGCGTTTGATCTCCATCTCCAAAGTACCATCATGATCTCCATCGTCACCGGCATGACACCATGATCTCCATCATCTTGATCTCTATCAACGTGTCGTTACATGGTTGTCTCGCCAACTATTGCTTTTGCAACTATTGCTATCACATAGCAATAAAGTAAAGCAATTATATGGCGCTTGTATCTTATGCAATAAAGAGACAACCATAAGGCTCCTGTCAGTTGCCGATAACTTTAACAAAACATGAGCTTCTCATACAACAATTTATATATCATCACGTCTTGACCATATCACATCACAGCAAGCCCTGCAAAAACAAGTTAGACGTCCTCTACTTTGTTGTTGCAAGTTTTACGTCGCTGCTATGGTCTTAGCAAGAACCGTTCTTACCTACGCATCAAAAACCACAACGATTTTTCGTCAAGTGTGTTGTTTTAACCTTTAACAAGGACCGGGCGTAATCACACTCGATTCAACTAAAGTTGGAGAAACAAACACCCACTAGCCACCTGTGTGCGAAGCACGTTGGTAGAACCGGTCTCGCGTAAGCGTACGCATAATGTCGGTCTGAGCCGCTTCATCCAACAATACCGCCGAATCAAAGTATGACATGCTGGTAAGCAGTATGGCTATTATCGCCCACAACTCTTTGTGTTCTACTCATGCATATAACATCTATGCATAGACCTGGCTCGGATGCCACTATTGGGGAACGTAGTAATTTCAAAAATTTCCCTACACACACACAAGATCATGGTGATGCATTGCAACGAGAGGGGAGAGTGTAGTCCACGTACCCTTGTAGACCTAAAGCGGAAGCGTTTAGTAACGCGGTTGATGTAGTCGAACGTCTTCACGATCCAACCGATCCAAGCACCGAACGTACGACACCTCCGCGTTCAGCACACGTTCAGCTCGGTGACGTCCCTTGAACTCTTGATCCAGTTGAGGCTGAGGGAGAGTTCCGTCAGCACGACGGCGTGGTGACGATGATGATGAAGTTACCAGGGCAGGGCTTCGCCTAAGCACTACGACGATATGACCGAGGTGTGTAACTGTGGAGGGGGGCACCGCACACGGCTAAGAGATTGTATGTTCTGCTATTGGGGTGCCCCCTGGCCACGTATATAAAGGAGGGAGGAAGAGGAGGCTGGCCTCGGAGGGGCGCGCCTATAGGGGGAGTCCAACTAGGATTCCCAGTCCTAGTTGGAGTCCCCTTCCTTTTCCAAAAGGGGAGAGAGGGAAGGAGTAGGAGAGGGAGAAGGAAAGAGAGGGGGGCGCCGCCCCTCCCTAGTCCAATTCGGACTTGCCATGGGGGGGCCCTTGAGGCCCTTCTCTCCTTTCCTGTATGGCCCATTAAGGCCCACTACACCCCCCGGCGAATTCCCGTAACTCTCTGGTACTCCGAAAAATACCCGAATCACTCGGAAGCTTTCCAATGTCCGAATATAGCCTTCCAATATATCGATCTTTACGTCTCGACCATTTCGAAACTCCTCGTCATGTCTGTGATCTCATCTAGGAGTCCGAACAACCTTCAGTACATAAAATCACATAACTCATAATACAAATCATGATCGGACGTTAAGCGTGCAGACCCTACTGGTTCGAGAACTATGTAGACATGACCGAGACACGTCTCCGGTCAATAACCAATAGCGGAACCTGGATGCTCATATTGGCTCCTACATATTCTACAAAGATCTTTATCGGTCAAACCGCATAACAACATACGTTGTTCCCTTTTTCATCGGTATGTTACTTGCCCGAGATTCGATCGTCGGTATCATCATACCTAGTTCAATCTCATTACTGGCAAGTCTCTTTACTCGTTTCGTAATGCATCATACCCCAACTAACTCATTAGTCACATTGCTTGCAAGGCTTATAGTGATGTGCATTACCGAGAGGTCAGGGTGTGCATTTGGTTTTTTCGGTTCGATTCGGTTCGGTTTATACGGTTTTTGGTTTATACGGTTTTTATGCTTCGGTTTATACGGTTTTATACGTAGATATGGTTCGGTTTCGGTAATAAACATTTACTTTCGGTTCGGTTTCGGTAATAACCAAAGTTGACGTGAATTTGTATACAACAAAAAATTATTTGGTCACACACTTTCGTTCATGACATGTATGTAGGTTAGATTTTCTTGTGAGAAATGTGTATGTAGATTGGGTAATTAGACGACAGCCATGATTTAGTCGTATGCATTAGGTAGCAGCAGATACGAGGGATTAGGTAGGTGTTGGAGGTCCACATGATTTGGTCTTCATTAAATGGCAGTAGATATGATTTATTAAATGAGGGAGGAAGTAGAAAATGGAATAATAGAAAAATCTTGCACATCCACGTGGCGACGAGCCCTCAACCCAGGCCAATCCTTCCTTTTTTGAGCGATCAACTCCCTTTTTTAGCGACCGACTGCCTGGGATGACACCGCGCGTGGTGGATCGCTAGACAAAGTGGCCGAATGGCGAATGGGCTGGATACTTTGAGCCCAAATAAACATCGCATGTGATGTGCCCTGGTTCTGGTTGGTTCGAGCTGTAGAGATTTAGTACCACCTCGCCTATTTAGCTGCAGCGGGATGAGCGGATGGCTATAAAAGAAAGGGTGGTCAAGGGCTCAGACCATATTCTCGCACACAGATGCGAACTTCGGTTATTTCGGTTTAACCGAACGGTTTTCGGTTTCTAACCAAAAAAACCAAATGCTAAATTGTTTCTAGAATTGAAAACTGAAACTGAAACCGTAACCTAAAAAAACTGAAAAGTCGGTTCGGTTTGGTCTTTTTGGTTCGGTTTTTGGTTTTCGGTTCGGTTTTGCACAGGGTGACCGAGAGGGCCTAGAGATACCTCTTCAATACACGTAGTGACAAATCCTAATTTTGATCTATGCCAACCCAACAAACACCTTCAGAGACACCTATAGAGCATATTTATAATCACCTAGTTACATTGTGATTTTTGATAGCACACAAGGTGTTCCTCCGGTATTCGGGAGTTGCATAATCTAATACTCAAAGGAACATGTATAAGTCATGAAGAAAGCAATAGCAATAAAACTCAACGATCATAATGCTAAGCTAACGGATGGGTCTTGTCCATCACATCATTCTCTAATGATGTGATCCCATTCATCAAATGACAACACATGTCTATGGTCAGGAAACATAACCATCTTTGATTAATGAGCTAGTCAAGCAGAGGCATACTAGGGACACTCTGTTTTGTCTATGTATTCACACATGTACTAAGTTTCCGGTTAATACAATTCTAGCATGAATAATAAACATTTATCATGATATAAGGAAATATAAATAACAACTTTATTATTGCCTCTAGGGCATATTTCCTTCAGATGTCTCTTACCGATTTACCACTATAGTTTTAGGGTTATGCATTAGAGATAGCTACATTCATGTTAAATAGGGCATCGTCCGTTGAGATGACACCATATGAACTATGGTTTGGCAAGAAACCTAAACTGTCATTTCTTAAACTTATGTCAAAAGGCTTCAGCGTGATAAGCTGGAACCCAAATCGGAGAAGTGCATCTTCATAGTATACCTAGGGAAACAATCGGGTAAACCTTCTACCAAAAATCTGAAGACAAGATATTTGTTGCCAAGAATGGAAACTTTCTAGAGAAGGAGTTTCTCTCAAAAGAAGTGAGCGGGAGGAAAGTAGAACTTGATGAGGTAATTGTACCTTTTCTTAAATTGGAAGGTAGCTCAACACAGAAAACTGTTCCCGTGATGCCTACACAACCTAGAGAGGAAGCTAATGATAATAATCATGAAACTTCAGATCAAGTTACTACTGAACCTCGTAGGTCAACCAGAGCACGATCCACACCAGAGTGGTATGGTAATCCTATTCTGGAAGTCATGTTACTAGACCATGACGAACCTACGAACTATGGAGAAGCTATGATGAGCCTAGATTCCGATAAATGGCTTGAGGCCATGAAATCTGAGATAGAATCCATGTATGAGAACAAACTGTGGACTTTGGTGGACTTACCCGATGAATGGCGAGCCATAGAGAATAAATGGATCTTCAAGAAGAAGACTGACGCTGATGGTAATGTTACTATCTACAAAGCTCGACTTGTCATAAAAGGTTTTCGACAAGTTCAAGAAGTTGACTATGATGAGACTTTCTCACCCATAACGACGCTTAAGTCTGTCCGAATCATGTTAGCAATTGCCGCATTTTATGATTATGAAATCTGGCAAATGGACGTCAAAGTTGTATTCCTTAACGGATTTCTTAAAGAAGAGTTGTATATGATACAAC
The DNA here is from genome assembly GCA_032464435.1 of Aegilops umbellulata. Classification (NCBI taxonomy): domain Eukaryota; kingdom Viridiplantae; phylum Streptophyta; class Magnoliopsida; order Poales; family Poaceae; genus Aegilops; species Aegilops umbellulata. The sequence continues at coordinate 9,035,215 of CP136056.1, read as the reverse complement.
CAGAAGGTTTTGTCAATCCTAAAGGTGCCAATAAAGTGTGCAAGCTCCAGCGATCCATCTATGGACTGGTGCAAGCATCTCGGAGTTGGAACATACGCTTTGATGAGGTGATCAAAGCATATGGTTTTATACAGACTTTCGGAGAAGCCTGTATTTACAAGAAAGTGAGTGGGAGCTCTGTAGCATTTCTAATATTATATGTGGATGACATATTGTTGATTGGAAATGATATATAATTTATGAATAGCATAAAAGGATACTTGAATAAGAGTTTTTCAATGAAAGACCTCGGTGAAGCTGCTTATATATTAGGCATCAAGATCTATAGAGATAGATCAAGACGCTTAATAGGACTTTCACAAAGCACATACCTTGATAAATTTTTGAAGAAGTTCAAAATGGATCAGTCAAAGAAAGTGTTCTTGCCCGTGTTACAAGGTGTGAAGTTGAGTCAGACTCAATGCCCGACCACTGCAGAAGATAGAGAGAAAGTGAAAGTCATTCCCTATGCCGCAGCCATAGGTTCTATCATGTATGCTATGCTGTGTACCAGACTTGATGTGTGCCTTGCTATAAGTTTAGCAGGGAGGTACCAAAGTAATCCAGGAGTGGATCACTGGACAGCGGTCAAGAACATCCTGAAGTACCTGAAAAGGACTAAGGATATGTTTCTCATTTATGGAGGTGACAAAAGAGCTCGTCGTAAATGGTTACGTCGATGCTAGCTTTGACTCTGATACGGATGACTCTAAGTCACAAACCGGATACATATTTATATTGAATGGTGGAGCTGTCAGTTGGTGCAGTTCCAAGCAGAGCGTCGTGGCGGGATCTATGTGTGAAGCGGAGTATATAGCTTCTTCGGAAGCAACAAATGTAGGAGTTCATATCCAATATAGGTGTAATACCTAGTGCATCGGGTCCAATGAAAATCTTTTGTAACAATACTGGAGCGATTGCCTTAGCAAAGGAATCCTGATTTCACAAAAGAACCAAACACATCAAGAGACGCTTCAACTCCATCTGTGATCAAGTCAAGGAGGGAGACATAGAGATTTGCAAAATACATACGGATCTCTAAATGTTGCAAACCCGTTGACTAAGCCTCTTCCACGAGCAAAACATGATCGGCACCAAGACTCCATGGGTGTTAGAATCATTACAATGTAATCTAGATTATTGACTCTAGTGCAAGTGGGAGACTGAAGGAAATATGCCCTAGAGGCAATAATAAAGTTGTTATTTTATATTTCCTTATTCATGATAAATGTTTATTATTCATGCTAGAATTGTATTGATTGGAAATCTTAATACATGTGTGAATACATAGACAAACACTATGTCCCTTGTGAGCCTCTACTTTGCTAGCTCGTTGATCAATGATGGTTAAGGTTTCCTAACCATGGATATGAGTTGTTATTTGATAACGAGATCTCATCATTAGTAGAATGATGTGATGGACTTGACCCATCCATTAGCTTAGCATATTGATCGTTCAGTTTTATTGATATTGCTTTCTTCATGTCAAATACATATTCCTTCGACTATGAGATTATGCAACTCCCGGATACCGGAGGAATACGTTGTGTGCTATGAAACGTCACAACGTAACTGGGCGATTATAAAGATGCTCTACAGGTATCTCCGAAGGTGTTTGTTGGGTTGGCATAGATCGAGATTAGGATTTGTCACTCCGAGTATTACAGAGGTATCTCTGGGCTCTCTCGGTAATGCACATCATAAGAAGCCTTGCAAGCAAAGTGACTAATAAGTTAGTTGCGGGATGATGTATTATGGAACGAGTAAAGAGACTTGCCGGTAATGAGATTGAACTAGGTATGAAGATACCGATGATCGATCTTGGGGAAGTAACATACCGATGAAAAAGGGAATAGGGTATGTTGTCATAACAGTTCGGCCGATAAAGATCTTCATAGAATATGTAGGAGACAATATGAGCATCTAGGTTCCGCTATTGTTTATTGACCGGAGAAGTGTCTCGGTCATGTATACATAGTTCTCGAACCCGTAGGGTCCGCACGCTTAACGTTCGATGACGATTTAGTATTATATGAGTTATGTGCTTTGGTGAACGAATGTTGTTTGGAGTCCCGGATGAGATCATAGACATGATGAGGAGTCTCTAAATGGTTGAGAGGTAAAGATTGATATATAGGATGATATTATTCAGACACCGGATGTGATTCGGAGGGTATCGGGTACATATCGGGTCACCGGAAGGGGTTCCGGGCACCCCCCGGCAAAGATATGGGCCTAATGGGCCAAGAGGGGAAACGTAGCAGCCAGCAGGGGCTACTGTACCCCTCATATGGGCCGCACTAGAGGAGAAAGGAAAAAGGGGAAGAGAGAAGGAAGGGGAGGGATTCGGCATCCCCCTTCCTTCCCTCCTCCCTCCTCTTTCCTTCCCCCTCCGATGAAAAAGGAAAGGTGGGGCGAATTGGGGAGGAACCCCAAGTAGGATTCGGCCTACTTGGGGTGCCCCCTTGGCTGCTCCCTCCCTCTCCCTCCCACCTATATATATGAGGGGGAGGCGCCTAGAATACACAACAACATCTGTTAGCCGTGTGCGGCGCCTCCCTTCACAGATTACACCATCGGTCATATTCTCGTAGTACTTAGGCGAAGCCCTGCGTGGATCACTTCACCATCACTGTCACCATGCCGTCGTGCTGAAGGAACTCATCTACTTCCTCGACACTTTGCTGGATCAAGAGTTCGAGGGACGTCATCGAGATGAATGTGTGCAGAACTCGGAGGTGTCATACGTTCGGTGCTTGATCGGTCGGAACGAGAAGAAGTTCGACTACATCAACCGTGTTGTCAAACGCTTCCGCTTTCGGTCTTTGAGGGTACGTAGACATACTCTCCCCCTCTCGTTGCTATGCATCTCCTAGATAGATCTTGGTGAGCGTATGACTTTTTTTAAATTGCATGCTACGTTTACCAACAAATACGATTGCTCAATAGGCGGGTGCTATCTCTTGAGCACTGCTTTGGTTTTCCCTTGAAGAGGAAAGGGTGATGCAACAAAGTAGCATAAGTATTTCCCTCAGTTTTTGAGAACCAAGGTATCAATCCAGTAGGAGGCTACGCGCGAGTCCCTCGCACCTACACAAAACAAATAAATCCTTGCAACGAACGCGATAAGGGGTTGTCAATCCCTACACGGTCACTTACGAGAGTGAGATCTGATAGATATGATAGGATAATATTTTTGGTATTTTTATAATAAAGATGCAAAGTAAAATAAAAGCAAAGTAAAAAAGCAACGGAAATAACTAAGTGTTGGAAGATTAATATGATGGAAAATAGACCCGGGGGCCATAGGTTTCACTAGTGGCTTCTCTCAAGAGCATAAGTATTTTACGGTGGGTGAACGAATTACTGTTGAGCAATTGACAGAATTGAGCATAGTTATGAGAATATCTAGGTATGATCATGTATATAGGCATCACGTCCGAGACAAGTAGACCGACTCCTGCCTGCATCTACTACTATTACTCCACACATCGACCGCTATCCAGCATGCATCTAGAGTATTAAGTTCATAAGAACAGAGTAACGCCTTAAGCAATATGACATGATGTAGAGGGATAAATTCATGCAATATGATAAAAACCCCATCTTGTTATCCTCGATGGCAACAATACAATACATGCCTTGCTGCCCCTACTGTCACTGGGAAAGGACACCGCAAGATTGAACCCAAAGCTAAGCACTTCTCCCACTGCAAGAAAGATCAATCTAGTAGGCCAAACCAAACTGATAATTCAAAGAGACTTGCAAACATAACCAATCATACATAAAAGAATTCAAAAGATTCAAATATTGTTCATAGATAAACTTGATCATAAACCCACAATTCTTCGATCTCAACAAACACACCGCAAAAAGAAGATTACATCGAATAGATACCCACGAGAGAGGGGGAGAACATTGTATTGAGATCCAAAAAGAGAGAAGAAGCCATCTAGCTAATAACTATGGACCCGAAGGTCTGAGGTAAACTACTCACACATCATCGGAGGGGCTATGGTGTTGATGTAGAAGCCCTACATGATCAATGCCCCCTCCGGCGGAGCTCCGGAACAGGCCCCAAGATAGGATCTCGTGGGTACAGAAGGTTGCGGCGGTGGAATTAGGTTTTTGGCTCCGTATCTGATCGTTTGGGGGTACGTGGTATATATAGGAGGAAGGAGTATGTCGGTGGAGCAACAGGGGGCCCACGAGGGTGGAGGGCGCGCCTGGGGGTAGGCGCGCCCCCTACCTCGTGGCTTCCCTGTTGGTTGCTTGACGTAGGGTCCAAGTCTCCTGGATCATGTTCGTTCCAAAAATCACGTTCCCGAAGGTTTCATTCCGTTTGGACTCCGTTTGATATTCTTTTTCTGCGGAACTTTGAAATAGGCAAAAAAACAGCAATTCTGGGCTGGGCCTCCGGTTAATAGGTTAGTCCCAAAAATAATATAAAAGTGAATAATAAAGCCCAATAATGTCCAAAATAGAAGATAATATAGCATGGAGCAATCAAAAATTATTAGATACGTTGGAGACGTATCAGCGGGATACGACACTTGTGCACAAAGTCTATGAGAAATAAAACATAACGACTTTCTATCCCAAGTTTGCTATATGTATGATTCCCGGTGATTCTCTCACAATGATCCAAGATGATCGAATATGACAGTTTGATATGCAACGTGGTATGATGTTATGGCTCTTGCTAAGCAGCTCTTTGTTCTTTTTTTGCTTAAAAGCTTTTTGTCTTTTTTATATGGCCACTTATGCGAAATGCTCAAACCAAGATAGCAATTGTGTATATGCGGGATCGATGTATGACACAGGAGATGATACGATGATATATGCATGCTATGATAGCTATGCAGAACAAGTATCACTAATGTGCACAAGTAGCGTTCCCCGGCAATACTCAAATGGCTAGTCTCGATAGGAAAGTGACGCAAAATGGTCTCGGGGTCAACAATGCAATGGCAAGGGAGAATATACAATGATGTCGTCGAGGCTACCATCCTTTCTTACGGTTGGTGGTGTCAAAATGGTGAAGTTGTCGATGACGAATTTATGGCGAAGATGAGTGGCGGTGTTGCAGTGCGAACATCCCTAAGTAGCCGAAACATGTTAGGAAACGAAAACTGCAACTCAAGTTCTCAACAAGGCAAAACGTTTCAAAATTGTCGGTGGTAGCGGAAACACGATGGTGGTTGGTGATGAAAGTAGCGGTAGCATGCGAAAGAGTTGGTGGTAATCTGGTCAAAATTCGAGAAAAAATGGTCAAACGGTGGTGGTGGTGGCATTTGTTGCTACTAGGTGCCGGATGTCCGGGCGTCAGGCCGGATGTCCGGGTCCTCTGATCCATGGACGAAATCGATGAACAAGGTGGGGAAAAGAAAAATTAGGTCAAAATTCATGGAATTTCATGGATGGAAATTGGGGAAAAGTTGAGGGAAGCTAGATCCACTTGAAATACGGCAAATCCATGGATCAAATCCAACAAAATATCATCACACCAACAAAAAAACTGGTAGGGCTATTTTTGGGGGATTTTCAAAATTGGGCAAAAACACAACAAAATTAGGCTAGAAAACGATGGGGGAAACTCCAAAATCGTAGCTCTGGTCCATGATGATGTAGGGTGGAACCCTATGGTCTTGATTTTTCACGATTTGGAGGGGGAGAACACAAGAGGGAAATCACTCAAGTAGACAAGACATAATCACACATGTGCTAAATCCACATTCACCCGGAGAAATACACGATCCAAAGTCAACAAGGGGAGGATACAAAAGCTAGCTAGTTCATCCCGACCGTGGGGAATGAGGTCTTGAATCCTAGGAGGATCTTCCCATGAAGGGGTCTTGAATCCACTATGGGATCATCTCACATGGAGGCCTTTGACTCCATGGGAGTATGGTAGTCGATGAGCAAGGCTCTATGTCAAATGAGCTCTAACCTTTCCTAACCCTAGATGGAGAGGGGAGAGGTTTATATATAGTGCTAGTACAAGTTGAGACCAGATGGGGGATACATGGGCCGTCGGCCCGTTTACTATGCGCAGACAGGGGCTGGATGTCCGGGCTGGGGGCGGATATCCGGCGACTCGCGTCGGGCCAGATGTCCGGTGCATGTAGCTTGTTCTCGGCTGGCCTGTTGGTGTAGTTAGGATCTCCAGGGGCCGGATGTCCGCGGTTGAGGCCGGATGTCTGGGTCCTGTGGCCTTCCTTCGGTTCTCTCGTCGTGCTCCTTCGTCCATGTACTTGGGGACTTCTCCATCACCACGAGCATCTCCAAGAGGGTCTTCTTAGTATCTAAGCACACATAGCATTCCTGATTTAGGTAGTAGCCATGTCTCACGTGGGTCATACGGAATGTCACTAAGAAGACATATCACCTCGGTCTGGTGAGCTCTTGCACGTGCTCGTGTCATCGGTCCACTTGGCACTTTCGGAGACGTAGGTAGGTCCATACGGATGACCGTAGGATCAAGGCCGGCCCTAGGGTATGGCCAGAGGGGCGACGGCCCAGGGCCCAGGGTAAAGAGGGGCCCATGATGCAGTATAAATATATAGTATAGCCCAGAGAAAAATAAGTAAGAAAAGAAATAGGCCCATCAGAGAGCTAGGTAGCGACTTCGTTGTAAACTTATCTATGGCTGAGAAGCCTCCTTGAGTAATGAAAATTTTTCTTTCCCCCGCAAAAAAAAGAGACGGAAGGCACGACCGCAGGGCGCACGCGTACGCATGTGAAACAAATCAATTGGGAGATCTCATTCTCATCGTTTCGCTTGTGCCTTCGTGGTCTCGCTGGCCGCCGCTTGCGCTCTCCGCGCCTCGGCCGCTCGTTGTCGCCGCCGCTGCTCGCAGCAGTCCGGGATCCTGCTGTTGCGCCATGCGGCCATGCCGGCAACCTAGACATCTGGTATCCGGCAGTACATATATGTTTTTTTACGGGTAACTAGGGACTTTATTAAACAGTATTCAACATCGGAATACAGATAATGTCTGGTAATGTCCCTAGCCAAATATGGCGACCTACAGCGAGAGAAGTTGCCGCTTTAGCCAGTGCATGTGCTTCAAAATTATTCTCCCTATGCTCAAATTGAATTTAACATGATGGAACTCCCTCCTCCTCTCTGATATTTCATGCAATACCGGTGCATAGTGATTTGTTGCTCCAGTTTCTATCTTGTTCACGACATCCAAGGAATCAGACGCAATCAGTAAACGAGTAAGATTGAGGTCCGTAGCTAGTGCTAAGGCCTCGTTACACGCATGCGCCTCAAGTGCAGCTGCATCATTCAATCCATCAAAAATCACTACCGAAGCCCCCAAGAAAAGGCCTTCCTTGTTCCTACAGATCACCACTGCTGCACCAACATGACCCTGCCTCGATAGACCCCCATCAACATTGAGCTTAGTTTCATCTCCTTCAAGTGGTATCCATACTTTGGTCCGTGGTCGGGGTCGATGAGCCTTGCACCACTCGGTTTCAATTGGTTTTCTGCAATCTCTAGGTCCTGAAGATACCTTGTGATAAAATAGAACATAGACAGTGGGCTCTAGAACTCGTTGTCATGAATTGCTCTCCTTCGCGCCCACCATATAGCCCACATAGTAATCAACACCTTAGCAAGCTCCGTTTCATTGAGTGTCTCAAACAACCAGAAAAGCCACAAACGAGGATCCAGTGATCTGTTGGATATCACATGCTCTTGCACCTCCTCTTCTCCTAACGCCCAAATGCATCTTGCCATGCGGCAATCAAACAAAGAATGGCGCCAAGTATCTTCTTGAGCATTGCACAAAGAGCTAGCCGCCGAATCTGACATCTTCCGGTGGCGGCGGGTGGACCCAGTTGGCAGAGAAGTGTGGGCAAGGCGCCAAACAAAAACACGGACCTTTGATGGCACCCTCACCTTCCATAATCTGGTCCACTCCCACTTGGATGAAACCTGATCGAATATGCTTGTTCTGTGCTCAATCCAGTCCTCCCTCTGGTTGTTTATACCCGTTAGCATCCTATACGCTGATTTGACCGAGAAGACACCCCGCTTGTCTTAATGCCATGCATAGAAATCATCATGCAATCGTCAGCTCAACGGAATATTTAAAATAGCGTCCACATCTGGACCAACAAAGTGCTCGGACAGCACCTGCTTATCCCACGTTCTTGTGACTGCATTGATCAACTCTGAGACCTGTCGTGGTGGATATGCTCCCAGTGCACACAATGGCCTCAATTTATAATCACGTGGTATCCAGTTCTCGCTCCAGATGCTCGTGTCCTCGCCTATTCCCACTCTCTTGATGATCCCGAGCGCTAGAATCTCCTTACCCTCCATTATAGAGCGCCAAACCTGAGAAGGATAGTTACTCAGAGATGCCTCAATGATGTTACAGTGTGGGTAGTACCGTGCCTTAAGCACCCTCGCGCTTAGAGAGTCAGGGTCCTGTAGAAGACGCCAAGCTTGTCGAGCTAGCAAGGCGAGGTTAAAAAGATCAATATCTCTAACACCCATCCCCCCCCCCCATGAACTTGGGCTTGCACATGGTGTTCCAAGACACCCAGACATTTTTCCTCTCTCCTCGTTTGCTGCCCCACCAGAACTTCCTAAGAAGACCATTAATGTGCTCACATAGACCTCTTGGCAATTTAAAGCAAGCCATAGAATACGTTGGTATGGATTGTGCAACCGATTTAATGAGAACTTCCTTCCCTCCAGCAGATAAGCACTTCTACATCCAGCCCTGTACATGCTTCCAGATCATGTCCTTAAGGTAACGAAAGCAACCCTCCTTTGAGCTGCCAACATCGGTGGGCATCCCAAGGTATTTCTCAAAAAGAGATTCATTATGCACATCAAGCAATCCCTTTACCTCACTTCTCAATGAATTTGGAACTCCCTTGCTGAAATAAATGGACGATTTGTCTGTGTTAATTCGTTGTCCTGAAGCATCATAGTATTTCCTCAGCAAATATCGTACTTTGGCTGCACTTTCAGTGTTTGCCTCAAAGAAAAACAAGCTGTCATTTGCAAAAAGGAGGTGATTTACCGCCGGCGCTGTGGCCGCGACAGAACCACCTCGAATCCCGCTCTCCTGAGCTTTCAACAAGCAAGAGAGTCCTTCAGCCGCCAGCAAGAATAAATATGGGGAGATATGGTCTCCCTGCCGCAAACCCCGCAAAGGCCTGAAAGCATCTAGAATTCCACCATTAAATAATACTAAGAACGAAACCAAAGAAACACACCTCATAACAGTTTCAGTAAACCTCGGGCTGACACCCAATTTTAGCATCACTGATTTAAGATAAGGCCACTCAAGCCTGTTGTAGGCTTTCATCATATCCAGCTTTAAGGCACAGAAATGTTTGCCCTTCACTCTTCTTGTTTTCATGTAATGCAAGCACTCATAAGCTGTAATAAAATTATCCGTAATAAGGCGTCCAGGAACAAAAGCTGACTACTCTTCAGAGATCACATCAGGAAGGATGATTTTCAGCCTATTAGCTAAGACCTTGGAAGCAATCTTATAGATCACATTGCAAAGGCTTATCGGCCGAAATTGTCCTAATAATTTTGGACTAGCAATCTTGGGAATCAAAACGATGAACGTGTTATTAATATCCTCCGGTGAATCATCTCCGTTAAGCAGCCTGATAACCATACTTGACACCTCATCTCCACAAAGGTCCCAATGACGCTGAAAAAATGGGTCGGGAAACCATCTGGACCGGGAGCCTTTGTGGGAAACATCTGAAATAGTGCTTCTTTGACCTCATCTCTGCTGTAAGCCGCGTTCATTCATAGTCGCATCCACTCTTCTACGTATATGGGACAATACCTCCTCAATGCCAATTGAGCCCCCTGAAGTGTACATGTTTTCATAAAAAGAACTCGTCATATCTGCCAGCTCTCGTGGATCCGAACAGGTCGATCCATCGCTGCGCTGCAAGCTACTGATGGTGTTTTTTGCTTTGCGTGCGCTCGCCTTTTTTTGAAAATATTTCGTATTAGAGTCTCCTTCTGACAGCCATTGAACTCGAACTCGCTGCCTCATCATCACCTCCTCTCGGAAGGACAGTTCTATGATCCTATCCTGCACCGGCTTCTCGTCGGGACCGGAGCCAACCCTAAATGGATCAGCTCAGTAGCTCGCCAGCTGCTGTCTTAGATCCCTCAATTCCTGCCGAACGGAGCCAAATGAGTGCCTGCTCCAGCGTTTTAAACTCGCTGCAACATTATCCAGCTTGTGCGCCAACTCCGTGACCGTTGTTGCTGGGAGTGCCGCCTCCAAAGCCTGTCCCAGGGCCTCGCCGAATCTGTCATCAGTTTCCCACGCACACTCATAGCGGGAGGGTTTCTTCAGCGAATGTCTCAAGCTACTATCCTCCAGCTCATTGGACAAGACGATTGGGCAGTACACAGTGGCGGAGACAGGCCTGGGGCAGCTAGGGCTATAGCCACAGGCCTAGAAACAACTTCCTTTGTAATTTCTTCATGCAAAGCATAGAAAATCATAAAAGTTTATCACTCAACGTAGCACAGCCCCAGGCGTAATCTGCATCTAGCTCCGCCATTGGCAGTACATATATGTATGCGAGTGCAGGACACTACAGGTGTGTTTGGTTTGAGCCCCAGCTAGCCCTACCAAAATTTTGGTATGACCAAATCAAGGGCATGACCAATATATTGGTAAGTTTTTGTTTGGATTGCAGCCCAGTTGCTGTCCAAAATTTTGGCAAGACTTCCGTTTGGTTTGCACATGACTACACTAGACTTTGGAATACTTCACACGTCTATTATCTAAATAAAAACTAAAATGCATACAAGAGAAAAGAAATATGCTTGCCAACAGAGCCACAGCCGGAGGTTTTTAGTACACTGGTCCTCGCGCAGCGCAGGAAAATATCACGCTGCATGCACTTTGTTTTTTTTTAAGCACCAAACTGCATGCCCTCACTAATCGTTGCGACTAAACTACTAATTACAGGCCAAAAGATGCAAAACGCCCGGCTGCATGCACCGCATCAGTAACATTACATGGGCCCCACCAGGAGTTAGACGACAAAGTCACGACGCCAATTTAGGGCATGTACAATGGTTGATAAGATAGTCCTATCTTAAGTCTTGTATGTAATTTAGAGATAACAAAAAAATACGTCTACAATGGATTATATCTTAGCCTTATCTTCAATAACTTGACATTCCTTAAAACATGGTGAGACAAATTGTGCTAAGAGATCACCTCTTGTCTTCTCTTAAATACACCCGTATCCATGTTCCTGATCCAAACACACCCGTATCCATGTTCCTGATCCATGATCCATCCATGGATGCATCCATGATCCATGATTCAGTAGTTTCTTTAGTAGTATGTATTATACTATTCATCCATGATCCATCCCAGCATCCTCAATTTCGGTGTGCACGAAGTTGCAGTTTTTTCATGTAGTATGTATTCAACCATTCTAATACTTTGGCATACTGTGTACATGTCTAGGGTTATGATCATTCATAATCCGATGTATAAATTTCTAATATTCTCTTTTCTTCATAATTTAGGACATTAGCCTAGCATGCTGCCTAAGAAGCATTTGTCGGGTGTTGAAAAAGTAGAAACCTTTTCTTAATATTGTCCTTAATGACTTTGCATCAAAAGTCCGATTTTTATGAAACACTGAAGCATTATTGTTGTCGATGGAGTCAGTCGAATTTGGTTCTTATTTGAGGTAATCATGTCATGTTGATTTCATTTTGCTATCTTTTTAGTATTTCTGTCGTAATATGACATTGTCCAACAATTGTTATAGTCAAATCTAAAACGGAAATACTCTGCAGACGACAATTACATGATCGATCTCAGCACGATTCAATATCCAACAGACTCCCTTGACTTGGCCAGATGCATGCAAGGCTCAGATGCAACGTTGGGCAAACGTCGTCCAAAATATGTCTGTCTGCATAGCAGCGCTCAATCTAAAACTAAAGATGTGTGGTTAAAAGTTTACTCTTAATATTTATGTATCACGTGCACACATAAATATACATGGTCTTAGGACTTAGGGGGCCATGTTGTCAAATTCGTCTAGGGCCTCCTGAAACACAGGTCGGCCTTGCGTAGGATGCTCCGCATCCGTCGGCGTTCAAGATGACCTTACATTCAAACGAAATGAAATATTTTGGAACACGGGAAACCAATGAACAATGTAAAAAATTACCCTAAGTTCAATCCAAACGGCCAGTGAGCGCTGTAATGATGCGATCAAAAGAACAGCCATGATCAAAACCAGCAAAAGGCGCGCAACGGTGCAAAGGGGTGCGATATCAGACCATGATGGCCTTTCTTTTTTCCTCTCAAAAGAACCAAATGCTGCTGGCCGGTCGACCAATGTGTGTACTAGTGTGGTGGCACTTAGCACTAGCACTCACCAGTCAAGGCGTCCTACGAGCTTCCAGGAGAAATTTAACAGTATATAAAAACTTACCAAAGCGAGTGTTGCTACGAAAGCAGAAGGTTAATTAGTCAACAATCACAGTCACAAGCTTTTGGCCGCAAAGGGTAAGCAGACAACGGTCAAGGCAGTAAAACAATTCGGATTGGAATCTCAGGCTGTCCTTCTCTGCCCCTTTCCTTCCAAGGCCAGCAAATGAATCTAATTAAAAGAGTTACCTACAGGAATTGCAGACTTGACGTAAACAATGAGGATAACATAGCATCTGCTGCTGCAGAACACGGGGTGTGGAGAGAGATATCATATCCCTCTGGAACATTGCTGCTTCTGGAAGAATTCTCCAGGATCGATATGTTTCTTGGGAGGAAGAAAAATGGTGCCCCTGGCAGGATTCTTCTGAAGCAAGCGAGCACGTGGCTGGAGCTCGAGCTCTGGAGCTCCCCAGCACCTCGACCATGCCTTATCAAGAAAAGAGGATACGGGCAAAGTTGCACCGATCTCTCGTACGTATTTCAGCGGCTTTCGTAGATTCTTTCCTGAGTGGTAAGGGCATGTACAATGGTTGATAAGACAGTCTTATTTTAAGTCTTGCATGTAATTTAGAGATGACAAAAATATGTCTACAATGGGTTATATCTTAGCCTTATCTTTAATAACTAGCAATTCCTCAAAACATGTTGAGACAAATTGTGCTAAGAGATCATCACTTGACTTATCTTAAATAAGAGAAGACAAGCCTTTTCTTATGAGTTCTCCCTCCTTCACCTCATCATTTATCCTACGTGGCACTCCTAAGATAGCACCATTGTACATGCCCTAATATGCTTACAAAGCTACTGTGCAAATTTACATCTATCTACTACTCCCTCCGTACCATAATATAAGAACGTTTTTGACACTAATGTAGTGCCAAAAACGTTCTTATATTATGGGACAGGGGAGTAGCTTTTAACATTCTGCTACAGTAGGCAGGGCAAATGAAAAGGAACTCAGATGCAGGACACTCATAAATGTAGGACTTGGGGACAGCACGCAGACAGTTGCTTTGTACTGATGTACTACCTCTGTAACTTAATATAAAACGTTCTTTTAACACTATGCAGTGTCAAAAAACTTCTTACATTTTGACACGTTCTAGAATTTTGATACAGAGGGAGTATTAGACTAATTCTGGAATAATTTTCCGGATGAAGTTCGATGGCACAGGCTAAATCCTCACAGTGCAACCATAACAGCAGGTGTTTTCCCCTAATAATTCAGAGCAGAATATGTTTCCAATCTTGCTACTCTGGCAAAGTGCAACTAACTGCAGCAGTGAACCACAAGAAACAAGTCTCATCACAAAACACATTAGAGGAACAGGAAAGACATGAGAAAATTCGTCAAATTGATTGGATTAGAACACTTAACATCAGAAGAAAGCTAAAAAAATGCTGACTAAATAATATAATAATCGAATAACCAAGAAGTAACTGGGATACAAAAGGAAGAGAAATAACACTCTGAATCTCTTGTTCTAAACTTATGTCTGACTGAATTTAACTAAATTGAACTCAACTCATGCTTCTCTCTATACACCCACATACTATATCCCTGCTGCACCTACAATCCACTCACTCACTCACAAATCCTCTTCTGTCCCTCTCAAACTCTTATTATTCACAACCCAATTTGCCTTCAATCTGTAGCCTATTCTCCAATCCCTTTCAACACCGCAACACAAATCGTCTCGATGCGCAGGCGACAAATCATAATCCAGCCCACCTTACAACTAACTCTTCACGCCGGTAGCCATCAATCAAGAACACTAGCAGCTAAGCATGACAATGACCACGTAAACTGGTGAGCTTGCCGTCCATGGACAGAGGTAAGGAGGGAGAGCAAAACCATGTCTTCCTTCAGAAGATGTTTTTTTTGGAGAATCTATGTGTATCACTGCCGTGAAGGCGGTGGCGGTGATCCATATTCTGCCCAGGTGACGGGTGGCAATGGGTCGGGGTTATAGGGTGGCGGTGGTGGTGATCCATATTCTGCACGGGACACAGGTGGCAATGTGCCGGGGTAATAGGGTGGCGGCGGTGGCAATGCTGGTGGCGGACAGGCACAGGGCGGCGGCGGGGGGCACATTGGATGCGGATGCGGGGCAGGAGGCGGTGGGTGGTGGTGGATTGGCGGCGGCGGTGAGTGGTGGACTGGCTTTGGCGGCGGCGGTGAGTGGTGGACTGGCGTTGGCGGCGGCGGTGAGTGGACTGGCTTTGGCGGCGGAGGTGAGTGGACTGGCTTTGGCGGCGGCGGTGAGTGGTGGACTGGCGGCGGAGGTGATGGTGGAGGCGGGGATGGCGGTGGAGGTGAAGGTGGGGGTGGTGATGGTAATGGTGGTGGTGGAGATGGCGAAGGCGGAGGAGGTGATGGCGGCGGTGGGGATGGTGGAGGCGGAGAAAGCAACGGCGGTGGCGGTGACGGCAACGGCGGGGGCGGGGATGGAGGCGGCGAAGGCGGGATGAACGGCTTGCACTGGAACGCCGCACAGTTGACGGGCGGGTGGGCGTAGAAGGCGGCGCACTGCTGCCGCGTCCGCTGAGAGGGGCGATTCGGCAGGCAGTTGTCCCGGTCGCTGCCCCGGGGCACGACGCGCGCGCACGCCGGCGGCTCCCCGGTGAAGAAGTTGTATGAGAAGGTGAAGTTCTTGAGCCGCGGCAGCGCGCACACGGCCTGCGGTATCGGCCCGGAGAGCAGGTTGTGCGCGACGTTGAGCTGCTCCAGCTTCCTCAGCCCCGCCACCTCCTGCGTGAGCGGGCCGGCGAGCTGGTTGTGGCTGACATCGAGCACCGTGAGCTCCCGCAGGCGGCCGAGCTCCGGCGGCAGGCATGACTCGAGGCCGTTGTTGATGAGCAAGATCTCGTTGAGCGTACCGGACATGTTGGCGAGGCTGGCGGGGAGGCAGCCGCCGAAGGTGTTGTGCGAGAGGACGAGGACGGAGACCGGCGAGTTGCCGATGTTGTCCGGAATCTCGAAGCGGAAGCGGTTGTGGTTGAGGAAGATGGCGTCGAGCGGCTTGTCGAAGAGGCGGCTGGGCACGGCGCCCTCGAACTCGTTGAACCGGAGGTCGAGGAACCGGAGCGCCGGCATGTCGAGCACGACCTCCGGGAAGGGGCCGACGAAGCGGTTGTTGCTGAGGTCGAGCTCGTGGAGGAGGCTGAGGCGGCGGAGCGTGCCCGGGATCATGCCGCAGAAGCGGTTGGAGTTGAGGTGCAGCAGCGCGAGGTCGGCGAGCAGGCCGAGCTCCGGCGGGAGGTATCCGGCGATGTCGCCGTGGTTGAGGTCGACGCCGGCGACGGCGAGCACGCGCGGGTCGGACGGCAGCGGCGCGCAGAAGACGCCCGTGTAGTTGCAGACGTCCGGGCCCGCCCAGTCGGCGGTGAGGTTCTTCGGGTCGGAGAAGATGGCGTGGCGCTTCCAGGTCTGCAGCGCCACGTAGGCGTCCTCGATGCGGCGGCTCGGGAACCGCCACGACGGATCCACCTCCACCGCCGCCGCCGTGCCGGCCCCTCCGTCGCCGGAGAATCCCGGCGCCGCGGCCCCGGCGGCGGCGGCGAGGGCGGCGAGCAGGAGTAGCGCGAGTCGCATCATCTCATCTCCTCCAGCCACAATGGCGAGATCTCCGGGCGCTGTCAGAGGGGGAGAGGGGAGTGGAGTGGAGTGCGGAGACAGAGGGAGGGAGAGAAGGTGGTGAGGAGGAGGACAGAGGCCAGCTATAAACGCGCACACAGCTCGACGCGTACGGCGGAGGGGAAGGGAAGGGGAGGAAGGAGGGGTGTGTGGGGCCGGGCCGGGGTGGGGTTTAGTATGAGCAGTGTGCGCGTGGGAGGGGGGGTGCGTGGGGCAGGCGTGGCAGCGGCGGCGGCGTTACTGTGGGGGGGTCCCCCGGGTTTGTCTCCGGGTTCGCGTGCTGTGACCCGTACGCGACGCGGGGGCGAGAGACGGAGCGGAGTGAAACTCGCAAGACCCGCGCGTTGTCCAGTTCAAACTGTGCGGATACCGCAGGTGAGGAGGCCCTTTTTCTTGCTTTTGTTTTTACCTTTGGGATGGAGTAAAGCGACGACATAAACTATGCTACCAGATTAAAAAAAGAGTTACTCCCTCTATCTAAATGAATAAGTCATATTGATCAAAAAGAGGGGGAAACGAAAGAACTTAATGTTTATTTGATAATTAATAGCCTTGCATGCAACGAACTAAATTGCATGTCGTGTTTGGTAGTCATTGAAAACATACACGTCTCACATTTCTTATTGGTTAATATATCAAGAAACAAGAAACGAGGTGTGCGTTAATGCATCGTGTCTAAGTGTTTTAGAATTATTTGGTTTTCGTAAGATGACTTATACACCTAAACGGAGGAAGTATTAGTATAAATGGTTTTTTCTTAGTGAGGAGGTGGAAGTTGTAGATGATGGTGTGCAGTGGCACAAGGATGCTGCTGTTGCTGCTGTTCCTACACTGGTCAACGAGGAATTAAGGTGGGTCGCACCGGGAAATTCTTAACTACCAGACCAACCTTATAAATAAATAAATACTTGTTCAACCTTATAAATTCAGTTGGGTGTATAATAAGGTAAATAACCTGTAAAAAAGGAGTAGAGTTTTCACCATTAAACACATGAATGGTTCTCACTAAAAGGGGTGTTTTTTTAGATATTGTTCCTATTAATTCATGCTACCAAGGCAGTAATACATTACAAGTGTGGATTGTAATTATTTTATTTTACTTCTTCACAATCATAGGCTCCCATGCTTATGATTAATATAATATGATTTCCCCAATGTAACCTCAGGAACAATGTTTCTACTTAGATGTATGTCAAACAGACGAACAGTCAAGAACACGGTTTTGCTTTGTTCAATACGCGTGGTGCAATGAAAGGTAGACTTCATATTGCAGAAACGCCCCACTCTTCACATTGGAGATATGTTTCTTCCTTCTACCTTATGGACTTCATTTTACACTAGTGCTACAAATTGTGCTAAAATCTTCACATACACACACAAAAAAAACTCATTCATTTTGATGCACTACCCATGATTCTCTTAGTGTAAGCCATGTTATTCTTAAATTGGTTGAATTTTTTTATGCTTATGCCTTAACTTTTATACTGGTAATCTCATATTTGGATTTACTTTTATATTTGAAAGCTCGCATCAGTTGATGCGGAAAGAAAATGTATGGCTCGTAAAGAAGCATTTTGGCCATCTAGTCTTCTTGGTTTTGAATGGTAAGTTCTTGTGCTTAGACATTGTATTATAACCTAATATATTGCATACCAAGCACTATTCTTGTCGGTTGAATGCTCCATTATGTCCTTCTACGGAGTTAGTTGCTTCACACCAATTTCTTGAATTTCTTAGCTATTTGAGGGGAATATAACCATGTAAATGTTTCAGACATTAACAAAATTGTATGAAATATCTCCTACTTAAAAAACATAAGCTTTCTGTTTTTCTCTTTTTCATTCCGCTCCTTCCTTCGTCCCTACGCTTGGTTTTCAACGAAAAAGAGGCCAACACCAACCTCAAGTTACAGCTACTACCTTTGTAAAAGTGTTTACACGTGGCATATATGCCATATGTTGTTTGTGGCTACTGCCAAAATAAAGTAGGATGTGATACTAGCTGTAAACCAATTCAATCAGTTGCCTCATTTGATGATATGTCGCATGAAGCTTCTGTTAGTGTATCTTCTATGGTTGAATGACGCAAAAGCATGAAAGCCACTTTCAAGAAGAGACTATCGATTGGTAAGTTTCACAAGTCTTCCTAACAATAGTATCTTCGTAGCATGATTTTCTATAGATGATTATATTTTACCTTATTGAAGGAAAAATGTTCTAAAAATGTAAGACGGTTAATCTTATGGTCTTAGTTATTGCAAAGCATTTTTCTGTTTGCTTTACCTTGATACCTATTTGGTTAATTCACATATTGTATCATTTAGTATTTATCAGTTGTAGCTTCATCATTTATGTTGTTAATGTTAACTTATTACGTGGGAGGCAGATCGATCTTTCTCTACAACAATAATTGAATCTATATAAAGTGTGTATGATCTTTGCTATTTTAATGATTTTACTATTCACCAGGAGTAGATGAGCCCGGGCTCAGAGATGAATTATCACATACATTGGGGGCATAAACATTGCTAAAAAGGAGACATGGCAGTGGGTGTGTTATAACTGAAGCTTAGTATTAGCTTGGGATACTATTATGGGAAATGGTAGGTGTTGGGGAACGTAGCAGAAATTTAAAATTTTCCTACGTGTCACCAAGATCTATCTATGGAGAAACCAGCAACGAGGGGAAAGAGAGTGCATCTACATACCCTTGTAGATCGCTAAGCGGAAGCGTTCAAGTGAACATGGTTGATGGAGTCGTACTCGCCGTGATCCAAATCACCGATGATCCTAGTGCCGAACGGACGGCACCTCCGCGTTCAACACACGTACAGCCCGGTGACGTCTCCCATGCCTTGATCCAGCAAGGAGAGAGGGAGAGGTTGAGGAAGACTCCGTCCAGCAGCAGCACAACGGCGTGGTGGTGGTGGAGGAGCGTGGCGATCCTGCAGGGCTTCGCCAAGCACCGCAAGAGAGGAGGAGGGAGAGAGGTAGGGCTGCACCAACAGGGAGATCAAATCGTGTGTTTTTGGGCAGCCCCTATGCCTCATATATATAGGGGAAGGGGAGGAGGGTGCGCCCCCTCTAGGGTTCCCACCCCTAGAGGGGCGGCAGCCCTAGATGGGTTTGAGGGGGGCGGCCAAGAGGGGGAGGGGAGAGGGAGGCGCACCAGTGTGGGCCTTAGGGACCATCTGCCCTAGGGTTTGCCCCCTTCTCCTCTCCCTTGCGCCTTGGGCCCTTGTGGGGGGGCACACCAGCCCACTTGGGGCTGGTCCCCTCCCACACTTGGCCCATGCAGCCCTCCGGGGCTTGTGGCCCCACTTGGTGGACCCCCGGATACCTCCGGTGGTCCCGGTACACTACCGGTGACGCCCAGAACACTTCCGGTGGCCAAAACCATACTTCCTATATATAAATTTTTACCTTCGGACCATTCCGAAACTCCTCGTGACGTCCGGGATCTCATCCGGGACTCCGAACAACATTCGGTAACCACATACAAACTTCCTTTATAACCCTAGCGTCATCGAACCTTAAGTGTGTAGACCCTACGGGTTCGGGAACCATGCAGACATGACCGAGACGTTCTCCAGTCAATAACTAACAGCGGGATCTGGATACCCATGTTGGTTCCCACATGTTCCACGATGATCTCATCGGATGAACCACGATGTCGAGGATTCGATCAATCCCGTATACAATTCCCTTTGTCTAGCGGTATAGTACTTGCCCGAGATTCGATCGTCGGTATCTCGATACCTTGTTCAATCTCGTTACCGGCAAGTCTCTTTACTCGTTCCGTAACACATCATCCCGTGATCAACTCCTTGATCACATTGTGCACATTATGATGATGTCCTACCGAGTGGGCCCAGAGATACCTCTCCGTCACACGGAGTGACAAATCCCAGTCTCGATTCGTGCCAACCCAACAGACACTTTCGGAGATACCCGTAGTGCACCTTTATAGCCACCCAGTTACGTTGTGACGTTTGGCACACCCAAAGTATTCCTACGGTATCCGGGAGTTGCACAATCTCATGGTCTAAGGAAATGATACTTGACATTAGAAAAGCTTTAGCATACGAACTACATGATCTTGTGCTAGGCTTAGGATTGGGTCTTGTCCATCACATCATTTTTCTAATGATGTGATCCCGTTATCAATGACATCCAATGTCCATGGTCAGGAAACCGTAACCATCTATTGATCAACGAGCTAGTCAACTAGAGGCTTACTAGGGACACGGTGTTGCCTATGTATCCACACATGTATCTGAGTTTCCTATCAATACAATTCTAGCATGGATAATAAACGATTATCATGAACAAGGAAATATAATAATAACCTATTTATTATTGCCTCTAGGGCATATTTCCAACAGTCTCCCACTTGCACTAGAGTCAATAATCTAGTTCACATCGCCATGTGATTAACACTCACAGAGTTCTGGGTTTGATCATGTTATTCTTGTGAGAGATGTTATAGTCAACGGGTCTGAACCTTTCAGATCCGTGTGTGCTTTACAAATATCTATGTCATCTCCTAGATGCAGTTACCACGCTCTATTTGGAGCTATTCCAAATAACTGTTCTACTATACGAATCCAATTTACTACTCGGAATAATCTGAATTAGTGTCAAAGTTTGCATCGGCGTAACCCTTTACGACGAACTCTTTTTTCACCTCCATAATCGAGAAAATTGCTTAGTCCATTAGTTACTAAGGATAACCTTGACCGTTGTCCTGTGATCCATTTCTAGATCACACTTGTACCCCTTGACTGACTCATGGTTTGGCACACTTCAGGTGCGGTACACAACATAGCATACTTTAGAGCCTACGACTAAAGCATAGGGGACGACCTTCGTCCTTTCTCTCTATTCTGCCGTGGTCATGTCTTGAGTCTTGCTCAATACTCACACCTTATAACACAGCCGAGAACTCCTTCTTTGCTGATCTATTTTGAACTCCTTCAAAATCTTGTCATGGTATGTGTTCGTTTGAAAGTACTATTAAGCGATTTTGATCTATCCTTATAGATCTTGATGCTCAATGTTCAAGTAGCTTAATCCAGGTTTTCCATTGAAAAACACTTTTCAAATAACCCTATATGCTTTCCAGAAATTCTACATCATTTCTGATCAACAATATGTCAACAACATATACTCATCAGAAATTCTATAGTGCTCCCACTCACTTCTTTGGAAATACAAGTTTCTCATAAACTTTGTATAAACCCAAATCTTTGATCATCTCATCAAAGCGTACATTCCAACTCCGAGATGCTTACTCCAGTCCTTAGAAGGATTGCTGGAGCTTTGCATACTTGTTAGCTTCTTTCAGGATTGACAAAAATCTTCTGGTTGTATCACATACAACCTTTCCTCAAGATCAAGGAAACAATATTTGACATCCTATCTGCAAGATTTCATAAATAATGCAGTACCTGCTAATTCCAACAGACTCTTAGCATCGCTACGAGTGAGAAAGTCTCATCGTAGTCAACTCCTTGAACTTGTCGAGAAACATCTTAACGACAAGTCGAGCTTTCTTAATGGTGACATTTACCATCATTGTCCGTCTTCCTTTTAAAATCCATCTGTACTCAACAGCCTCACGACCATCGAGCCGTTCTGCCAAAGTCTACACTTTGTTTTCATACATGGATCCTCTCTCAGATTTTATGGCCTCGAGCCATTCATCGGAATCCGGGCCCACCATCGCTTCTCCATAGCTCGTAGGTTCATTGTTCTCTAGCAACATGACGTCCAAGACAGGATTACGTACCACTCTGAAGTAGTACGCATCCTTGTCATCCTACGAGGTTTGGGAGTGACTTGATCCGAAGTCTCATGATCACTATCATAAGCTTCCACTTCAATTGGTGTAGGTGCCATAGGAACAACTCTGTGCCCTGCTACACACTAGTTGAAGTGACGGTTCAATAACCTCATCAAGTCTCCACCATCCTCCCACTCAATTCTTTCGAGAGAAACTTTTCCTCGAGAAAGGACCCGATTTGAGAAACAATCCCTATTGCTTTCGGATCTGAGACAGGAGGTATACCCAACTGTTTTGGGTGTCCTATGAAGATGCAGTTATCCGCTTTGGGTTCGAGCTTATCAGCCTGAAACTTTTCCATATAAGCGTCGCAGCCCCAAACTTTTAAGAAATGACAGCTTAGGTTTCTCTAAACCATAGTTCATACGGTGTCATCTCATCGGAATTACGTGGTGCCCTATTTAAAGTGAGTGCGGTTGTCTCCAATGCCTAACCCATGAACGATAGTGGTAATTTGATAAGAGACATCATGGTACGCACCATATCCAATAGGGTGCAACTATGATGTTCGGACACACCATCACACTATGGTGTTCCAGGTGGTATTAGTTGTGAAACAATTTCCACAGTTCCAAACTCGTAACTCAGATATTCATTTCTATGATCATATCATAGACATTTTATCCTCTTATCACGAAGATCTTCAACTTCATTCTGAAATTACTTGAACCATTCAATAATTCAGACTTGTGTTTCATCAAGTAAATATACTCAGTATCTACTCAAATCATCTGTGAAGTAAGAGCATAACGATATCCACTGCGTGCCTCAGCACTCATTGGACTGCACACATCAAAATGTGTTACTTCCAACAAGTTGCTTTCTTGTTCCATTTTACTGAAACCGAAGCTTTCAGTCATCTTGCCCATGTGGTATGATTTGCATGTCTCAAGCGATTCAAAATCAAGTGAGTCCAAACGGTCCATCTGCATGGAGTTTCTTCATGCGTACATACCAACAGACACGGTTCACATGTCTCAATCTTTTCAGAAATGAGTGAGTCCAAAGATCCATCAACATGGAGCTTCTTCATGCGTTTTATACCAATATGACTTACATGGCAGTGCCACAAGTAGGTGGTACTATCATTACTATCTTATATCTTTTGGGATGAACATGTGTACCACTATGATCGATATTCAATAAACCATTCATTTTAGGTGCAAGACCATTGAAGGTATTATTCAAATAAATAGAGTAACCATTATTCTCCTTAAATGAATAACCGTATTTGCGATAGACATAATCCAATCATGTCTATGCTCAACGCAAACACCAAATAACAATTATTTAGGTTTAACACCAATCTCGATGGTAGAGGGAGCGTGCGATGCTTGATCACATCAACCTTGGAAACACTTCCAACACATCTCGTCAGCTCACCTTTAGCTAGTCTCCGTTTATTCCGTAGCTTTTATTTCGAGTTACTAACACTTAGCAATCGAACCGGTATCTAATACCCTGATGCTACTAGGAGTACTAGTAAAGTACACATTCACATAATGTATATCCAATATACTTCTATTGACAGCCTTCTCATCTACCAAGTATCTAGGGTAATTCTGCTCCAGTGGCTGTTCCCCTTATTACAAAAGCACTCAGTCTCGGGTTTGAGTTCAACCTTGGGTTTCTCCACTAGAGCAGCAGCTGATTTGCAGTTTCATGAAGTATCCCTTCTTGCCCTTGCCCTTCTTGAAACTAGTGGTTTCATTAACCATCAACAATTGATGCTCCTTCTTGATTTCTACTTTTGCGGTGTCAAACATCGTGAATATTTCAAGGATCATCATATCTATCCTTGATATGTTATAGTTCATCACGAAGCTCTAGCAGCTTGGTGACAATGACTTTGGAGAAACATCACTATCTTATCTGGAAGATCAACTCCCACTCGATTCAAGTGATTGTTGTACTCAGACAATTTGAGCACAAGCTCAACGATTGAGCTTTTCTCCCTTAGTTTGCAGGCTAAGAAAATCGTCGGAGGTCTTATACCTCTTGACGTGGGCACGAACCTGAAATCCCAATTTCAGCCCTCGAAACATCTCATATGTTCTGCGACATTTCAAAAATGTCTTCGGTGCCTCAATTCTAAACCATTCAACATTACCGAACTATCACGTAGTTATCTAAACGTGTATGTCCGATGTTCGCAACATCCACAAATGACGTTTGGGGTTCAGCACACTGAGCGGTGCATTAAGGACATAAGCCTTCTACTGTCCGCATAATTGCTACTGTCAACTTTCAACTATATTTTCTCCAGGAACGTATCTAACTAGTAGAACTAAAGCGCGAGCTTACGGCATAATTTGCAAAGACCTTTTGACTATGTTCAGGATAATTAAGTTCATCTTATGAACTCCCACTCAGATAGACATCCCTCTAGTCATCTAAGTGATTACATGATCCGAGTCAACTAGGCCGTGTCCGATCATCACGTGAGACGGACTAGTCATCATCGGTGAACATCTTCATGTTGATCGTATCTACCATACGACTCATGCTCGACCTTTCGGTCTCTTATGTTTCGAGGACATGTCTGTACATGCTAGGCTCGTCAAGTCAACCTAAGTGTTTCGTGTGTGTAAATCTGGCTTACACCCGTTGTATGTGAACGTAAGAATCTATCACACCCGATCATCACGTGGTGCTTCGAAACGACGAACTTTCGCAACAGTGCACAGTTAGGGGGAACACTTTCTTGAAATTTTAATGAGGGATCATCTTATTTACTACCGTCGTTCTAAGCAAATAAGATGTATAAACATGATAAACATCACATGCAATCAAATAGTGACATGATATGGCCATCATCACTTTGCTCCTTTTGATCTCCATCTTCGGGGCTCCATGATCATCGTCGTCACCGGCATGACACCATGATCTCCATCATCATGATCTCCATCATCGTGTCTTCATGAAGTTGTCACGTCAACTATTAGTTCTACTACTATGGCTAACGCTTTAGCAATAAAGTAAAGTAATTACATGACATTTATGTTGACAAGCAGGTCATAAATAAATTAAAGACAACTCCTATGGCTCCTGCCGGTTGTCATACTCATCGACATGCAAGTCGTGGTTCCTATTACAAGAACATGATCAATCCCATACATCACATATATCATTCATCACATCCTTTTGGCCATATCACATCACATGGCATACCCTGCAAAAACAAGTTAGACATCCTCTAATTGTTGTTTGCATGTTTTACGTGGCTGCTATGGGTTTCTAGCAAGAACGTTTCTTACCTACGCAAAACCACAACGTGATATGTCAATTGCTATTTACCCTTCATAAGGACCCTTTTCATCGAATCCGATCCGACTAAAGTGGGAGAGACTGGCACCCGCTAGTCACCTTATGCAACTAGTGCATGTCAGTCGGTGGAACCTGTCTCACGTAAGTGTACGTGTAAGGTCGGTCCGGGCCGCTTCATCCCACAATGCCGCCGAATCAAGATTGACTAGTAACGGTAAGCATATTGAACAAAATCAACGCCCACAACTACTTTGTGTTCTACTCGTGCAAAGAATCTACGCAATAGACCTAGCTCATGATGCCACCGTTGGGGAACGTAGCAGAAATTTAAAATTTTCCTACGTGTCACCAAGATCTATCTATGGAGAAACCAGCAATGAGGGGAAAGAGAGTGCATCTACATACCCTTGTAGATCGCTAAGCGGAAGCGTACAAGTGAACATGGTTGATGGAGTCGTACTCGCCGTGATCCAAATCATCGATGATCCTAGTGCCGAACGGACGGCACCTCCGCGTTCAACACACGTACAGCCCGGTGACGTCTCCCATGCCTTGATCCGGCAAGGAGAGAGGGAGAGGTTGAGGAAGACTCCATCCAGCAGCAGCACAATGGCGTGGTGGTGGTGGAGGAGCGTGGCGATCCTGCAGGGCTTCGCCAAGCACCGCAAGAGAGGAGGAGGGAGAGAGGTAGGGCTGCACCAACAGGGAGATCAAATCGTGTGTTTTTGGGCAGCCCCTATGCCTCATATATATAGGGGAAGGGGAGGAGGGTGCGCCCCCTCTAGGGTTCCCACCCCTAGAGGGGCAGCAGCCCTAGATGGGTTTGAGGGGGGCGGCCAAGAGGGGGAGGGGAGAGGGAGGCGCACCAGTATGGGCCTTAGGGCCCATCTGCCCTAGGGTTTGCCCCCTTCTCCTCTCCCTTGCGCCTTGGGCCCTTGTGGGGGGGCACACCAGCCCACTTGGGGCTGGTCCCCTCCCACACTTGGCCCATGCAGCCCTCCGGGGCTTGTGGCCCCACTTGGTGGACCCCCGGACACCTCCGGTGGTCCCGGTACACTACCGGTGACGCCCAGAACACTTCCGGTGGCCAAAACCATACTTCCTATAGATAAATCTTTACCTCCGGACCATTCCGGAACTCCTCTTGACGTCCGGGATCTCATCCGGGACTCCGAACAACATTCGGTAACCACATACAAACTTCCTTTATAACCCTAGCGTCATCGAACCTTAAGTGTGTAGACCCTACGGGTTCGGGAACCATGCAGACATGACCGAGACGTTCTCCAGTCAATAACTAACAGCGGGATCTGGATACCCATGTTGGTTCCCACATGTTCCACGATGATCTCATCGGATGAACCACGATGTCGAGGATTCGATCAATCCCGTATACAATTCCCTTTGTCTAGCGGTATAGTACTTGCCCGAGATTCGATCGTCGGTATCTCGATACCTTGTTCAATCTCGTTACCGGCAAGTCTCTTTACTCGTTCCATAACACATCATCCCATGATCAACTCCTTGATCACATTGTGAACATTATGTTGATGTCCTACCGAGTGGGCCCAGAGATACCTCTCCGTCACACGGAGTGACAAATCCCAGTCTCGATTCGTGCCAACCCAACAGACACTTTCGGAGATACCCGTAGTGCACCTTTATAGCCACCCAGTTACGTTGTGACGTTTGGCACACCCAAAGTATTCCTACGGTATCCGGGAGTTGCACAATCTCATGGTCTAAGGAAATGATACTTGACATTAGAAAAGCTTTAGCATACGAACTACATGATCTTGTGCTAGGCTTAGGATTGGGTCTTGTCCATCACATCATTCTTCTAATGATGTGATCCCGTTATCAATGACATCCAATGTCCATGGTCAGGAAACTGTAACCATCTATTGATCAACGAGCTAGTCAACTAGAGGCTTACTAGGGACATGGTGTTGCCTATGTATCCACACATGTATCTGAGTTTCCTATCAATACAATTCTAGCATGGATAATAAACGATTATCATGAACAAGGAAATATAATAATAACCTATTTATTATTGCCTCTAGGGCATATTTCCAACAGTAGGTAGGTCCTTTTCTGCAATAATAGTCAAATCTACAGGAAGTCTATACGATCTTGGTATAATTTTTCCCATGTAAACATGTGCATATATTAGCATAAACACTATAAAATATACATGATAGTAGGTGGATTACAACGGAAACTTAGTATTAGCATGGGATCTTGATTTTTGCTTCTATAAATTATGGTTGGTGTTATGAATTTCCTGGCAGGAGAATCAAGATTTTCATGGATTTGGTGTTTTCGCAAATGTTTCACACAAGGTATGAGACATTGTATGTTTCCGCAACTTCCCCTTACATATTGTGATTGCTTCTATGGAGATGGGTTTCTTGTAGCGAACTTTTCATAATGACCTGATGTCATCCCAAACAAAAACAAAATGTATAATACTATTGTCGTTAGTCCTTTTGTTACTATAATGGATGCCAACATTTGATAGGATGTTTTTTCAATAAAACAGAAATGCTTCAGACACTATTGTAAATAATACAAGTCAAATGTAGTTATGCATTAAAGGCGGGTGGTGCTTGTTTGTGGAAACAGTTCAATGACACGAGAGGTTGACCGATGATGTAGATTGGATAGGCGGTCCAAGTGATAACAAACTAATGGCCATGAAATTTTGCAAAAAAATTACCGAATGTAGTGTCACTTGGGAGGTGAGGAAATTTTTAACTACTTCCAATTATCTCATCATGGGTGCTTCCACATCATCAAACTTGATGTTGCTGTTAGATTTACTAGCTTAATCCACTAGCATTTGTTTTATCTATGCATGAGAATACTCTACCATGCAACATCCATTAGTGCATTATAAGTGAGTTTCAAATCACATTGCATTTAATTGTGGCATGCACAACTTTTCATGTTACGGTTTTTTCCTTATGTAGAAAAATTCTCACATAGTTTAATCATAAGGACCAAATTAATATTATACACAATTAGAAACTATATATCTAAATCTAGGACAAAGTGCGAGGTATCATCTAGTATATCATTAGCGTACTAGCCCAGGAGGCCCTTGCAGTGCAATTTAGTTGGACCATAACATTGGATTGGAGCAAGGCGGCAGACGACGATGGCACAAAAGAGGATGTCGAAGGTGATGACGATGATGGTGTTGGGGAACGTAGCATGCAATTTCAAAAAAAAATTCTACGATCACGCAAGATCTATCTAGGAGATGCATAGCAACGAGAGGGGAGAGTTTGTCCATGTACCCTCCTAGACCGAAAGCGGAAGCATTAGGTTAAGGCGGTTGATGTAGTCGAACGTCTTCATGATCCAACAGATCTAGTACCAAAAGTACGGCACCTCCGAGTTCAGCACACGTTCAGCTCGATGACGCCCCTCGAACTCTTGATCCAATAGAGGGTCGAGGGAGAGTTTCGTCAGCACGATGGCGTGGTGACAGTGATGGTGATGTGACCCGCGCAGGGCTTCGCCTAAGCACTACGACGCTATGACCGAAGGAGTAAACCGTGGAGGGGGGCACCGCACATGGCTAAGAGAACAACTGTTGGGCTTTGGGGTGGCCCCTGCCCCCGTATATAAAGGAGGAGGGGAGGAGATGGCCGGCCTAGAGGGGGCGCGCCAAGGGGGGAGTCCTACTAGGACTCCTAGTCCTAGTAGGATTCCCCTTTCCTTCTCCGGAGTGGGAAAGAGGGAAAGGGAGAGGGAGTAGGAGAGGTAAAGGGGGGCGCCGCCCCCTCCCCTAGTCCAATTCGGACTCCCATGGGAGGAGGGGGGGTGCGGCCACCCCTTGTGGGCTGTCCCCTCTCTCTCCCGTGGCCCATGAGGCCCATGACTTCCGCCCGGGGGGGGGGGGGGTTCCGGTAACCCCTCAGTACTCCGGTAAAACATCCGAACCACTCAAAACCATTACGATGTCCGAATACCATCTTCCAATATATCAATCTTTACCTCTCGGCCATTTCGAGACTCCTCAAAATGTCCGTGATCTCATCCAGGACTCCGAACAAACTTCGGTCAACAAAACACATAACTCATAATACAAATCGTCATCGAACCTTAAGCGTGCGGACCCTACGGGTTTGAGAACTATGTAGACATGACCGAGACACATCTCCGGTCAATAACCAATAAAGGAACCTGGATGCTCATATTGGTTCCTACATATTCTACGAAGATCTTTATTGGTTAAACCGCAATGACAACATACGTCATTCCCTTTGTAATCGGTATGTTACATGCCCGAGATTCGATTGTCGATATCTTCATACCTAGTTCAATCTGTTTCCGGCAAGTCTCTTTACTCGTTCTGTAATGCATCATCCCATCACTAACTCATTAGTCACATTGCTTACAAGGCTTATAGTGATGTGCATTACCGAGAGGGCCCAGAGATACCTCTCCGATACTCGGAGTGATAAATCCTAATCTCGATCTATGCCAACCCAACAAAAACCTTTGAAGACACGTGTAGAGCATCTTTATAATCACCTAGTTACGTTGTGACGTTTGATAGCACACAAAGTGTTCCTCCGATATTCGGGAGTTGCATAATCTCATAGTCAGAGGAATATGTATAAGTTATGAAGAAAGTAATAGCAATAAAACTTAACGATCATTATGCTAAGCTAATGAATGGGCCTTGTCCATCACATCATTATCTAATGATGTGATCCCGTTCATCAAATGACAACACATGTCCATGGTTAGGAAACTTAACCATCTTTGATTAACGAGCTAGTCAAGTAGAGTCATACTAGGGACACTTTGTTTCGTCTATGTATTCACACATGCACTATATTTCCAGTTAATACAATTCTAGCATGAATAATAAACATTTATCATGATATAAGGAAATATAAATAACAACTTTATTATTGCCTCTAGGGCATATTTCCTTCAGTCTCCCACTTGCACTAGAGTCAATAATCTAGATTACATATTCTAACACCCATGGAGTCTTGGTGCTGACCATGTTTTGCTCGTGGAAGAGGCTTAGTCAACGGGTCTGCAACATTCAGATCCGTATGTATCTTGCAAATCTCTATGTCTCCCTCCTTGACTTGATCGCGGATGGAGTTGAAGCGTCTCTTGATGTGTTTGGTTCTCTTGTGAAATTCGGATTCCTTCGCTAAGGCAATAGCTCCAGTATTGTCACAAAAGATTTTCATTGGACCAGATGCACTAGGTATTACACCTAGATTGGATATGAACTCCTTCATTTGCTGGTTCTGAAGTAGCTATGTACTCCGCTTCACACATAGATCCCGCCACGACGCTCTGCTTGGAACTGCACCAACTTACAGCTCCACCATTCAATATAAATACGTATCCGCTTTGTGACTTAGAGTCATCCGAATTAGTGTCAAAGCTTGCATCGACGTAACCATTTACGACAAGCTCTTCGTCACATCCATAAACGAGAAACATATCCTTAGTCCTTTTCTGGTATTTTAGGATGTTCTTGACCGCTATCTAGTGATCCGCTCCTAGATTACTTTGGTACCTCCCTGCTAAACTTATAGCAAAGCACACCTCAGGTCTGGTACACAGCATTGCATACATGATAGAACCTATGGCTGAGGCATAGGGAATGACTTTCATTTTCTCTCTATCTTCTGCATTGGTCGGGCATGAGTCTGACTCAACTTCACACCTGGTAACACAGGCAAGAACCCTTTCTTTGACTGATCCATTTTGAACTTGTTCAAAACTTTATCAAGGTATGTGCTTTGTGAATGTCCAATTAAGTGTCTTGATCTATCTCTATAGATCTTGATGCCCAATATATAAGCAGCTTCGCCGAGGTCTTTCATTGAAAGATTCTTATTCAAGTATCCTTTTATGCTATCCAGAA
This sequence comes from Aegilops umbellulata, assembly GCA_032464435.1. Classification (NCBI taxonomy): domain Eukaryota; kingdom Viridiplantae; phylum Streptophyta; class Magnoliopsida; order Poales; family Poaceae; genus Aegilops; species Aegilops umbellulata. The sequence goes on along the minus strand of CP136056.1, from coordinate 9,004,032 downwards.
ATTTTGTATTATTTCCAATCAACAATATGTCATCCACATATAATATTAGAAATTCTATAGAGCTCCCACTCACTTTCTTGCAAATACAGGCTTCTCCAAAAGTCTGTATAAAACCATATGCTTTGATCACACTATCAAAGCGTATATTCCAACTCCGAGAGGCTTGCACCAGTCCATAAATCGATCGCTGGAGCTTACACACTTTGTTAGCACCTTTAGGATCAACAAAACCTTTTGGTTGCATCATATACAACTCTTCTTTAAGAAATTCATTAAGGAATGCAGTTTTGACATCCATTTGCCAAATTTCATAATCATAAAATGCGGTATGTGCTAACATGATTCGGACAGACTTAAGCATCCCTACGGGTGAGAAGGTCTCATCGTAGTCAACTCCTTGAACTTGTCGAAAACCTTTCGCAACAATTCAAGCTTTGTAGCCAGTAACATTACCGTCAGCGTACGTCTTCTTCTTGAAGTTCCATTTATTCTCTATGGCTTGCCGATCATCGGACAAGTCAACCAAAGTCCACACTTTGTTCTCATACATGGATCCCATCTCAGATTTCATGGCCTCAAGCCATTTCGTGGAATTTGGGCTCATCATCGCTTCCTCATAGTTCGTAGGTTCGTCATGGTCTAGTAACATGACTTCCACAACAGGATTATCGTACCACTCTGGTGCGGAACATACTCTGGTTGACCTACGAGGTTCGGTAGTAAGTTGATCTGAAGTTTCATGATCGTCATCATTAACTTCCTCACTAATTGGTGTAGGCATCGCTGGAACTGATTTCTATGATGAAATACTTTCCAATTCGGGAGAAGGTACAATTACCTCATCAAGTTCTACATTCCTCCCACACACTTCTTTCGAGAGAAACTCCTTCTCTAGAAAGGATCCATTCTTAGCAACAAATATCTTGCCTTCGGATCTGTGATAGAAGGTATACCCAACAATTTCTTTTGGGTATCCTATGAAGACATATTTCTCCGATTTGGGTTCGAGCTTATCAGGTTGAAGCTTTTTCACATAAGCATCGCAACCCCAAACTTTAAGAAACGACAACTTGGTTTCTTGCCAAACCACAGTTCATATGGAGTCGTCTCAACGGATTTAGATGGTGCCCTATTTAACGTGAATGCAGCCGTCTCTAAAGCATAACCCCAAAACGATAGTGGTAAATTGGTAAGAGACATCATAGATCGCACCATATCTAATAAAGCATTGTTATGATGTTTGGACACACCATTATGCTGTGGTGTTCCAGGTGCCGTGAGTTGCGAAACTATTCCACATTGTTTCAAATGAAGACCAAACTCGTAACTCAAGTATTCACCTCCACAACCAGATCGTAGAAACTTTATTTTCTTGTTATGATGATTTTCCACTTCACTCTAAAATTCTTTGAACTTTTCAAATGTCTCAAACTTATGTTTCATTAAGTAGATATACCTATATCTGCTCAAATCATCTGTGAAGGTTAGAAAATAACGATACCCGCCGCAAGCCTCAACACTCATCGGACCGTATACATCAGTATGTATTATTTCCAATAAGTTAGTGGCCTGCTCCATTGTTCCAAAGAACAGAGTCATAGTTATATTGCCCATGAGGCATGGTTCGCAAGCATCAAGTGATTCATAATCAAGTGATTCCAAAAGCCCATCAACATGGAGTTTCTTCATGCTCTTTACACCAATATGACCTAACGACAGTGCCACAAATAAGTTGCACTATCATTATTAACTTTGCATCTTTTGGCTTCAATGTTATGAATATGTGTATTAGTACGATCGAGATTCAACAAAAATAGAACACTCATCAAGGGTGCATGACCATAAAAGATATTACTCATATAAATAGAACAACTATTATTCTTTGATTTAAATGAATAACCGTCTCGCATCAAACAAGATCTAGATATAGTGTTCATCCTCAACGCTGGCACCAAATAACAATTATTCAGGTCTAAAACTAACCCCGAAGGTAGATGTAGAGGTAGCATGCCGACGGCGATCACATCGACCTTGGAACCATTTCCGACGCGCATCATCACCTCGTCCTTAGCCAATCTTGTTTAATCCGTAGCCCCTATTTCGAGTTGCATATATGAGCAACGGAACCAGTATCAAATACCCTACGAGCATTAGTAAGGTACACATTAATAACATGTATATCAAATATACCTTTCACTTTGCCATCCTTCTTATCCGCCAAATACTTGGGGCAGTTTCGCTTCCAGTGACTAGTCCCTTTGCAGTAGAAGCACTCAAATTCAGGCTTAGGTCCAGACTTGGGCTTCTTCCCTTGAGCAGCAACTTGCTTGCTGTTCTTCTTGAAGTTCCCCTTCTTCCCTTTGCCCTTTTTCTTGAAACAAGTGGTATTATTAACCATCAACACTTGATGCTCCTTCTTGATTTCTACCTCCGCAGCCTTTAGCATTGCGAAGAGCTCGGGAATTGTATTTTCCATCCCTTGCATATTATAGTTCATCACGAAGCCTTTATAGCTTGGTGGTAGTGATTAAAGAACTCTGTCAATCACACTATCATCAGGAAGATTAACTCCCAGCTGAGTCAAGTGGTTATGGTACCCAGACATTCTGAGTATGTGTTCACTGATAGAAGTATTCTCCTCCATCTTGCAGCTACAGAACTTGTTGGAGACTTCATATCTCTCAACTCGGGCATTTGCTTGAAATATTAACTTCAACTCCTGGAACATCTCATATGCTCCAGGACGTTCAAAACATCTTTGAAGTCCCGATTCTAAGCCGTAAAGCATGGCTGACTGAACTATCGAGTAGCCATCAGCTTTAGTTTGCCAGACGTTCATAATGTCCGGAGTTGCTCCTGCAGTGGGCCTTGCACCTAGCGGTGCTTCCAGGATGTAATTCTTTTGTGCACCAATGAGGATAATCCTCAAGTTACGGACCGTAGCGCCCAAGATGCGATTCTATCCCAATCACGTGATGAATTCATGATTGGGGCACAACCGCATTTCGAGCGCATAGCAAGGTGGATATCATTACAACATACCATGTACTGAATAGATGAGAATACAAGATAAAGGCTTACACTCACTGCAAGCTACACCATGAATACAACAGTTCATTAATACATAGCAATCATCATCCAGAAGAGCAGTATCCGACTACGGATGAAATCAAACGAAAAATAAGAACGACATCCACCCTGCTAATCCCAGGCTTCCCGACTCAGAACCTATCCCTTGATCAAAGAAGAAAAAGCGGAAGAACTCCAAAACAAGCAAGCATCGCTCTCACGTCAGATCATAGCATTACTTGTACCTACAACAGTTGTTGTAGTAAGCTGTGAGCCACGAGGACTCAACAATCCCATTACCATGGTTATCAAGACTAACAAACCTTAATGGGAATGGAATTGATAAGTGGTGAGGTTGCAACAAGCGACTAAGCATTGTATGGTGGCTAACTTACGAGTACACGAGTAAGATGAGAAACTACGCAAATGGTCGCAAACTAGTAATGATCAAGAAGTGATCCTGAACTACTTACGTTCGAACATAACCCCACCGCGTTCTGTTCTTGACTCACTCGAAAAGAGACTGTCACGGTTACGCACGCGGTTGGTGTATTTTATTTCGGGTCTGGTGTCAAGTTCTCTACAACCGGACATTAAAAATTCCCATCATCCACATAACCGCGGGCACGGCTCTCAAAAGTTTAAGCCCTACACGGGTGTCCCAACTTAGCCCATGACAAGCTCATGACCCACGGAGACAATCCTCCATCCTGGGATCCTCCGATCAGACTCGGAATCCCGGTGCACAAGAAATTTCGACAATGGTAAAACTAATCTAGCAAGACCTCCTGGCGTGCCGACACCCTGATAGTAGATGTGCGTATCTCGTCTCAGGCCACGTCCGGATGAGCAGTACGTACAGCAACCGAAAAACCCTGGGTGAAGGGGTGGCACCGCAAGTGGCTCTGTTTGGGACCAACACCATCAGCACTGGCCCCCCTGTTTACGTGGAATAAAGAATCCTCGGGTTCATGAGGCCCTATGAGTTAATTAATTAATTCAGTATTATTATGTTGACAAATGTTAAAACCAATGTTGGGCCTTGCTGGAAGATTTTTATTCAAAGCGAACTATTAAGAGGGGCCCATCAACCGTCACCATGTTAGGGACGCAAAATCAAGGAACATAACACCGGTATGACAGAAACTAGGGCGGCAAGAGTGGAACAAAACACCAGGCATAAGGCCGAGCCTTCCACCCTTTACCAAGTATATAGATGCATTAATTAAATAAGAGATATTGTGATATCCCAAGATATCCATGTCCCGACATGGAACAACCTGCACTGCACCTGGAACTAGCAACATTATAAGAGGGGCTGAGCAAAGCGGTAATGAGGGAGTCCTGGATTAGGGGGTGTTCGGATAGCCGAACTATATCTTCAGCCGAACTCCAGGACTATGAAGATACAAGAGTGAAGACTTCGTCCCGTGTCCGGAAGGTTCTTTCCTTGGCGTGGAAGGCAAGCTAGGCGTGCGGATATTCAAGATCTCCTACCAATGTAACCGACTCTGTGTAACCCTAACCCTATCCGGTGCCTATATAAACCGGAGGGTTGTAGTCCGTAGGACGAACACATCATAACCATCATCATACCCATAGGCTAGCTTCTAGGGTTTAGCCTCCTTGATCTCGTGGTAGATCTACTCTTGTACTACCCATATCATCAATATTAATATAGCAGGAGTAGGGTTTTACCTCCATCGAGAGGGCCCGAACCTGGGTAAAATAAAGTGTCCCTTGTCTCCTGTTACTATCCGACCTTGACGCACAGATCGGGACCCCCTACCCGAGATCCGCCGGTTTTGACACCGACAGGTAACATAGCCTATCAATGGTTTGCTAGGACGGTGGAAAAGGTTAGAGGCTATCATGGCAGTTTGGGAGGCTTGATAAACAAGTGGTAGGTAGCGCGACATAGCGATAGCATTGAGACAACTAGCATAGCAATGATAGTAGTGAGATCTGAGGTAAAGGTCATCTTTCCTAAAATCCCGCTAGGAAGAAGAACGAGTCCATGAAGAAGACAAACCCACATAGTCGAATGAATCCTCACGATCGCAACGAAACAGGAACTATCGAGAAGAAGCACAACCAGAAAGAACCAAACAACATAGTAAACAAACAACACATAAACATGGCCTGATGCACAATCAAGCATGATGCACAATCAAGCATGATGCATGTCCGGTTTAATGAGGCATGGCAAAACAAACAAGTATGGCATAATGCAATTTAATAAAAGATGAACATGATGCAAGAAGCAAAATATGACAATGGCACTAATCATGATCATGGCATCAACAGTTGAAACACACAACGAAAATGAAATAAATGCAAGGCATCTAGAGCATCGGTCTCGGGGCGTCACAACACTCCCCCACTAACAGAAGATCTTGTACCAAGATCTTAGGAATGAGACGAAAGAGGAAGAGGATGAGGTAAAACAAGAGCTAAAGAGAGGAACGATTACGACGAGAATCAAAAGCTCAAGGAACAAGATAGACTCTAAAACCACTCCAGTTAGAACAAGATAGAAAAAGAATAAGAACAAAGGAATTCAGATAGCATTCAAGTAGAAAAGGGGAGAAGAAATTGACAAGAAAAAGGACTTCAAAAGAGGACTGACAGTCTGGTAAAATGGATAAGCAAGGATTAAACTAGATGATGGATGAAAAGAGTAACATCACAGTGGCTCTGGAACGTAAGAATAGAAGGTAATCATTGGAAGGAAATGGAAGGGGAAAACAAAAGACAATTACCACCATAATTGAATTGAGAAGCATCCCTACAAGGAAGGATTGAACGGAGTTGTTTGAAATTCGAGAACGAAAAGAATAAGCTTGTTGTGGGCTTATGGAAAAACATCTCAAAATTATGAGGTGATAACTGGCCACAAACGGAAAAGATTGAATAACTGAGAGGAATGAAGAAATGCAAAACTCCACTTCAAAAGAATACAGAGAATTATTTGCACCTCGAGAAGCAAGAAGAAGAAATACTTGAGCTTCACCTACAAGAATCTTGATGAACACTTGAGGAATGAATTAAATCATGATGAACCACCATGAAGAACTCCGGTAACAAAAGGATGATGAGATAGAAATGAAGGATGAAAAGAATAAGATTAAAGCCTTGCGATGATTTAGACGGAGCTTCGGTGACGAGACAAGCGAGAAAACTTGGATCTCCAAAAAAGAAAAGATGAACAACTTAGGACCGAGAATTATTCATCATGAACAACGACGAAATGAGAATAAGAATTACGTTATGCTTATCCTCATCAATTAAAATTGATGACAAACGAATTTAGTATGCTACTTATTCTTCTTGAAAAGGATTGAGGAGAGATATTACACAACTTGGCGAGGTCTTCAATGAGCCACCGTAAGAAATGAAAACGAACGAAGAAAGGAGAATGAATCGCCGGGAAGAATTAAAAGAACAAATATACTTGAGAGGATTTAGATACAAGAGAATGAAGAGATCACGAGCTAATTAATGAAAACTTGAACGAAGCTCTGGAAGAATTTGAGAACGCGAAAAGAATATCATGACTGAAGAATTCTTCTGAAGTGACAGCCTCTGGAGAATCGTAAAGGAAAGAACTCATGAAATGTTCCGGATGAGTAAGAAAAGAATTTTGACAAACGAAATAATTGGAGAGGATAAAATGAAGCTAGCACCATGAATCTTCGACAGAACGGTCAAGATTTAAGAGAAACTCTTCTTTGGTCGTCAAGGCTGAGAATGACGATGAGACATACCGTGAAGAATTAGAGAGATGCTTCGGAACAATGGATACTGGAAATGTTGAGCCGAAGTTGAAAAGAATTTGAAAGCAATCTCGGAGATGGCAATTGACTGATGAAAAATTCATTCTTACGTCAAACTTGAAAGGAATTTGAGAATAACTCTAGAATAATTAGAAGAGCCAGGTAAGATTGTGGGAAAAGACATGTGGGTTAGGGCCGACTTAAAAGAAAACACCGTTGGAAAAGATTGTTTGAATGAGAAATGGTGCACCGGAACGATTGAAAGACTCGAATGAGGTGACAACCTAGAAATAATTGAAAGCAAACACGAATCTTCTGAGATGTCTTCAACACTCCGAGATGATAGAATGGCGAGAGTAGAAACGAGCAAGGGGAAACACTTGAGCTAAGGAAAAGGAAAATAATGTGATCAACCCGAAAATTGGAATTAAATCCACCGGAAAAGAAAACAAGACGAACCATGATGAACTCGACGATAACTCACCGGTTGAGACAATTGAGGAAACACTGAAGAGGCTCCGCATGAATGAAATTGATGCTCGAATAGAGGGTCAGACTCCGGGAAGGAAAAAGGGGTGGGAGGGCGAAAAAAAACAAAGGCCACTTGGAACGGGGAACCGGCGAATAACTTGAAGAGAAAAGCACCGGTTGAAATAATTGAGGAAAGAATGCAAAGGCTTCACACGAGTAGGATGGATACTCGATTAAGGACTCCGGCTCCCAGAAGAAAAGGGTGGGTAGGTGGGATAAGAAAACAACTTCAAACGACATTGTTTATCTTCGGACGGGGAAACAACATCGTTGAGAAAGAACTAAGGATTGATCTCGCCAAAGACAATGAGGTTCGAATGACTCGAAGAGAAGTGCGCCGGATGAAAGAGCTGAGATCACAATGATCAGAAAACTAACTTCGTGACCCTAAAGAAAATTTGAAGGGGAAGAGGAGTAATTCAAATCACCTATGTCAAGATTTCTCACCAGAGCGACGAAGGGGCTGAGGAGTAAAAAGAAGTCCTACTATGTGATATAACTAGACTCCAAAAAAGTTTTTCTTCTAGACTCGACAACGGCAGTGGTTCGATCAATCAAGGGGGCTCCTAGGGTCAGTAAGGCTCTTATACCAACTTGTAGCGCTAAAGATGCGATTCTATCCCAATCACGTGATGAATTCATGATTGGGGCACAATCGCATTTCGAGCGCATAGCAAGGTGGATATCATTACAACATACCATGTACTGAATAGATAAGAATACAAGATAAAGGCTTACACTCGCCACAAGCTACAACATGAATACAACAGTTCATTAATACATAGCAATCATCATCCAGAAGAGCAGGATCCGACTACGGATGAAATCAAACAAAAAAGAAGAACGACATCCACCCTGCTAATCCCAGGCTCCCCGACCCAGAACCTATCCCTTGATCGAAGAAGAAGAAGCGGAAGAACTCCAATACAAGCAAGCATCGCTCTCACGTCATATCATCGCATTACCCTATACCTGCAACTGTTGTTGTAGTAATCTGTGAGCCACGAGGACTCAACAATCCCATTACCATGGGTGTCAAGACTAACAAAGCTTAATGGGAATGGAAGGGATAAGTGGTGAGGTTGCAGCAAGCGACTAAGCTTTGTATGGTGGCTAACTTACGAGTACAAGAGTAAGATGAGAAACTACGCAAACAGTCGCAAACTAGTAATAATCAAGAAGTGATCCTGAACTAGTTACGTTCGAACATAACCCCGCCGTGTTCTCTTCTTGACTCACTCGGAAAGAGACCGTCACGGTTACGCACGCGGTTGGTGTATTTTATTTCGGGTCTGGTGTCAAGTTCTCTACAACCGGACATTAAAAATTTCCATCTGCCACATAACTGCAGGCACGGCTCTCGAAAGTTCAAGCCCTGCAGGGGTGTCCCAACTTAGCCCACGACAAGCTCACGATCCGCGGAGACAATCCTCCATCTCGGGACCCTCCGACTAGACTCGAAATCCCGGTGCACAAGACATTTCGAAAATGGTAAAACTAATCCAGCAAGACCTCCCGGCGTGCCGACACCCTGATAGCAGCCGTGCGTATCTCGTCTCAGGCCACGCCCGGATGAGCAGTACGTACGACAACCAGAAAACCCGGGTGAAGGGGTGGCACCGCAAGTGGCTCTGTTGGGGACCAACACCATCAGCACTACCCCCTGTTTATGTGGAATAAAGAGTCCTCGGGTTCATGACGCCCTATGAGTTAATTAATGAATTCAGTATTATTATGCTGGCAAATGTTAAAACCAATGTTGGGCCTTGCTGGAAGAGTTTTATTCAAAAAACTGCCAAGAGGGGTCCATAAACCCTCACCGTGTTAGGGACGCAAAATCAAGGAACATAACACCGGTATGACGGAAACTAGGGCTACAAGAGTGGAACAAAACACCAGGTATAAGGCCGAGCCTTCCACCCTTTACCAAGTATATAGATGCATTAATTAAATAAGAGATATTGTGATATCCCAAAATATCCATGTCCCAACATGGAACAACCTGCACTGCACCGGCAACTAGCAACGCTATAAGAGGGGCTAAGCAAAGCGATAACATAGCCAATCAATGGTTTGCTAGGATGGTGGAAAATTTTAGAGGCTATCATGGCAGTTTGGGAGGCTTGATAAACAAGTGGTAGGTAGCGCGACATAGCGATAGCATCGAGACAACTAGCATAGTAATGATAGTAGTGAGATCCAAGGTAAAGGTCATCTTGCCTGAAATCCCGCTAGGAAGAAGAACGAGTCCATGAAGAAGACGAACCCACATAGTCGAAAGAATCCTTGCGATCGCAACGAAACAGGAACTATCGAGAAGAAGCACAACCGGAAAGAAGAAAACACCATAGTAAACAAACAACACATAAACATGGCATGATGCACAATCAAGCATGATGCATGTCCGGTTTAATGAGGCATGGCAAAACAAACAAGGATGGCATAATGCAATATAATAAAAGATGAACATGATGCAAGAAGCAAAATATGACAACGGCACTAATCATGATCTTGGCATCAACAGTTGAAACACACAGCGAAAACGAAATAAATGGAAGGCATCTAGAGCATCGGTCTCGGGGCTTCACACGGACCCAGTCCATGTAGTTGCTACCATCATCTTTCAACTTAGCTTTCCCTAGGAACGCATTAAAATTCAAGGGAATGGTAGCACGGGCCATTGATCTACAACAACATAGATATGCAAAAACTATCAGGACTAAGTTCATGATAAATTTAAGTTCAGTTAATCATATTACTTAAGAACTCCTACTTAGATAGACATCCCTCTAGTCATCTAAATGATCACGTGATCCATATCAACTAAACCATGTCCGATCATCACATGAGATGGAGTAGTTTTCAATGGTGAACATCTCTATGTTGATCATATCTACTATATGATTCATGTTCGACCTTTCGATCTCAGTGTTCCGAGGCCATATCTGCATATTCTAGGCTCGTCAAGTTTAACCCTATTATTCTGCATGTGCAAAACTGTCTTGCACCCGTTGTATGTGAACGTAGAGCTTATCACAGCCGATCATCACGTGGTGTCTCGGCACGACGAACTGTCGCAATGGTGCATACTCAGGGAGAACACTTATACCTTGAAATTTAGCGAGGGGCCATCTTATAATGCTACTGCCGTACTAAGCAAAATAAGATGGATAAAAGATAAAACATCACATGCAATCAAAATATGTGACATGATATGGCCATCATCATCTTGTGCCTTTGATCTCCATCTCCAAAGCACCGTCATGATCTCCACCGTCACCGCCTTGACACCTTGATCTCCACCGTAGCATCGTTTTCGTCTTGTCAACTATTGCTTCTACAACTATCGCTACCACATAGTGATAAAGTAAAGCAATTACATGGCGATTGCATTTCATACAATAAAGCAACAACCATAAGGCTCCTACCAGTTGCCGATAACTTTTACAAAACATGATCATATCATACAATAACTTATATCACATCATGTCTTGACCATATCGCATCACAACATGCCCTGCAAAAACAAGTTAGACGTCCTCTACTTTGTTGTTGCAAGTTTTACGTGGCTGCTACGGGCTTCTAGCAAGAACCATTCTTACGCATCAAAACCACAATGATTTTTCGTCAAGTGTTCTGTTTTAACCTTCAACAAGGAATGGCCGTAGTCAAATTCGATTCAACTAAAGTTGGAGAAACAGACACCCGCCAGCCACCTTTATGCAAAACAAGTTGCATGTCTGTCGGTGGAACCGGTCTCATGAACGTGGTCATGTAAGGTTAGTCTGGGCCACTTCATCCAACAATACCGCCAAATCAAAGTAAGACGTTGGTGGTAAGCAGTATGACTATTATTGCCCACAGCTATTTGTGTTCTACTCGTGCATATCATCTATGTATAGACCTGGCTCGGATGCCACTGTTGGGGAACATAGCATGCAATTTCAAAAAAATTCCTACAATCACGCAAGATCTATCTAGGAGATGCATAGAAACGAGAGGGGAGAGTGTGTCCATGTACCCTCGTAGACCGAAAGCAGAAGCGTTAGGTTAACGTGGTTGATGTAGTCGAACGTCTTCACGATCCAACCGATCTAGTACCGAACGTACGGAACCTCCGAGTTCAGCACACGTTTAGCTCGATAACGTCCCTCGGACTCTTGATCTAGTAGAGGGTCAAGGGAGAGTTTCGTCAACACGACGGCGTGGTGACGGTGATGGTGATGTGATCCGCGCAGGGCTTCGCCTAAGAACCACGACACTATGACCGGAAGAGTAAACTGTGGAGGGGGCACCGCACATGGCTAAGAGAACAACTGTTGTGCTTTGGGGTGCCCCCTGCCCTCGTATATAAAGGAGGGGAGGAGGCGGCCGACCTAGAGGGGGCGCGCCAAGGGGAGTCCTAGTAGGATTCCCATTTCCTTCTCCGGGGTGGGAAAGAGGGAAATGGAGAGGGAGTAGGAGAGGGAAAGGGGGGCGCCCCCCCACCCTAGTCCAATTCGGACTCCCATGGGGGGGGGGGCGGTCACCCCTTGTGGGTTGTACGCTCTCTCTCTCGTGGCCCATGAGGCCCATGACTTCCCTCGGGGGGTTCGGGGAACCCCTCGGTACTCCAATAAAATACCTGAACCACTCGAAACCATTCCGATGTCCGAATACCATCTTCCAATATATCAATCTTTACCTCTTGACCATTTCGATACTCCTCGTCATGTCCATGATCTAATCCGGGACTTCGAACAAACTTCGGTCACCAAAACACATAACTCATAATACATATTGTCATCGAACGTTAAGCGTGCGGACCCTACGGGTTCGAGAACTATGTAGACATGACCGAGACACATCTCCGGTCAATAACCAATAGCGGAACCTGGAAGCTCATATTGGTTCCTACATATTCTACAAAGATCTTTATCGGTCAAACCGCAATGACAACATATGTCATTACCTTTGTCATCGGTATGTTACTTGCCCGAGATTCGATCGTCGGTATCGCATACCTAGTTCAATCTCGTTTTCGGCAAGTCTCCGTACTCGTTCCATAATGCATCATCCCGTAACTAACTTATTAGTCACATTGCTTGCAAGGCTTATAGTGATGTGCATTACCAAGAGGGCCCAGAGATACCTCTCCGATACTCGGAGTGACAAATCCTAATCTCGATCTATGCCAACCCAACAAACACCTTCAGAGACACCTGTATAGCATCTTTAATCACCCAGTTACGTTGTGACGTTTGATAGCACACAAAGTGTTCATCCGGTATTCAGGAGTTGCGTAATCTCATAGTCAGAGGAATATGTATAAGTCATGAAGAAAGCAATAGCAATAAAACTTAATGTCACGACCGGTTTTCCAATAAAAATATTTATTGAAAGACTGATCATTTTAGTCCAGTATGAGGAAAAATCCTCCTCACTGGTAGACAATCTCTTGATACAATAAGCCAGTAGCATAAAATATATTACAGGGTTGAGCTGAGGTTGCTCAACCAATTATTACAAGCGTGCCAATAATTATACATAATGGCGGATATGACACAGTGGGGTGATGGTCTACTACTGACTCGAGAATAAAGTGATGGTGGATACACACTGCTCTTAAACTAGCATCTCATCGAGCGTCGAGGTGAGGCTCGATGAATTTATTCGGGTAGCGGAAGCGGATATAATACAGTGACCAAATCCAGGCTTGCACGAGACTGACTGGGACTCCTCTAGGCGTCGGACTGGCTATCGAACTCTTCATCCATGAGAATCCCTTCGTCAGCATCTGGCCAAATCAACAAGCCAGGTGAGTACTTTGAAAGTACTCGCAAGACAGTTCGGACGTAAGATATAAAAAATGCATGCATGAATGCGTCATGTTTAAATTTAACAATGCACATTCAATTTAGTAAACAAGGTAAATAAAAAGGGAATCGGCGGTAGTCCGCCTGAAAACCCAACAAAATAATAGGAAACCGATCGGGTGTCTGAAGCGACGCCTCGAAAGGTGAACAAATAAATAAAGATCATGCCACAGTCGGGCGTCTAAGCGACACCACGTAAAGGGCTTAAACTGAAAATAAAAGGTATGCGTGCCACAGTCGGACGTCGGGGCGACATCACAGAAAGGGCTTATACTGAAAGTAAATAACAACACTGCCGCAGTCGGACGTCTGAGCGACATCACAGAAAGGGCTCATATTGAAAGTAAATAACAGTACTGCCGCAGTCGGATGTCTGAGCGACATCGCAGAAAGGGCTTATATTGAAAGTAAATAACAATAGCACAGTCGGGCGTTGGAGCGACATCACAGAAAGGGCTTTCTTCATAAGGAAAATAATACTCATAATAAATAATCAACTCATGATAATAAGCGGGTTAGTCCATCCACAGGAATAAACATTTAACCGGACTTAGCACTCATGTGATTCACCGGAGTCTCTGTCATCAAAACTGACACTGGTCAGGATAAGATAGTATCGGACTTGGACATAGAATAGATGATTCAAGGAATATATGACTCTGCAGAGTTTGTACGAAAATTTCCCACAGCCAATGGATTTCCGTAGTCACGAAGGACTAGTTCCGTTTACGGTATTTCGGAAGAAACATAGCTAACCAGTACACACCCATCCAACCTCTCAATGCCAGGAATCACCCTAGACATTGTCCAAGAAAAACTTTTGAGATGGGGAGATCACAATCTCGATTAGCATGGGATCAAATTTACATACGCGCGCTCTAAGGGGTGCCCCCCTCTCGGTCCCAACTGGAAACACCCATGCCCCCTGAACGGATGACTGGCTTTAATCCAGGGCCATGGAACCATCATCACGGCCTCTCCTTTTGGTGTGTACCAGGAAAGCGGTTTGCAACTTACTAAGCCATATCTCTTTCGGAAAACATGTGGTAGTACAGGGAAGAAAATGGGAGGAACTGGACCGATACGGTTTGACACTGAAGTCATATAGTCTGGCATAAGATTGGCATGCTACAACACTGCCATCTTATCCATCCTCATGCCAACACATGGCGATGCATGCTCACACCCATCCACTTATGGATTTTCGAAACTCACTTGCCTCAACGTTGCATGTAATATGACATTTATCGGTATGCCCATAAACATGCCATGAAACTACTTAATGCAAACATGCCAAAACACTCATCATATCAAAGGTCCAAACATGCTTGCCTGGTTCAGAGTAGTCGGAGTCTAGCTCGGTGAAGTTCGCGGCTCCGTCACCTCCCTCGGTATCTACGGTATAAAGAAAACATACGTGCTAACGTAAATACCGCGAGGTGCACAAAAATTATTCCAAATATTTTTAAAATAAATCTGATAAAAAACTAGACAAAATTTTAGAGAGAACAGAAAAAGAATCAATCAAAAATACTCTTCTATTTAAAAGTTATTAGTGTTTTTGTCCAGGGACCTTTCTGTAATGAAACAGAAAGTTCTCTGGGGCTAACTCATAAAAACAGAAAACGCTTCGACTGAGAATACACCGGCCAGAGGGAAAACGCATTTTGGCCGAAGACGCTTTCAGAAAACGGTTCGTTTAAAAAGAACAGAGAGGCTGACAGGCGGGTCCCACCCGTCAGGTTTAAAAATTCAAAAGAGGCGGCAGAGCTCGACGGTGCCCGAGAGCCGCGATGGTCGCCGCTGGTGATCCACGGCGAGGCAGGGGGATCGGAGGTTACCTACGTGTTCAGGGCATCATTCCGCGTTAGTTGGTGGTGGTGGTGGTTGCTGGCGAGCACCACGTCGACGGCGGCTCCTGCTCCGGCGGACGGCGGTTCGGGTGGTCGCGGGCCTCGTCGGAGAGTGCTGCGGAGGGCAAATTTAGGAGGGGGTTAGACCTCTGGTAGCTAGACGGGGTAGCTGACGGGATTTGGGCGCCGGGGACGGCCTCACCAGAGTGAATCGAGGTGGAGGCCGAGGCGGAACGAGGCGGCCGGAGTCGAGGAAGAAGGGCCCCTCGGGGCTCTTCCAGTTGCTGGGCAGGGTCCAGAGAGGTGGTGGAGGGGTGCGGGGGCGAGAGTGAGCTTGGGAGCGCTATATATAGCCGGCCCGAGGCGGTTGCCGCGAACGGGATAAGTCCGGCGAGTGATTACGGCGGCGCTGTGGTTGGGCAGTGGGATTAGGGGCTTGGGCATCTACTAGATGGAGTAACGAGTCCATCCCGGTGCCTAACTCAGCAAGGAGGAGGAGGTTACGGCCTGTCCCAACAGAACGGCCGTGCGGCACGTCGGCGGCAGGGAGCGCGCCCCGCGCGTGCCAGGCCACGGCGACGGTGCTGCATGCGTGCGCTGGCAAGGGAGACGGCCACGCGGAGCTCCCAGGTGGCTTGGGTGGTGCAGAACGGCGTTGTGCCGTAGGGTGCCTTCTGTCGGCCGCCACGGGAGGTCCCGACGCCGCAGAAGACGCCAGCGAGGGCGGGCCAGTGAGCCACCGACGCCAGGAATCGGCCAAGCGTGTGTGCGGTGCTCCGGACAGGAAGGAGGGGTTGCGCGCAATGCGCCAGGTGCACTGTCGATGCGTGACTGAACCCTGATGAAGGGAAACGACACTGAAATCTGAAACTCTGAACTTTTCTGAAAGTGCAAGGAAATAGTGCCTGCCAGGTGTTTGACAGAATGATTTTGGTATGTAGGGAGTTCTCCTTGAGCTGAAACTTGGTGGGGTGGCCTCTCATTGCACCAGGAGGCTGCCTGAATTTTGGTAGAATTTTTGGATAAGAGGAGATATGAATTTCACCAAATTTGGCAAATCTGGTCCAAACTTGCAGAGGCTGAAATTTGAAAAATTTGAAAAGAGGAGGAGTGGATCAAGATGGTTCTTGGTTGTGGGTACCAAGGACTATCCAGGGGAGTTGGTTTGAGGTAAAAACTCAAATGCCTCTTGGTACTTGCTTTGAAAATCACTTAGGCTCAAAACAAGTGACAGAAAAGAATTGTGAGATAAAATAATTGAAATAAAATCCAAAAATGGTTTGGACTTGATGGGACAGAGAATTTAGGTTGTTCCAAAGTGGAGGGAGGGGTCTTGAGAGGTTTTATCATATGAGGCAAGATAAGAAACATGGGTGGTTTAGAAAGAAGTCCCAAAAACTTCTAGGGTTTTCTTTTTAAATGAAAATAATAAAATCAAAGATATATTTGAGAGGGGAGGAATCAGAAGAAAAGTTTCCATAATACAAACACCAAATTTGCCAGGGATGTAAACAAAAATCCTTGCCAAGGGTGAAAGTTTTTTTAGAGAGAGGTTTTCTGAAAAAATAATATTAAATGGCCCTTTTTAAAACCAACAAAGTTTTTGCTGAAAACCACAAATTGTTTTGGAGTGTCACAACACCTACCCCCTTAGGAAAAATCTCGTCCCCGAGATTTCAGTTGATCCTTAAATAAGTGTGGATGCTCTGCCCGAAGAAAATCCTCTCTTTCCCAAGTTGCTTCACTTTCGGTGCGATTGCTCCACTGAACTTTGAAAAACTTGATGGTTTTCTTTCGGGTCTTCCTTTCAGACTCCTCTAATATTTTTACTGGATGTTCCCGATAGGTGAGGTCTGGTTGCACGTCAATATTCTCATGGGATACTTGTTTTTTCTGGGTTGCTTACGCACTTCCTTAACTGCGAGACGTGGAACACGTTGTGGACATCGGATAATTCCTCGGGTAAGTCTAGCTGGTAGGCTACCGTGCCTCTTCGTGCCACTATACGGAATGGTCCGATGAATCTCGGTGCTAGCTTTCCCTTAATCTTGAACCGTTGTAGGCCCCTCATAGGGGATACCCGTAGGTACACATAATCACCGGGTTGGAAACTGACCCCACGATGTTTCTGATCATAATAACTCTTCTGTCGACTTTGAGCGGTCTTGAGTCGGTCTCTGATTAGTTTGACCTTTTCCTCGGCTTCTTTGAGCATGTCTGGGCCGAAAATGCGGCTGTCTCCGGTCTCTGACCAATTTAGCGGGGTACGACATCTCCGTTCGTATAGAGCTTCAAATGGTGCCATTTGCAGGCTGGCCTGGTAACTGTTGTTGTACGCGAACTCGGCATATGGCAGGCTTTCTTCCCAACTGGTTCCATAGGTGAGGACACATGCTCTCAGCATGTCCTCTAAAACTTGGTTTACTCGTTCCGTTTGTCCATCAGTTTGGGGGTGGTATGCTGTACTGAAAGCCAGTTGAGTTCCCAGAGCCTGTTGTAAATGATCCCAGAACCTCGAGACGAACTGGGTGCCTCTGTCGGATATTATAGTCTTCGGGACTCCGTGTAGGCAAACTATGCGGGAGAGATAAATCCTGGCAAGCTTCTGAGTGGTGTGGGTCGTCTTTACTGGAATAAAGTGTGCCACCTTAGTTAACCAGTCGGTGATGACCCATATGGCATCATTCCTGTGTCGCGACCGAGGTAGTCCGACAATGAAATCCATCCCTATTTCATCCCATTTCCACTCAGGTATTTTGTTCGGTTGCAGTAGTCCGGCTGGTCTCTGATGTTCAGCTTTTATGCGTTGACAAGAGTCGCAACATGCAATGAATGTGGATATGTCCCTCTTCATACCGTGCCACCAAAATCTTTCCTGAATATCCTTATACATTTTGGTTCCTCCAGGGTGGATCGAATATGGGGCGGTGTGGGCTTCAGCTAGAATTTGCTGTTTGAGGTCCTTTATATTTGGCACGCAGAGTCTGTCTGCGTACCATAATATTCCGTCATTGTCTATGATGAACTCCGAGGCCTTGCCCATACTCACCTTTCTTTTGATGCCTTCGATGCTGGGGTGACCAGGCTGAGCTTCTTTAATTCTCTCCACAAGGTCGGGTTGTATTTCCAAGTTTGTTATGGTGCCTTATGCGACCATTAACAAGTTGAGTTTGGCAAATCTTGTTGGAATTCGGGTCTCAAGCTTTGCAGACTGTTTTCGTCGGAGTTGGGGTTCCGACTACGAGCATCGGCCACTACATTTTCTTTTCCTGGATGGTAGTGGATACCAACATCATAATCCTTTACCAATTCCAACCAGCGTCGTTGCCGTAAGTTTAGTTCTGGCTGCGTGAAAATATATTTGAGACTTTTATGGTCCGTATATATTTCACATCGATTTCCAAGTAAGAAATGCCTCCATTCCTTGAGTGCATGAATGACAGCTGCCATTTCTAAGTCATGAGTGGGATAATTTTCCTCATGCCTGCGAAGTTGCCTTGAAGCGTATGCGACAACCTTGCCTTCTTGCATCAACACGCATCCGAGACCCTTTCTGGACGCGTCATAATACACTTCAAAATTCTTGTGTATGTCTGGCACAATTAATACCGGTGCTGTTGTTAATTTCCGTTTTAGCTCTTGGAAACTTTTCTCGCAGGCTTCTGTCCATTCAAACTTCTTGTCTTTCTTGAGTAACTGAGTCATAGGCTTGGCTATGGTGGAGAGTCCTTCAATAAATCTGCGGTAATATCCTGCCATTCCCAAGAAACTCCGTATGTCCGTTACGCTGGCTGGTGACTTCCAGCCAAGTACGACCCTGACTTTCTCTGGGTCCACTGCGATACCGTCTTGGGTCAGTACGTGGCCTAGAAAGCCTACTTGTCTTAGCCAAAATCGCACTTGCTGAACTTGGCATACAATTGGTGTTTCCTGAGTTCTCCTAGCACAATTCTGAGATGTTCCGCATGCTTTTCTGGTGTCTTGGAGTATACCAGAATATCGTCGATGAATACCACAACAAACTTGTCCATAAACTTCGTAAATACTTTGTTCATGAGGTGAACAAAATATGCGGGGGCGTTCGTTAATCCAAATGGCATTACTGTGAACTCATATAGTCCATATCTGGAGGTGAATGCTGTTTTGGGGATATCTTGTGTTCGCACCTTTAATTGATGTTATCCTGACCTTAAGTCAATTTTTGAGAATACCTTGGCCTGAGCGAGTTGATCAAACAAATCGTTTATTCGCGGCATTGGGTATTTGTTCTTGACTGTGACCAAGTTAAGTGCTCGGTAGTCTATGCACAATCTCAGTGTTCCATCCTTCTTTTTGGCAAATAAAATTGGTGATCCCCAAGGTGAGGAGCTGGCTCGAATGTATCCTTTGTCCAGCAATTCCTTTATTTGTTTCTTCAACTCAACCAACTCGGATGGTGCCATTCTGTATGGTTTCTTGTATATGGGGGTGGTCCCTGGTGCTAGCTCAATGCTGAACTCTATCTCTCGGTCTGGTGGCATGCCTGGTAGCTCTTCGGGGAATACGTCTGGAAATTCACACACTACTAGAACTTTGTTTAGCTCAGAAATGTCCACCTTATTCAATCTTGGTTGCCGGGGTATTTTTCTTTCCTTGGCTGACACTCTTATTGTCTTCCCGTGGTGGTGTGTGAGAATTACGGTCCGGTTGAAGCAGTCAATAAAACCCTTGTTGGTGGTTAGCCAGTCCATCCCTAGGATGACATCCAGTCCTTTATTTTCCAACAAAATAAGATTGGCGTGAAACTCCAATCCTTTGAACTCAATGACCACATCCTGACAGTAACTCTGAGTGACTTGCTGAATCCCAGGGGACTTGATGATCATGGATTTTTCCAAAGGAAGCATTGAAAAATTATTTTGCAAAGCAAAACTTTTCGAAATGAAAGAGTGAGAAGTTCCAGAATCAAACAAAACCATTGCAGGTGTTGTGTTGACAGGAAACGTACCGAGTACGATATCCGGAGCATTTTGTGCCTCCTCCTTGGTTACGTGGTTCAGATGACCCTTCCTGTGGTTGTTGTTGGGATTGAAATTGTTTCGTTTGGGCGCTGAATTATTGCCGCCATTGTTCGGCTTTGGGGCTGAGTTTCTAGGCTTGGGGCACTGCTTGGCATAGTGCCCTTCTTCTCCACAGGCATAACAAGTGACGTCGAGGCGATATGTGAACTCCTTGTCCCTTGCATGAAAATTCTTGATTGGGCGTGAGACGTTGGACGAGGATTTGTGAGTCCCACCCTTTTGAAAATCTGTCTTGCTTCGGTGATTGCGAGCATGGTTAGTCTGGTCCCTTTTTCGCTTGCGGAAATCCTCCAAGCTGCATCTCTCATTTTCGAGAGTAATGGCTTTGTCCACCAGTGTTTTAAAATCTGGAAAAGTGTGCACGACCAGTTGGCATTTAAGCGCGGGCGCCAGACCGTGAAGGAATTTCTCCATCTTCCTGCTTTCAGTCATACGCTCTTCATTGGCGTAGCGAGACAATAGAGTAAATTGACCGTTGTAATCAGACACTGTCATGTTCCTCTGTTTGAGGTCATCGAACTCTCTCTTCTTGATTTTCATAATACTCTTAGGAATGTGTGCACCACGGAAACCTTCCTTGAAATCATCCCAGGTTATATCATTTTCGTTGGGGTGCATGTGCAGAAAATTTTCCCACCATGATGCAGCTGCTCCTGTAAGATAGTGCGGGGCATAAAGTACTTTTTCGGGGTCTGAACATTTTGCAATAATTAATTTCCTCTCCATATCTCGAAGCTAGTACTCGGCTTCAAGAGGCTTGTCAGTATGAGAAAATGTTTGGGGACGTGTCTTCTGTAGTTCAGATAATTTGGAATGTTGCTGATACTGCCCATGGTGATTTCCCATGTTGATGACTTGGTTCATCATTTCCCGATGTTGTTGCTGACTCTGTTCATAAAGGTGGCACATTTGGGAAAGTGCCGTTTCACTGTCCTGTTGACTCGACTACCCTTGTGTGAAGTTGTTGCCCGGTTGAGTGTCATAATTTTCCTCTGGCGGAGCTGGCATGGAGCGAGTCCAAGGACGAGACATTTTTCACTCTGGGGATATATTTTGCAAAACCCATAAGGAGAATGAAAAAGGGATCGCAAAAATAAATAAATCCATAAACGCACAAGGATGGCAAATAATTTAAAAGACCAAGATCGCTTGGAAAAACAAATCGATTGCGCACGGAGAAGGACTGCTCATTACATATCTTACACGCGGGCGATACAATACATCACTCAGGATATGCGTACATAATCCTGACATGTTATTTAGGTTAGTGCACTTCTCCAGTTCCTACATGATGCGCAAACAAGCTACTTCTCACAGCCTAAGTACATAACTCACAAGGCGGTACATCGCATGACGGCTAAGCGTACTCAGTCGGAGATGTTGATGATATCCTTGGCCCTGCCAAGGGTGAGGCGTAGCGAGGCAGGGGACTCGACTTCCTCCTCGCTAATAGGCTCCATACGCGTAGTGCTGCGCCGAGCAGATGGAGCGGGTGCCAGGGGCGGAACCACACGAACAGGAGTGGGCGCGAAGGGTGGTGCAGTGCGTGCTGGAGTGGGCGCAATGACTCGGTTGAACTCTTCGGTAGTAGGCAGGCGACGAGTAGGTGCATAAGATGCTGAGGACGAGACAAAAGTCAGTGGCGGTGCGGTGGGCAGGAGCTCCCTCCTGTTGGCGGCACAGCCATGGACTGAGTCCATGCGGGTACCCACGAAGTCGTCCACCAAGTTGTCGAAGGCTGCCTCCAGAGCCCGTAGATACTCAATAAGCATCTCAAAAGCCTCGTCTCGTTCTCCTCTGGGGCATGAGAATGCGTAGTGACAGGTGTAGGGCACATGGCATGGGAGATAGCGGTAGCGACGAGTCTTCATCACGGGGAGGACATCCTTGAGACGAGCTATCGCCTCGCGGGCTGCCATCTGGATAGCATGCCTCTCCGTAGGCATGGCTCTTCCCAAGAACCGGAAGCGGCGTAACTCACCACGCCCTCCCTTGAACTGCACCGCGGCCTGGTGCATGGTCAGACTGTCGTCGACTCTGTGCTGGCAGAGTGAGAAGACTGGGCGCACCGATGGCCCCATCGCGACCTGAACGATGAAGGAGAGAAGCCTGACGAACCCATCGGGCACGTTGGCAAAGGACTGAGACTCGCAGCTGTTGTCGGCCATCTACAAAAGTAGGCAAAAATTCTGAATGGTCAGATCATAAATAAATGCTGACTGTTAGAAAAATGACTACAATTTGTAAAAAATAAATTAGCTCTATCATGCTAATAACCGATTAGCGATCGCACCTAGTGGCTTCCTACAGTCAGCCTGGCTCTGGTACCAAGCTTGTCACGACCGGTTTTCCAATAAAAATATTTATTGAAAGACTCATCATTTGAGTCCATTATGAGGAAAAATCCTCCTCACTAGTAGACAATCTCTTGATACAATAAGCCAGTAGCATAAAATATATTATAGGGTTGAGCTGAGGTTGCTCAACCAATTATTACAAGCGCGCTAATAATTATACATAATGGCGGATATGACACAGTGGGGTGATGGTCTACTATTGACTCGAGAATAAAGTGATGGTGGATACACACTGCTCTTAAACTAGCATCTCATCGAGCGTCGAGGTGAGGCTCGATGAATTTATTCGGGTAGCGGAAGCGGATATAATACAGTGACCAAATCCAGGGTCGCACGAGACTGACTGGGACTCCTCTAGGCGTCGGACTCGCTATCGAACTCTTCATCCATGAGATCGCCTTCGTCAGCATCTGGTCAAATCAACAAGCCAGGTGAGTACTTTGAAGTTACTTGCAAGACAGTTCGGACATAAGATATAACAAATGCATGCATGAATGCGTCATGTTTAAATTTAACAATGCACATTCAATTTAGTAAACAAGGTAAATAAAAAGGGAATCGGCGGTAGTCCGCCTGAAAACCCAACAAAATAATGGGAAACCGATCGGGTGTCTGAAGCGATGCCTCGAAAGGTGAACAAATAAATAAAGATCATGCCACAGCCGGGCGTCTAAGCGACACCACGTAAAGGACTTAAACTGAAAATAAAAGGTATGCGTGCCACAGTCGGACGTCGGGGCGACATCACAGAAAGGGCTTATACTGAAAGTAAATAACAACACTGCCACAGTCGGACGTCTGAGCGACATCACAGAAAGGGCTTATATTGAAAGTAAATAACAATACTGCTGCAGTCGGATGTCTGAGCGACATTGCAGAAAGGGCTTATATTGAAAGTAAATAACAATACCACAGTCGAACGTTGGATCGACATCACAGAAAGGGCTTTCTTCATAAGGAAAATAATACTCATAATAAATAATGAACTCATGATAATAAGCGGGTTAGTCGATCCACAGGAATAAACATTTAACCGGACTTAGCACTCATGTGATTCACCGGAATCTCTGTCATCGAAACTGACACTGGTCAGGATAAGATAATATCGGACTTGGACATAGAATAGATGATTCAAGGAATATATGACTCTGCAGAGTTTGTACGAAAATTTCCCACAGCCAACGGATTTCCGTAGTCACGAAGGACTAGTTCCGTTTACGGTATTTCGGAAGAAACACAGCTAACCAGTACACACCCATCCAACCTCTCAATGCCAGGAATCACCCTAGACATCGTCCAAGAAAAACTTTTGAGACGGGGAGATCACAATCTTGATTAGCATGGGATCAAATTTATATACGCGTGCTCTAAGGGGTGCCCCCCTCTCGGTCCCAACTGGAAACACCCATGCCCCCTGACCGGATGACTGGCTTTAATCCAGGGCCATGGAACCATCATCATGGCCTCTCCTTTTGGTGTGTACCAGGAAAGCGGTTTGCAACTTACTAAGCCATATCCCTTTCGGAAAACATGTGGTAGTACAGGGAAGAAAATGGGAGGAACTGGACCGATACGGTTTGACACTGAAGTCATATAGTCTGGCATAAGATTGGCATGCTACAACACTGCCATCTTATCCATCCTCATGCCAACACATGGGCATGCATGCTCACACCCATCCACTTATGGATTTTCGAAACTCACTTGCCTCAACGTTGCATGTAATATGACATTTATCGGTATGCCCATAAACATGCCATGAAACTACTTAATGCAAACATGCCAAAACACTCATCATATCAAAGGTTCAAACATGCTTGCCTGGTTCAGAGTAGTCGGAGTCTAGCTCGGTGAAGTTCGCGGCTCCGTCACCTCCCTCGGTATCTACGGTATAAAGAAAATATACGTGCTAACGTAAATACCGCGAGGTGCACAAAAATTATTCCAAATATTTTTAAAATAAATCTGATAAAAAACTAAACAAAATTTTAGAGAGAACAGAAAAAGAATCAATCAACAATACTTCTATTTAAAAGTTATTAGTGTTTTTGTCCAGGGACCTTTCTGTAATGAAACAGAAAGTTCTCAGGGGCTAACTCATAAAAACAGAAAACGCTTCGACCGAGAATACGCCGGCCCAGAGGGAAAACACATTTTGGCCGAAGACGCTTTCAGAAAACGGTTCGTTTAAAAAGAACAGAGAGGCTGACAGGCGGGTCCCACCCATCAGGTTTAAAAATTCAAAAGAGGCGGTAGAGCTCGACGGTGCCCGAGAGCCGTGGTGGTCGCCGGTGGCGATCCACGGCGAGGCAGGGGGATCGGAGGTTACCTACGTGTTCAGGGCGTCATTCCGCGTCGGTTGGTGGTGGTGGTGGTCGTCGGCGAGCACCACGTCGACGGCGGCTCCTGCTCCGGCGTACGGCGGTTCGGGTGGTCGCAGGCCTCGTCGGAGAGTGCTACGGAGGGCAAATTGAGGAGGGGGTTAGACCTCTGGTAGCTAGACGGGGTAGCTGACGGGATTTGGGCGCCAGGGACGGCCTCACCGGAGTGAATCGAGGTGGAGGCCGAGGCGGAACGAGGCGGCCGGAGTCGAGGAAGAAGGGCCCCTCGGGGCTCTTCCAGTTGCTGGGCAGGGTCCAGAGAGGTGGTGGAGGGGTGCGGGGGCGAGAGTGAGCTTGGGAGCGCTATATATAGCCGGCCCGAGGCGGTTGCCGCGAACGGGATAAGTCCGGCGAGTGATTACGGCGGCGCTGTGGTTGGGCAGTGGGATTAGGGGCTTGGGCATCTACTAGATGGAGCAACGAGTGCATCCCGGTGCCTAACTCAGCAAGGAGGAGGAGGTTACGGCCTGTCCCAACAAAATGGCCGTGCGGCACGTCGGCGGCAGGGAGCGCGCCCCGCGCGTGCCAGGCCACGGCGACGGTGCTGCATGCATGCGCTGGCAAGGGAGACGGCCACGCGGAGCTCCCAGGTGGCTTGGGCAGTGCAGAACGTCGTTGTGCTGTAGTGTGCCTTCTGTCGGCCGCCACGGGAGGTCCCGACACCGCAGAAGACGCCGGCGAGGGCGGGCCAGTGAGCCACCGACGCCAGGAATCGGCCAAGCGTGCGTGCGGTGCTCCGGACAGGAAGGAGGGGTTGCGCGCAATGCGCCAGGTGCACTGTCGACGCGTGACTGAACCCTGATGAAGGGAAACGACACTGAACTCTGAAACTCTGAACTTTTCTGAAAGTGCAAGGAAACAATGCCTGCCAGGTGTTCGACAGAATGATTTTGGTATGTAGGGAGTTCTCCTTGAGCTGAAACTTGGTGGGGTGGCCTCTCATTGCACCAGGAGGCTGCCTGAATTTTGGTAGAATTTTTGGAGAAGAGGAGATATGAATTTCATCAAATTTGGCAAATCTGGTCCAAACTTGCAGAGGCTGAAATTTGAAAAATTTGAAAAGAGGAGGAGTGGATCAAGATGGTTCTAGGTTGTGGGTACCAAGGACTATCCAGGGGAGTTGGTTTGAGGTAAAAACTCAAATGCATCTTGGTACTTGCTTTGAAAATCACTTAGGCTCAAAACAAGTGACAGAAAAGAATTGTGAGATAAAATAATTGAAATAAAATCCAAAAATGGTTTGGACTTGATGGGACAGAGAATTTAGATTGTTCCAAAGTGGAGGGAGTGGTCTTGAGAGGTTTTATCATATGAGGCAAGATAAGAAACATGGGTGGTTTAAAAAGAAGTCCCAAAAACTTCTAGGGTTTTCTTTTTAAATGAAAATAATAAAATCAAAGATATATTTGAGAGGGGAGGAATCAGAAGAAAAGTTTCCACAATTAAAACATGAAATTTGCCAGGGATGTAAACAAAAATCCTTGCCAAGGTGAAAGTTTCTTTAGAGAGAGGTTTTCTGAAAAAAATATATTTAAATGGCCCTTTTTAAAACCAACAAAGTTTTTGCTCAAAACCACAAATTGTTTTGGAGTGTCACACTTAACGATCATTATGCTAAGCAAATGGATGGGCCTTGTCCATCACATCATTCTCTGATGATGTGATCCCGTTCATCAAATGACAACACATGTCTATGGTTAGGAAACTTAACCATCTTTGATTAACGAGCTAGTCAAGTAGAGGCATGCTAGGGACACTCTGTTTTGTCTATGTATTCACACATGTACTAAGTTTCCGGTTAATACAATTCTAGCATGAATAATAAACATTTATCATGATATAAGGAAATATAAATAACAACTTTATTATTGCCTCTAGGGCATATTTCCTTCAAATGGATCAGGTGGACCGCACACTCTACTTGGCCTTTGCAGCACCACCAGCTCCATCTCCTGCTCTACTCTTAGGCCAAGGTGCAGCAAACACACACGCTCAGCACTGGCTGGCTCCACACTGATGTATGTGCCCCAACATTCCATTGTTGTTGGCGTTCTTCATTGCCAGTCCCGGTCGTCAGTGTTATTATGGATGATGATCGGAGTTGAGGAAGATTGTGACCCCCTGATTAATAAGGTTGATAAACTACTCATGTTGATAATGCACCTTATGTTTTGGAAGCTCATGTCCAAGGAACTTTCAGCCCAAGCGTGCTTGGTATGGGTAATTGAGTATGCGTGATTGATTGGGAAGCTTTTCCGGGTGCGCATGAGTGAGAATAAAATGCTTAGGAAGGATCGGTGTTAGTTTATAGGGCCAGTCTAGCTCTCAGGTGGTAGGCAGGCGTAATGACCAAGAACCAATGACCGTGGCCGAGGCGTTACAAATATGTAGGCTCCGCACCACCGGGCGGCACCCCATCCAGATGTTACTGTTTCACGTCGACGTTCTAGTAGATGGTGGTCGAAGTCGAGGAAGACATGTCCTCCTTACCATTGGGAGGTTAATACTCGTATGTGGTCGTGTGGCATGCATCTTCAACACGGCGAGCTATAAATTGGAACCAAATTGAAAGCAAAGATGGTAGCTCGAATCAAATAATTCCCTCTTGTCCTACACAAACTCCTTGCTTTTCCTATTAGATTAGCAGGAGGAGGGGGATCTTTTTTTTGCGAATAGGAGTAGGAGGATCTCCTTGCAAGGAGAAATATTAACCTTTTGAAGGTTGTAAACAAGAGCACCTAATCACAGTGGACACGAACGATCTTACTAGATAAGAATCATGATCTCGCTGAACACGAGCAAGCAGATTTTGTTTGGTGATGTTGAGGTTGACCTGATTGTTACACATGTTAATCCAAATTTGTTAATAATGCTACTTCTCATGCTCTACCTTTAAATATCAGTACTAATTAATAATCTGGAATTACATGTGTTCACGTGGATCAATTGATTAGGAATCATATCCCATGTCCCCAACTAACATCCTAAAGAACTTTGTTGTTAATCGATCCATCATTTTTGTCATGACCGATCTTGTGCTATGATCCTGATCCTTGACCTGACCAGTCATACTTCATGACAACTAGCATTGTTTGCTTCGTAGCTAAGCATGGAATTTATGCTAGTAAAAATTGCAAGTGGACGGGGTTGCAACACTAGGAATCATATATCACATGTCCCTAACTGACATCCAGAAGAACTCTGCCCTAAATCGATCCATCATTTTTACAATCACTGACCCTTGTCATGTGACCCTGATCCTCGACCTGACTTTTACTCTATAGCGAAGCACGTACTTTACAACTAGTAATAACTTCAAGTGGACAGGGTGCGAGATTGACCATTTTACCTTCTCCCTAGGGGTGTGTTCGGTTTGAGGTTAAGGTGTCATCGAATGGGTTGATTCCATCTCTGGCAGCCTGTCCTCGTGTTCACTTGGGGCGTGTTTGGTTGCCTGCAAAGGCCTCGACCAGGCCCGCACGGGAAGTGATCAGCCTGTTTGGTAGCCCGCATACACTATTGGGCCTACATCGCACGCTTCTTAAAGCACCTCTGGGTCTGGCTCACTGGGAACGCACGAATCGGTAGTTTCTCCAGGGCCAGGCCCGAGCGGTGCACCTGGGCGGCGGCGGCTGCACACGCGTGGCCACGCTCGAGAAGCCGCGTCGCTTCCCGAAGTGCCGGCAGTTATTAGCCTCACCGCCCCTCACCGCTCCCTCTCCCCACTCTTCCCCACTCTCCCAACTCTCACCGGCGGCGACGGATCGGAGTAGAGGAAGAAGACCACCGGACTCCATCACCGGCAGTGGCGGATCGGAGTAGAGGAAGAAGACCACCGGACTCCATCAATGGCGGTAAGCACTTCTCACTAAAAAAATACACTTCCGTGATGATACGTGTTTGTCACAGTAGGTCGCGTTTTTTGTCATGCATGTACATCCATGACAAATTTATGACAGAATCAAGATAGTCATACCTATGCTGTCGTAGAAGTGTTCCATGACATTACCAAAATTATCATCATGGAAGTGTCCACTTCCATGACGATAAATCGCGCGTCACAGAAGTGCTTTCGTCAAGGGTGACCGACACGTGGCATCACCGTAACGGAATGCCGTTAAGCTATCGGGTCCGGTTTTGGATCCGATAACCCGTTAACAGCCTGGACCAATGGGGATTTTCCACGTGTAAAATCATCATTGGCCACAGGAAACACGTGTTGCCTCACCGTTGGGACAGATGTCATCCACTCATTGGATAGGAGGCGCCTATGATAGGTCGACACATGGCACGGCCCAACAGTGGCCCATTCCGATGAAAAAGGCCGGCCCAGTAAAAATTAGCAGGCCAGCCCATATAAGGCCTACTTGTGTCAGGTCCATTTAGGCCCAGGCCCGTACGAGATGTGCCAATTCAGCCCGTCAACGGCCCGTTAAAGATTTGACACCATTGCAGCCCATCGTCAGTTTGAGCCCGTTAACAGCCCGCTATATATTTGGGCTCAATATCGGCCCGATGATATTTTGGCCTGTTAACGACCCATTTAATGGATGGGCCAATTTTCAGGATGTACATCTTTCGGCCTTTTAGCGACCCATTTAAATGTTGGGCTAATTTCCAGCCCGGTGTGTCTTTCAGCCTGTTGACGGCCCATAAATCTGATGGGCCATTTGTAGTCGGACCTGGGTTTCGGCCTTTTAGCGGCGCATTTAAATGTTGGGCCAATTTCTGGCCTGGTGTCACTTTCAGCCTGTTGATGGCCCATAAATCAGTTGGGCCATTTGTAGTCGGACCTGAGTTTTGGCCTTTTAGCGACCCATTTAAGTGTTGGGCCAATTCCCGGCCCTATGTGCCTTTCGGCCTGTTAACGGACCATAAATGAGTTGGGCCATTTGTAGTCGGACCTTAGTTTTGGCCTCTTAACGGCCCATGCCCTTCATGGTCCAATACCAGCCCGGTTTCTCTTTTGGCCTGCTAAAGGACCACAACACAGTTGGGCCGTTTACAATATGACCTGACTTTCGGCCTCTTAGCGGCCCATGCTCTTCATGGTCCAGTACAAGCCCGCTGTCTCTTTCGGCCTCCTAAAGGCATACAGTATAGTTGGGCCATATGTAGCCCAAACTTAGTAACGGCCTGTTAACGGCCCGTGAAATAAATTAGGGCCACCTGTTGCCCACTTCGATGTCGGCCTGTTAACGACCCGGGAGGTAAGAGGGCCGAGCATTAACTTTCGGCCTAGTAATGGCCCATTAACTTAATGGGCCCACTAAAGTTCGTTCATGTCTTTAGGCCAAATTAGATAATTTGAGCCCATTATGACGAGCAAAGGTACGGCATACAGGGAATAACATTGCACATCCAGCATATATTACAGGAAATTACATCCACTGGGCAATCAAAGATTGATGCCAATGCAAATAAATGAGCAGAACCTAACCATCTACAACGTCACAATCTGCAACCTCAGCACAGATGATGCCCATAAGCATGTGGGCAAGTTCTTGCTGCTTTGCTACACTGTCTTTGTAAACATTGATCAGCTGTTGTGTCGCACGACTCTGCACCTCTGATCCATCCACCATTTCCATCATTGCTTCAGCCATTAATTGGTTCACAAACATACATTTATTCCGTTGCATTCGAGACAGAGGATACTGAACAGATTTAGATGGCGATTTTGGCAGGCTTGTATTATTGATAGTGGAGAGTGTCTCGACCACTGCATCATAACATAAATTAGGACGGGAACCAAACAGATTAATCATGAGTTATTGCCATATTACCTGGCCTAGATTTACTGGAAAGAAACAATGGGGTTGCCTTGCTGTTTTCAGAGTTTGTCTTCTTATCTTCAGCAGCCCGCACAAAATTAACACACTAGCATTGCTATCATTGGCCAAGTCAGATAATAAGAAAGCAACATTGACACAACGAACATTTGGGCAACTAGCCTACACCAAATTAACACAATATGGCACAGCTATGATCAGCCAGGTAAGGTAATACGAAAGCAACATTGACACAATGAATGAATGGGCAACGAGAGAAGCACTATAATTCAGTAATGTGCGTGATATGAGATAGTGCATTCATGCAGCTTAGTATGCAAAACTACCAGGCAGTTTTCCTTACAAAAATCAACATTGGCGCCTTTAACATTTTGCTACAACTAATTTTAGATCAGATAAAGGTTAGATTCACGCCGATTAACAAAATAGATGCTGATGTAAAAATATAGTGATATACAACAGGTACTTACATCAGCATTGGAGCACAGAGAATTCCCGCAAGATATTTTCCTCGAATACGATCCCAATGGAAGAAGTCTTGTATCGTTTAACCTTATTTTCTAAAAGAGAGATGGGTAAGAAACATGTAGAAAATATGATCAGAATGCTATAAAATTTCATGATGCAAGGATACGCACACGCTTCTTAGAATGGAGTTGACATTCTTTTGCTGGACTGGAGCGGACTAGTTCTTTCGCCACTGGAATCTGCTTATTATCAATGGGAGTTGGGTTTCTCTATGCTGGAGCAGTATCTATGAAAAATGGAGTTGGTTTATTATCTCCTGGCGTTTGGATCTTTTGCAAAGACCTGGTTTGTAACCCTTCAGATTCTAACATAGCCGTCTTCCCCTTGCATGCCTTATATAGAAGAATGGTGATTCAGTTATAAAACATGCTATAGCAGAGATGGAATAGGTACTGAAGAATAGAAAGGCATGACATATTGACATGTATTCCCTCCATCCGGAAATAAATGGATGGGTCTAGGCGTATTTCAATTCTAGACACATCCAGTTTTATCCATTTCTGCGACATTTAATCCGGACGGAGGGAGTATGATGTAAGAGCTAGGGATACGACAGGACAACACAGTAAAAAACACTGAAAAACCCACTGCAAAACCAAAGTATTCGAACCCACTGATATGAGATAGTACACTCATGCAACTCGGGTTGCAAAACTACCAGGCAGTTTTCCTTGCAAAAATCAATATTGTGGCCTTTAATCATACATTTTGCTACAACTATATTTGGATCAGATAGAGGTTGGATTCACGCCGATTAACAAAATACATGCTGATGTAAAAATATAGTGATATACAATGGGTACTTACATCTACATTGGAGCACAGAGAATTCCTGCAAGAATCTTTCCTCATAAACAATACCATTGTAGAAAATCTTCTATCTGTTAAGCTTATTTTCTAAAAGAGAGATGGGTAAGAAACATGTAGAAAATATGATCAGCATGCTATAAAATTTCATGATGCAAGGATACGCACACGCTTCTTAGAATTGAGTTGACATATTTTTGCTAGACTGGAGCGGACTAGTTCTTTGGCCACTGGAATCTGCTTATTATCAGTAGGAGTTGGGTTTCTCTATGCTGGAGCAGTATCTATAAAAACTAGAGTTGGTTTATTATCTCCTGGCGTTTGGATCTTTTGCAAAGGCCTTATTTGTAACCCTTTAGATTCTAACATAGTCGTCTTCCCCTTGCATGCCTTGTATAGAAGAATGGTGCTTTAATTATAAAACATGCGGCAACAGAGAGATGGAATAGGTACTGAAGAATATAAAGGCATGACATATTGACATGTATTCCCTCCATCCGGAAAAAAATGGATGGGTCTAGGCGTATTTCAGTTCTAGATACATCCTTTTTTATCCATTTCGGCAACATGTAATCCGGACGGAGGGAGTATGGTGTAAGAGGCTGGGATACGACAGGACAACACAACAAAAAAACACTAGTTGAATGTAAAACTGTATGCTAGCGGAATACATACAGAAATAACTAAGGCAACATACACGTGTATGATTGGGATAATAAGATGGCATTGTAACAGAGCACTAGAACAACACTTCAATGTAAAAAAACATGGTACGGTAGACAGATGAAGTACATACTGATGAATAACAATGCATAAGATATTCAGAAGCATGATGTCCAAATTAAGAAGATGGCATTGCGATAGAGTAGAATGACAGTACTTGAATTTGAAAACATGTTATCATGAATGGAATAGGTACTGAAAAACAGGAAGGCGTGACATATTTACATGCATGATCAGCATGCTAAGCACATGGCACTGCAACAGAGTAGATACACTCCAGGACATTATATGCATGTTGTACCCATATCATAGGCCAAGTTAGAGCAAGGACCTTGTGGGGTGAAGAGGATTCATCATCTTTCTGCAAGTCTTCTGAAGAACTGCCTTTACATGTTCCATCATATTGGGTATCATTGACATCAAGTTTATTGGCCTTTACATTGCTCCGTGAGGTTCTTGTGGATATATCAGTGTGTGCAATTATATCTGACATGCATGGAAGACAACTATTAGTTAGATTTATGTAATGAGTGCCTGTAGGCGATGACATAAATAGTAGGACTGGGTTAACTAGCAACAATAGGTCTCATAAACTAAAGGGAGAACACAGATGAAAGCTACAGAATATGTATCGTTTGTACTCGAGATTAACTAGATGGCACACAAAAGTATTAAAGAACAACATAGGTAATACTAGAAGTGGTATAATACTATAATCACCAGACTGTGGGATAGCATTGGCTGATGGATGATAACTATGGAACAGCGTTACCTAAATAATAAGTATCTTAGCTGAACTATGGAACAACGTTAACTCCTGAACAAGACCCGTAAGAGATCAGCATGAATATACAGTGAAATGTGATGATCTATTTTCCATGCTTAGATGAATAACAAAGCCATAAATGTTGCACACAAGTAATATGAGGGTACAACCTATCTGGCTGCCATCCATAGGAGTGAGCATCATGTGCTGACTTGTCGATGGCCCTGTAGTTGTTGTGGATGTCCATGTCGGGCACACGCATTCGATGCAGGGAACTGTTGAGTGGGGACTATAGCTCCCTTCTGGTGTATGCTTCCCTTGTTGGAGCAGCTGCGGTGAGTCGGAAGACGGTGTGTCTGAAGATGCAGATAACGCATAATGTTAAGAACGACATATCTCTTTGATCTGAAGAAATACACTAAGAGATCAACAGCAAGGTACGAGAGTGGTCACACGTCTGTTGACTGAAGACTAAATTGGGGTCACACGATTTTATTTTATTTTGGTATTGCCCGATCTACGCCGGATGGCTGACTGTGTTGTGCCTCCCGGCTGACATTGTTCGGAATCTTCCCCAAAGAGCCAGCGACCAACGACAGAGCAGCCTGCCTCCGCTGTCCGTGGCCCCGGCCAAAACCCCGCTCCCCGCCCCACCACACTGTCGTGGTTGCGCCGCCCCCGAGCCAATCCACAAAGACTCCCCGTCATCCAGATCCGACGGCGGTAGTACCTTCAACCCACACAACTCTAAAAGATAGCCATCTAAGCGCTGATTCCGCGGCGAACTTGCGGCCCCGCACCCATATGTTAGACACCAGCCAACTGGCAGCCTAGGAGCTCTGCCGCCTTGAGGGGTGCTGCTTCCCATTGGGAATCGATTGGCCCAGAATAAAAATTCAGACAACTGATGCCTAAATAAAGTGATTTGAGATGAGGGTGCGACCTATCTGGCGGCATGGTGAAGTAGGCAGGTCCAGCTGCCGAGTCGGTGAGGCCGGCGCGGTTGCGGTGGCGACCGGCGGCAGGGAAAGAGCGATGTCACGACGGTCGACGGCTACGCGGAAGCAGCGCCAGGACTCTGGACGGATCCAAAGTTGGAGCCGCTTTGGCGCCGTGAACAACGGCGGGGGTGAATCGGCTCCGGTACGGTTCACGCGGCCGTCGTCGAGGCAACACCATCAGCACGGAGTAAGAGGCACACGGCCTAGTGCACGACGGCAAATGGACAATGTCTCCGGCATTAGGGAGGAGGGAGGCTGTGAAATTGGTGCAGTGGGGGCGCTGTCGGCGTTCTGGGAACAGGGGTCCCCAGACTTGCCTGCCTGCAGCCCGCGGCGTGGCTCGAATGGAGGCCCAGTACGGCCCACCTTCATCAATGCAAGACTCAAGACCCTCGCGAGGGGCCAAGCCTCGCGGGGAGGATGACACAATGCTTCTTCGGGCGCGACCTCCTCAGGCTGGCTCATGAGGAGGCGGAGAGATCAAGGCAGGGTACCTCGCGAGGTGCCCATGACGCAAGCCATGACGACCAAGGGTGCCAGGCGGGCGCCAGACCGCACAGTGTCCTCCCCTTTCCTCTTTGGTGCAAAGGGGCAAGCGCAGGCGAGAGGATCAAGCAAAGGCATCCATTTCGGTGCAACGAGACCAAGACCAGTCCAACGGTGGGAATGAGCTCATCATGGAGCCCAAAGCGGCGTCACCACAGGGCCTTTGGCAGGCGAGGACCAACTTTGGTCAGGGTAAGTGTACTGTATGTTCCCCTTCGAATTGGCCAATTGTTGGCGCCCTTCCCGCTCAATATTTGGGAAGAGGCCCAAGGCCTTTGCCTATAAATAGGACTAGCCACCCCCAGGGTAGAGGCATCTGGTATCCAGAATCCGAGCAAGGAGAGAGGGAGAGAAGGGCGGCTGAACTCCCCTAGCGGTTCATCGTCCCAGCTAGAACACGCCCTCGCGAGGCTATTCTTCCTTGTACTGTTCATCATCATCAGCCCAAGAGGCGATCCACCTCACCACACTGGAGTAGGGTATTACTCCACACCGGTGGCCCGAACCAGTATAAACCCTGTGTCTTTTGTGTTGTTCTTTTGGTAGTTTAGATCCTTGCGAGACGGAGAGGTAGAGGGCAGAATCTTCGCGCGCACCCCAGAGTTCGAACCTTAAGGGTCTGCCGGAACCCACGATCCGACATTTGGCGCGCCAGGTAGGGGTGCGCCGGAATCTGTCTTCCACCGCTCCGTTGTCCTCCGACCGTCGCATCCATGTCTGACGCTCGTCGGGCCCGCGCCGAGCGTCGGGCCGCCATCGCTTCCCGCGTCGCCCAGACAGCTCCCGTCGGCGGGCGTCCTCGTCATTCCCCGTCGCCCGCCGTCAACGCCGCCACCGGCCCGGCGGGGAACGAGCAACAAGCATCGTCTTAGCACCTGTCCGTGCGGCGAGACGGCCGCACCGCTACTCTATCGCTCACGCCAGCTGTCTCTTCGTCCCACGCGCTCCGCGCGCCCTTGGAGGCTCGAGCTGCACTCATCGCGGCAAACGAGCTCCTGCGCTACCGTCCCGTCGACGACGTCTACGAAGAGTGGCTCGACCGCGTCACCGAGCTCGTCCGCGCCGCAGGGGGCTCTCCTGCACCGTCCGCTCCGCTGCGCCGCACCCCGCCCTGCGCGGGCAATGAAGCTCCGGGGGCGTACCAGCCACCTCCACTCCAAGAAGACGCCATGGCTCCAAGGCGCATGGCCCCTGGGCGGAACCCGCTCCATCAGGCGCCAGCCCAGCAAGAACGGAGCTGCCAAGAAGTCCCTCGGCCGCAAGAGGCTGCCCGAGCGCTCCCTGCTCTGGCTTGCCGCGACCCTGCTCCAGCTCCGGCACGTCAAGACCCCGCGCTGCTCCCAGCTACAACGCAAGGGGGCCCGCAAGGCCAAGCTCTCCCTCAACCAAAGCCTCCCATGGCCACAGCAGGCTGCCGCGCCTACACCACCGAGCTGTGTAGCGTCGCGTGGCCCCGCAAGTTCAAGCCGGACCTGCCTCCTTGCTACAACGGCACGACCGATCCCGCAGAGTTCCTCCAGCTCTACGAGCTGGGCATCGAAGCTGCTAGCAGGGATGAAATGGTCATGGCGAACTGGTTCCCCATGGCGCTGAAGGAAGGAGCTCGCACCTGGCTCCTGAATCTGGCTCCAGGCACGATCTCCTCCTGGGAGCAGATGCGCACCCGCTTCATCGCCAACTTCCAAGGTACTCGCGACCGGCCGCCCGCCGTGAGCGACATGCGCCGCATCAAGCAGCAACCTGGGGAGACCCTGCAAAAGTACATCCAGCGCTTCAACAGTGCGCGCCTCAAGATCCCCAAGGTGTCTGAGGAAGCCATCATCTCAGCCTTCTCCGGTGGCGTGCGCGACGTCAAGATGAAGGAGGAGCTGGCGATGCACAAAGACCTCTACACCTCCTTGGAGCTGTTCAACTTGGCGACCAAGTGCGCCAGGGCTGAGGAGGGATGTCTCTCCCTCCTCGAGCTGCCCGCCGCCGATCCAGAAGAGAAGAAGCCCAAGGCCAAGGACGTGAAGCGCAAGGGGGCTGCCGTACTCGCGGCAGAACCGAACACCAAGCGGGGCAAAGATCTGCCCGAATCCTCCAGGGGCAGCCGGTACTGTGTGTACCACGACCTCCACACCCACAACACCAACGAATGTCAAGAACTCCGCGCTGTGAGAGAAGGAAGGATCGGCCGTCTCCCTGACCGCTCCGACTGAGGCTACGGCCGAGGAGGAGGAAGAAACCCAGGACGCTGGGAAGATCGCGGCCCGCGCCAGGGGTGGCGCGACCAACCTCGCGAGGACCGCTGGCGGGACCTGCCTTGCGAGGGGGACTGGAGGGATCAGCCTTGTGAGGACCGCCCTCATGGCAACGCAGGCCTCCCTCCACTGCCGCCTCAGCCAAGGAGGAACGAAGAACGCCATCAAGACGTGGGGGCTGGGGGCTTCCAAGAGCCGCGCGCAATCGCCTGCATCCTAGGCGGAGCTCAAGCCCCAGCCTCCCAACGCATCTTCAAGCAGTTTGCCCGTGAAGTCAATGCAGTCCTCCCCAAGCTCGAAGGAACGCGCCCCCTCAAGTGGTCGGCGTGCGTCATCACGTTCAGCTCAGCAGATCAGCTCAAGTGCGCGGCCACAGTCGGGGTCCTCTCGATGCTTTGCTGTACTGTCCGTCATCGATGGTGGAGCAGGGCTCAACGTCCTGTCCGTGGAAACATTCGACAACCTCCAAGTGCCCTATGACCAGCTTCAGCCAACCAAGCCTTTCTCCGGAGTCACCGACGGTTCCACAATCCCGATCGGGCAGGTCCGCCTCCCTTTCACCTTCGGGGCCCGCAGCAACTACCGCACCGAGCTCATCGACTTTGACGTCGCTCACATCCGCCTGCCGTACAACGCCATCCTCGGGTACCCAGCGCTGGCCAAGTTCATGGTCGTAACTCACCACGGCTACAATGTCCTCAAGATGCCAGGGAGTGGCGGCGTCATCACGGTGCCATGTGAAGAGAGGGATGCAGTGTGTTCCCTGGAGCGAGCCTTTCAGGCCGCGTCGCTAGAAGACCCAGATCGCGGGAGCAGGAGGCTTCCCGAGACCACACCCAAGAAGAAGAAGACGTCGTCAAGCTCTGCCCCTCAGGAGGCAGGCCCCTCAGGGCCTGTGCTTGTCCAGGGGGACCCTCCTTCCATCGCATAGGAAAGCGCGCCCGGCGCCCTCCTCAGGCAGGGCTCGGGGGCTCTCACCTTGAGGGCCACCGACCTAGCCAGGGTCATGAGGGAGGCGCTTGGGCACCACGTGGAGGCGTGTTTCGACGCACGTTTCCCTCAAGGAGCGAAGCAAGCAGAGTCAGACCAGCAGGAGTTTGTTAACCAGGCCATTCAAGAACTACAGGAGTCGAGAATCATAAGAGGTTGCCGCCGCTTACCGGCTGTGGCTCCCCATCCAGGCAAGGATGGTGGGCTGCGTGTCTGCATCGACGTACCAGGGCTCAATCAAGTCGCCACGACAGAGCGCCTCTGGCCCTCACAAGTGGGGCGTTGCGGAGGTCCACCCCACAGCTACGTTCGCATGCCCTACGGCTTGCCGAGCGTGGCTGCTGCGTACCGGCGCCTCATGAGGGGCATCATGGAGACTCAGGAAGACAGGCGTTCCGCAGTCCTGGCGGAGATGGAGATGATTCGCGAGGAGCCACCAGCGCCTCCAGAGCCTCCCGAGGCCCCAGGGCCTGGGGGCTCGTGAGGATCTGCTTCTGCAGCCCACCGAGTCTGCCGCACCAATGCCATTTCGCCGTCGACATCTTCAGGTGACATCTTTCAAGCTCCATTCCCAGCTGGGAGCGCCCTCTTAGGGTTGCATTACTCCCAGGCCGCATGGGTCCGTCCCTGCGGTGTGTATCCCTTTTTAGTTTTCGATCGTTAGCTTGCTTTGTTGGAGGCGCCCCTCGGGCTGCATCATCCCCAAGCCGCTTAGGCTAGGCCCAGCGACGTGTATCTCCCTCTTGTTTATTTCCAACTATGCATTCGCCTATCATGCTTGATCACTTGATGCCTGTCCACTACAACTTTTCTTCTCCATGTCGACCACTTGCACATTAAAGGGGGGTGCCTGAGCATCGCGACTCAGGGCTCTTACCGGCTCTCCAGCCCTCACCCTCTAGCCTTGTCCACGGCATCGCGACCTAGCATACCAGCGACGACTGAGACAAGCTCGAGGGCCGGGACCCGAGGACGTAGAGTGCCGGCATCTAACCAAATTTTGCAGGAACACATCTCAAGATAAGCCCCAGTGCCAGGCGCAACCCGCCTAGAGGTTGGGCATCGTGAGTCCCGCGCTGGCTCACGGGTGCCCAGATACACCTCACCTAGCCCTACCGTGCCGGCCACGTGTCAGGGCGGGGCTGTATACGCCCCGGGGGCTCCTCCCGGAGGGGAGCCCCCTCCTACGTACCAGTGGAAGCACCATGCTCCGCGGTGGCTGACGACACTGCCGAGGAGCGGTTATGCCCGTACACATACGGAAGCGCTATGCTCCGCGCTGGTGATAAACAATCGAGGGTGGCCTCCGGGCCGCATTAACCTCAGGGAGCCCAGAGCTCAGTGGCTGGCCTCATCGCAACGCCTCCCCTCGGGAGCGCCGCGCGAGGGGGCTAGGCACGGGGGCTACAACTGGGTCACGCCCAGGCGTACGCCACCCAGCCAGGTCCCTTGGGCCTGGTTCGTCGCGCGTCTCTCCCCGAGCGGAGCCAAGGTATGAAGGCCGATTGCGCGTCAAGGGCGACCCCTGAGCATCGCGACTCAGGGGCCTAACTGGTCCCGTAGCCCCTCACTCCTTAGTCCCGAAAGGCTATGCTAGGTGAGGTACGCGCGGGGTCGGGCTCTGCAGACGTAGAACGGTGGTCCCACTCGCTTCTCACCTCACCGCCCGCTATTTGCGCGTCAAGGGGGACTCCTGAGCATCGCGACTCAGGAGCCTAACTGGCTCCGTAGCCCCTCACTCCTTAGTTCCGAAAGGCTATGCTGGGTGAGGTACGCGCGGAGTCGGGCTCCGTAGACGTAGAACGGAAGATACACCTACATCACGCTCCCCTACTTGTAGTTCGTGCGCCAAGGGGGACTCCTGAGCATCGCGACTCAGGAGCCTAACTTGGCACATAGCCCCTCACTCCTTTGGCCCCGTCCTGGTTTCCGGTCGGGGCTAATGCTGGGTGAGGTACGCGCGCGGCCGGGCTCTGCCGGCGCAGAACACATGCAAGTAGGGAAGAAAAACATAAAACTCAAGGAATTTAAAAGCAAAATATTACAGCCCATACTGTCCTCTCAGTACCAAACGCAAGTTTAAATGCCTCCTCAAGGCGTGATGCATGTGCAGGAAGTAAAAGAAGAACAGGAGTGGCAGCGGAGTCACTTGTCGGCGTGTGGGCAGCGCGGAGTGGCCTCGCTTCGTGGAGCAGTAGGGCTGGCGGCGCCTCGCTTTGGCCTGGTGCTGAAGGCCCGGAACTTCCCCAGCAGCGCCTCCGCGCGCCCCTTCACGGCTTCGACAGCGGCGGCCGCACCCTCGCCGCTCACCGACTCCAGCAGACTGTCGAGGTCGGCGCCGGGATCACGAAGATAGATGTGGGCGAAGACCCGCGTCAGGGCAGCAGAAGACAGGACGCGCGCCTCGGCCTCAGCCGTGGGGCCAAGGCCAAGGGCGACATCTCCAAGGGCCTTAACCAGGAAGGGAAGCAGCTTGGCGGGGCCATCTTCGTCACCAGCCAGCGGGCTCTCTAGGCCGCTCTCGTAGAGTGTCTTCAGCGAAGCACGAGCATCTTTCTCCATGTCTGCGAAGGCCACGCGATCCTCGGCAAGAACCCGAGCCTTGCGGTCCAGCTCGGCCTTCGTCACCTCCAGCTCTTTCTTCAGCGCGCCTAGGTGGACGCGGCGCTTCTTAAGCTTGGCCTCCCGATCCTCGATGGCCGCCTCGCGAGCCTTTGCGCCTTCTTCCTACTCCTGGCGAAGGCAAACCTCCCCCGCGAGCTGGTCCCGCAGGCCCTGCAGCTTGCCCTCCAGCTCCTTGCAGCGGCCACGGACTCCAACCACCTCTCCCAGGGCCGCGTCTCGGGCGGCCTTCGCTTCGAGGGTGGCCTCCCTCTCTCCGTCACAGGCCGTTGAGGCCTGAACTAGCGCCGCTCGAATCGAGGCGTGAGAGCGAATCCACCCTGAGGCCAGTTCCAGGCGCCCGGCCACCAGGCGAGGGTCGGCGCCGAGAAGATCCTGCCGCAGCCGGTCCAGTTCAGCAGCGGCACGCTCCAGGATGGAAGAAGAAGGCGGAGAAACATCGGCGCGCGCCAAGACAACAGGAGGAGTCGGGGAAGCAGCAGTCAGTGGAATGGGAGGAGAAGGTAGCGGCGGCAAGACCACAGTGTCCTGAGGCAAAGTCTGCTGCGCCCCGACGGCCGGGCCGGCGACAGCAGGCAGGAGCACCTCGGGAGTCGCTTGGGCCATGGGGGCTGGGCTCTCCCCAGCCAGCTCAGCCAAGCCTCGCAAGGATGAGCGGGCAGGAGAGGCCCGTGCCTATCGATCGCCCTCACCCGCAGGCGGAGGAGTTGCCGCGGATGGGACCTCGGGAGCCCCCTTCGGTTTCTTCGCCGTGGGCGCCAGCCTATCCAAAAGGAGCAAACATCAAGCCCCAGCAGCAGAACAAGGAACAAAAGATGAGGGATCAAGCACTTACAGGTCGTCGCTGGAGGGCTCGAGCAGCCTCCGGCCGTACTTGAAGCCTGAGAGCCGGCTGGAGGGGTCAACCTCAAAAGCAGAAGGCGCGTCCGCGGATCGCTCCGGAGCCAGGGCGGACCCGCGGAGGATCAGCCCGGTCCTGTCCTTCTTCGAGATCGGGGGCGAACTCCCGCTACCCAGCACGTCATCGACTTCATCATCATCGCTCAATGAGAGGCGGAGAGTACGGGACTTGCGTCGGGGGAGGGGAGCCCTGGACTCTCCGTTAGTTGCCTCGGAGTCAGGGCCCTCCTCCCTCTCCTCTTCGCCCTCCTCTCCGCTGGGGTCGCCGGAGGACACGTCCACCAGTCCCTCGGGAGCCACCACAGGCACCGGTCCGTCCCCGTTGAAAACGGGCATCGATTCCACCACCTGCTGCCAGTCGTCGTGAAGGAACAAGGGCGCCGGCGCGCCCTCCAGCCGTGCCACCTCGCCCCCAACCAGGGATTGGAGCGCCGCGGTCACATCCTCGTTGCCCAAGGCCGCGGGGCTCGGGTGAGGCCTCCACATCGGAGGTGAGTACCGCCGAAGCGGGGCCAGCTGGTGCTCCAGGAACTCCCTCAGCAGCGACGCGCCGGTCAGCCTCGCTGCCGCCGTGCCGGCCGGCTTCAGGTCCGCGTCCATCTTCTCCAGAACCGGCTTCGCGCGGGGGTCCGTAAGCTCCTCCCGGGACCAGTCGCTGGAACTCACGGGCTGCTCCGTGGGTAGGATTAGCCGAGGGTGGATGCGCCCGACGTCCACCAAGACCCACTTGCTCCTGAAGCCCTCAATCCTCTTCCCGGGATTTGAGATGGCAATGGCGCCGCCACACGCAACGAAGCTCGCGCATGCGGAAGGGAAGCCACGGGTGACCCGGAGGTAGAAGAAGTGGCGCAGCAAGGCCACTGAGGGTTGCACCCCCACATGGGCCTCGCAGTAGTAGGCGAAGATCGCCAGGAGAAGGATGGAGTTGGGGTGGAGATGCAGACCTTGCAAGTCATAGTGGCGGAGGACAGAGAGGAAAAACTCGGAGAAAGGATGCACCAGGCCCGCAGTAATGGAGCTTACAAAGAGAGGGTAGAAGGTGCTTCCTCGGCCCTCGGGGATGGCAGAGCCGACCTTGAACACCCGCGTTCCGTCGACTCCCCACGCCGCCGCCATTCGGCGCAGCCGGGCGAGGCTCGCCACCGACACATTCGGCGAGTCCAGGGCCGGCGAGAACCAAGCTTTAGCAGGAGGCTGGCGCGGCGCCATGACTTCCAAGGCCACAAGGGAGCAGATCTGGGAGTCTGGAGGAAGGAAGGAGAGGTGCAAGAAAGGGGATCTGAGCAACAACGGGAGAAAGAGAAGAGCAAGGCCTGGGCAGACACTACGCCTTTAACCTGCGCGGTTGCGGGGATGCCCGCGCCCAATCAACCGCCACGCGGCACCCAAGGCCACATGCTCTTAGGGCCCGCGGCGCTTCACCCTTGCCCTTTCGCCTCTCGGCATGGCCAAGTCGGGGCGCGCCTTGGACCCGGGGGCTACTGTCGGCGTTCTGGGAACGGGGGTCCCCAGACTTGCCTGCCTGCGGCCCGCGGCATGGCTCGAATGGAGGACCAGTACGACCCACCTTCATCAATGCAAGACTCAAGACCCTCACGAGGGGCCAAGCCTCGCGGGGAGGATGACACAACGCTTCCTCGGGTGCGGCCTCCTCAGACTGGCTCATGAGGAGGCGAAGAGATCAAGGCAGGGTACCTCGCGAGGTGCCCATGACGCAAGCCGTGACGACCAAGGGTGCCAGGCGGGCGCCAGACCGCACAGTGTCCTCCCCTTTCCTCTTTGGTGCAAAGGGGGCAAGCGCATGCGAGAGGATCAAGCAAAGGCATCCATTTCGGTGCAACGAGACCAAGACAAGTCCAACGGTGGGAATGAGCTCACCGTGGAGCCCAGAGCGGCGTCACCACAGGGCCTTTGGCAGGCGAGGACCAACTTTGGTCAGGATAAGTGTACTGTATGTTCCCCTTCAAATTGGCCAATTGTTGGCGCCCTTCCCGCTCAATATTTGGGAAGAAGCCCAAGGCCTTTGCCTATAAATAGGACTAGCCACCCCCAGGGTAGAGGCATCTGGTATCCAGAATCCGAGCAAGGAGAGAGAGAGAGAGAGAGAGAGAAGGGCGGCTGAACTCCCCTAGCGGTTCATCGTCCCAGCTAGAACACGCCCTCGCGAGGCTGTTCTCCCTTGTACTGTTCATCATCATCAGCCCAAGAGGCAATCCACCTCACCACACTGGAGTAGGGTATTACACCACACCGGTGGCCCGAACCAGTATAAACCCTGTGTCTTTTGTGTTGTTATTTTGGTAGTTTAGATCCTTCCGAGACAGAGAGGTAGAGGGCAGAATCTCCGCGCGCACCCCAGAGTTCGAACCTTAAGGGTCTGCCGGAACCCACGATCCGACAGGCGCCATGGAGGTGGGGCTGAGGTTTCGCGGCTCGGGAGAAGGGAGCTTCCCAGGGAGAAGGTGATTTGGCGC
Organism: Aegilops umbellulata; assembly: GCA_032464435.1. Lineage (NCBI taxonomy): Eukaryota > Viridiplantae > Streptophyta > Magnoliopsida > Poales > Poaceae > Aegilops > Aegilops umbellulata. The sequence continues at coordinate 8,959,758 of CP136056.1, read as the reverse complement.
CCACGAGGTATGAATGGGGGGGAGGGGCGGGGGGGGGGGGGGGATTGGGAGGGAACCATGTCTTACGGACGCATTTGTCTGAAATGTGAGGGGAAGTTACAGTTCTACCCTTGCCTATAGGCTTCTCGGCTTGGGTCTGTGTATTGAGGGTCGGGGATAGTAGAGTAACTTTGCTTCTCCCCAAATAGTGGGCGGGAGCGATTTCGGGCGAGGAGGGCGTGTTTTGAACTATAGTGGGCGCGAGCGATTTCGGGCGAGGAGAGCGTGTTTTGAAATAGTGGGCGCGAGCTATTTCGGGCGAGGAGAGCGTGTTTTGCCGACCATGGTTTATGAATTATTCGGCACATGTCATTTCGGCCGAGGAGAAGGCGCGCTTGGATGAATTTACAAACCTACCCTCGATGTACAACGGGCCAATTGATGCGTGTCCCACATAGGACGGTAATTTCGCGTCTCCCATTTATTTGCTCGGGCGAATTCCACCGAGCAGAGAGGATGTTTAACGGTTCGTTCAAATTTTGGGAGGACGAGCATCCACGTCTACCTTAACAAGTCGATTCAGATAAAATTTTGAAATATTAGCTTGCCACTTCTTTTTTAGATGGAGAGATGATGCTCGGGAGAAATGTGTTTTTACATGCTCGTTGCTAGCGATTTACTATATGACAAATAGTTGACCCACTCAAAAACACGAATCAAACCCAAAATGAAATATCTTGATTCAATGAAATAGCTCATTCAATAAGTCAAAATAGTGAACTAAATCCAAAATTGAACACCTCAATCGAGTAGCATGTTGTACAGTATTATAGTTGTTGGGGAACGTAGCAGAAATTTAAAATTTTCCTACGTGTCACCAAGATCTATCTATGGAGAAACCAGCAACGAGGGGAAAGAGAGTGCATCTACATACTCTTGTAGATCGCTAAGCGGAAGCGTTCAAGTGAACGAGGTTGATGGAGTCGTACTCGTCGTGATTCAAATCACCGATGACCAAGTGCCAAACGGACGGCACCTCCGCGTTCAACACACGTACAGCCCGGTGACGTCTCCCATGCCTTGATCCAGCAAGGAGAGAGGGAGAGGTCGAGGAAGACTCCGTCCAGCAGCAGCACAACGTCGTGGTGGTGGTGGAGGAGCGTGGCGATCCTGCAGGGCTTCGCCAAGCACCGCAAGAGAGGAGGAGGGAGAGAGGTAGGGCTGCACCAACAGGGAGATCAAATCGTGTGTTTTTGGGCAGCCCCTATGCCTCATATATATAGGGGAAGGGGAGGAGGGTGCGCCCCTTCTAGGGTTCCCACCCCTAGAGGGGCGGCAACCCTAGATGGGTTTGAGGGGGGCGGCCAAGAGGGGGAGGGGAGAGGGAGGCGCACCAGTATGGGCCTTAGGGCCCATCTGCCCTAGGGTTTGCCCCCTTCTCCTCTCCCTTGCGCCTTGGGCCCTTGTGGGGGGGCGCACCAGCCCACTTGGGGCTGGTCCCCTCCCACACTTGGCCCATGCAGCCCTCCGGGGCTTGTGGCCCCACTTGGTGGACCCCCGGACACCTCCGGTGGTCCCGGTACACTACCGGTGACGCCCAGAACACTTCTGGTGGCCAAAACCATACTTCCTATATATAAATCTTTACCTCCAGACCATTCCGAAACTCCTTGTGACATCCGGGATCTCATTCGGGACTCCGAACAACATTCGGTGACCACATACAAACTTCCTTTATAACCCTAGCGTCATCGAACCTTAAGTGTGTAGACCCTACGGGTTCGGGAACCATGCAGACATGACCGAGACGTTCTCCAGTCAATAACTTACAGCGGGATCTGGATACCCATGTTGGTTCCCACATGTTCCACGATGATCTCATCGGATGAACTACGATGTCGAGGATTCGATCAATCCCGTATACAATTCCCTTTGTCTAGCGGTATAGTACTTGCCCGAGATTCGATCGTCGGTATCTCGATACCTTGTTCAATCTCGTTACCGGCAAGTCTCTTTACTCATTCTGTAACACATCATCCCGTGATCAACTCCTTGATCACATTGTGCACATTATGATGATGTCCTACCGAGTGGGCCCAGAGATACCTCTCCGTCACACGGAGTGACAAATCCCAGTCTCGATTCGTGCCAACCCAACAGACACTTTCGGAGATACCCGTAGTGCACCTTTATAGCAACCCAGTTACGTTGTGACGTTTGGCACACCCAAAGTATTCCTACGGTATCCGGGAGTTGCACAATCTCATGGTCTAAGGAAATGATACTTGACATTAGAAAAGCTTTAGCATACGAACTACATGATCTTGTGCTAGGCTTAGGATTGGGTCTTGTCCATCACATCATTCTTCTAATGATGTGATCCCGTTATCAATGACATCCAATGTCCATGGTCAGGAAACCGTAACCATCTATTGATCAACGAGCTAGTCAACTAGAGGCTTACTAGGGACATGGTGTTGCCTATGTATCCACACATGTATCTGAGTTTCCTATCAATACAATTCTAGCATGGATAATAAACGATTATCATGAACAAGGAAATATAATAATAACCTATTTATTATTGCCTCTAGGGCATATTTCCAACAATAGTACTCCATGAACATGTTGAAAGTCAAATTAATGAACTTGTTTGATATACGCATATATCAGTTCATGCGTGGATTGCAGACAACATGTTCTCCAATTTAAATATTTGAATGCAAGTTTATATCGAAACATGGTTTATATCAGTCTTTGATGCATAAAACGCGAACTCCCCTTTTGCGAACTCCTGTTCTCTCTCTCTCTCTCTCTCTCTCTCTCTCTCTCTCTCTCTCTCTCTCTCTCTCTCTCTCTCTCTCTCTCTCTCTCTCTCTCTCTCTCCGACAATCTTCAATTCCGTCGCACGCATCCGACACAAAAACCTTGTTGGTCCCTCTCCCTTTCTCTCCATCTCTCTCTCTCTCTCTCTCTTTGTGTGTGTGTGGGGGGGGGTCTTTCTAGTTCGCATGCATATATACACCAACTATAGGTCTCTCTCACACACTATGTATGATACTCTAGCTAGTCCAAGCTACATATCTTGGGTGCACTCATCGTACGCACACAAATTCCTTGGCTCTTTGCCCGTAACTCTCTCACGCACCACTATGTCGTCTCGGAGCTCTTCCCCCCTCTCTCGAACTCTCCATCCACCTGGGTCACACATACACATGCATATCTCACTCGCACTCGATAGGCCCATCTAAAACTCTATCTCTCCCCCTCGTTCTCTCTCCATCTCACACGCGCACACACACAATCTCATGCCTAGCCTAGTATGATGGTCTCTCACTCAATTGTAGGCACACGCAGTCCCCCCATATGTATTTGACTAGCTAATCTTAGTCTCCATCACAAACATGTGCATGGTCTATCTCGATTTCTCTTGGGGCATCTTTCTATCGCGCGCGCGCTCCCTCGATCTCCCACCCATATAGTCCCCTCACGATCTCGACGGGATCTCTCTATCACAAACACACCCTCTCTCCCTCCCCATGCGTCCATGCCATCCATGTGTCCCTCTCGACCTTTGTTCCTTGTTGGCCAGACCTCTATTGGACATGTGCTACAGGGGTGTCTCTCTTCGTTGCAAACAATCACACACTAGCTATCTTCGTGTATCTCCTCGCCTCGCTTTTCCATCTCAGAGATGCGTGATATGTCCGCATAAGAAACGAAAAAACACACACTCTCTCTAATTTATCGTTTGTTGTCACTTTCTCTTTCACGCACATACTCTTTTTGCACACTTACTCATTCTCCTTCACACACACTTGATCTGTCTCGACTGTGGCACTCTCCTCGGTCCATAGCATATATATTTATTGAAAAGTCAAACATCACGAAGTTTGACCATGTACGTGGAGAAAAAGAATTACATCTAGTACGACAAACATATACCATTAGATTCACCATGAGATGTAGTTTTGTATGATGTATCTTTGGTATTGTACATATAAATAACATTTGCGTAAACCTGATCAAAGTTTCCAAAGTTTGACTTCTAAAAAATTTACATGCACTGCATTATCGAGCGGATGGAATATCTCTTTCCCCCTCTCGGCTATCTGACGCACCACTCAGCCTTATCGGGGCTCCTCAATCTCTCTCAAACTTTATTGGTCAGTTTGGTTCATGACCTGACCCTCATGCCTTGATGGCCGGTACTGCCTGGTGTGGACGTGAGATGTAAAATATTTCTGCCTGGCCAGGCTTGTGTGGTGCTGAAGCGTTTGGTTCATGCCTGGGCCAGGCAAAGCATCAACGTCCCATCAATCAATCCATGCATCAATTATTTAATGCTAATATCCATCCATGTCGCTGTTAGCCTCGTGGCCACACGACCAGGCACGGCCAGGCGTTCGAAATCGGTCGCCTGGGCCAGGCTACTTGCAGTGTCTGGAGTTCAGCCAGGATAATTAAAGTGCAAGGGAACCCAGGCCAGCGGGCTTTCTTTTTCACAGGGTAGCAACCAATCAAGCGTGCATGAAATCCAGCCACAACCCCAGGCTAGGCAAAAGATGCTCAGGACGCAAGCCAAACTGGCCTTATATCTCCCTGGTTCACACATACACATGTCTCGCTCGCGCTATACATATAGACCCATCCAACACTCTCCACCCTTGTTCTCTCTCCATGTGACACGCACCCCCCTAAGAACCATAATCCCTCACTCCATCATAGGCACAAGCGCTCCCCCCCCCCTCCTAAGTATGATTATCTCTTACTAGCCATCAGGAACACACATATAGTCTCCTTCCATCCATACGTCTATCTCGATATTTATTGGGGCATCTTCTATCGCGCACACACCTTGCCACTCGATCTCCCACCCATGTAGTCCCATCACGACCTCTAGGGGATCTCTCTATGACAAACATACACTCTCTCCTCCCCATGTCTGCATTTTCTCCGTACGTCTCTCTCGACCTCTCTCCCTTGTTTGTCAGACCCCTCTTGGCCACGTGCTAGGGGTCTTTCTCTCTCGGTTCCAAACAACCACACACTATCTCCTCACCTTGCCTCCGTTGTCGAAGATGCATGTGTGATAGCTTTGCATAAGACACGCACGCTTTTTCTCTACTTTTATCGTGTGTTATCCATGTCTCTTTCACACACGCACACACACTTTTCTCACTCTCTCTCTCTCTCTCTAGTTAGGGACTCTGTCACGTCCATAAGCATATGGATGTTTTGAAAAGTCAAACCTCAGAAAAGTTTGACCAGGTATATGTGGTGAAAAACATTTACATCTAGAACGATCATTAGATTCATCACAACATGTACTTACTTCGTACTATCATTTATCTTTGGTATTGTAGATATAAGTAATTTATTTATAAACTTGGTCAAAGTTTCAAAAGTTTGACTTAAAAAATGTTGGAACTACATTATCGAACGGAGGGAGTAGCTCTTTCTCTCTCTCTGCTATCTCTCACGGGCCTCCCCTCTCACTCGAACTCTCTATACCGACGGATTATATGCTCACTGTGTCAGCGTATAGCTCCGTATATTGTTTAGTTGACCGGTCAACCAATCCACATGCTGCCTTGTCAGCTCGTGTTCTGTATCTTCGTGTGCTGGCCCATGTGGCAGTGGGTGAAAATAAGTAAACTATAGGCACATCTGACACGCGGTGAAGTAAACATAGTTGAAACCACTCGGGTAGCACCCCGCACGCTAGTAAATTGAGGGCGCATTGAGGACAAACTTCTTGCGCGCGAAGGAAGCACTCGCGCATAATTCACCACTGCGCGGCGGCATGCACAGAAGGATGCACTCGCGCACACCCATCACACGTGTACAGCGGCGTCGCCGCCGGTTAAGATGGACGGCGAGGCAGCCAACAAGCGGAGGCGGCTTGAGCCAAAACCGCATCCGGCGAGCCTGGACTTCATCATCAGCCTCCCTAACGACATGCTGCTCGTCATCATCGGCCTCCTCCCCGCCAAATCTGCCATGCGGACCGCCTTGCTCTCCGGGCAGTGGCGCCCCCTCTAGCGCTGCGTCCCCCTCAACCTCACTGTCGACAGTTGCCTCTGCGACGGGGATTGCAAACGCATGGCCGCAGTCTCCAAGATCCTTTTCATCGCACCCTTGGCTAGCCAGACGCCTTGACATCCGCATGTTCAGTACCAACTGCAAGGTCCAACCTAAGTTCAACGAGTGGTTCTTATCCCCCGCCCTAGATCAGCTCGAGGAGCTCAACTTTGAAGCTGGACGATATCGCTCTCTGCCGCCGTCTGCGCTCCGCCTCACGCCAACGCTGCGCCGCGCCAGCTTCAGCTCCTGCTATCTTCCCCAGATTAATGTCGCGCCCGCCCTTCTTCTCCCTCAACTCAAGCAGCTCGACCTCTTCGACGTTGTCATCTCGAAGAAGGCTATGGAGCACCTGCTCCGCAGCTGTACTGCGCTCGAGTACCTTCGTCTTGAGCAGATCCACAGGTTCATTAGCCTCCACATCGCCTCGACGAATCTCCGATGGATTTATGTGTCTTGTTGGCCCCGCAACAAGACATCAATTGGGAAGAGACCACTCCAGCTGTTCCACGTTATGGTCATTGAGAATGCGCCTTTCCTTGAGAGATTGCTTGTATCGGATCTAGAAGGTTCAACAAAAATCAGGGTCATTGACGCGCCGAAATTGACAGCGTTGGTGTACTCATTTGCCAAATTCTCCGAACTCTTTATTGGATCCGTAATCGTTCAGGTACAACACTCATCTTCTTCTTCGTCTTCTTGAAATTCACATTTTTTTAATTTTTTTCTTGATGTATTTACGACCGTCTTCCAGAAAATGATTCCCACAAGCTTGACCCAGTCCATGCGCACAGTGAAGATCTTAGCACTAAAATCTATCGGCCCCAATCTGGATCAAGTTGTTGGATTCCTTACATGCTTTTCGTGCACGAAGAAGCTACTCATCGAGGTGAAACTTCTTTCCTATAAGTAAATGGTAATCACAAGTAGCTCAATTTTTTCATAATTTTCCCAAATTACGATGACAAGTGTAGTGTTCAAAACTGCATCTACGCACTGCACCAAAAGAAATGTTTTTAATATTTTTTCTCATGTGATCACCTGCATCGTTTTTATGCTGTACTACTATATTAGCCTAGGCTAGTCATAGTGGAAAGTAACTTAGACTACTCCAGTAACTCTATGGTTACCCTACGAGCAAGTACTACCTCCGTCCTGGTTTACTCTTCCAGTTTTGTAGTATCAAAATTTGACCATATATTTAAATGACAAAATGTTAATGCATGTCACTAAGAACTATATCGTTGAATTCGTATTTGAACATAATTTCAAATGCTGTAATTTTTAGTGACATGCATTGGCATTTTCTTAGGTAAATCTATGGTAAAAATTTTATACTAAATACGAGGTAGTATTCCCTCCGTCCCAAAATTCTTGTCTTACATCTATTTAGATATGTATGTATCTAACACTAAAATGTAACTAGATACATCCGTATTTAGACAAATTTAAGACAAGAATTTTGGGACGGAGGGAGTACAAAAGTGGGCTATGTAGGCCAAAACATGTGCCAAATTCACTTGTGATGCATTTGGCATCGATGCCCCTCCATTGCTCACCTGGTGCCCCAATCTGGATCACCTACTTTGCTCTGGTGCCAAATTAACTCACGCAATGAAAAAACACTGCTTGGGAGAGAGAGAGGACTGAGGCAATAAAAAACACTTGTTTGGGAGAGTGAGAGGCTGGTGTAGTTGGTTTGATTGATTTCTTTATACATGTGGGTCTGTGTGCATAGCGGTGCCAACTCTCTCACATCGCGAGAGCGGTGCCAAAATCTTTTGATTTGACATCGATGCGTATTATGTGGCATACTTTTGTGAAATAGGGCATCGGCCACATAGTGGAAGGCAACAAATGCCCAAGCTCTTCACGTGCTCCTAGTTAAATGAGAGGAAACAGAAAGAGAGAGAGAGAGAGAGAGAGAGAGAGAGAGAGAGAGAGAGATACAGAGAGACAGAGAGAGAGACAGAGAGAGAGTGAAAAAATATCACTAGCCAGCCAACCCTATCGTATGAACGAATGATATTGGTACCTCTTGATGACACGGCAATCTCATGCAGCCAGCTGCTCTAATATGTTCTCTTCTTTTGCAGATAAAAAAAGGCCCGAAAGTGAAAAATGTGATGCACTATAACAATCTCATCGAATGCCTTGATCTCCATCTTACAGAAATTGATTTGATCGACTACCGAGGCAGCACATCTGAGATTAAATTGGCCATGTTCTTTGTTCTGGAGGCAAGTGTGCTCAAGGTAATGAGGTTTGGCGTTCTCTGGCGCAACAATGAATGGCGTGCTGATCACCGCAAGCGTCTAAGCCTAAATGACAAAGTCTCCGCAGAAGCTGAATTTGTTTTTGAAACATCAAGTGGCCAGAGACTCGAAAACTTATTTGCCCATTAGTGACTTGTCAGGGCGGTGGATTTTAGTTTGTACGATAATGCTGCATCCACCTAAAGTAACAAAAGTTCTTACGTAAATTTCCTAGTAATTCCCTCTTCGTAGGTGCAGCATTACTCCTAACATTTGTAATATCAGTTTGAAACTTGTAATATTGTCGTGTCCTATTCCTGCCTTTTCAAAATCTTGCGAATCAAACAGGTTCTGAGTTGGTGATAATGTTGTGCCTCCCATCGTTCACCAATAGCCGTCGGATCTAGATCTGACGCATACAAACCAAGCTTCTCCATTTTTGCAAAAAGATGCCCACACTTGTTCCCTATTTACAAACAACTCCTTGTCTCTCACAATTAGCCTTATCTCCTCCCCACCACATCTAGAAGGCCGTGGAAAAATCTGGCGCGATGGCCGCTGTCGGAGCCGTCCACCCCCAATCTTGGTGTTTCGTGCAATGCACGGGCATCTAGGCACGGGAAATTATGTCGAACAGGGCTACTTGTAAGCAGGCTAGCTCTACAGCCATGATGATAGTGGCTGCAGAAGGTGAGGCTGACTGCCGAACACGGCGCCTATACTCAGGTGTCATCTCCGGCGCAGGGTCTTGTCACTTCACTGTGAGGAGCAACACGTAATAATTTGACCAACGGGTAGTACACTGCTAGTACTCCTACTACTACATTGGTACTACTACTACTAGTACTAGTAGCACCACCGTCTGGATTTAGGAGTACTACCACGTCCATCTGGATTTTAGTACTGTATTTAACTAGCAATATCTAGTAATGCATGTCACAAAAAATGTACTACTCCATCTGTAAATAAATACATGGTGTTTTATTCCTATCGGTGAGAGAACTTAATGTTTTTTTGCTAACTAGAGTACTAATAGGATTACATGCAATGAACTAAACACTGCATGTCATGTTTGGTAGTCTCAAGTCATTGAAAGCATGCACGGCCCACATCTCTCATTGGTTGATATGTCACGAAATAAGAAACAAGGAGGGAGTTAATGCACCGTGCCTAAGTATTTTGGGATTATTTGGTTTTCATAAGGTGACTTACACAACATTTTTTTTACATGCGTTAACATTTTATTAGTTAAATCAAAGGTCAAAACTTTGCACAAAATGCAAAGGGGACCAATAAACCAGTAAACATCAAACTTCTCTCGTTTGGCCCCAACTAGAGGTCCGGTGAGATGACTATACTCAACCGGCACGGAGGGGGACACAACTTCATTGACTTACGGCAACTGCCTTTGGGTGAATGACACATGGGCCTAGGGGGTGGTTGGCCCACCTATCATACAGCCAAAGGCGGGTGAAGTAGAGGGCCGAGGAGTAGTACGAAATCCTACGCACCTACGCACGCTAACCAAGGGCAAGAGTGATCACTCGAATCGCAAGGTCAGTTGACTAGAAGCTAAGCTAGACCCATGGAGGCGATGAGCGCGAGCATCAGCCGGTTGTGCCAGATGGTCCACGACGTCGGCCTGCGGCCCGGCACCGAGGAACGTCTCCAGGTAGTATTGCTTGAGGCCGCCAGGGCGAGGGGCCGCTTGGACGACAGCTTTGTCTCCTTGTTCGACGAGGTCCTCGTCGGTTTCCTCGACAAGTTCACCGTCGTCAAGAAGCTTGCGGACGACTTTGACGTATGCCTCCAGCCGACGCGCCCAGGCTCTGCGATGCCCGCCACCCTCAACGGCCACTATGGTGACAACCTCTTCGACGCACTGGTGGCCCTGTGACTGCCCGCTGTCGCACCGAAGAATGTCCACCTCGAGGTTGCGCTCGCCGCGCAGCGCCTGGCGCAGCAAGATACCATCGACATAATCACCCACGTCTACGCGCAAATCGTCCACAAGGACTACTACATGCAAGAGGAGGACGATAGGACGCTGGCCTTCTTGGACCGCAGGGCAACCTTGGACGGCACTGTTCAGAAGCACGTTGAGCTCGCCGCCAATGCCGCTGCTCCTCACACGTCGGTTGGTGACCCGGCGCACTAGGGCGTGAGGATGTCGTTGATGGATCCGTATGTATTTTTATCTTTCCGTCAAATCCATGTAGTAGTATATGATACTACAGTAATTATCTTACCTTTCGCATCAACTTCATAATTTTCATACATACTCCATGCATGAACGGTGCCAGAACCAAACTTCTCATTACTCTAGGCAAAATCGTTATTTTCTATCTATCGGTCGCGCCATGGAGCAGAACCAAATTTTACAAGTTACGAGTTCAAAAGGAAAAGCCTGTCGTGTTCGCGTCGCACCCCCACACGGTTGGTCCGGCGCGCCGCTCAAGTGGGAATGTGTGTTGTGTTGCATTTTCACTTACAAGTGGGACCGCAGTTGAGCAAACCGACTATCGGCAAACCCCCACCCTGCCAACCGCGCGATGGCTGAGAAAGCAGGAGGGAAAAGAGATGGTTGTAGCATGGTCTCCAAGAAAATTGGTGTCGGATGGGACTCGTGCGGGTGGCATGTGCCGTACTGCTAGACGTGAATGCTAGTTATGGCCCATGCCACCCCACTTTATCGAGCCTATATCGAGGTACATAGAACAAATTTCTTGCAGTCCGTGCTCAGCCCTCCTCTATCTCTCTTCTCAGCCAGCCAGTGGACGCGCAGAGCCCATCGTCTGTTTGCTCACATGCGGCCCCACATGTTAGTGAAAATGCAAGAGGACCCACTGAACCTGCACAACTTTCACCTCGACGTGCTGATGATGAAAAACAAATCCAATAAAGATCTTCGGTGGCCGCTTTTGGAGTTACTCAAGAGTAGTAAGATTCTATTTACAGTTTAACCCAAGATGCACATCTCGTGGCTTCAACTACCACTCTATTTTCTTTCATGACACGACCTAGATGTTGGATGTCCCACGTGTCGGCAAAAGAGGAAGAACCCGACCAAATCTTCAGTTGTGCTCTCGGATTAGACTAGTTGTGCTAACTTAGAATTTGTATTGTGTACTCCCTCCGTTCCGAAATACTTGACTTCTATTTGTCCAAAAATGGATGTACCTATATACTAAAACATGTCTAGATACATATATATTTTGACAAATAGAAGGCATGTATTGTGCAACGGAGGGAGTAGAATGGATGCAAGTTTTTGTATTGGGAAGAAGAGTACATCCATATATTAATAGAGCGCAATTTAGTAGATGTTCTATCACTTTTAGCTAGCACAGAGGCTAGAGATGAGACTAGATGCGAGGAAGCAACGTCTACTTCTTTACACTCGAAGAAGAAAGAAGCACGCAAGATCGAGCCTCCGCAGATCAACAATGAATGCATCGAGAAGGCACTAATCCAACTTACATGAGTAGTAAAATGTATTCTTGTGGTTCTTGTTTTCTTTGATCTTGCTTTTCTAGTCAAAATTATCGTTGGAGTTCGTGCAAAACGGAGGTCCGTTTGGGGTCGTGCGTTTGAGTTGGCCTTACAAGTGGGACCGCAGTTAAGGAAACCGACTATCGGCAAACCCCCACCTCGCCTGTCGCGCGATGGCTGAAGTTACAGAAACGACGAGGTTGAAGAGATTGCTCTAGCACGGACTCCAAGAAATAATATGGTGTCAGATGGATGTCGTGGTGGTGGCGTGTGTCATACTCCTGGACGTGAATGCTTGTTCTGGCCCATGCCACCCTACTACTCCTACCACTTACTCCTACTATATAGTACTAGTATCGAGGATTCGAGGTGCTGGTTACGTACAGCGAACACATTAACATATGGCTACAGTAAAAACACCCGCCCGACGCGTGAAGCATGTGAAGCTAGTACAAATAGTGTACTACTATTGTTGATTGGCCTCATCCGATAACCTTTTGCAATGCACGTACAATTATGTATTCGGAAAATAATTTTTTGCCTCGTCGCACCACTCACTCAGAGAAGCGACTCGAAAGCCATTCATAAATTTAGTAAGTTTATCACAGGCATATCATTTTATTACATACAATAGGTCATCAACCCACATCGACAACGAGGATACATTATAAATACTAAAGTTTTCACCACACAACAAATAACAAGCAATGAAATGAACTTCAACTCAACCATTCCTCGGCGTTGGAAATGCTTGCTTTGAACCACAAGTGATTCTCTGGGACGGGCCATCCATTGTCGATCTGGAGACCAACGCAGGACTGATCATCCAGGCTGAAGCGACCTACTATATCAGTACCAGGGTAGGGAACCACCCAAATGTCCGAGGTATAGACATAGTTGCTTCTCATAAATGGTACTAGGAACATTGTGTCAATAGCAGTTGGATCGCCTTTCACCATCATCGGATAGTTTTGTCCAAGGAAGAGCAAGTTTTCTCCAAGACTATCAATTCTGTGCCAGGGAGAAGGAGTTGGCGCTAGCACACTAGTATCCATCCCGAATACCATGCAACGGGTGTTGGAATAGGTCCGGAGAGTGCGACCATGGGAGACACCTGCTTCCTTAGCAGTAACATCATCAGTGGGCCGTATACACACAAGAAGAGGTGATTCATTGGAATTAGTTGCCAGGCGCCACAGAGTATATGGGCGCTGCTCGTCCTCATGCTCGTGATCATCACCATCGGCATCTCCCCCTTGGTTATAAAATTTTTCAAGTATAGGTGGTGGGATGTTCATAGGACCTTGGAAACACAAGAAGAAGGTTAATTAGTAAATGGAAACTTGCTAACCCGCATGCATGTGGATGAAACAATTATAATTACGGTGGAAGACAAACGTACCGAAACTACGAGGATACCATGCAAAAATAGTGCCACGAGTGGTGGCAGCAAACACAAGGCCCTCGTATTGAATTGCATCACAGTACTCATCCGTGTACATAGATTGATTTTTGAGCAATATCCATCGAGTCAAACCACTAAGGACGGCAACAAGCTTGTCGAAGATAGCAATAACTTCGCAGTTGTTGTAATTCCAAGAGCGGTTGGGAACTCGACAAATTACTATCTTCCGTAGAAGACAATCACCATGATCGTATTTGAACGTGTGTACAATACCGGTGTGCTCAACCTCTGGGCAGTGTGCTGAGATTTTTGGAAGTGGAACCCGGTCACGAGTGTACACATTCACAAGTTCCCACTCGCAGTTGGACCCAATGTAAACAACCCAATCTCCATTTGCGCCCGCCCAAGCCTTTCCCTCAAGCGATGGCATCTTAACATCATACGTATCATTATCAAGCGGCATCAACTTGCACAGGGTGAGGCCTCCATCGTGCCGACGCCAGTCATCAGGGTCATGGCGAAGAAGATAGGGGAGAAACCACATATGAAATGGCACAAGCAGTTAGGAAGGATTTTGGTCACCCCTTTTTCTCTGAGGTTTTCTTCACTGCTACTTGGAATATTTGGATACAACAGAATGGGAAGATCTTTAGAAATGAACAACCATCATTTAGAGCTTGGAGAAGAAACTTTATTCATGACATCTCTCTTCTGTCTCATAGGATGAAATATAAATATAGAGATAGTTTTCTGTCTTGGATAGCTAACCTTTCTTAGCCTCTTCTTGTAAGTATCTTTTCTCTCCTTTGTAAATTCTTAAACTTGTAACATTATTCTCTTTTGTCTTTTAATAAAAGGACTGTGAGGCTGTTGCCTTGCAGTAAATAGTCAAAAAGAAGAAGATAGGGGAGATCAAACCGCTCCTTGACTCTTGGGTTCCTTGTAATGATGTTATTAGTCGAGTCGAGAATGGGCTTGAACGAACCTACCATGCTAGCCGAGGTGATGACGTCGCACCGATCAATGAGTTCCTGCACCACGTCATCTTTCAGACCGGGGCAAGAATAACGGGGGTCATTTCCGGCCAGTTCCCTCCATGGAGAAGACGATCGAACAATGGCAAAAGAATGGGTGAAGGGCTGAAGGAAAATGGAGGAGGGAGAGGAAGAGCGTGTGACAGCAGTTCCAAATCGAGAGGGGAAGGCGAAGAGTCGGTGGACGGTTGCGAGTTTGCCACGGTTCACGAAGAGGCGCCCCGGCCTACACGTCCATTCGAAAATACTCCTACTACTCGCCATCGTCTCACTGATATGTTGGAACGGGACCACATGTCAACGAAACATGGTGTGTAATTTCTCGTGCAAAATGCGATCTGGCCGCATTGGCCCGAGGTGCCGCATTAGTTATCGACCTTTATTTTTTCAATGGCCTGCCGATCAGTTTTGAAGCATGACTAACTGGTACTGTACGCAGAGAAAATATAAACTACTCTATCACTACCCCACCTCCAGTACTAGTAGTATAAAAAAGATATATAGGCTGGAGCTTCAGCGCTTTCTTGCTAAGGGCTTCCCACTTGCTTCTCACACTACCACCCTCTCTCCAGATCTAAAAAATACGGCCCCTCTCTCCCTCCTCACCGGTGGTCACAGATCTGCCGGGGAAGAAAATGACGTGCAACGTTGATGCACTCGTCGTCGGCGAGTGAGGTCACGCACTGACGACAAGGCCGTCCTCTCAGACCTAGCGCTCGCGCGGGATGGCCTCCGCCCCCAAACTCGCTGTCGTAGTGTGTGCATAGGACGACGACCACGAGTGAAGCCACTTCCCACCGACCCTCAGGTATGCTACCTCTTTTCGAGCCATAACCTTGTTCTATTGCCCCATATGCTATGTCATTGCATGTGGATCTTTTTCCACTCCACCATCTTCCCAATTTGCTATCCTCTACTCTGCTGGCCACGCAGACGAAAACCATAATTTGCACTATTAAAGGAAATCCTACTTCATGCAGACTAATCCATGTCTGGGTTGAATAAGGAAAGGAAGGGAGACTGTACTGTCCAAGAGAGTAGGCATCGAACCCGCATCTAGGTTGAAAAGGGGAAAATCAGTAGCTAAGGAACGAGTCTCATGTCTCTTGGTTGAAGAAGGGTAGAAAGGCATGACAACGCAATAGAGAATGACCAGGTCGATCGGTTTGTTGTCCTCGCATAGGAAAAAGGTGGCTAAAGAGAACAAAAATGGGACGTAATCCACATATGCTGCCTGGATATTTGTTTCTCTGGGCAACCATACCTCCCTCACCACTCTGCGTCCGTGGAGGTACATCGTACTGGTGCGCCCACTGTTCGAATGGGCCTCCCGTGCTCTTTTATTGCCACTTTTTTTGCTGTTAGTATAACGCCAGCAGTCAAGTCAAGCAATGCTACTGCTAAAGTGATGCCACATTTAACTAATGCCGCTCTCTGTCTAATGCCACCCATAAATTTAAGCAATGCCATTTAATGTCACTGGATTATTTCAGGGTTAGCTGTTGATTGTGGATGTATTAAAGATTTTTCAACTAAGGCATTCTAATGTTGTTGCACAGCCAGTATACCAACGATGAAACTTGTTACTACCTTCAGATTTTTGCAATGTTAATGCTTATAGATTAGATACCTCACTTTCATGAGATAAGTTAATTTTTTTGTACAGTGTCACCAAAATGCCAAGGCGCTGATGTCATTTTATTTTGGTTAAAATGCACAAACAATTTTGAAGACCAGAGGAAAGGTCAAGAGTGGGCACCTCCTCCTCCGGCTGTTCTCTTGAGGAGGTCTGTATGCTTGTCTCTAATGCCTGTCTACTACATACCTGACATCATGATGTAATGTTAAGTCATTTCCTTTTGTACAGTGTCACTGAATTGTCAAGGCGGTGATGGCATTTTATTTTAGTAGAACTGCACAAAATTTGCTTAAAAGAAGAGGAAAGGTCAGGAATGGATCACTTTTCCAGAAAAAACTATGTATGCCTTCCTCACATCAGCCGTTGTTGCTTTAATTATTCCTTCAAACAGATGGTTAGAAACAGTCTTGCTACCTTTTCCCATTAAGAAATTGGAATGCTTATATTTGTGAGTCTATGCTTCAACTAGTGCCACTTTTAGAGTAATCACACTTTCAATATCTATGCAAACATGGATGCTCGATTTTAGTGGAACTGCACAAAAAGTCCAACTAGTTCAACATTAGGAGCATGTTTTTTTTCCAAACCTTTATATCCAATTGGTGGCACTATGAGCTGTTCATTACGAAGGTACATGGTTTGCTACTATGTTGCTACTCTTTTTGTACTGTCATTAGATAGTAATACTAGTGGTTTGCATGTGAATTTATTGGCAAGGTGGACCTACATTGGAGGTGCAGGACAGGATTCAATGATTGGATGCTCAATTTCGGTTGTATCGATTTCACCTCTTCCATCACTGGGAACATGGATATCCTTGGTCTCATGAAGAATAGGCGCTATATTTCTGCTCCGAACCAGCAAATCAATTCAGTATGAAATTGTCCAGGGCAAAACATAACTGTATCAGATTGTCCGGTGCAGAACATGACACATGCTAAGCGGAAGAGACATGTTTAAACTGAAAATACAAGGTGTGGTATATGTTTACTAGCTGCTTGATATTTGTGCAGACAGAGATGTCTGCCCGTTGCTATTTGGCAAGCCAACAAAGTGCCCGCAATTTTGGTTGAACTGCACAAGAGAATAGTATAGTCACTGCATGCAGTGCCATTTGAAAATAGACACAGAAAGATTGGATAGTCACTTCATGGACTACAGAAAAGTAGTACTGTACTATTTATTGGCCAACACTAGGTGCTTCATTGCTTTGGTCTAATTATACAATGGGCATCATTTTGCCTAAGTTAAAGTTTGTATTCCGAAAATAGTCTCGCCGTGTGATCGAGAGAAGACCAAATCATATTGCAGTGGATGTTCCTCCATCATGTGTGGTTCATTCTCATGGTTCCAGCTATTGGTGAAACCACTTACATTTGCAATAGGAATTGTAGAATTCACAAAAAAATTTGTCTTTCAGTCTGTACTGAATGTTGGCCAAGAGAAGCATCCAAGTTAGTAGGAAGAACAAATGTTTTTTCTAGATCTTTGCTTTTGGAGCTACATATTTGTATATGATCTGTGAATCATTGATATGCATTAACATGTTGATCTTATGTATGGGAATCATACTAGTTAGTTTTAGTTGCGAGGCAAGATCTGAAGTGGCTGATCTTTGCTTTTGGAGCTACATATTTGTATATGATCTATGAATCATTGAGATGCATTAACAGTTACTTATTTCTGTTCGCTCAGTGTTTACAAGTTACTGATCGATCACTAGCTAGCCTACAAATGCGCTCCTGGCAGTTTTATTTGCGATGCAAGATGAGAAGTGGCAGTTTTTTGAATAAAAATGCCTACCTCTAAAGAAACTGACAAGCTACACTATCGATCCTACACGGATAAAAATGCCTACCTCTGAAGAAACGGACAAGCTACACTATCGATCCTACATGGATAAATAGCAGATCACGCACGTACTAGTACCTCCTTTCCGGTTTGCAGGGCTTAATTCAAACCTCTCACCAACCAAGGTACTCCCTCCGTCCGGGATTTATTAGTCACATGAGCAAAGCAGCAAGACCAAGGCATGGCAATAATTAACGGCATGCAGAAGTTTAAGCCTAATTAATTCCAGCGATTTAAGTGGCTGCATGGGTGCCCTCGGTTGCGACTCGTTGCATGCTGCTTCGCGTACTGCCTGCGAGCGATTCTGAGTGCCTGCATGCAGCCGGCCGTAATTAAGGCAACTAACTGATGCGAAAAAAGATACGCTTTAATTGGTGTGGGCTTTTAAAATCCGTGGAATCATTATTGACAAGGAGGGAGATGATTCGAGTGCACTCGTTTGACCGCCATGCCGGCATGCGACCCAGATGGGACGGGACGACACAGTCATAATTTCAGTTTCTCTAGTTTTCCATGGCAAGCTGGCGCGCTAAGCCATTATGCATTGAATTCCGATGACCGCCGCGCTACCTTCCGCCTATAAGTACTATTTCCCGGCCTTCTCCGGTGCCACCGTGACCCAACTCGCCATATCCTCATAAGCCCCCACCGGCCCGACGTTGCTCGCCACGTCCGCCATGCCCCCGCCCGTTCGGGGTAGGCGACACTGGAGGCGGTCACCGCCGGAACTAGTGTTTGGGTTTTCACCGAAAGGTAGACGGAGGGAGGAGGCATTCTATCTGTCCTTAGATGGCAATGCGGAGATCGTGGAGTTGTTGGAGCATGACCGCATGGCGGAGGAGCAGGAGTTGTTGGAGCGCGACCGCCTGGCGGAGGAGCAGCGTATCGCCGATTTGCGTCGCCAGCGGGACATGGAGCAGCAGCGCACCGACGCTCTGAGTTGCGAGCAGAGCGCCCGCAACTGGGCTGACTACGTGGAGGCCGGCGCCCGACAAATAGCCCTGGAGGCTGTCGGGCATACACGCGTTCGCGACGCTGATTTTTACTACCAGCTCGTCAAGTGGGTTTTCCGCTTGGAAGCCGAAGCTTCGGCGGACCATGCTGGCATGGAAAAGGCCAACGCGCGCGAGCAACACGCCCTATCTCACCTCTTGCAAGTCCGAGGCGAGGCGCAGGACGCCGGTGCCGGCGTTTAGCGTGTACCACAGATGGCGGCCGGCATCGTCTAGTTAGCTAAGAGTAAGTTAGTACTTGTACACTACTAGAGTATTAGTGGGAGTAGATAGTTAACTTGGCTATGATGGTAATCAACGTGGAAGTTCAGTACTCTATATGTGGATCAGACCTGTTACTTTGCTCTGAATGTTGAACTTTCCATTTGAACGTATGGAATGGGCTGTTATTTTTTAAATGGGTTGTATTTGTCCTCCACGGGTTTAGAGGCTGGCTTGTGGGCCTAGCAAGTTGAGCGTACACAATCAGGAGATGATTGTACGTGGAGAGGATGACAGCAGGGACCCGCCAAGGTCATGGCAGTACGGAAGCAAGTGCCTCCTTATTTCAAGCCAATAAAAAAATGGCTCCTCCTAGTGGATTTCTGACATATGTGTCCCATGCCATTGTCAACGTAGTCAATAAACGAGAGAATTGCACAACGAGCGGCTGACACTAGGGACCCAGCAGCTCGCCCAGTTATTTTGGTTTTGGGTTAATTTGATAAATGCCACTCCAAATCTGGTGTATCCGAGAAATGCCACTGCAATTTCCAAACTTTGAAAAATGCCATTTCATGCCATTTCTAGTGACATTTTTCGAAGTCTGGAGTGGCGTTTTTCAAAGTTTGCAAATTACAGTGGCGTTTTTCAAAGTTTGCAAAAATTACAGTGGCATTTTTATGAATCGTCATAATTGGAGTGGCATTTATCTAATTTGTTTTTGAGACGGAAGCAGGGTGTCAACTGGGCTGTGTGGGACACTCTGGCCTGTCTAGACAGCCTTTTCTTTTATGTTTACCACAGACCAGCCCAGTAGTTTTTTTTCTTTCTAAAAATGGCTAGCCCAGTTTTTTTGTGATTTGTCAAGTAAGTGGCTTTATCAGGCCTGTTGGGCTGCAAATCTTTCAAGACAAGGAGAGCTTCATTCGGCTAGCCGAGAAAATGGCCTATCAGTAATGAGAAATGGGCTGTACATTTTTAAAACACATCAAACCGGGAATTAGTTTCAAATATCTTCTTTTCATTTTGAGATTTTAAATTGCATTGATTTTCATGCGTGGACAATTTTTTGATTTTATATTGATATACATTTATTTTTAAAATCAGTCTGAATGTGACTCGAAATTTTGGGATTAGAAATAGTTCAGACCGCACCGACATATGCAAAATTTCGTATAATTTTTTAACCGTGGCCACAATATGGGCTGTAATGCTAGCAAAAAGAATATGGGCTCCAAAAAAACCCGTAAGAATTAGCAAATGGGCTGTAAATTATTTCAAATAATGGCAGATGGGTTGTATGCTGTTTTCCACAGATTTGAGGCTTTCCACAGATGGCATGTATACTGTTGGATGTCCATCCAACGGCCATCGTGCTTCTTCAATCTCTGCTCTTCCTGCTCCAGCCGCTCAAACAAGCGCCGGCGGGACTGCCTGCTCCCTCCTCCCCGCGGCCGGCTATGCTGCCGTGTAGGCCTCACCGCCCCACCGTACTCCCATCGCTGGCCTAGCCATCCCTCTACTCACCCACACCTGCTGTTATTCTCAGGCGACGGCAAATGAACCAGTAAACCCTTATATAGTCGTACTCCCCTCCGAGTGGGAAACAAAAACAACTGCCGAGTCTTCCCTGCCTCCGTGTCGTTCCCTTCCTAGGCCTCGCCGTCGTCCACCGCCCTGGTGCTCTCGGCGTGGCGTGGTCAACGTGGTCAACGACCGACATACATCTGAAGTGGACTGTACGTGGAGAGGCTGACAGCTGGGTCCATGGCCGCACACAAGGAAATGCCTCCTTATTACGCGCAAAATAATGATTCCTCCACCCGACATCTGGGACCCGCCGAAAGGGCCTCTGTATTTCGAGAAAAAAACGTTACCGCCGCTGACAGCTCGGACCCACCAGCTATATCTTCGCACGCAAGGAAGTGCCTCCTCATTACGCACAAAAAAATGAATACTCCCCCTGCTAGCTGGGACCCAGTATAGTGGGCCTACTAAGTTGACGGGGATGAAGGGCTTTGTCAACTTAGTCAATATGCACGATTCTAGCTCGACTGACCGTACGATGTCCATCCAACGGCCGTAGTGCTTCTCCAACCTCTGGTCTTCTTGCTCCAGCCGCCCAAAGCAGCGTCGGTCGTGCCGCCTGCTCCTGCCTCCCGTGGCCGGCTATGCTGCCGCGGAGGCCTCACTGCCCCCATACTACTCCCATCGCTGGCCAGGCCATCCCTCCACTCCACTCACCCACAACCCCTGTTATTCTGCTGGCAGCGCAGCCGAACCAGTGAACCCTCGTACTCCTCTCCGCGTGGGCATCCACTGCCGCGTCTTCCCCGGCTCCGCGTCGTCCCCTTCCTAGGCCTCGCCGTCGTCCACCACCGTGGTGCTCTCGGCGCGGCGTGGTCAATGTGGTCAACTGAATTCCATCGGAAGAATACTGTATGTGGATAGGCTGACAGCTGGGTCCACGACAGCCGCAAGGAAGTGCCTCCTTATTACGCGGAAAATAATTATTCCTCCACCTGACAGCAAGGACCCACCGGACGCCCACCAGTATATCGCGAAAAAAGCGTTTGCCCCTGACTGCTGGGACCCACCCGACGGGCCACCGTATTTCGCGAAAAAAACGTTCCCCCTGCTGTCAGCTCGGACCCACCGGAAGTGCCTCCTTATTACGCACAAAAAAATGAATACCCCCTGCTAGCTGGGACCCACCTTGGTGGGAGGCTGACTTGTGGGCCTACTAAGTTGATGGGGACGGATAGCTTTGTCAATATAAACGATTCTAGCTCCAGTGATTATACGATGTCCATCCAACGGTCGTAGTGCTTCTTCAACCTCTGGTCTTCCTGCTCCAGCCGCCCAAAGCAACGTCGGTCATGCCGCATGCTCCTGCCTCCCATGGCCAGATGTGCTGCCGCGGAGGCCTCACCGCCCCCTACTATTCTCACCGCTGGCCAGGCCCTGCGGCGACGGCAGCCTCACACCGCAGCCGAACCAGTGAGCCCTCGTACTCCTCTCCATGTGGGCTTCCACTGCCGCGTCTTCCCCGGCTCCGCGTCGTCCCCTTCCTAGGCCTCGCCGTCGTCCACCGCCCTGGTGCTCTCGGCGCGGCGTGGTTAACATGGTCAAGGAACGACTTCCATCGGACGTGGACTATACGTGGAGAGGCTGACAGCTGGGTCCACGGCCGCAGCAAGGAAGTGCCTCCTTATTATGCGGAAAAAAATGATTCCTCCACCTGACAGCTGGGACCCACCGGACAGGCCACAGTATTTCGCGAAAAAATGTTTCCCCCTGACTACTGGGACCCACCAGCTACATCTTCGCACGCAAGGAAGTGCGTTCGGGCAAAAAAAACGATTCGCCCCCCTGACTGCTGGGACCCACCAGCTACATCTTCGCACGCAAGGAAGTGCGTCCAGGTAAAAAAACGATTCGCCCCCCTGACTGCTGGGACCCACCAGCTACATCTTCGCAGGCAAGGAAGTGCCTGACAGTCGGGACCCACCTGGTCGAATTGTATGTAGCGTTGTCATTCTTGTCACGAACGTGTACGTACATATATACTGGTGGATGTAGAGGCGCGCACGTGTCGTAGTAGAGGCGCGCACATAGCGTGTACACGTACGTACAGCGGCCAAGGTGCATGAAAGAAAATACGACCACGTATGTGTACATGCGGGCAGGGTCTCGAACGCCTACGCGCGCATACGTACGGCGAGGGCTCGTGTACATGGTTGGGTCGGAACGGAGAAACAACGTCGTCGTCGTGTTCATGGGGAGGCAACGGAATGTGTCGTGTTCATGGGGAGGCAACGGAATGCGTCGTGTTCATCGGGAGGCAACGGAAGGCTGGGTCGAAACGGAATGCGTGGTCATGTTCATCGGGAGGGCTTGGACGGAACAGGCGATGGAAACGAGGCCTGGCGTATCGCACAATGGAGGAAATGGACCTCCTACGTTTGGAACGGGGTCCTGTTGATCGGGACGGGTGTGGCGTACCGCGAAACGGAGGAAACGAACCTCCTACGGTCGAAACGGGGGTCCTGTTGATCGGGAGGGGTGTGGCGTACCGCAAAACGAACGAAACGGACCTCCTACGGTCCAAATGGGGGTCCTGTTGATCGGGAGGGGTGTGGCGTACCGCAAAACGGACGAAACAGACTTGTGTTGGAGCGCTACGGTCGAAACGGGGGTCCTGTTCATCGGGAGGGGTGTGGCGTACCACAAAACGGGACTCCACGGGATACTGTTAATCTCCACCATCGACCTCCTCCAGCCTCCACGGTCTACCGTCGACCTCCTCTAGCCTCCACGGGCTCCTGTTCATCCAGCCTCCACCGCGCGCTACTCCACCGGCTACTATTCAACCACCCCTCCACGGGCACCCCTCCACCGTCTACTGTTCATCCAGCCCTCCACACCATGGGGTCCTGTTCAACCACCCCTCCACGGGTACCCCTCCACCGTCTATTGTTCATCCAGCCCTCCACACCACAGGGTCCTGTTCAACTACCCCTCCACGGGCACCCCTCCATCGTCTCTTGTTCATCCAGCCCTCCACCACACCACGGGGTCCTGTTCATCCAGAGGCAACGCCACCGCTCACTGTTCATCCAACCCCCCCCCCCCCCCCCCGCAATGCTCACTGTTCATCCGAGATGCAGCATCGATCGGCTTCAGTTAGCAGCAGTAGTGAAGGAATCGCTCGATCGAGTTCAGTTAACAGCCATCGATCGATCGCTCGGGTTCAGTAACGCGTAGCCTGCAGTGCAATCGCTCGGGTTCAGTTAGAGCCCAACGCCTTGCTCGGGTTCAGTTAGAGCCAACGCCTCGCACACACGCGCGTACATGTACGAGAGAAACGCGTATCGCTCGGCCCCCAACCTCCCGCAGTAACCGGGAACTCCCCGAAATTTTCCTCCCCCTCGCATCTACCACGGTTTTGTCCGTCATGGACGGCCCAAAGAATGTCATGCAGCTGCGTCTCCGGCCCGCCCAGGACAAAAAGCCCATTTTCTGTCATGAATTTTTGTCATAGAAGTAGGAGCCCACCACACCTATGATGATACCGGGTTTTGTCACAATTATCGTCATAGAAGTGTCATATGTATGACAGAAAAAAATTCGTTCGGCCCAAAATGTCACGGATGTGTCTTTTTTTGTAGTGTCTCTCTTCGACATGCACGCTAGATTTGATCCACGGTGATAGGTTCGATCCATGGTGGAGGGGAATGGGGAATAAAGGTAGATAAGCATAGGGGTAGTTCATACTAGTTCATAGTAGTTCATGCGGGTTCATAGATGCAAGATCAGAATGCAGAAGGGGGATTGGGGGATAGGGGGTACAAAACAGAAACCGGCTGACCGCGGCGTCCGTCACTGGGTGCGGAGCGGCTGGTTGAGCCCCTGGCCTTCATCTTCTTCTTCATCGTCGTGCGGTCCGGCGGGTCGTCGTCGTCCTCGGCGGAGTCGAGGTCGATCTGCCAGGTAGGACGGCCTGGCTCCGGCGCCCTCGCTGGCATGTGCACTGCTTTTTCTTCCTCCTCCTTAGGCTCCCTAGCAATGACCGTCGGCGGCGCGATAGCCGTCTCCCAGTACACTGTGACACGGCGATCATTAGGATCCCAGTAGGTCTTGTACTTGCACCACCTCTTCCTTTGTTTAGCGTCGTCGGAGACGGCCTGATTCATGGCCCAGCGAATGATGTCAACTGCCATCGCGCCCTTAGCTGGGTCAGGAATCAGCGTCTTCAGCTCTTCTTTAGTGGCCTTCATGAGCACTGCATTAGATTCGTTCTGCATGTCCAGCATGGAGCCGAAGTTTGAGCACACCTCCATGGTGCTCTTGAACTTGGTGCGGTCACCAGCCGACCACCCGAGGAAGAAGGCCCTCCAGCCAATACCCCAAGGGAAGGGGTTGGCGTTGGAGCTGGAGATAGAGCTCATGGCGATGGGGAGGAGGAAGGTTCACAGCAAGAGAAGACAGGGGGTGGGTAAGTAGTGGTTGGCAGGGTGAGTAAATATAGGGGGGATGCAGAGGAGGAGAAGAGTGACAGTCATGCTATTTTAACTACATGCTCTTCAATTAGCCATGAACTCTGTGTTGTGCTTGACTCCATGAATTGTGTGCAGATCGAGGAGAGTAATGAGATGGGCACGGGGGTGCTCCCGGCCCTTGACAACAAGGGCAAGCAGCCCCTTCACCCAATGCCCGACGAGGTTGTGCTGCCGCCCACCATCGAGGAAGACCCGAAGACGCCTGAGGGTGGCGACGGCAAGGGCATGGAAGAGGCCCCCAGCAACAAGCGCCTCAACTACGGACACTATCATCAGGAGGATGGCCCAACTCAATTCTGCAAGGTCATCCTTGCACCGAAGCTTGAGTGCATCCCCATGCCCCTGGACTTAACCAAGCACTTCGTCGCGGTGCCGACAGAGTTAAAGCTCAGGAACAACACCGGCTGCTCCTGGAAGGTGACGGTCAAGCTGATGAATGGCAGGGTGACCCTGGATCAGGGTTGGGCCACCTACGCAGCCGTTCATCAGATCAAGATCGGCTACATGGTGACGTTCAAGCTCATCACTCCCGACACCCTTAAGGTCATCATCTTCGACGAGGATGGCATTGAGGTCGTCAACAAGTGCGGGAAGCACGACGAAGCCTTCGCCGCCAAAGAGTAGGGCCGGGCCACCTCTTTCCAGCGTACTATCGAGTCTGCTTTGAACATGTTTATGGTTTATGAGTTGAACTGTTATGAAGTGTGGTATTTCTTATATCTGAATTATGCTAGTTGATGCTCTGCTTATACTTTGTTGTGCTTATGATGTGTGCTACCGAAGTGTGGCGGTAACCTCACCAACTAGCCAAAGAGGTTACCACACACTAGGCGTTGCATACAACCAAACACAATTCTTTGGGTTTGTCCACTAACATGTAGGCAACCAAACACTAGGCAGTGTGGTTCTGCCCATGCACGCAACCAAACAACATGCAGATGGTGCATTTGAGGCTGCATTTGCATAGCCAGGTTGGGTGGAGAAGGGTATGCAATGCGGGTACTGTAGCGCACGACAACGAAACATGCCCTTGGGTATGTAACCAGAACCGGACTATCCGCATGCAATAGATATTCCCCCGAGATGCTTCATCTAGCGATGCCTGTGATTTGGAGGAATGACCTCATTATTCATCTTTCAAACGCAAAAGAAAAATAAAATAAGCCAAAGCCTCACCGCTCTCAACCCCCTCCCCCTACGCTAGAACCCTATCCCTCTTCCTCTTGTTTCTTTCCCGCCTAGACGCCACTCTCTACCCCCTGTCTCACATCTGCTCTGTTTGCGATGCAAGGCAGACGACGACCGACACTGGGGAAGGAATCGAAGGAATCTCGGCCGACCTGCAGCGCCTCCTCCTTCGGTGCTGACCCAACGCCTCCTTCTCTACGCTGATCAGTTGCACCACTTTCTATATGTTGAAACTTAATATTTGTGATGAACCTAGTCCATTTCTTGTTATTCTTTTATGGCTGGGCAAAATGTTACTTTCTATTTGTTGAAACTTCTTTTTTTGATAACTTTTCAGTTCTGATGGCAGGAGGACTTCAACTGGTTTCAAGATGACGCATCACAACCAATGTGCTGCAGCTTTGAACGAACACTTCAAGCTAGCTACCACCGACGGTCAAGTTTACAACCATCTTCAGAAGTGGAGGAAGATTTGGGCCAGGCTAATATCACATTGAAGAATTTAAGTTGAGCTCTATGGGACGAGGATACTTGCATGATGCACTTGTTGTATGGACTTGTGGAGATGATGGACTTTGCATTATGAACTTATACTGGACTTCAACTAAGAGAGCTTTTGGAGGGCTAGTATGTGAACCATGTGTATGATTGTAATGAATAGTGTTTTTTTCGATGATGAACTTGTGATGTTGTTGCATCTTATGATATTTGTAGTGAAAAGCTGTTATATATATATGTGTTGTTATATATATTTTAAACTTCTGATCATATATTGTTAAACTACTTGTTCTTTAAAATACAAAGGAAATGCTGCCAAAATTTTCAATTATATGTTGTCCAAATGTAGAGAGCTATATATGTTCATCTGAACACATTAGAGGTAATCTCACCATTCATATGAAAAGAGGTGAATGGAATCTAATTCTTCTAATTCCACCTATCAAACCAAATATTTGGACAGAACCAATGCATGCCCTTTTTTTATCTCCAAGAGCAACTCCAACGGGCCGACCCAAACAGACGGCGATTTCGTCTGCTTCTTGTCCGTTTGGGTTGGCCGCCCGCCCGGCATCCACCCTGTATTAGATATGCATTGGCAGCGCGCCAAACGCGCCGACCCATATGTGCTGGCGTGGCTGGCTGGCCGCCCTTTTTCAATAGATACCTCATTTTTGCATTGATTTTGCATTCAAACATATAGTCAAATAACATAGTTTCAACCGAATAAAATAGCATAGTTTTACAAGCCGAATAAAAGTAAAAAGGTTCACATAGTTTTGCAAGACGAATAAAGAAGATACATCTATTGGTTGCCTACATGAGCCCACATATGCTCAACCAAATCATTTTTCAGTTGCACGTGAGTTTCCCAATCACGCATGTCATGATGAAATTGGGTGAATTGTTCAATCGTTGTCGCTCCTCCATGCTCAGCCACAACATTCTCACCCTGAAACTGAAACCCTTGATTGTACAGACGTTCCGGGCGCTCATCTTCTATGATCATATTGTGCATGATCACACAAGCAGTCATCAGCTCCCACAGTTTCTCCGTGCTCCAGGTATTAGCAGGATACCGAACGATGCACCATCGAGATTGCCAAACACCAAAGGCACGCTCGACATCCTTCCTAGCACTCTCTTGCTCTTGGGAAAATCTTTTCCTCTTCTCTCCAATAGGGTTGGGGATTGTCTTGACAATAGTGGTCCACTGAGGATAGATACCGTCACCCAGGTAGTATCTTTTGTCGTAGTTGTGGCCGTTGATAGTAAAGTTCACCGGTGGGTTGTTGCCTTTGGAAAGCCTAGCAAACACCGACGAGCGCTGAAGCACGTTGATATCACTGTGTGATCTGGCCATGCCAAAGAAAGAGTGCCAGATCCAGAGATCTTGAGACGCTACGACCTCTAGTATGATAGTGCAAGCCCTAACATAGCCCGTATACTACCCTTGCCAAGTAGAAGGGTCGTTCTTCCACTCCCAGTGCATACAATCTATGCTGCCGAGCATCCCTGGGAAGCCCCTACTAGCATTCACCGCCAACAACCGGGTTGTATCTTTAGGAGTCGGCTCTCTCAAGTACTCAGGGCCAAACACAACAATAATAGCCTTGCAGAACTTATACAGGGACTCTAGGCATGTAGACTCGCTCATACGGACGTACTCGTCAATGAGATCATCGGGCACTCCGTATGCAAGCATTCAGATGGCGGTAGCGCATTTATGATAAAAGGAGAAACCAATCTTGCCAACGACATCCTCTTTGCACTCAAAATAGTCATCATAGCCGACCACCCCCTCTCTAATACGGTTGAAAAGATGCCTGCTCATACGGAAATGGCGGCGGAACTTTTGATGTTTGAACAACGGATTTGTTGTATCAAAGTAGTCCTTCCAAAGAAGGAAATGCCCGCTCTCTCGGTTGCGATTCAACGCCGGAAGGTGGCCCGGAATGGAGCCACGGAACAACGGCCGCTCGCTGTTGAGGTGGTGATAGACCAACATGACAGCCAATATCTCCTCCTCGTCATCGGACGACGAAACGTCGGAGTCGCTGTCGGTGTCAAAACCGTCCGATCTCGGGTAGGGGGTCCCAAACTGTTTGTCTGAGGATCGAAGGTAACCGGATACAAGGGGGCATGATGTTTACCCAGGTTCAGGCCCTCTAAATGGAGGTAATACCCTACTTCCTGCTTGATTGACCTTGATGAGTATAGGGGTTACAAGAGTTGATCTACCTCAAGATCGTAATGGCTAAACCCTAACTGTCTAGCCTATGCAAATTCTAATGATCTCTACGGACCAAACCCTCCGGTTTATATAGACACCGGAGGAGCCTATGGTTGTACAGAGTCGGTTTATAGAGAAAGGAAACTACACATCCAGACGTCAAGCTTGCCATCCCCGCAAAGGAGAGTCCCATCCAGACACGGGGAAGCCCTCCTACCTTGTATCTTCACGGCCCACCTGTCCGGTCCATCTGACATGCCCGGAAACTTGAGGACCCCTTAATCCAGGACTCCCTCAGTAGCCCCTGAACCAATCTTCAATGGCGATGTATTCGGCACGCATATTTGTCTTCGGCATTGCAAGGCGAGTTCCTCCTCCGAATAGTTTAAAGCAGTCTTCTGAGTAAGAGAACTGTATCTGGCTCTGTATAACAGTTACAACCCTCAATCGCAAGGGCACAATACTTAATCAAAATAAGGCATGTCCACCGACAGCTTTTTCGGCAAAACGTTTCGCCTGGCCTTTTTATTATTTCGAACCGTTTTTTGGCCTCCCACTTTCAAGCTTCAAGGCGCAGCCTCTATTGACACGTCTTGTAAAAGCAGAGATCATGTCCCCTTATCGCGGGATTCTCATCAATACGGGTTTGGGTAATCCAACCATGCCGTTCGCATGACCCCATGGGAATAGGCGAGTTTTAACGCTAGTGGGGCTGGCGCTTAGTATTCACGGCCTATATAAGCAGATAAAGATCCATCTTTTTTATCCCACGCCTTCTTCCTTCCTCAGCCTTCCCATCCTCGAGCTCCAGCGCCCAAGCTTCGATCTTCCCCACCGCCACCAACCTCTCTAGCCATGTCCGGATCTGGCTCTCAAGGCAAGTGGGTGGCCTCCTCCGTGACGAAGAAGGACATCAAGGATATCGTCGTGTGCGAGGCCCTCCTCCGCATCCCCCCCACTTCGGCCTATGGCTCTAAATCTTCAACGTGAAGCCGTAGGTGGTTGACGGGTAGCTGGCAGACTGCAGAGGTGCTATGGTGAGCAAGCTCCCCAACGTCACCTGGCCCAAAGGGGCCTTCGTGGAAACTGTCAACATATGGCAGCGGGAGTGGTTCTATATCACCGAACCCCGCGGCGCCAACTTGGCGGCCACTCCTAAGTTTAGATCCGGACCCTCGATGCAGCTCGCGTCATGGACCAACAAGGGTCTGGACTGGGGGTCGATCGATGAGGTGTTGATGGTGCAAAAGTGCATAAAAATATTATAAAAAAGAACACTAGCCTCACTGACATGATCCAGGTGATGCTATTCCGTCGGACCCTTCCTTGCCAGCGCTGGCCTCTCCACATGAGGGAGTTCAATCCGGAAGGGCCGCGGACCCTGCAGTGATTCTTCAGCATGACACACGAAGAGATCTGGAAGCTGCTTTTCAAGTCCCACAAGTCGGGGCAGAAGATGACCGATGACATCGGCCTTGACTGCGCTCATTCGGCCACCCCGATAAGTTTTTTTAGTTTCTGAACATAACTTAGTTCACAAATCAAAGGGGTATGCTGAGACTTCCATCCTTTAATTAGGGTTGGACGAAGAAGGCGGAGTGGATCAAGTGTCTAGCTCCGCTGCCCAAAAACCCAGCTGGTCCGCTACTAACGAGGATGCTGGTCCCGGCGCCGTACCAGGCGCCGGAGAAGAAGACCAAGAAGAAGGGCAAGGAGGCCAAAGGTGGCCTCCGCCGTAAAGGTACTTCGGACGCTGTGTCCGGAGATACCGAAGCTCCCTCCTCCTACGAGGGAGATGAAGATGAAGAGGAGGAGGAAGAAGAGAGCAATTCTCCCCTTAAGGGGAGGAAGAAGAAAAGGGCGGCCTCCGTAGACCCAGAGGCGGATGTCGGTGTCAAAACCGGCGGATCTCGGGTAGGGGGTCCCGAACTGTGTGTCTAAGGTCGATGGTAATAGGAGGTAGGGGACACGATGTTTACCCAGGTTCGGGCCCTCTCTATGGAGGTAATACCCTAATTCCTGCTTGATTGATCTTGATGAATATGAGTATTACAAGAGTTGATCTACCACGAGATCGTAATGGCTAAACCCTAGAAGTCTAGCCTGTATGATTATGATTATGATTGTCCCTGTGGACTAAACCCTCTGGTTTATATAGACACCGGAGGGGACTAAGGTTGTCCAAAGTCGACTACAGAGAAAGGAATCGTCATATCCGAACGCCAAGCTTGCCATCCACGCCAAGGAGATTCCCATCCGGACACGTATGAGAGTCTTCGGTCTTGTAACTTCACAGCCCATCAGTCCGGCCCATGTCCAACAGGTCGGACGGCCGAGGAACCCTTAATCCAGGACTCCCTTAGTAGCCCCCGAACTAGGCTTTCAATGACAATGTGTCTAGCGTGCAGATTGTCTTCGACATTGCAAGGCGGGTTCCTCCTCCGATGACTTCAAAGAGCTGTATCCGGCCTTCCATTTAATGTCGTACCCATCGACTTCTGTGCATCCATGGCTTCAGTTTCCATGTGTCGAGCGAACACAAGAGGTCAGGGTATTTTTTGCACATAACAACCCGACCATGAAAGAAAGGCGTCTATTCAAAGAGATTGGATCTCAGATCCATTCCACACCACACGAAAAATCCTCAGAGCCTGCTAGGAGGAACCACTCCAACATGGCCACCGCTCCAGTTCTTCCTCCCGTCCCCACGGCTCCGGAAAGGGCGATTGGGAAAGATGTTCCGTATCCCATGGTCTGCTAGGAGGACGCTTGTTGCTCACACCACACGAAAAATCCTCACACCACACGAAAAATCCCCACACCACACGAAAAATCCTCAGAGCCTGCTAGGAGGACGCTTGCTACTCGTTCCCCGCCGGGCCGGTGGCGGCGTTGGCGGCAGGCGACGGAGAATGACGGGGTGGCCCACCGACGGGAGCCATTTGAGCGACGCGGGCAGCGAGGGCAGCCTGGCGCTCAGCACGAGCACGGCTAGCGTCCGCCATGGAGACGGCGGAGCAACGGGATACGGAGCAACAGAAAGGAAGCTTCGGCGCACCCCTTCCTGGCGCGCCAAATGTCGGATCACGGGTTCTGGCAAAACCCTCAAGGTACGAACGCTGGGTTGCGCATGAAGATTTCCCCCCTACCGATCCACGTCCTAGTTTTGCTAAGATCTCACGGACGAACTCGATGAACTCATAACACAAGGGACACCGGATTTATACTGGTTCAGGCCACCATTGTGGTGTAACACCCTACTCCAGTGTGGTGGTGGTGGTGGATTGCCTCTTGGGCTCATGATGAACAGTACAAAGGGGAAGGAACAGCCTCCTGAGGTTGAGGTGTTCCTGTGCTCGGTGTGTGGCTAAGGATTGGCTCAAGATCAAATGCCTCCTGCTATGGTGGCTAGTCCTATTTATAGAGGCCCTGGTCCTCTCCCCAAATATTGAGCGGGAAGGGAGCCAACAACGGCCAATTTGAAAGGGGACAACTAGTACAGCTTATCCTGACAAAAGCAGTCTTCGCCTGCAAAAGGCTCTGGTGGTGACGCCGCCTTGGGCTCCATGCTGACCTCCGTCTTGCCGTCCTGCTGGTCTTGGTCTCGTTGCACCGATATGGAAACCTTTGCTTGATGCCTCAGTACTCCGCGCCTGCGCTTGCCTCCTTAGAACCAAAGAGGAAACAAGGACGCTACTCATGCTGGCGCCCGCCTGGTCTCGATCGTCATGGCTCACGTCACGAGAACCTCGCGAGGTTTTCCTTGCCTTGATCTCTCTGCCCCTCGCGAGCCTGCCTCGCGAGGCCGCTCCTGAGGGGGTCTTGCATCGTCCGCCTCGCGAGGCTTGGCCCCTCGCGAGGGTCTTGAATGCCTTGTTGATGAAGATGGGTCGTACAGGCCTGCTAGCACAGCCACACCGTGAGCCGCAGGTAGGCAAGTCTGGGGACCCCCATTCCCAGAACGCCGACAGTAGCCCCTGAGACCCTGTTCGGCTTTTGAAAAAAGGCCGAACAGAGGATCAAGTAATATCCGCATGAGATAATTAACATACTTGTCTATTTTGATAAACAGGCTTCACTATTAGTGGCGACCGCCCAGGCCGCCGAAGTATCCGGACTCAAGCGGAAGCTGGAGCTGGCCGATGAGGATCTCGTCTGTATCAACAAACGGCTTGATGAGGCGCAGGGTATGGTTTGAAAAAGTGCTTACACACGTGAAGTAATATGTCAATGCGGAGTCTAATCTCATGTGTTGTCCTGATCATATTTGCAGGTAGTGCGTACGCGGTCGATACCCTAAAGAGCGCCCTCTCCCCAGCCAAGGAACGGGTGAGCCAAGCGGCCGCTGACAAAGCGGCTGCAGATTTAGAGGCCGAGCAGGTCACCCGCCGCAAGTATGAGGGGCGGGTGACCGAAGTGGAGCAGGAGCTCAAGGATGCTGCCAACAAGTGTGAGGCCTTGGAGGTGAAGAATAAAACCCAAGCGATCAATCTCACCAAGGCTCTTCAGGAGTCCAAGGAGGCGCGGACCGAGTCCCGAGCGGCTCGCGAGGAAATCAAGCAGGCCGAACAGATAGCGGCTGGTAAGCCCTTTCTTTTACAGAGTATATTTGGCGGTCGGAGACATGCCTTGCTTAATCGACTATGGGGTTCTCCAGACGCCTTTGCGGATCTTCCGAGGAGTGCGGCCGACGCCATGCAATTCTTCCGGGCCCAGGAGGGAAACACCACGGAGAAGCTCTTCTGGTCACAGTACCTGGTGCCAGAAAAGCCAGTGCTGTTGAACAACCAGATGATGCAGCTGGCGGAGCTACATAGGATGTTCGGTTTGGCCATGAAGGACATCATAGTCCGGCTGTAGCCAGCGAGCCCCATTCCTAGCAGGTACTTCAGCCTGGTCAAGCGACTCGGCGATGCCCTACCCCGAGTTGAAGCTGTGAAGCGCTCATCATGCATAGAGGGTGCTCGGATGTTCTTTGCCCGTGTCGAGATGCACTGGGCGAAGATGAAGGCCGCCATCGTGGCAGTAGAGGGCCCACCCGAAGGCAAGGACCACCGCAAGCCAGAGCGATATTTTGAAGACGTCCTAGAGGGTGCCTGTTTAATAGAGGGTCAATGCTCGAAAGATGTTATGTTTGAATGAATGTATCCGGGCTGCCCAGACTTTGTTTTATGAACCAAGGCTTTCTAATGTATTTATGCGTGTTATCTGAAATTGTTTTCCTCCTGTGTGGCCATTTTTAATCTTGAAAGTTTGCCAGTCATCGGCTTCAGCCCCCATGTAGATACTACGAAGGTGTTCGGAATAACGCATGATCACCCTTGACCCAATGTCTTGGTCCGTGAAGGAGGTGTCTATGTAGCGAACCAGGTAATCAGACTATGCGGCTTTAGTACTTTAACTTAGCCATAGGAGTTTGACGGTGGGGCTAGAGATTATCCCCTGGTGCATATGCGGCTATCACAACTAGGAAGCCTTGGACACGTGACTGTATGGAGGACAGTCCTTCATATAATACGGAAAATATCGCAAGAGATTTAGTAAGTCGCCGAACCGCTGACCAGCTCTCGCTATATCATGACAGTCAGTTTTTGGCTTTCTCTACTGAGGTGTTTGACCGGACGAACCAGAAACACAATCGCAGTAGTTCTCCCTTTACTACCTTAGCCGATCAAGCGGAACGTAAGGTGGTAGCCACGGGAGCCGGGCAACCCAACTATTGACCAAAGACATGATTCGGAGCCAATGCATATAATAAGGTATTCGGGGTGCCAAAGTATACTATAAAAGTGCTCGGACTTTTTTATCTTTAAAAAATATATGTGGCCGGATAGAGCCCCTAGCAATTTATGCCTGATGTCTACTATGCAACTTCATTCTTGTAGACTCGTGTTGGGCCTCCAAGCGTAGAATTTTGTAGGACAGTAGCAATTTTCCCTCAAGTGGATGACCTAAGGTTTATCAGTCTGTGGGAGGTGTAGGATGAAGATGGTCTCTCTCAAACAACCCTGCAACCAAATACATAAAATCTCTTGTGTCCCCAACACACCCAATACAATGGCAAATTGTATAGGTGCACTAGTTCGGCAAAGAGATGGTGATAAAAGTGTGATATTGATGGTAGAAATATATTTTTATAATCTGAGTAAATAAAAACAGCAGGTAGCAAATAGTAAACGGGCACAAAAACGGTATTGCAATGCTTAAAAACAAGGCCTAGGGTCCGTACTTTCTCTAGTGCAATCTCTCAACAATGCTAACATAGTTGGATCATATGATTATCCCTCAAAGTGCAATAAAGAATCACTCCCAAGTTCCTATTAGCGGAGAACAAAAGATAGAAATTGTTTGTAGGGTACAAAACCGCCTCAAAGCTATTCTTTTCGTTCGATCTATTCAAGAGTTCATACTAAAATAACACAAAGCTATTCTTTCCGTTTGATCCATCCGTGAGTTCGTACTAAAATAACAACAAAGAAAACTCATATTCATAATACTCAGTCCACACAGAGAACTACAAAGAGACCCCAAAGTTTCTATCAGAGAAAAGATAATAAAAACATACATCAACCCCTATGCATAGATTACCCCAATATCACCGCGGGAATCCGCAAGTTGAGTGCCATAACGTATATCAGGTGAATCAAAATTATACCCCATTGTCACCTCAAGTATTCATACCGCAAGACATACATCATGTGTTATCAAATCTGAACATTCAATCCGACATGACAAAACTTCAAAGGGTAAAGATTCAATTCATCACAACAAGAGTATAGAGGGGAGAAACATCACATGATCCATCTATATTAACAAAGCCCACGATATAGATCACGAGAGAGAGACAGAGAGAGATTAAACACATAGCTACTGGTACAAACCCTCACCCCCGAGGGTGGACTACTCCCTCCTCATCGTGGTGGCCGTCGGGATGATGAAGATGGCCACCGGAGACGATTCCCCCATCCGGCAGAGTGCTGGAACGGGTCTAGATTGGTTTTCGGTGGCTACAGAGCCCTGCGGCGGCGGAACTTCTGAGCTAGGTTTACCCCGAAGGGTTTCAGAATACTTGGGAATTTTTAGTGCAAAGAGGGGGTGCGGGAGGCCACCAAGGTGGGCACAACCCACCTGGGCACGCCAGGGGGCCCTGGCGCGCCCTGGTGGGTTGTGCCCCCCTCGGGGCACCCCCCAGGTGCAGCTCTGGCCCATTGGGTTTCTTCTGGTCCACAAAAATCTCTATAAAGTTTCGTTGTGTTTGTACTTCGTTTGATATTGATTTCCTGCGATGTAAAAAACATGCAGAAAACAGCAACTGACACTTGGCACTATGTCAATAGGTTAGTACCAAAAAATGATATAAAGTTGCTATAAAATGATTGTAAAACATCCAAGAATGATAAAATAACAGCATGGATACTTCATAAATTATAGATACGTTGGAGACGTATCAGCATCCCCAAGCTTAATTCCTACTCATCCTCGAGTAGGTAAATGATAAAAGAAACAATTTATGAAGTGTGAATGCTAGGAAAGTGCACAAGTTTGATCAATGATAATTTCAATCACTTCTCCAAGCATCATAACAACAATTCTTTCTTATAAAACCTCTCATGTATAGTGGCAACCAATTCACATGTTAAGGTTCAAACAATGAATTCTCTTGAAACTCAACAACCTATGTTCTCAGTCACCAAGCAATTGTAATTCAACTTATTCAAAAGAGTTTAAGTAAGAGCTCCACATACTCAACCATCATATAGTCTCCTATGATTGCTAACACTCACCGCATACACATGAGCAAAATGTTTCAACCGGATACATAGAAAGATAGGGGCTTATTGTTTTGCCTCCTAACGTATTCACCTCAAGGGCGATGTCAACAATAATAACTCATGCTACCCATATTCAACTGTACATATGTGCCTAGATCTTTACTCACCACATGATGCTTGCCAAAAGAGAAAAATAAAAAGGAATAGAGAGAAAAACTTTGACTGTTTGCATAAAAGTAAATACTGAAAAGTAAAAGATAGGCCCTTAGCAGAGGGAAGCAGAGGTTGCCATGCGTTTATTTGTTTGTATACTCAACCCCTTAGTGCAAGAGAACGTCAAGTTATATTGCCCCTTATGATAGCAACCTTTATTATGCAGTCCGTCGCTTTTATTGCTTTGCCATCACAAGTTCGTCCAACGCTCAATTTTCTCTTACACTAAATGATCTCACACTTTTAGAAGCAATTTTTATTGCCTTTTTGCACCGATGACAACTTACTTGAAGGATCTTGCTCAATCCATAGGTAGGTATGGTGGACACTTGAAAATAAGATTTGGGTTTAAGGGTTTTTGGATGCACAAGTAGTATCTATACTTGGTGTGGAATTTTTGGCAAGCAAAGATGGGGGGCAAGCACCACATGTTGAAGGATCTATGACAATATAACTTATATGTGAGTATGAACAAACATAAATCATTACGTTGTCTTCCTTGTCCAATGCAAAAATTTTGGCATATATTATTCTGATGGGGGCTCACAATCACAAAAGATTTCCAAGATAATGTATTTGCATGTGAAAGTTCTCTTCCTTATACTAATTATTCATGAATTGCTTGTATGGCCAATATTGTGATTGTCAAGCCTCAAAACATTTCACTTTCTAAACCCAATGTGAATCTACCACTAGGCATGATATGATTTCAACTTCATGACATTCAATTTATTCAACAATCTACTCATAGGATATAAGTGAAGAACAAGAGTAATTCCATATAAAAGAGCTTTGTTGACAGGAAGTGAGTGCCGCTTACTTAGCCTTCCTGGCAACTATTTGTGGACTCGTTTTTATTTAAAAAAATTAGATCTAAGTACTTTATTAAACCAGCAAGAAAAACAAAAATAAAATGACATTTCAAGGGTAGCACCACTCATGTGAAGAAGCAAAAACTTAGGCTCAACCGACACTAACGGATAATTGTTGTTGAAGAAAGGTGGGATGCCTATCGGGGCATCCCCAAGCTTAGATGCTTGAGACTTCTTGAAATATTATCTTGGGATGCCTCGGGCATCCCCAAGCTTGAGATTTTGTGTCTCCTTAATTCCTCTCATATCACGGTTTTCCTAAATCTCAAAAGCTTCATCCACACAGAACTCAACAAGAACTCGTGAGATAAGTTAGTATAAACCAATGCAAAAACCTTATCATTCTCTACTGTAGCAAATCACTAAAATTGTTATTCAACATTGCATACTAAATGCCTCTGCATATTTAATACTCCTATCCTCAAATAGAATCATTAAACAAGCAAACATATGCAAACAATGCAAAGACAACAACAATCTGCCAAAACAGTACAGTCTGTAAAGAATGCAAGAGTATCAATATTTATTCAACTCCAAACATTATGAAAAATTACCATACTGTATAAAATTTATCAGAGATTAATATGCAAAAAGTTTCAACATTTTATCACATTCTGATTTTTCTAGGGAATTTTTGCAACACGGCAAACTTTTTGTTTTCAAACAGCAACATGTAGACTTGCAAAATAAGCATGGCAAAGGCTATCAATGCCACTTTTATTGAAATAAATGATGCAAAACATTATTCTAATAACAGAAAGCAAATCCTAAGAAAATAAATTGACGCTCCAAGTAAAACTCATATCATGTGACGAATGAAAACATAGCTCCAAGTGAGGTTACCGATAATGTTGGAGACGAAAGAGGGGATGTCTTCCGGGGCATCCCCAAGCTTAGTTGCTTGGATCTTCCTTAAATATTACCTTGGGGTACCTTGGGAATCCCCAAACTTAGGGTATTGTCACTCCTTATTCTCCTCATATCAACATCTCACCCAAAACTTCAAAACTTCAATCACACAAAACTTAAAGGAGCTTTGTGAGATAGGTTAGTATGATAAAGAGCAAACCATTTCACTTTGGTACTGTCAAAGACAAGATTCATAACTGTTTCCACACAATTCCTACTGTATCATATCATTTCCACAATTTATATTGAGCAATATAAGCAATAGAAACTAGAAAGCAAGCAAACTATGCATTGGAAACAGAATCTGTCAAAAACAGAACAATCTGTAGTAATCTGTACTCAAACCATACTTCTGCTACTCCAAAAATTATGAAAAAAATTAGGACCACATGAGAAATTTGTATATTAAACTTCTGCCAAAATAATCAAATCAAAATCACTCTTCTGTTAAAAATGAGACTTATTTTCGTGAGCGCAAAAGTTTCTGTTTTTTAGCAGGGTCAAATCAACTATCACCCAAGATGATCCCAAAGGCTTTACTTGGCACTTTATTGAAACAAAAGCAATAAAACATGATCAATACAGTAGAATAATCATGTGAACACACAAAAATAGTAGGTAAAAGTGTTGGGTTGTCTCCCAACAAGCGCTTTTCTTTAATGCCTTTTAAGCTAGGCATGATGATTTCAATGATGCTTGCATAAAAGATAAGAATTGAAACATAAAGAGAGCATCACGAAGCATATTACTAGCACTTTTAGGTCTAACCCACTTCCTATGCAGGGATTTTGTGGGCAAACACCTTATGGGAACAAGAATCAACTAGCATAGGAAGGCAAAACAAGTGTAACTTCAAAATAATCAACACATAGAGAATAAACTTGATATTATTGAGATATGTAAGTGCATAAGTTCCTTTCTCATAATAATTTTCAGAGGCATCATGAATGGATTCAACAATATAACTATCACATACAGCACTCTTTTCATGATGCACAAGCATAGAAGATTTATTATTCTTTATGGCAGACATGTCATCATAATAATCATCATAGATAGCAACTTTACTGTCATAGTCAATTGAAACCTCTTCCAAAATAGTGGATGTATCACTAAATAAAGTCATGACCTCTCCAAATACACTTTCATCAATATTGTAATAAGATTCAGCACCCTCCAAAATAGTGGGATCACTACTAGCTAGAGTTGACACTCTTCCAAACCCACTTTCATCAATGTAATCATCATAAATAGGAGGCATGCTATCAACATAATAAATTTTCTTATCGAAAGTAGAAGGAATCAAAGGATCATATTCATTAAGCAAATCATCCCCAAGCTTAGGACAAGAATTATTTCCATCAAATAAATCTTCAAACATGTCGTACTCATTAAACATAGCATCCCCAAGCTTGTGGTTTTGCGTATCATCACAATCATTCTTATCAAAAGCATGAATGGAACCAATAGTATAGAAAACATTATTATCATATTCTTCCAAGCAAGTGCTAAAAAGATTTTCAAGATCATAAGGGATATTGTTGTCTTCCCAATCATAATCATTACAAAAAGTAGTAGGTATCACAAAGTCATACTCAATATCATCATCCTCCATCAACATGTTCGATTCACTTTCATGAGGCACAATGGTGATAGGAGCAACATTATTTGGGAGAGATACCTTTTTACCTCTAT
Source organism: Aegilops umbellulata (assembly GCA_032464435.1). Lineage (NCBI taxonomy): Eukaryota > Viridiplantae > Streptophyta > Magnoliopsida > Poales > Poaceae > Aegilops > Aegilops umbellulata. The sequence goes on along the minus strand of CP136056.1, from coordinate 8,919,363 downwards.
TTTTTCTTCTTTTCTTCTTCTTCACCACATCATGTGTGGGTTTAATTAATCTTTTCAAGCTTCTTATTTATGAGATTGGTTGAATAGGAAGCTCCTCCTCATTACCTGATTCATCATAATAAACACTAGGAGGGTATTGGGAAATGTTTTCCCTTTCATTAGTACTCTCTTCATATTATATTGGTTTCCTTGACTTTAGATAGTTGGCAATATAAGGATTCTCAATGCAATTTACCACACAAAACATATAAATTTCCTCTAGGTCAAAATCAAGAAATCTCTCGAGATTAAATTTTGGAATACCCTTAGTTATACGTTTCATTTCTTCATACCCCAAAAGAAGACTAAGCTCTTTATGATGCTCAAGGGTAATCAAGTTATCACAATTTTTGGACATGGTTTGATCATGAAAGAATTTGCATTGGATATTTAAATGACCATGTTCATTGCAAAGTTCACAAGGATGGCGGAAAAAATTAAATCTTTCAGCACAATCATCTAGCCTCTCTTGCAACTTTTTCGTTTCTAAATATTTATGCTTCTTACAAAGTCCATCTTCCCTTTTTGGTGTGCAAAAGCACTCCAAATTCACTCCGCAAAAATCAACATGATTATAAGAAACATTTTTGTCATGACTTGTGCAATCATCATTAGCATTTTGGATATTCAAAGAATTCATACTAACAACATTACAATCATGCTCATCATTCAAATATTCTGTGCCAAGCATTTTATTGACTTCTTCTAACAATTGAGCACAATTTCCCGAACCATCATTTTCAAGAAAGATATTATAAAGATGACCAATAATAGGATGCAACCCAATTTCCATTTTTTTGTAGTTTTCTTTTTATAAACCAAACTAGTGATAAAACAAGAAACTTAAAAATTCAACTACAAGATCTAAAGATATACCTTCAAGCACTCACCTCCCCGGCAACGGCGCCAGAAAAGAGCTTGATGTCTACTACGCAAATTTATTCTTGTAGACTCGTGTTGGGCCTCCAAGGCAGAGTTTTGTAGTACAGTAGCAATTTTTCCTCAAGTGGATGACCTAAGGTTTATCAATCTGTGGGAGGTGTAGGATGAAGTTGGTCTCTTTCAAACAACCCTGCAACCAAATACAAGAAATCTCTTGTGTCCCCAACACATCTTATACAATGGCAAATTGTATAGGTGCACTAGTTCGGCGAAGAGATGGTGGTAAAAGTGTAATATTGATGGTAGAAATATAGTTTTATAATCTGAATAAATAAAAACAGCAAGGTAGCAAATAGTAAACGGGCATAAAAACGGTATTGCAATGCTTAAAAACAAGGCCTAGGGTCCCTACTTTTGCTAGTGCAATCTCTCAACAATGCAAACATAGTTGGATCATATGATTATCCCTCAAAGTGCAATACAGAATCACTCCGAGTTCCTATTAGCGGAGAACAAAAGATAGAAATTGTTTATAGGGTACGAAACCACCTCAAAGCTATTCTTTCCGTTCAATCTATTCAAGAGGTTGTACTAAAATAACACAAAGCCATTCTTTCCATTCGATCTATCCTATAGTTCGTACTAAAATAACACCAAAGCAAATTCATATTCATAATACTCAATCCACACAAAGAACTACAAAGAGACCCCAAAGTTTCTATCGGAGAAAAGATAGTAAAAACGTGCATCAACCACTATGCATAGATTACCCCAATATCACCATGGGAATCTGCAAGTTGAGTGCCATAACGTATATCAAGTGAATCAAAAAGATACCCCATTGTCACCTCAAGTATTCATACCGCAAGACATACATCATGTGTTCTCAAATCTGAACATTCAATCCGACATGACAAAACTTCAAAGGGTAAAGATTCAATTCATCACAACAAGAGTATAGAGGGGAGAAACATCATATGATCTATCTATATTAACAAAGCCCATGATATAGATCACGAGAGAGAGAGAGAGAGAGAGATTAAACACATAGCTACTGGTACAAACCCTCAGCCTCGAGGGCGGACTACTCCCTCTGCATCGTGGTGGCCGCCGGGATGATGAAGATGGCCACTGGAGATGATCCCCCCCCCTCCGGCAGGGTGCCAGAACGGGTCTAGATTGGTTTTTGGTGGCTACGGAGCCCTGCGGCAGCGGAACTTCTGATCTAGGTTTACCCCGAAGGGTTTCGGAATATTTGGGAATTTATAGTGCAAAGAGGGGGTGCGGGAGGCCACCGAGGTGGGCACAACCCACCTGGGCGCGCCAGGGGGCCCTGGCGCGCCCTGGTGGGTTGTGCCCCCCTCGGGGCACCCCCCAGGTGCAGCTCTGGCCCATTGGGTTCCTTCTGGTCCAAAAAAATCTCCGTAAAGTTTCGTTGCGTTTGGACTCCGTTTGATATTGATTTCCTATGATGTAAAAAACATGCAGAAAACAGCAACTGGCACTTGGCACTATGTCAATAGGTTAGTACCAAAAAATGATATAAAGTTGCTATAAAATGATTGTAAAACATCCAATAATGATAAAATAACAGCATGAATACTTAATAAATTATAGATACGTTGGAGACACATCAATGCCGAGGTGTATATGTCAATCTGACGTGAAGAGGGAATACAGACTATGATGAAATAAGCCAATACCGAATAGGGTTGGACAAAACTGTTTCCACTATAGTCTGATTGATACGTCAATACATGCTCTTACAGAGAATGCCATAAGCATCAAGGCTATTTTACATGCCAAGAATTTGTGAGCAAGGGAAAGCTGTTTACAGGTCCTAAAAATGGTGGTCTTGAAGATCCTTTGGACACCCTACCGCACGTTTGCGCCGCTTTTCACCTTGGTGAAGGATCCTTTGAGAGGATCAACGATCGTGTATATAGAAGGGGCCTGGGAAAGGGCCCTTGTACCACCGAAAAGTGATTTGGGTTTTAAAGAACCTAGAATAAGAGAGAAAAGAGAAAAACGGAGAAGAAAAAGAAGAAGATTAAGGTCTGAATAGGGTCAAACCATATTGTGGACCATGTCCTTAGTGTGCCTTCGTCCTTGCCCATGTTATTTTTAGTGCAGGGTAGACCGGACTCGTTTGACAATGTCCGGGGGCTTGATGGCCGATGAAGTATTCGGCTTGATAAGGTCACCCTGTACCTCAGCTGTGAGGGTCGCAATATGCTCCTCAGTATGGAGGGAGCGCTCCATATTTCCATTGACTGTTATAACACCGCGTGGTCTGGGCATCTTGAGCTTTAGATAAGCATAGTGCGGGATTGCATTGAAACGGGCGAAAGCGGTTCGTCTGAGCAGTGCATGATAACCACTGCGGAAGGGGACGATGTCGAAGATCAAATCTTCGCTTCAGAAATTGTCTGGTGAGCCGAAGACTACTTCCAACGTTATTGACCCTGTGTAGTAGGCCTCCACGCCGGGTATTACTCCTTTAAAGGTGGTTTTAGTAGGCTTAATCCTTGACGGATCGATACCCATTCTACGGACACTGTCCTGAAAAGGCAGGTTAAGACTGCTGCCGCCGTCCATGAGGACTAGCGTGAAATGGAATCCGTTGATAATTGGATCGAGGACCAATGTTGCCGAACCTCCATGACGGATACTGGTCAGATGGTCCATGCGATCAAAACAGATCGGACAAGCCGACCATGGGTTGAATTTTGGGGCGACTGGCTCTATGGCGTAGACATCCCTTAGTGCATGCTTGCGCTCCCGCTTAGGGATACGAGTGGCGTAGATCATATTCACTATTTTTACCCCGGGGGGGATTTCTTTTGACCCCCTGTGTTCGGTGGGCGAGGCTCGTTGTCATCCTCGCTAGGCGGCTCCTTTCCCTTATGTTCGATATTTAACTTACCGGCCTGTTTGAAGACCCAACAGTTTCTGTTCGAATGATTGGCAGGCTTATCGGGGGTGCCATGAATCTGGCAAGGACGATCGAGTATTTTGTCCAAACTGGATGGACCATCTTTGTATCCTTTGAATGGCTTCTTCCGCTGACTAGGTTTAGAGCCCCTAAATCTGGCGTTGCCCGCCGTGTCTTCGGTGTCCTCATTGTTGCTTCGACGCTTGTGTTTGTTGCGTTGTGGCCTACCGTTGCCATCTCTGGCTTCGGAGATGCCAGGGTCGCTGGTACTGTTGCTTCTATGAGCTAACCAGCTGTCTTCTCCCGCACAAAAGCAGGTCATGAGTGCGGTGAGAGCTGCCATCGACTTTGGTGTTTCTTGGTCGAGGTGTCGGGCAAGCCATTCGTCACGGACATTGTGTTTAAAGGCCGCGAGGGCTTTGGCATCCGAACAATCGACAATTTGGTTCTTCTTAATTAAGAACCTAGTCCAGAGTTTTCGGGTTGACTCTCCGGGTTGCTGGACTATATGACTAAGGTCATCGGCGTCCGGAGGACGAACATAGGTACCTTGGAATTTATCTCTAATTGCATCTTCCAAATCTTCCCAGCTACCAATGGAGTTCTCTGGGAGGCTGTCGGTGTCAAAACCGGCGGATCTCGGGTAGGGGGTCCCGAACTGTGCGTCTAGGCGGATGGTAACAGGAGACAAGGGACACGAAGTTTTACCCAGGTTCGGGCCCTCTTGATGGAGGTAAAACCCTACGTCCTACTTGATTAATATTGATGATATGGGTAGTACAAGAGTAGATCTACCACGAGATCAAGGAGGCTAAACCCTAGAAGCTAGCCTATTGTATGATTGTTGTATGTTGTATATGATCTATCGACTAGCCTGGCCTCGGTTTATATAATGCACCAGAGGCCTAGGATAACAAGAGTCCTAGCCGAATACGCCGGTGGGGAGAAGTCCTTGTCTTGATCGCCAAGTCTTGTGGAATCTTCCTTGTATGCGGCAGCTGTCTGAACTGGCCCATGAGTATACGGCCATGGGGGTCCTCGGCCCAATCTAATAGATCGGGAGACGACGTGGTGAGTACACCCTAGTCCAGGACACCATCAGTAGCCCCCTGAACCGGTCTTCAAGTTAGGGACGCTCCTCGATTCTTCCGAACTGTTCTTCATCTTCGGTCGTCGGTCTTGAAAACTGGTTCAACAAATCTTCTCATCTTCGATCTTGAGGATCGCCGAAATGCATTCGACGAGTTTACATGTCGGGTATCCGAGGAGCCCCTTTAAGTTTTTGGCCTTTATCAATGCCTTGTTATTTTTATGCCACACCTCGGGTTTGAAGTTGTTCCCGGGCGGCAGCGTCCTCTTGCGTCCGAACTCCAACGCCGGACTGCATTCGAGGTATCTTTTGCAGCCGAGCACCAACGCCGGACCGCTTCCCAGCTCTAACGCCGGAATGTATCCGAGCTCCAACGCCAGACTATGTATCCGAGCTCCAACGTCGGACTGTATCCAAGCTCCAACGCCGGACTATATCCGAGGTGTCATATCACCTTGGTTCAAAAAAGCTGAAGGAGTTTAGTCGAGCTTAATGCCAGAAATGCCCTCTATGGAGCCAGCCACTATCGCCCGAGCTTTATGCCAGACTGCTTCCGAGGTGGTGCACCACCCCGACTATGGGCCAATTTTTCGTCAATATTTTTTATTAGTGCAATTTATTCTCTGCCGAGATATATAGCCAGTAGCCCTCAAGGTGTGTATTGGTCTAAAACCCGAGATGCACCTGAAGGATGACGTAAGACCGCTGATCCTAGTAGCCTCTGAGACTCAGGTTGATTTGCAAAATTGGCCTGAGGATCAAGTCCAAGCTCGGCAGAATACTTCGGGACACTAAAAGCGGCGTGCTCAATCCTCGAGACTCAGGTTGGGTGCGGCCGACCAACCTGAGGATCAAAATCTCCTCGGAAACTATATTGCACATAAAATTTTCTGCACTGGACAAGCAATGCAGTAGCCCCCGAGACACTGGTCGGGTGGCAACACCAGATTAGGGGATCGATGTGCCCCGTTAATATTTGTAAATAATAAGCCCGAAGCCCAGTAGCCCCCGAGCCTTAATGCGGGCACGGGTGGCCGAATTAAGGATCAATATCCATAGTAAAATCACAAATTATGTGTAATGATTCTATGTATCCAAGTACTTTACATCATTAATGCTCGAATCCGCATTGTACAAAACTTTGTTGACCGACCATCAGCTTCCACCTCCTAGGCCAGTAGCCGAGGAGTGTTTGTCCTACTTTATAAAGCCTTTATGAGGGCAAACACTACTGGAATCAGCTAATTTGCCATCTGCCAGCTCTTTGCCGTCTGCTAGCAGATGGCAAAGAAGGTCTTTGCCATCAGCTACCCAAAAGCAGACGGCAAAGAAATGGCTGACGGCAAAACAGGCCTTTGCCATCAGTCACTTCTTTGCCGTCAGCTGGCGGACGGCAAAGAGAGAGGTGGCCCCCCACTAACGAGCCGTTTACGAAAAAACGCCCCCTCTTTGCCGTCTGCTAGCAGACAGCAAAGAGACAAAACGGCGGACGGCAAACCAGATCCACACCCACCACGCCCCCTCCCCCCGCCCGTTATCTCTTCTCTCCCTCTCTCCTCCCCGACGCCCACCAGATCCACACCCACCGCCACCCCCGCCGCCCGGCGCCGCCCCCGCCACCCGCCGCCGAACCCGCCCTGCCGCCCGGCGCCGCCCCCGCCCCGCCACCCGCTGCCCGGCGCCGCCCCCGCCACCCGCTGCCCGGCGTCGCCCTGCCACCCGCCGCCCGGCGCCGTCCGGCGCCACCCCCGCCTTCCGGAGCAGCCCCCACCACCCCTCCGCCCCCACCCCACCCGCCGACGCCCTTCCACGCGTCGCCCGGCACTGCCCCCCCGCCCGTTATCTCTTCTCTCCCTCTCTCCTCCCCGACGCCCACCAAATCCACACCCACCGCCGCCCCCGCCGCCCGGTGCCGCCCGCCGCCGAACCCGCCCGGCGCCGCCCCCGCCCTGCCACCCGCTGCCCGGCGCCGCCCCCGCCACCCGCCGCCCGACGCCGTCCGGCGCCGCTCCCGCCTCCCGGAGCAGCCCCCACCACCCCTCCGCCCCCACCCCACTCGTCGATGCCCCGCCACGCGCCGCCCACGTCGCCGGCCCACCCGCCCCACTGCGTCCTCCTGCGACCACACGTGACCCTCCCCTGCGGCTAGGGTTTCGGCCACCACATCGCCGGCGTGGCTCCGGTGTTGCTCCGGTCGTCGTGAGGATCCTCCGACGGTGCTGGCTGTGCCGTGGCGCGGTGGTGCCCCTGGGTGGCGCCTCCGTGCTGCGGTGCCCCTGGTTGGCGCCTTCGTGCCCGTGATCTCACTGGTGCCGCCGTTCTGGTGCTCTCTGGCAAGCTCCGGCTTGTTGTGGTGGTGTTGGTTGTGATGCTGGTCACACCATAGTGATGGTGTGGCTGCATCCTACTTCGGCTACAACTCCTTTTGGTGAGCTTCTCCTTGCTCCCCTCCTGATCTCTCTAATGCATAGCTCTAGCTCTTGATCTTGTTGGATGTGAGGCTCTATTAGATGTGGTTAGCTGCTGTAGATGAGCATCAACTTGTATTGGAGCTCTCTGTGATGGATTCTTGCTGTGTCAGGGTTTTGGTCAGTGACCATCTATGTGTATTTGTGAAGTATATATACTCCTGTACTGCTCTGTTCTGTTTAGTTGATCCTGGAGTTGTTACTTTGGTCAGTTACTTTACTCATGAATGGATACTCACTTGTTCTTAGTTATTTTACTTCTAATACTGATATGAACAGATACCACTTGGTTTGGCTATTCCTATTTGTCTCTTTCTATTAGCCTATGAACAGATGCTATACTTGGTTTTGGCTGTTACTTTCCTAGTTTTCTACTGATAAGACAGATACTACATCTGATTTGGGCAGTGATGCTGGTCTAAGCCCCCCTCTCTTAGGCTTAATTTACATGTGACTATCCATGTGCTGTGATGAACTAGCCCTGGCACTTCCAGGCTGTCTGAGCACATAATCCCTCAAGTATACCTTGAGGTCTTCTGTAGCTCTCCTTAATAGTTATCTCTTCTAAGCTGTTGGTGGTTGGATGTGTTGGGAGTTGGTCTGGTTGGCTGGTTGTGATGTATATCTCCTCCTGGAGCTTTGTTTTTGGCGTTGCACAGTGACATGTACCTATTGTCACTAGACAAAACTGATTGTGGTGATGAAGTCTGATCTTTGGCTTTAATCACTAGTTTTTAGTTGGCTTAATTCCTGGAGCTAGTACTGATAGTGGTCTTTGTGTTGGCATTTAACTTACTGCTAATTGTGGTGGCTTCTTGATTGGGTCCTTGGCTGGTTCTCTCCTTTGGCTCTTTGGTATTGGTTTACTCTATTTGGCTTTATAATTAAGATCACTTTGAAAATCAGGATCTTAACTAAGATTATCTTGATCTCAAGTACTGGCTCCTACAGCATTGCATTTCACCAAGTGAAATGCTACATTTCTACCCCTAACCCATTCTCTCTTTCTTAGTGTTTTTGTTATGCAGGTTGGAAGAAAAGAAGAAGATCCGGAGAAGATCTTAGTAATAAGATAGTTTTTTAGGAAAATAGATATTTAGTTTTAGATCATTCCTTGTAATATTTGTTGGATATGTGTTCATGGATATGTGTTGGATATATATGTGTTCATGACTATATATTGGTAACATGTGTTGGATATATATGCGTTCATGAGTATTGGTAATATGTGTTGGATATGCTATATTGGTCATATATATCTGTGTTTGATTTTCTGTGAAAATGAATTGATATAAGAAGAAACAGAATTAATGCCTATTTGGTCTCTTTGCCATCTGCCAACAGATGGCAAAGAGCCTGCAGCCTTTGCTGTCAGCTGGCGGACGGCAAAGGCTGCCGTTAGCCACCTAACGGACACTAACACTACTCATTTTGCCGTCTGCTTCTTTGCCGTCCGCGGCAGACGGCAAAGGCGCCTTTTCCGTCAGCCGCCGAAAGCAGATGACAAAGTAGGTCTTTGCCGTAGCCTACTTTGCCGGAGCCTTTTGCCGTCCACGGCTGACGGCAAAGGCCTTTGTCGTCCGCCGTTCATGCCTTTGCCATCCGCCGTGGCAGACGGCAAAGTAGCTGATTCCTGTAGTGAAAGATTTGCAACAAACAAGGTAATCTGGCCATACGGTTTTATAAACAAAGGTACGCAGAGAGATATGTTATATTACTGTTTAACAGAAGAAATGTCTTCCAAAGAAAATAGTCCCGCTATCGGTTCCTTTCTTTGGGTTGTCATGCTAAGCATGATCATGAAACCTTAGCTCCAATGTAAGAGCAAAATATCGAGGATTTAGATTGGGAGGCCAGTTAATAGCCCCCGGTAGTGTTCGGCGACAGTCGACGTCAAGCCGTAAACACTTCGGCCATTGTTATGAATGGCCCGTCATTTAACACAGTCATCGGATCGCTGACCAGTTTACGCTTATTGTGACAGTCAGTTTCCGGCTTTCTCCACTGAGGTGCTTGACCATGCGAGCTGGAAGCACAATCACAGTGGTTCTCCCTTTGCACACCTAGCCGAACAAAGCGGAACATAGGAGGAAAGCCAGGAGCCAGGCAACCCAACTATTGACCGAAGACACAATTCGAAACCGATGCATATATAGCAATATCTGAGAATGTTTTTGCCGAATCCCTAAAGGTGTCCGGCGTTGCACTGCGAGACTAATGCTGGAAAAGCACAAATAGTTTAAAGTGCCAAAAAGCTTGGAAAACCAAGAAACATAAGTAAAAACATGACGTCTGAACAAGATCAAGTGTTCGGTGCCAATCCGAAAATTGGTCTTAGAAAAAAGAAGTGCTTCTGTCGTGCTTTAACATGATACATCCTATCTCAAGACTTCGAGCGGGTCAGCCTACGGCTTCAACCTCCTATCCCGAGGGTGGAGTACTTCTCATAAGGCCAGCTTTGAGAGAGAGATTAGGCTCCCCGGCTAGTGACCGCACACTCGTGTCGAAAAAAGGAGTGAAAAATAATAATAATAAAACTTTGCAACGACTAAGAAGAAGAACACTTATTATAAAACGACTCAAATAAACTTAAGAGCCCCCAAGTGACTTGGGTAGAAGAATGATTGCATGTACCGAAGTACTTATATCATATCTATGTTCAACCGAACTTTAAACGCGTCTTAACCGACCGTCGGCTTCTCCCTCTTCGTCAAGGACCGAAAAGTGTTATGTACTCCATCGGTCGAGAATATCGACGGTGTTTCCAATAACCAGGCAATCAGGCCATAAGGCTGTAACAGACAAAGCGCGCTCAGGGAACTTATGCTATATTACTGCGAAGTGTAAGAAGCATCTTCAAAGAAAATAGTACCCCCACCAATACCTTTCTTCGGTGCTCATTGTTATTATGAGACTTATGCAATAGATTTTTTGTACTCATGAGTTCCGTTGTGTGCCGACCATCATTGAAAACTATAAGAGCGCTAGCTTTCGGCTTCACCCAGTCTGAGGTCCGGCTCGGGTGACCCGATCGTGACAATCGTAGAGGTGCTCCCTTTACTCCCTAGCCGAACAATCGGGAACGTAGGGGTAAACACAGGAGCGAGGCAACCCAGCTTGCAAATCGCTTAAGTCAATATGGTGCATATTGTGGCGTAATACACGAACAAGGAATGAAGTCGTACAAGTATAATCATATGCAACAGGAAAAGCTTCATAAAGGAAGCCCCCAAGTAAACGGGGTATTTGAATTTATGCGTCACAAACAAAGTTTGGACAAGAAAAATTTTTACAAGCAACTTTTTTCCAAAAAAGTATAATGCTTGGTCGAACCGAACACAAGTTAGAAATTAAAGCTTTGAGCATGAAAGCGACTTAGCTGGTTAGTGTGTTCGGTATTGATGACGCGGTCCGAGCTTGATGCGGGGCAAGGTTCCATCCCCCAAGCCGGTCCCGAGGTGGCGGAGCGGAGAGCTCGAAACGCCGAAGTGGTGACATAGCACGGTCAATGCAGACCGGCAGAGTGACGCCGAAGTCCCCGGATCATTTTCCTGTGCACAAAAAATAGTGCAAACGGGAGATAATAGTAATAATGATAATTAAAAAAATTGTTGCATAATAAATAATTTATGCAAAGTGAGTACTAAAATAAATATGGCCTGGCGCCGAAGTCAATGTCGATGCAGGGCGTCGGCGTGATGCGGTAAAGGCGTGGCAAAGCCTGAATTCACAGGTCGGTCCGAGCTCCGGATGCGGCGTTCGCCGGACTATGTACGGAAACTGACCGAACCACCATGCGACTGTCGTTGATGCGGCCATCATTTGATAGACCTGTGTACATATGATGGACAAACCAGAGTAATAATTCCTTGGGGAGAATAAACCCAGACAAGCAAAAAATATTGGGATTAATAGCACCTGGTTTATTTGTTGTAGCAATCCGAAGAAAGGTGATTCCCAAAATTGGGACTCGATCCGCACACCCATTGCCCGATGAGCGATAAACCGATGACATGGCAATGCTGGCAAAGGTTGGCTCGCCGAGGCAAAGCCCTCGACCCAGCTAACGTGACGGAGCTGGTCGGCTAGTGATGCCGAAGTGTCCGGAGTAGGTTGATGAAGAGATGGCGAAGCCCCCGGTCCAGCCGAGATGTCGAAGCCTCGATGTCAGCCGATGAGTCGAAGTAGGTCGGCGTGATGGACACCAGTTTGAAGAAGCAATAGTGCGGCCCTGCCGATGCAGGTCGTGACGTGGTCAATGCCAGCTTGATGAAGCGACCGTGCGGCGATGCCGGTATGCCCGCTCCGTGTAATCCGTGGGGCGGCGATGTTGGTGATGATTTATCCTTCGCGATGCCGGACTCTTGTTTGGCTTGCCGAGATGATGATCCGAAGAAGTTGAGCTCGGCTCAACCAAGTGACGCCGTGTCTAGCGCAGGTCGGCAGCCGTGGAGTAATATTGCTGGACTGGTTTGACACCAGCATAATGTTGAAGATCATGTTCAAAAGATCTTAAAGTTAGTGGGATGTGTTCGGGAACAAAACACAATACACCATACAAAACTTCAAAAAGGATGTCCGAAATCTCGTTCATAAAAAAGATGAACTCGGGTCGGATTCGTTTTCGCGCAGAAAACAGATCCGAAAAGTGATGCACTAATCGGAAGGTTCCCGGAGTTTGGACGGTCGGATCGAGCTGAAATTTTGAGAGGTGGTAGATATAGGAATTCCGCAGCCGATCAACGGTTGAATCTTCCTAAGGACGTCCGAGATAGAAGCTGGACACCACGCCCTAAACTCATCCAAATTCCCATCCAGATTTGACACGGCTCCGGTATATCGTGGATTGCCAGAGATTCCTCCATCAGAACTTGACGAAATTTTCCAGGGTTTTTATAGACTCAATTCCGCACAATTACACCAAAGCGATACTCGAGGAGGTGGTGGCGGCAGATACGAGTTCTCTGTCAAAAAAACAGCACGGTCGCTTGAGGGCAATGTTGACATTGAGCCCCCGAGCTCCATAGATGATTCCTCCGTGATCTTGATAGAGATCGGAGTTGATGTTTGATGAAGGCCCTCATCCGAACATGGTGATCCGAACACGGGGCGCAATTCTTGGCCGAACCAAGGTGACCAGTCGAGCTGGTGACGAAGATGCCAAAGTCGCAGTTGATCTGCAGGCGAGCCATCGATCCTTTTGTCGATCACACAGCGGAACTCTCAATGAAAGCACCAATGTCGGTGTCAAAACCGGCGGATCTAGGGTAGGGGGTCCCGAACTGTGCGTCTAGGCGGATGGTAACAGGAGACAAGGGACACGAAGTTTTACCCAGGTTCGGGCTCTCTTGATGGAGGTAAAACCCTACGTCCTGCTTGATTAATATTGATGATATGGGTAGTACAAGAGTACATCTACCATGAGATCAAGGAGGCTAAACCCTAGAAGCTAGCCTATGGTATGATTGTTGTATGTTCTATATGATCTATCGACTAGCCTGGCCTCGGTTTATATAATGCACCAGAGGCCTAGGATAACAAGAGTCCTAGCCGAATACGCCGGTGGGGAGAAGTCCTTGTCTTGATCGCCAAGTCTTGTGGAATCTTCCTTGTATGCGGCAGCTGTCCGAACTGGCCCATGAGTATACGGCCATGGGGGTCCTCAGCCCAATCTAATAGATCGGGAGACGACGTGGTGAGTACCCCCTAGTCCAGGACACCGTCAGAGGCTGTTTAACCAGTGTCGCGCTGGCCCTTTCAGTTTTAAGGGGAGATATTTGATGGCATGGAGATCGTCACCGCGAGCCATGTGGATATGGAGAAGGAAATCTTCAATCCATACCGCGGGATCCGTCGTGCCGTCGTATGATTCGATATTTAAGGGTTTAAACCCCTCTGGGAACTGGTGCTGCATTACCTCATCGGTGAAGCATAAGGGGTGTGCGGCGCCTCTGTATCGGGCAACGTCGCGACGGAGTTCGTATGACGTCCGTATGCGGTTTTCGGCCCGGGTGAGGTTGTGCCTATTGCGCCAGGTCTGATGGCCGTCTTCTCGCGTTGGGGCACGCCCCCTTGATCCATAGATTGATCTGGCTTGGCCTGCTCTATTTTCTAGGTCCTGTCATAGGTCGTAGGTGTATCCTGGAGCCGCTTTATCTCGCCCACGTGGTGGTCGGTCTGGTTCATCAGCGCGGTCATGTCTTGACGGCATTGGCTCGAGGGCCTCGTCGTCAAATTGTGGTAGTAGGCGGCGCTTCGGATAACTCTTTGTTGGGCGTTGGAGGCCATATTCTTCGGCAGCTAGGACCTGGGTCCATCCGTCGTTGAGTGTATCATGTTCGGCTTGGAGCTGTTGCTGCTTCTTTTTTAGGCTTCTCGCAGTGGCGATTAGCTGGCGCTTAAAGCGCTCCTGCTCGAGGGGTTCCTCTGGCACAATGAAGTCTTCGTCGCCGAGGCTCACATCATCCTCGGAGATCGGTAGATAGTTACTATCCTCCGAGTCCTCGTTCCTGACCAGATCGTCGGGGTTAACTTGCCCCTCCTCCCAATCATCCTGTTCGGATGTGGGCTCAACGGGGGCTTCGGGGTCTTCGGCGTTCTCCGGGGTATTATTGTCTCCGGTGCCGGTATTGCTGTCCTTTTCGCGGCGCGATTTGGAGCTGTGTCGCTAGCATCGATGCTTCGGTGGTGCCTCAGTAGGCTTGTCCTCAACCGGATCCTTCCTGCCTTCTTCGTTATTCTCCTTGGGTGTATCCACCATGTACACGTCGTATGTGGATGTGGCTGTCCAACGTCCGGTAAATGGTGAGTCTTGGCTTTGTTTGTCTCCGCCATCGTCGTCCAGGCCGTTGATGTCTTCGGAGGCATAATCCAACATGTCGGTTAGGTCTTCGACAGTGGCTATGAAGTGGATGGTGGGTGGGGCGTAAAATTCCCCGCTCTCGGCCCCTAATCCGGGCTGGGCGTAGTTTGGAGGCGATTCCTCTGTTATGGCGAGGGATCGCATTAAGTCCAAAGCCTCGTTCAAGAGCAAGGTTTGGACGGGTAAACGAGAGTCCATGGAGCTAGGTAGGGTAAAAGCCTCCTGGCCATGCTCACTTGGCGTGGACTTCGAGAGTTCGGAGCTAGAGTCCGGGGGCGAGTCCGGCCTTCCAATGATAGGGGGAACCCAGTCTGACTCCGGTCTTGCCGATGACACAATCGCCTCCAGATCCCTGGTAGTGAGCTTCATAATAGCAGAGAGTCCGGTGGGCTCCAAACTCCCCTCTTAGGACCCGACGGTTTGCTCCGGATCTAAGTCCAGAGCGGTGGTCGAGGCCGCGAACCCTTCAAATATCAAGTCTCCTCGGATATCAGTGACATAATTCAAGTTCCCAAAACTGATCTGATGACCAGGGGCGTAGATGTCGATCTGTTCGAGGTGGCCAATTGAATTGGCACGCAGAGCGAAGCCGCCGAACACAAAATTTTGACTGGGGAGAAAAGTTTACCCGGAAACAGCATCATTGTCGGTGATCGAACGAGCCATCGAGCCTTCCGTTGACGGCACAGTGGAACTCTCAATGAAAGCACCAATGTCGGTGTAAAAACCGGCCGATCTCGAGTAGGGGGTCCTGAACTATGCGTCTGAGGATCGAAGGTAATAGGAGACAAGGGGACACGATGTTTACCGGGGTTCGCGCCCTCTTAATGAAGGTAATACCCTACTTCCTGCTTGATTGACCTTGATGAGTATATGGGTTACAAGAGTTGATCTACCTCGAGATCGTAATGGCTAAACCCTAGTTGTCTAGTCTATGCAAATTCTGATGATCTCTACGGACCAAACCCTCCAGTATATATAGACACTAGAGGAGCCTAGGGTTGTACATAGTCGGTTTACAGAGAAAGGAAACTACACATCCGGACGTCAAGCTTGCCATCCACGCAAAGGAGAGTCCCATCCGGACATGGGGAAAGGCCTCATGTCTTGTATCTTCATGGCCCATTAGTCCAGCCCATGTTACATAGCCCGGACACTTGAGGACCCCTTAATCCAGGACTCCCTCAGTCGCAAAGGAAATTGTGAGAAAAGAACTCGTCGGCGGAGTCCATTTTGTACCTTGGCAAACTGTCGAACAATTTGCGGGCGTCGACAAAGGAGACGGCCGGCCAAGGGAGTCGTGGCGCGCAAGGACCAGCTAGCTGCCCTGCCGGTGTTCGACGAGAAGGCCGGCGTCCGACGAGCGTGCCGATGAGGATCTGGCCGGGGCGGCGAGGCGGCTTCTTGGCCGCGGTCGCGGCTGTGTCTGGGGGTAGGGGGAGCGGGGCTGGGAAGCAGTCGGCTCCCAGGCGGCAAGACGGCGGTGGCGGGCGACGTGGGAGGTGGCGGCGTTGCTAAGCGGATGTTGCGGCGCCGACAGCTGACAGAGTCGCCGGAAAAAATGGGCGGCGGCGTCGGCGACGAAGGAGGCAAGCGAGGGTTGATGTTGGATGGGGAAGGCCAATGTGCCATCAACCAATGGGCCCGACGAAGGAGAAGGCGAGCGCTCGTGTGTCCGTTTAAATGGGTCGGGAATGGGTCGGGAATGGATCGGCCGCGGACGAAAAACGGACGCGCGTCCGTTTAAATCGGCGCGACGGGCCGACTTTTATGTCCGCGCCGACCCAAACGGACGGCAACGGACGAAATAGGTCGCCCCGTTGGAGTTGCTCCAACTGAACACAAGAATGAAACCAACCCATACATCGAAAATAAAACCATGACATTCCATCGAAAATGAAACCAAACTCATCCATGTCTTTTGATCCTCAAACCGAACACACCCCGGTGTCTTGCCTCTGCCGCAGCGGTCAACCGTAGGGTACACAGCCACGGAAGAGCGAGGGCGTGAGCCCACAGTGCGCTCTTGGCGGTGGGTCCGCGGCACGTACGCTGCAGGAGAGGGGCGTTCGGGTCCCGTCGTTGTCCGTGCG
The DNA here is from genome assembly GCA_032464435.1 of Aegilops umbellulata. Classification (NCBI taxonomy): domain Eukaryota; kingdom Viridiplantae; phylum Streptophyta; class Magnoliopsida; order Poales; family Poaceae; genus Aegilops; species Aegilops umbellulata. The sequence goes on along the minus strand of CP136056.1, from coordinate 8,902,994 downwards.
AGGGGATGACCGGGATAGCACGGCACCGAACCCATGTGCGGCGCAGGCGGGCCACGCCACGGCCGCCGCGCCCAGGTGGGGGACACGTCGGCCTCAGCTCCTTCACCTCCGTGCCAGCAGCAGCAGTACACTGGTGCTACTGCATTTACGCTCCTGCGCGAGCAGATGGAATTGGAATGGCATGCGCGTTGATGACGAAGCGCTGGAAAATTGACGACGGGATTTTGGTTAGGTGATTAGACAGGTTAGCACCTGCCACCTTGATCATCCCTCGGCCAGCCACGGCCAGGCTAATTGTCCTTGATCAACAGTCAAATCTGCCGGCCTATGGGTGCCGCATGCATGCATGCGCGTGGACAGTTCAAGCTCTATACTACTTGAAGCCACCGCGCATACGTACGTAGAGCGGTAGAAGAAGAAAGCATTCAAAGGGGAGAGAATCATTGTACTGTTCCAACCTCGTTAAGAGGAAATCCATGTACTGTTCTGCACCGTTAGGTAGAGTCGCGCGCGTTGGATCATGCATGCATGGTGCATGCCATTCAAGGCGGAGCAGGAGCGTCGCGTCCTCCGGAGCACGGCGCGGCGGACGAGCGGGGCGCGGGGAAGGGTCAACAGTGATGCGCAACCTAACGATCGATGGAAACTCTCTTTTTTTTTTTTTTTTTGAGGATGGAAACTCTCTGGAACGTACGTACGTGCTACGTGCATGGTGGTGCCCGGGTGTTCGGTCGACGACACGGCGTTCGGTGCGGCGGCGATCGTCGTAGGTTGATGGACAGCGGTGTGTTTTAGCGCGTATACGTACGTATGCGTCTTCGGTTCGGTCTATCGGTGATCGGTCACGGCAGCGACTTGGAGGACAAACAATCGGGGCGAAAGGAAAGCAACTCGAAATTTTCTGCCCGAGGCCGATCATCTGCTGAAATGCGCATTTGGTGTGTGTGTGTGTGTGTTTTAACATGGCGCATTTGGTGCTGTTTAGGGAGTCTCCAATGCTAACCAGCAAAACAGACACCGTGCTCGTCCGTGGACCGGGGACCAGTCCGCGGACACGTATGTGAAAGCTGGCCTTTCAGCGCTATTCTATACATTTCAAATACTGTTTCAACAAACCAAACAAATTTCAAGAAAATCAAATGACATTCATACAAACAGGACGAAAACATTTACATTTTAAACATATTTTAACTAAAAAACTATAACAGACTAGGGTAAAACTAGTATGCGACCGGCCGCGGCGAATCTCCCTCCCTACGACATGTCTACCCTATGTCGGGTAACCCGCTCATCAGACCGTCGTGAGCCTCTGATGGATATACTTCAACGCAAAGGGCAAGAGCAGCCTCCCCCCCCCCCCCCCCCGCCCCAACCCCAGCGTATCTTCCATATGCCCGGCTGCGCCGCTTAGCGGAGTGGCACCAGAGCGATATGCTTCGGCAGGAGGGGAAGGGTGGCCTCCGCTTCCATGAAGCACAGAGGGTCGGGGGACGATGATGGCTGCGAAGCAGGCAAGCCACCGATTGTGCACGACGGCGACGCGGCGGCGGCGGCCTTCATGGGACCCAAGTGGTGGCGGCCTCCCATGATCTACTTTTTTCTCGTTGTTGGCGGCAGCCACGGACGTGTTGACCACCTTATTGATCTTCGTGAAGCCGGCTTGTTTTTTCGCAGGCAGGGCGCAGTTCCGCGCATGTTGACGATAATAGATGGCGTGGGAGGAGCGGTACGACACTGCCTCGTCCGTGGCAGCCACTATGCATGTGTCGTCGTGCTCCCCCACATGTCGGCCTGGAGCAACTCGCCATTCCTTCGTGAGTTGGGTTGAAGCAGCGAGTTGTCAAACCACGCGCCGGCTTGGAGCGTCCACTTGCTCCTCCGCGCGCTAGCCTGCAGCCTTGCTCATGGTACTGACGGCCTGGAGCAGCGAGTCACCCAGCGTCGATCATCTTCTCAAAAGGCGCATTTGGTGTTGTGACCTGCACATTTGATGAACATTTTTTAATTACATGATCAATTTTTTCAAATACATGTTATATCAGGAGAAGGTATAGCAGTAGACCCCACCAAGGTTAAATCAGACACTGATTGGTTATCACCCACCAAAGTTGGGGAAATCCGCGGTTTTCTTGGACTCGCGGGATACTATCGTAGATTCATTGAGAATTTCTCGAATATTGCGAAGCCTATGACGGAGTTGTTAAAGAAGGACACCAGGTTCAAATGGACAGAAGAATGTGAGGCCAGTTTCAGGAGTTGAAGAAACGTTTGACTACAGCCCCAATGCTGATTCTGCCGGATATACGCAAGGATTTCCAAGTGTATTGTGATGCTTCGCGCTTAGGACTTGGAGGAGTGCTTATGCAGGATGGAAGAGTTGTTTCATATGCCTCACGTCAACTTCGACCGCATGAGTTAAATTATGCCACTCATGATTTGGAGTTAGCAGCTGTAGTGCATGCACTAAAAACCTCGAGACATTTACTTATTGAAAACCGTTGTGATGTGTACGCGGATCATAAGAGTTTGAAGTACATTTTTACACAAAAGGAGTTGAACCTCAGGCAAAGGAGATGGTTGGAGCTTATAAAGGATTATGATATGAAACTGCACTATCATCCAGGAAAGGCCAATGTCGTAGCAGACGCTTTGAGCCGGAAGGGTTATGCCAATACCCTAGTAACAGGAGGATTGCCAAAAGAGTTAGCCGTCGATCTCAGGGAACTTTGTTTGGAGATTGTTCCCAAAGGTTTTGTTGCAGCGATGAAAGTCCAATCTACATTGTTGGGAAAGATTCATGAAGCTCAGAAGGATGACAAGGAGATTGCTGAAATAAAGGAGAGAATGAGCAAAGGAAAAGTCAAGGGTTTTCGTGAGGATGAGCACGACATCTTGTAGTTTTAGGACCGTGTATATGTTTCCAATAATGCAGAGATCAGGAAGTTGATACTTCAGGAAGCTCATGACTCGCCATACTCGATACACCCCGGAAACACCAAGATGTATTTGGATTTGAAGGAGCGTTTCTGGTGGATTGGCATGAAGAAGGATATTGCCGAGTATGTAGCAGTATGTGATGTATGTCAGAGAGTGAAGGCAGAACATCAGAAGCCAGCAGGACTACTGCAGCCTATGCCTATACCCGAATGGAAGTGGGATAAGCTTGGCATGGATTTTATCACCGGATTACCCAGGACCCGATCGGGATATGACTCTATCTGGGTAGTAGTGGATCGCTTGACCAAAGTGGCTCACTTTATCCCAGTGAAAACCACCTATACAAGTGCAAAGTTGGCCAAGATATATATGACCAGGATCGTATGTCTGCACGGAGTTCCGAGGATCATCGTATCAGATAGAGGAACACAGTTCAGTTCAAAGTTTTGGCACCAACTGCACCAGACTTTGGGTACTAGGCTAGAGTTTAGTACAGCCTTTCATCCACAGATAGATGGGCAGACCGAAAGAGTCAATCAAATTCTGGAGGATGTGTTGAGAGCTTGTGCACTAGATTATGGATCTAGTTGGTATGACAATTTACTCTACGCGGAGGTCTCATACAACAATAGCTACCAGGCCAGTTTGAAGCTGGCACCTTTCGAAGCCCTGTATGGACAAAGATGCCGAACACCATTGATGTGGGATGAAGTTGAAGACCGTTAGTTGTTTGGACCAGATTTGATCAAAGAGTCAGAAGAGAAGGTTAAGCTAATTCGAGATAGACTGAAGGTAGCACAGTCCAGGCAGAAGAGTTATGCATGTCAAACACCATATCTTGTGCATATCTTGGTAGTTTGGTTAGGTAGTTAGCTAGAGTTTATCTTCTCTTTGTAATCTTATCTCTACCTAGCTTCTTCTCCAAGATGTAATCTAAACTGTATGCGCTATCATGGAGGTGCGCCCCTGCCTATAAACACGTACAGCGTCCCCTCGAGTTGAGGTACGATGCTTTCCGCCATCGCACATGGTATCAGAGCCCTTCTCTTCCACAACGTCTAAACCCTAAAACTCCATCCAGTGCAAACCATGTCGTCCTCCTCCGGTGCCTCCCAGACTAGACTCAACGGCCAAGTCACGGAGAGGCTCTCCCGCACCAACTACATCCTCTGGCGCGCGCAGATCACGCCGCAGCTGAGGGGCGCGGGCGTCTTCGGCTATGTCGATGGCGCTACACCGGAGCCGGCCAGGATCCTCCCCACCAAGGACAAAGATGGGAAGGAATCGACTGTGTCGAACCCTCTCCACGCCATCTGGGTGCGAGAGGACCAGCAGGTGCTCAGGTACCTGCTGAACAACCTCACCAAGGAGGTGCTCGTGCAGGTGACCGCGATCACCACGGCGTGCGAGCTCTGGACGACACCGTCGGGGATGTTCTCCTCGCAGTCGCTCAGTCGCGTCAACAACATCAGAACCTCTCTGGTGAACGCGCAAAAGGGCAACAAGACCATCACCACCTACTTCGCCGAGATGTGCGGCTTCGCCGATGAGCTGGCCGCCGCCGGGAAGCCTCTCCGGGACGATGAACTCGTCTCCTACATCCTCCACGGCTTCGACATGGATTACCAGCCACTCGTCTCCGCCCTTGACACCTGAACCTCCCCGGTATCCCTCGATGAGCTCTTTTCAATGCTTAGTAACTTTGATCAGAGGGTGGCACAGTACCAGGGATCAGGCGGCTTCAAGTCGTCCGCTAACGCAGCAGTGCGTGGGCGCGGTGGCTACTCCCGTCATCGTGGCCCGCCTCGCTCCAAGGGCAAGCAAGGGAGCGGCGGCAGCAGTGGCGGGTCCAACTCCCGCGGACGGACCAACTCCACCAACACTAGGGGCCGCCGCGGCGGGTCTTCCAGATCGCGCCCGGATGCGGTACGCTGCCAGATCTGCGGCAAGTCGGGCCACACGGCAAGGGATTGCTGGTACCGGTTTGATGAGGACGAGGCTTCCTCTGAAGATGAAGAAAAGATCGCTGCTGCTGCTGACGGCTCATACGGTGTAGATACCAACTGGTATCTTGACAGCGGCGCGACAAATCATCTCACTAGCGAACTAGAGAAGGTCACGCTTAAGGAGAAGTATCATGGCAAGGACCAGATCCACACCGCAAGCGGTGCAGGTATGAGGATACGTCACATTGCTCATTCCGTTTTTCGTACCCCACGTAAACAGTTTCATCTTAGGAAAATCTTGCATGTTCCTAGCACCGACAAGAATCTTCTATCTGTCCATCGTATCACCCTTGACAATCATGTTTATATTGAGTTTCACCCCTTCTTCTTTTTGATCAAGGATCAGGTCACGAGGAAAACTCTCTATCGAGGTAGATGCGTTCGGGGCCTCTATCCGTTGATTCTGGAGCTTCGAAGATACAATAAACAAGCTTGTGGTGCTATCAAGCTTTCAGCCACAAGGTGGCACGACCGTTTAGGGCATGCGTCATTTTCCTTAGTTGATCGTTTACTTAAAAAGAATAAGCTCCCGTTTGTTGGTGAGCGCAATGTTGAAACCATTTGTGACTCTTGTCAGAAAGCAAAAAGTCATCAACTTCCTTATCCTGTGTCCACCAGTGTTTCTACTCAACCTTTGCAGTTGATTTTTCCGATGTGTGGGGTCCTGCCCCAAGCTCCGTTGGTAGACATACATACTACGTTAGCTTTATTGATGACTATAGCAAGTTTTCCTGGCTTTACCTTCTTAAAAAAAGGTCAGATGTGTTCCAAGTCTTTAAAAAATTTCAGGCACTTGTTGAACGCCAATTTGACAGAAAAATGCTTGTTGTCCAATCAGATTGGGGAGGAGAATACGAAAATTTGAACTCCTTTTTCCAAACACTGGGAATTTCTCATCATGTGTCATGTCCTCACGCTCACCAACAAAACGGGTCGGCAGAACGTAAGCATAGGCACATTGTTGAGGTTGGTCTTGCTCTCTTGGCCGGAGCTTCGATGCCCTTAAAATTCTGAGATGAAGCATTCCTTACTGCTGTTCACATCATCAACATGCTACCTAGTCGAGTTATCAACAATGAAACTCCCATAGAACGACTTCTCCACACAAAACCAGATTATAAATCTCTTTGTGTGTTTGGATGTGCCTGCTGGCCGAATCTTCGCCCTTACAACAATCGCAAGCTTATGTTTCGCTCCAAACAGTGTGCGTTTCTTGGGTATAGTGCTCAGCACAAAGGTGTCAAGTGCTTGGACATCTCTACTGGTCGTGTCTACATCTCCAGAGATGTTGTTTTTGATGAAACAAAGTTTCCTTTTGCTGATCTACATCCTAACGCCGGTGCCTTACTTCGCAAAGAAATTCTTTTTCTTCCACCTCACCTCTCTAGTTATAATCAAGGGGGCCACGATAATAATGGTAATGATCATTTGTCGACTAACCCTCATAACCATCTGCATGAGCTCTGTGATGCTCCAGGAGATCGTAGTGGTGAAGAAAATGAAGGAAACAGCGAAGAAAATGAAGAAAACAGTGCAACGCACTGTCCATATCGCATGTGTCACGATGGAGGGAGCAAATCCGCCTCGGGATCCGGCGCGCCAGCTGCGGCAGGCGAATCCGCCTCGGGATCAAGCGCACCAGCTGCGGCAGGCAAATCCGCCTCGAGATCCAACGCGGCAGCAGCGGCAGGTGGATCTGCCTCGGGTCCTGGCGCGACAGCATCCGGCGCGCCGACAGCGATCGGCTCCGTGCGGGCCACGCGGCCAGGTGTGGCTGGCGGTAGCGGCTCTACCAGCCCGCGCCAATCAGGAACTGCCACGCGCCCTTCTCCTATCGGCCCGGTCGGCTCGCGTTTCGGCAACCAGCCGGCTATTTACAAGCGGCGCGACGCGGGGCGGTCGACTGGCGTGGGCCCGGCTGCGGCAGGCGCAGATTTCTGCCAGCCCGTGACCGCTGGTCGGGTGGGATCTTCTGCGCCGGATTCGTCTTCAACGCCTCAGCCTCGAGCCACAGAAGATCACCCAGCTGCAGAACCTGCCAAAGCTGCTGGCGCAGACGGATCTGTCTCGGATCTGGTGCAGGAGGATTCCGCCGGATCTTTTGTGGCACAGAATGATCCTGTTACATCACAGCTGTGACGCCCGGATATTTAAGCTACAGTAAACCTCTGCTAATGATGCCACGCCACCTCGATTACTGTTGCTAATCTCGCGTTAATTCGAAACCGTTTCAAAATTCAAATTCAAATTAATGTCAACAATAAAAGTTTTCGAAAGTTATAACGAAAATGTTCGGCTAGTGCCTAATATCACTTAGGTTGTTATAGGGAAGAAAACATAATTTTACAAAGTGCCTAGGTGCTTTACATTAAATTAAAACAGAAAAGAGAAATAAATAAAAGAAAATGCTAAAGGAAAAAACAAATAGAAAAAAAAAGAGAAAACCCAGCAGGCCACTGGCCCAACTGGGCAGGCCCAAACCGGCCCAGCCGGCCACTCCCTCCCCCACTCCCCTTATCCACTCCCCCAGGGCCCGAACCGCCACCGACACCCCATTCCCCCCCTCCCCACGAAAACATCTCCCCCTCTCCCCGATTGGATCGGGATCGAGGAGGAGACTCTCATCGCCGCCGAATGGCGTCGCCCCCTCCCCGCCTGGATCTCGCCGGCGCTCCACCACCGGCCTGCCTCCCCGTCGTCCTCTACGTCATCGCCGCCTCGCCGAATCGTCCCCGTCACCCTCCTCGTCCCCCACTGCCGCGTGCACTACACCCCCTGTGAGGCCCTCCTCCTTCTCTGCTCCTCACGCCGCCCCGCAGTCGTGCACGCACGCACCCACGCGGCCACAGCCGCGTCCCGCTCGTCCGTTGCCGCCTGCTCCTCTGAGCCGCAGGCGCCCGTGCTTGCTTCCCCGCTTCGCTCCGCCCCACCACTCGCGTCGGCCGCGCCTCGAACCTCCCCAGCTCGCGGCTGCTCCGCGCCACGCGCGCGCCATGTGCGCACTCGCGCCTCCCCTTCCCCGCGTATGCCCGCGCGCCAGCCCCGCAAGCCGCACTCGGCCCGCCGCAGCCACCGGCGTCCCGTCGCCCGTGCACACGGCCTGCGCCCCCCGCCCGCCTCTGTGCTGCCCGACCCTCGTGGCCATGCCATCGCGCCGCTCCCCACTGCCCCTCGCCTAACCAGCGCCGAGCCGCGCCCCGCGCGCGCTCTCGTCGTCGCCGCCTTGAGCCGCACGGCCCCCTCCGTCTCCGCGCCGTTCCGGCCACCTGCCGGTGCCGTGGCCGCCAGCGCCCCGCGGCGCTGGGCCGCACCCGTTACGGCTGCGTCCGGGTGACCCGACGCCCGCACCCGCAACGCCCACACGCCCGCTAAGGCCCCTTCGGGCCACTGACCAGAGGGGCCCAGCCCACAGAACGTTTTAAAAGAAAATGAAAAATAAAATAAAATGAATTAATTAATTTAATAATTAATTAAATTAATTAATTAGTGAATTAATTAAGTTAATTAATCCTATTTAACTAACCTAATTAATTAGTTAGTTTTATTAAACAGTAACTGGATTAGCTAAACCCTAATTAACCTAAACAGAGGATGACAGGTGGGTCCCGCTGGACCCACGGGCCAGGTTTGACTCTGGTCAGCTGGGTTTGACCCGCTGACGTCATGGTGATGTCATGCTGACATCACCTTTCACTGTTCTGGATAATGTTCAATTTAAATAATTAAATAAATTTCAAAAATGCCTAAAACTTTGATAAATCATAGAAAATAAACCGTAACTCGGATGAAAAAGTTTTATACATGAAAGTTGCTCAGAACGACGAGGCGAATCCGGATACGCAGCCCGTTCGTCCGCCACGCATCCCTAGCATAGCAAACACGTGACTTTCCCACTCCGATCCAATTGTCCGAAAACGCGAAACACCGGGGATACTTTCCCGGATGTTTCCCCCCCTTCGCCGGTATCACCTATCCCTGCGTTGGATCACCTCTAGCACTGCGTTTGTCATGTTATGCTTTGATTGCTCTGTTATTTATTGTGTTCCCCCTCCGTTATTTCTTTCCGGTAGGCACCGAGACCGCCGCCGCTGCTGGTGCCCCGATCGACTACGTGTTGACGATCCCTCCTTCTTGTCTGAGCAACCAGGCAAGCCCCCCCTTTAATCACCAGATATCGCCTATTCCTTCTCTATACTGCTTGCATTAGAGTAGTGTAGCATGTTACTGCTTTCCGTTAATCCTATTCTACTGCATAGCATGTCATTGTTGCTGCAGTTGTTACCCTTACCTGTTATCCTACTGCTTAGTATAGGATGCTAGCATTCCATCAATGGCCCTACATTCTTGTCCGTCTGCCATGCTATTCTGCTGGGACGTGATCACTTCGGGAGGTGATCACGGGCATATACTATATACTTTACACTGTTACATTACCTGTGATACTGTTCGGAGATGGGGGCTGAAGGGGCAGGTGGCTCCATCCCGGTAGAGGTGGGCCTGGGTTCCCGACGGCCCCCGACTGTTACTTTGTGGCGGAGCGACAGGGCAGGTTCAGACCACCTAGGAGAGAGGTGGGCCTGGCCCTGGTCGGCGTTCGCGGATACTTAACACGCTTAACGAGATCTGGGTATTTGATCTGAGTCTGGCCATTTGGTCTATACGCACTAACCATCTACGCGGGAGTAGTTATGGGTATCCCGGCGTCGTGGTATCAGCCGAAGCACTTTTGATGTCAGCGACAGAGCGGCGCGCGCCGGGTTGGACCGCGTAACGTGACTTCCTTTGAAATGGAGGTTGCTAGGTCGGCTCTCCGGCCGCGTACGCAACGTGCAGGTGTGCTCAGGGCGATGGGCCCAGACCCCTGCGCGCTTAGGTTTAGACCGGCGTGCTGACCTCTCTGTTGTGCTTAGGTGGGGCTGCGACGTGTTGATCTTCCGCGGCCGGGCATGACCCAAAAAAGTGTGTCCGGCCAAATGGGATCAAGCGTGTTGGGTTATGTGGTGCACCCCTGCAGGGAAGTTTATCTATTCGAATAGCCGTGTCCCTCGGTAAAAGGACGACCTGGAGGTGTACCTTGACCTTATGACAACTAGAACCGGATACTTAATAAAACACACCCTTCCAAGTGCCAGATACAACCCGGTGATCTCTCTCTGACAGGGCATCGAGGAGGGGATCGCCGGGTAGGATTATGTTATACGATGCTACTTGGAGGACTTCATTCTACTCTCTTCTATATGCTGCAAGACGGAGGCTGCCAGAAGCGTAGTCTTCGACAGGATTAGATATCCCCCCCTTATTCTGGCTTTCTGCAGTTCAGTCCACGGATATGGCCCTTCACACATATATCCATGCATATGTAGTGTAGCTCCTTGCTTGCGAGTACTTTGAATGAGTACTCACGGTTGCTTTTCTCCCTCTTTTCCCCCTTTCCTTTCTTCTGGTTGTCGCAACCAGATGTTGGAGCTTAGGATCCAGACGCCACCTTCGACGACGACTCCTACTGCACCGGAGGTGCCCCCTACTACATGCAGCCCGCTGACGACGACCAGGAGTAGTTAGGAGGATCCCAGGCAGGAGGCCTGCGCCTCGTTCGATCTGTATCCCAGTTTGTGCTAGCCTTCTTAAGGCAAACTTGTTTAAGTTATGTATGTACTCAGATATTGTTGCTTCCGCTGACTCGTCTATGATCGAGCACTTGTATTCGAGCCCTCGAGGCCCCTGGCTTGTATTATGATGCTTGTATGACTTATTTTATTTGTAGAGTTGTGTTGTGATATCTTCCCGTGAGTCCCTGATCTTGTTCGTACACATTTGCGTGCATGATTAGTGTACGATTGAATCGGGGGCGTCACAACAGCGACGCACACGATTGCAGTCAGGGGTAACTAAGCCAGTTAATTACAAGCACATAACAAAATATGGTATGGTCTGTTCTACAGGTGAACCAGGTGAGCCCAACACACTTGAGGAGGCTCTTGGTGATGAGAAGTGGAGAAAGGCAATGCATGAGGAATATGTGGCACTACAGAAAAATAAAACGTGGCATTTAGTTCCTCCAAGGAAAGGTAAAAATCTCATTGATTGCAAATGGGTTTTTAGGATTAAAAGAAAGTCTGATGGAACAGATGATCGCTACAAAGCAAGGCTAGTTGCTAAAGGTTTTAAACAAAGATATGGCATAGATTGTGAGGACACCTTTAGTCCAGTTGTAAAAGCTGCAACCATTCGCCTTGTCCTATCTATTGCTGTTTCCAGGGGATGGAGTCTTCGACAGTTAGACGTTCAGAACGCGTTTCTTCATGGTGTTCTGGAAGAGGAGGTTTACATGAAACAACCTCCTGGGTTTGAAAACAAACATGCACCCTCTCATGTATGCAGGCTTGATAAAGCATTGTATGGACTGAAGCAGGCCCCTAGAGCATGGTATTCTCGTCTTAGCAAGAAGATGCAAATGCTTGGCTTTGTTCCTTCAAAGTCTGACACTTCATTGTTTATTTACAATAAGTCCAATACATCAATATTTGTTCTTATATATGTTGATGATATTATTGTCACAAGTTCATCTGATGAGGCAATAACAGGACTATTGAAGGACTTAAGTACTGAGTTTGCTCTAAAGGATCTTGGGGACTTGCACTATTTCCTAGGGATTGAAGTAAAGAAGCACAAGGATGGACTTCATCTCTCCCAGGAAAAAATATGCAAATGATTTGGTAAGAAAAGCTGGGTTGCAAGGCTGTAAACCCACCACTACTCCTTTGTCTAGTACATAAAAACTTTCTCTCATAGAAGGAAAACCCTTGAGCCCAGAAGACAGCACAAGATACAGAAGCCTAGTGGGTGCGCTTAAATATTTAACTCTCACACGGCCTGATATTTCCTTTGCTGTCAACAAGGTGTGTCAATTCCTTCATGCACCAACCACAGTTCATTTGACTGCTGCAAAACGTATAGTCAAATATGTGAAAGATACTATGAGCATTGGCCTTAATTTTAGCAAGTCGTCTTCCACTCTTGTTAGTGCATTCTCTGACTCAGATTGGGCAGGATGTTTGGATGATAGACTTTTGCAGTGTTTCTTGGATCTAATCTAATATCCTGGTGTGCTAGAAAACAAGCTACTGTTTCTAGGTCTAGCACAGAGGCAGAGTATAAGGCACTGGCTAATGCTACTACAGAGATCATATGGGTGCAATCCATTCTTAAGGAACTTGGTGTGAGAACTACTCAAGCTCCATGTCTGTGGTGTGACAATTTGGGTGCAACTTATCTCTCAGCAAATCCAGTTTTTCATGCAAGAACAAAACATATTGAAATAGATTTTTATTTTGTCAGAGAAAGAGTTGCTAATAAACTCTTAGACATCCGGTTCATACATTCCAAGGACCAAATTGCAGATGGGTTTACCAAAGCCTTGCCCATACGAAGCTTTGAGAACTTCAAGTATAATCTCAACTTGATGAAGTTGTGATTAAGGGAGGGTGTCAAACACCATATTGTGTACGTGACAAGGCTGCCGCACCGCACCATATCTTGCGCATATCTTGGTAGTTTGGTTAGGTAGTTAGCTAGAGTTTATCTTCTCTTTGTAATCTTATCTCTACCTAGCTTCTTCTCCAAGATGTAATCTAAACTGTATGCGCTATCAGGGAGGTGCGCCCCTGCCTATATACACGTACGGCGTCCCCTCGAGTTGAGGTACGACGCTTTCCGCCATCGCACAATGCAGACTAAAAACGCAAGGAGGTAGCCTATGAAATCGGAGAAAGAGAATATCTTTGTGTGTCACCTCTGCGAGGAGTTAAACGTTTTGGAGTTAAGGTAAAGTTAGCCCTGAGATTTGTAGGACCATACCGAGTTTTGGAACGTATGGGAGAGGTTGCCTACAAGCTGGAGTTACCCGAAGGACTGTCAGGAGTTCATGATGTGTTTCACGTTTCTCGGTTGAAGAAGTGTCATGATGAGATGGCTGATATTCCTCTGAGAGATACCGTGCCCCTGGAAGCAATTCAGTTGGACAGTGATTTGACTTATGAGGAGAAACCAGTCAAGATTCTCGAGTTTGCCAGCCGAGTTACACGCAGCAAGGTTATTAAGTATTGGAAAGTTCAGTGGAGCCACCATACTGAGGATGAAGCCACCTGGGAACGAGAGGATAATCTACGCAAAGACCACCCACACCTATTTTTCTAACCAACCCGGATCTCAAGGGCGAGATTCATCTTAAGGGGGGGTAGGTTTGTAACATCCCAAATTTCCAATTTGGAATGTTATACATAGGTCATTCATGCATATCATATTTTTATTGCATTTTCGTTTTGCGATCCTCAAAATTCTAAGCAACTCAAGGACCCACGGAGAGAGTTGGGGATTTTACGTTTCTCATATTTGAATTTTATCAAATATCGAAACAAGGATCACTTGATTTTAATTATTTTTCTCTCCGAAAATATTTCATATTAAAAATATATGAGAGGAGATAATATTTTTGAAATGCTTAGTTAAAAAAATTTAAAATTTATTTTACGTAAATTGTTTTCTGTAATATACTGTTTCTTAGAATATTTGAAAGTATAAATAAAAGTAAAGAAAGAAAGAAAAAACGTGAAGAAAATAAACGAGGTTGTGGCCTCCCGCGCCTGGGCCGGCCCATTTCGCGCCTCCTTCAGGCGAGGTTGTATCCTCCCGCGCGCCTGGGCCGCGCCCACCAAACACACCCATAGTTTGTCTCCAAAAAAACACCCATAGGCCTTTTCTCCTCCTCTCGGCGGCGGCGGCTCCGATGCGATTTCATCCCCGCCCCTCGTTCAAACTGCTGCAGGTAAACAGAGCGAGGTTACCGAGAGGCAGAACGCTTGTCTGGACTTCATCATCCCGAGGCTCCACCTCATTCATCATCGACACATCGAGTCATGGGGCTGCTGGCGCTCCAGCGGCTCATGTCGATGCAGCGGGATCGGCGTCACCACCAGATCCAGCCCCACCGCAGTAAGCTTCTTCTCTGTTTACGCCGCGTGTATCTGCGTAAAGGAATCGATCTTCACTGAGTTAAGAGTAGGGAATTCGGAGTGACTTGGAAGCAAAAGGAAAAATAGCAGCAGTAATAGGAAGACACACAGATAGCCATAGATCTAGGTAGAATTAAGAGTCATCTTAGCCGCCCAATCCTCTTCCATGTACTCCCTCTAGTGCCTGACACAAGAGCTCCTTTGTTTGTTGGGAAAGTAGTGGCTGCTCCCACTCTCGGTGCATCCACGGTGCACCTACGCAAGAAAACATATCAAAACATTTCAAAAAAATCTGAAACTTCGTGGAAATGATCATCAACAAATGTTATGAGGGCTTGCAAAGTTTGGTGGTCAAATAACATTCGAGAAGCGCTCTCCAAAAAAGACAAAATTGCAAAATCTGCTCAAACAGTGCACGTACATTTTGACTAATTTTCAGTGATTTTGTCTTTTTTGTAGAGAGCTCCTCGAATGTTATTTGACCACCAAATTTTGCAAGCCCCCATAACATTTATTGATGATCATTTCCATGAAGTTTCAGATTTTTTCGAAATGTTTTGATATGTTTTCTTGCGTGGGTGCACCGTGGGTGCATCGAGAGTGGGTGTAGAAGAACCACTCTCTTGTTTGTTTGAGCTCCATCTTAGACTCTACTTCTACTTGGTCGGAAAAATAGAAGGAAATTGCACAAAACATAAAATCTTTGGGTTACTTGATGCGTAGAACCATGAGTTTTTTCCTTGGCACAAAACCACAATATCTACTCTGCACTTGTGTCTTGCCACACTGACATTGGCCAAGATGTCAGGCCCGGTGCAGTGCAAATTATTAGTTCTGAGATGGTATATTTGCATGGAGGAAGAAAAAAAAGTGGTTCTGTGCAAGAACTGACCAAAGATTAGTGTTTTGTCCGATCGGAAATAAGTGGGAGTAATGTTTTGTCGCAATGGGAGGGAGCAGGATGATGAAGCGGAGTTTAGGTGATGTTTTGCAGATATACCTATGTCTTATGGTTAATTGAAGTTTTATTTCCTTGTGCACAAGTTGGACAATAGAAACAACTTGGTTGTGACTGTGTTTGTTGTTTTCTTATATTGAAATCTTTTTAACCATGCACGATGTGTTGCAGATGGATCGATTGCTTCATTGGCCAAAAGGAAAGAGTTGACCTGCCTACAAGACAAACCTCTGGGCGGTAAAAAATTGAGACGTTTAGGGCCAAGCCTTCCAGAGGTTCGGCAGACTTCCTAGGCTACACATTTATACTATATTCTCCTTTTGTGATTATATTCACTATCTTTGTTATTTATTGTTGGATTCGCCGGACTATCGCCTGAGATTTCCTGCGCTACAGTAAACTCGCAAGAGAAATGGACTGGCAATTTTCTGGAAGGCTATCGAACCCACTCCATTCCTTCTCAGAGTTAGATAAGTACACGATACATTTTACATTTTGGTCCTTGCCAAACTTCTACCTTTGCTTACAAGTACTACCAACACTCCCCCTCAAGATGGGGCAAATATATTTATGAGCCCCATCTTGCTACATAATTTTTCAGAAGATACAACACTAACACCCTTTGTTAATACATCTGCAAGTTGATTTTCAGATCTAACAAAGCCAACTTGGAGAAGTACTTCGTCTAACTTTTCTTTTATGAAATGTCTATCAATTTCGATGTGTTTAGTTATATCATGCTGGACTGGATTGTGTATTAACTTGATTGCAGCCTGGTTATCACAAAAGAGTTGCAGTGGTCCTCCATCAAACAGCCTAAGTTCAGATAATAGTATCCCCAACCACATCAATTCACATAATCCTGAAGCCATGGATCTAAACTCTGCTTCAGCAGTAGATCGTGCCACCACACTTTGTTTTTTGCTCCTCCAACTAACAAGATTACCACCAACGAAAACGCAGTAGCCAGATGTAGACCTTCTATCGTCTAGGCACCCGGCCCAATCAACATCAGTAAAACCCTCTATTTTTAAGTGTCCATGATTAGAAAATAGAATCCCTCTTCCCGGACAACTTTTAAGATATCTTAGTATTTTGTGCACAACATCTAAATGACTTGATCGCGGGTCATGCATAAATCTGCTCACCAAGCTGACTGCATAGGCAATGTCTGGCCTAGTGTGTGATAAATAAATTAGCCGACCTACTAACCTTTGATATTGATGTTTGTCCACAGGATCACCAGAATCTGCTAGAATACGATGGTTCTGCTCAATTGGAGTTGTCGCTGGTCTACAATTTAGCATGCCAGTTTCCACGAGTAAATCAAGTACATATTTTCTTTGTGATAAGTAAATACCTTGTGATCCATATACAACCCCAATTCCCAGGAAATAATGAAGAAAACCCAGATCCTTAACTTCAAATGACCTGGCCAACATCTTCTTTAGGGATGCTATGCCATCATCATCATTACCTGTGATCACAATATCATCAACATACACAATAAGGATAACAATCTTGCCACTCTGGTACTTAAAGAAAAGGGTGTGATCTGCATTACTTTGTCGATAACCCATAGAGCATATCTCCTTTCTAAGTCGTCCAAACCATGCTCTAGGTGACTGTTTCAAACCATATAGAGACCTTTTCAGCCTACACACGTTACCCTCTGTTTCTTGTGTACCAAACCCAGGGGGAATCTCCATATAAACCTCTTCTTTCAAATCTCCATGAAGAAAAGCATTTTTAACATCCATTTGAAATAACTTCCACTTATTATTTGCAGCTATAGATATGAGGGCCCTAATGGTGTTCATTTTCGCCACTGGTGCGAAGGTCTCATCATAGTCCACTCCATAAGTTTGACTATACCCCTTTGCCACTAACCTGGCTTTATATCTTTCTACTTTTCCCTCTGAATTTTGTTTTACAGTAAATACCCATTTACAACCAACAGCCCTTTTGTTAGGAGGAAGAGTAGTGAGTACCCAAGTATTATTTTTATCAAGTGCTGTCATCTCCTCTATCATAGCAGCTCTCCACTCCGGATATTGTTTCGCCTCCTGCCAATCACGTGGTATAGGTAGAGTGGAATCGAGTGCAGCTATAAATGATTTATATTGGGGGCCCAATGATACATATGAGACATAATTAGAAACATCATATTGAGATAGATTTGGTGGTAATTTCTCTGCAGTGGAACGTGGCTACTTTCTGCGAGCGATAGGAATATCTAACTCATCCAATAGTAAGGGAGGCGTACCATCGACTTGTGGAGATGACTCATGCACATCTGATTGTGTCACACTTGGCAAGGTTTCTTGTGCTTGTACTGCAGGAGTTTCTTGAGCTTCATGATCACACCTAGATGGGATAACTTCCTTCTCAGATCGGTGTCTCCTTTTATACACCTGAACTTCTTGTTCTTCATTTGGTTTTGGCCACTTAACAGCTTCATTTGATTCATCTCGTAGCTCCCCCTGCGTCTGTTCCTGTTCAGCTCCTGATGTACCTTCATCTTCACCGTTATACATATCTGCAGCTAGAATCACTCCAACAATCATATTCCTGGATGCTGCTTCATTATATTCTTCACCTTTATCTCCTCCTGTCTCGTTGTCCAGATCTGTAGCATCATTAACATATAAATCAGGAAAGACATCAGTTAAATCTACTGGTTCCCCATAGAAAGGTTCATGCCCTGAACACTACATCCATGCTCACAAACATCCGCTTTTCGGATGGGCACCAACATTATAACCCTTCTGTTTTCCAGAGTATCCCACAAATATACATTTCACTGCTCTAGGGTCAAGCTTCCCAACTGATGGCCTATGATCCCTCACAAAGCAAACACATCCAAACACCTTTGGTGGCACCACATATGTAGTCTTACCAGTTAAACACTCAATTTGTGTCTTGTTTTTAAGCACCCGAGATGGCATTCTATTCATTAAATAGGCAGCTGTCATCACAGCCTCACTCCACAAATATTTAGGTACATTCATAGCCAACATTATACACCGTGTGATTTCCAAAAGATGTCTATTCTTCCTCTCCGCCAGACCATTTTGCTGGGAGGTGCCTGGGCAACTAGTTTGATGGATAATTCCAAAGCTTGACAGGTACTCATCAAATTGATTATTTACATATTCTGTACCATTGTCAGTTCGGAATATTTTCACCCGTGCATCATATTGATTTATGATTAGGTTGTGGAAATCCCTAAAGCATTCAAACACTCACTTTTATTTCTCAATACATAAACCCAAGTAGTCCTAGTGCAACAGTCGATGAATGTAACAAATGATTTGTATCCATAAAGTGACCACACCCCACTAGGACCCCATACATCTGAGTGGATAGTTTGAAATGGCACTGTACTTCTGTGATCAGATGAAATATATATACTACGGGTTAGCTTCCCGTACTGGCAGGCGTCACATACTAGACTTTCCTTGCAAATTTTATTATATAGGTTAGGATACAACTGACCCAGGGTGTTAAAGGACATGTGTCCCAGCCTGCGATGATGAAGAAGAAATTCTTGCAATGATGACTGAGACAGAACACTAGCAGCCACAGGTGCCATATCAGGTGCCATATCATCATCTAGATAGTATAGACCATATCGCATAATTCCTGATCCAAGCTTTTTTCCTGTCCCAAGTTCCAGAAATAAACACCATGTTGGGAAGAAGATTACAGCACAATTGAGTTCTCTTGTAATGCAGCTGATGGATAGCAAATTGATTGGGAATGAGGGAACATGTAAAACAGATGACAGAGTCATATTTGGGCAACATTTAACTGTTCCTACCCCCCTAATACTCTGGCCAGAACCATCAGCAAGTCTAACATTTTGTCCTGTAAAATCAGGAGTATAACTGCAAAAATCCTTATACGAACCGGCCATATGTTTAGAGGCACCAGAGTCTATTAACCACTGTGTACCAGCCTCAAAATAACTTCCTTTCACAAATTTCGAAGTATCACCACAGGGGTTAGCAGATGTAGCAAATATCTTGGTTGTTGACCTTTCATCAATGGTTCCTTCCTTGAACTGAAGCAACTTCTTCAACTCATCGGTAGTCATTTGGACAGTAAGAGTCTGAGATTTTTCACCATTTTTAGTTGTCCCCATTGCACTAACATCAGCAGGGCGTGCTACCCGACAGCGATTACAGACACCTTGGAATGCAAAATTTACATTCTCACATCTTGTATTTGGACACAGCCAATCCCCTTCTCGCTGCCATGATTTTGCAGTACCACTACCACATCCTTTACCTCTACCTGAACCATCGTCCCTTGTAGCAATGACTCCATCAACTACGCTGCAATATCCACCTCTAGTACCAAATGAGTAAACACCACAGTTAGTGTTCCTTCTCACTTCCATTGTTGAACTGAGACTCGTCTTCAAGCTACCTTCTCCAAATTGTGTAGTCCGGCTGTCAACTGCTTCTCTTCAGACCAACCAGCCAAAACACGCACTGAGTCTGAATATAGGTTCAATTTCTTCTTGCTCCTCTCCTCTTGCAGCACAGCAAGCTTTGGAGCTCTCTGTCTCTCCCCTGCTTCTCTGTCTGCTTTATCTGCTGCAGCAGTCACGAACAGAATGAGACCTTCTTCTCTACTCGTGTGTGCACGCTGCGCCCAAATCTTGTACCTTCCGAGAGCAGCACTCCGACCACTCCTGGCCGCACGCTCCTCTCCTCCTGCGTGAGGGACCAGGCACTGCTCTTCCTACTCGCACCTCTGCCGCTGCTCCTGGCTGCTAGTGAGACCTCCTCCTCCCTGTTGTACGCGCAGCCCCGCACGCCCGCAGCTTGCCTCTACCACCAGCACGCTCTGCCCTCACCACGCAACCTCTCTGTTGCCAGCGCCGGTAGCCGCCGGAGCAACCGATTCAAGCAGCGCACGTCCGCCTCCTGCTGCTCGCCGATTCACCGCCGCACACCTCCAGGGACCGGCTTCAACAGCTCCCCTTCAGTGCTTCCACTGCCTCAGCACGGCCCAGCGCCACCGGCACATCCACCGACGGCCGAATCGTCCCCAAGCTCTGATACCATGTTGGATTCGCCGGACTATCGCCTGAGATTTCTTGCGCTACAGTAAACTCGCAAGAGAAATGGACTGGCAATTTTCTGGAAGGTTATCAAACCCACTCCATTCCTTCTCAGAGTTAGATAAGTACATGATACATTTTACATTTTGGTCCTTGCCAAACTTCTACCTTTGCTTACAAGTACTACCAACATTTATACTTAGCAGAACCTTCAATCTGTAAATTGTCCTTAGTATTTTTCTCATTTAGATCTGGCACATGCCATCCTCGCCCGGCCGATAATCTCATAAAGCATGACACACTATTTTCTATGAAGGGTGCTTCTTGATGTTTGGTGGTTCAATAAGCGTTCCATTATGTGTCCACTATCACTTCCATCCGGAATCTGGGTGTCTATATCACCACTAGTTTGGATGTTGATGTTGTTTGAGACTACTAGTTTGAGTGTTGATGTTGTTTGGGTGTCTATATCTAACCACTAGTTTGAAGTTTAAACGTATCATAACTGATACATTTCTACACTATTGAATGATTGCGCCATGATCTAGAGTATGCTTGGTTTAATGCTCAGTTTTGTTTTACCAAAATTAGTGCAAAATAAAATTGGGGCAGGACAAACGTGAGTTCAAACATGGGGACTAGCAAACTTTAGAGAGACCAAATGAGGGCCATTTTTTGCCCTAAGGTGCCTAGATTCCACAAGGAAAGATGGAAGTTATTTAAGTGCTACTCTGGAAGCTTTCACTGTCTTCATGGTTTGGATTAAGGTGTTGATTTCATAACAGTGCTTCCTAATTCTAGTAAAAAATAAAGATTAAACTGCATATCCTAGTAACTGTAGAATGACATTCTATCTGGTCTGTGTAATTTGTTATCTTCTCACCTTAGTTACCAACGCACATGTCACGTATCTTCACTGTAGCTGCTAGCGCTATTGCATTCTATTACACGGGCTTCTAGATATATTTATAAATATTCAGATACAATTATAATACTACTATTTAGTATTTTTAACCTAGTTGAAGTTATATGTTCAGTTATGCCTTTTGTTGTTGCAAAACTGACTTGTTTATCACGATTGTGCAACATACCACATCCAGTGCATCTTGTTTGACTAAAATGCACTGAAGTAGCATTGTTGAATGTTGGTTACTTGATGCACATTTCGTGGATGGATTGCACATTACTTGATCCATATAAGTCACTAACAGCACTTCTTAGGAAAGCCACTAATAATAGTGTTGCAGGAAGGATCTTCTATGCGCAATGCTCAATCTAACTGCTGCAATGCACTTTACTTTGTGGAAGCACCTAGTTCCGAATGGTACTCACTACGGCCTTATTTTTTCCTTTTCCAAATTGAAGCAACCGGTCTCCTCTACAAGTCCAATGCTGAACTTTTCTCTAACACATGTGCGTGCAGGAAATCTGGGCCCATATACATTCTCTGCTGTCCCTGCGAGATGCTGCACGTGCTGCCTGCGTGTCACACTTGTTTCAACGTTCTTGGAAATGCCATCCCGATTTCACCTTTAGCAAGGAAACAATCTTCAATGAAAGCCTGTACAGAAAGAATAAAACATCAGATGAAACAATGAGCAATAGTGTGAAGGCACTCAGGCTTGTCAGGATAATTTACCACATTCTGAAAAACCACTCACGCAATGGTGTGAAGGCACTCAGGCTTGAAATAGATGATGTTGCCAATATCAGCGCATGTTATCTTAATGATTGGCTTCACCTTGCTGTTAAGCCAGGGATTGAAGAACTTGCCCTTTTGCTGCATGATGACTTGGATTACAACTTTCCATGCTCAATTTTACTTAATGGGAGTGCAAACACAATTCGGGATCTTCGTCTCAGCAGCTGTGTCTTCCGTCCCATGGCTGGATTTAGTTGCCTAAGAAGCCTGACTAGTCTAGAATTGTCTGAAGTGTATATTACAGGGGACGAGTTAGGGTGCCTTCTTTCATGTTCTTTAGCTTTGGAGAAATTGGTACTCACGTATTGCAAAGAGATAACTTGCCTCAAGATACCTTGCGCGCTCCAGCGGCTCAGCCAGTTGGTGGTCATGACTGTGAAAATCTGGAGGTTATAAAGAGCAAAGCTCCTAATCTCACCGTTTTTGAATACACTGGTGGCGTAGTAGAAGTGTCAGTTGGAGATGCGGTGCTAGACATTATGATTTCAGCTTCTGGTTGGAACGTTGTTCATTATGCTCGCGCCAAGCTTCCACAGATGGTCCCAAATCTTGAAACTCTTGACATAACCTCATCTTTGGCGGTAATACTCTAAAACTCTGGGTTATTACTGGAGATTTCCTTGGTATATTGTTATTCTGAGGTGTTCTTTTTTTATACAGACAGACATACCGTTTTTACCTGGCAAATTCCTCCACCTCAAGCACTTGTGTATTTTTTTCATGGTATCAGCAGGGGCTTTTTGCCCGGACTATGATTACTTTTCTCTGGTTTCTTTTCTTGATGCCTGTCCTTCCTTGGAGACCTTGATGTTGTCTGTAAGTCATGTTCATCTTCCCAAGGATATCTTAGTGTCTATTGAAACAGTTAATTCAAGCACATATCTTGTTTTTTTTTCTCTGTTATGAGTGACATTGATATCTATCATGGGCAGGTAACACAAGAGAGTGTAGAGCATGATTCAGTTTTAGGTGATTCCTCACATCTAAGGCAGATGCCAGGACACTACCATGGCAGCATCAAGGATGTGAAGATCATCGGTCTCTGCTCCGCGAAAAGCATGGTTGAGCTAACAGTCCATATTCTTGAGAACGCGGTTTCGCTGGAGCGCCTTACACTGGACACTGTCTGTTATGATCTTAGGTGTTCGGATGGTGCTAGTAGATGCTCAGTCGGGAATATGAATATGATCATGGAAGCCCGTAAAGCGCTCGTGGTTGTGAGAAGTTACATCTTAGAGAAAGTTCCCTCTACAGTTGAGTTAAACGTTGTGGAGCCTTGCAGCCAGTGCCATGCTGCTGAGAATTAATTGTCAAATTATCATGATTTTTTGATGTTTAATCATGTATTGTTACATGCTCGTTTCATTAAGCTATCTCACCTGTTGTGCAAGTCTTTTTTTCTGTATATGTTTTGCGCTTCGTTTCACTACTGTTTTAAAACAAGCGCCGATCTGCCGATTATTTCATCTAGTGATATACTCCCTCCGTCCTTTAAAAAGTGTACTTCCAACTTTGTTGGAAAGTCAAACTGTTTTATGTTTGACCGTATTTATACAATAGTACACCAACATTTATGCCATCAAATGAGTAGATTTAGATTCGTGATAAAATATATTTTCATCATATGCCCATTTGGTTTCAAAAACATTGCTATATTTTTGCATAAATTCGGTCAAAGTTTGAGATAGTTTGACCCTCCAACAAAGTTGGAAGTACACTCTTTAAAGGACGGAGGGAGTAGTGTTATAGAACCGCCTCATGGACATGCTCCCAATGCCAGTGCCATGACGCTCGTTCTACCAAGAACTTCTGCAATGATCATCGAATATATAAATGCCTAAACATATTTCACCTTGGACTTGAGTTTCAGATTGCCTCAGCTCAAGGATTTGATTCACAAATTAACAATACAGCTTGATCCATGCGATAACTGCCTGAGGTTGGGATCTTCAATTAGACTGGCACATGCCCATTATGCAAAGATGACTTAAGCCCATAATATTTGCCACTGATAAGAAAATGCCTACTAATAGATTGGCAATCTAACATGAAACTGCAACGGGCCTGACTTGTGACTTAACCAAACAACGCAGAAAACCTGGACTGTGTGGGCCATGTGCTCTAGATAAACAGGTGAGGTGTGTCTCCATGAGGGAGAATTGAACGTGGCCACATGGGAGACATTATTTCTGTTAAGTATATTAATTAAATCTGTGATGCATACTCTTCCAAAGTTTCATTATCTGTTGAAATAGAGTATGCTCAACAGAACGGAACCATGTCCATGAAAAAGATGTTGAAGTATGTTCATCCAAAATATGAGTATATTCCTTGAGAAGATATAATGTATCTATCCCTTCAAATTTGGCGTACATACTAGTAGTAGTATATAATAATAAAGCTCTGCAAGTTTTATAGTACACCATGTTTCCCTTAAACCAAATGGCAGCAGCAAAGTATAGGTAGTGGTACTGCATTTGAAAATAAGCAATACTGCTAGATTAACAATGAATAGCAGACCATTGATTCTACCAAGTAGATAAAACGGGCGGATAATATCCATGAACAATTCAGTGTGACTACAGATAAAAGAATTCTCCATCATGTTGACACAGTTCAAAAAATTAACCTGTACACATTTAAACCCTCAAATTCTCAAAACTCGCAGCACGTGAATTACAGGAAAGGAACTGGATGTCTCAAACGTCACAAGTAAACTAAATAGCACTGAAATGACTACCGGCGCTACAGGATGGTAGTATGAAAAATAAAGTTATAACTGATGACTAAACAAAATGAAAGGAAGATGGCACTTCTCTATGGGACTACCAGACAGATTCATCGCGACGCACCACCTTTTCCTCTCCTAGCCTTTACTCTTACAGTATATGGAGTCTCAGCAGCAACTTCGCCGGTCTTCTGAGTACCATCATTCATAGACTGCTCGTTCGGGGTCTGACTGGTCTCTGTGGGAACACTTGTTCTGGGAACATTGCTGGTCTCTGTGGGCGAACTTGTTCTGGGAGCAGTGCTGGCTTCTGTGGATGGACTTGTTCTGGGAACATATCTTGTTTTCTGGGATTTGCTTGCACTAATCTGCCTCCTTAGGCGCAACATCTCACCCTTTGCTAACGCCAGTTCCTCTTCCAGGTGCCTAGACCTCATTTCAAAAGTCTCCCTTTCTGTCTGAAGCCTTGTGATAAGATTCTGAGCATCCTCGCAGTTCTCTTGAGCCTCGGTTGTCAGTTTTGTTTGTTCATCGAGAGCTTTTGATAGCATTTCTTTCTCTGCTTCAAGAGTGGCATTCTTGGAATGAGTGCTCTCTAGCGCCTCAGAGAGTGACACTGCACTCGTGTTCATCTCGTTTAGTGATCTGGTTGCTTCATCCAGGTCTGTTTCGAGTACTTTTCGTGCTTGAGAATCTGCATTCAATTGTTTGGCTAAAGCCTCAAGCTCCCTGTTCAAAGTAGTCACAATTCTCCTTTCATCAACAAGCTCCTGTGTGGTGGACTCGAACTTCTTGTACACATCCAGCAATTCTTTCTTCAGGTTATCACGAGCTTCAACGGCAGAAGCAAGCTCATTAGAGGTAGCTACAAGTTCTTCCTGACCCTTTTGAATCATCTCTTTGGCTGAGACCAGTTCATCTGACAGAGCTTTAGATACTGATTCAGCCTCTCCAAGCTTGTAAGTCAGACCTTCTCGCATTTCATTGAACTCTCTTTGGAGATTTGAAATCTGCAATACCAGGTCTTTATTTGTTCTATTTGCTTCATCAAGGTGCTCGGAAAGTTTGGAAACCTCAGTTCGGGAATCACTCAGGGTCTCTTCAGTGGATTTAAGTAAATCTCTAAGGCTTTTCAGTGCCGCAACTTCATCGTCTAGCATTGCTTTGGTGGCATCCAATTCCTTGTTCAATCCGGCAATTACTTCATGGTCTTTGCTAGAGGCACTTAATGCAACAGAGAGCTTTTCTTCCAGCTGTTTGATCAGATTATCTTTCTCAGACAGTAGTTCAGAATCATGGTTCGCTCTTATCTCAGAAGAAGCCTTTAAGTCTGTACACTCTTTAATTAGCTCATTTATTTTTTCCTCGGCTTCCTTCTTTGCAGAGCTTAATACTTGAAGTTTCTCACTCAGTGAATCAATTGACGATATCTTAGAAGCAAGATCATTTTTAGTTGTATGAATCTCTTCCTCCAGTTGTTGTATTTTAGCATTTGCAAGTTCAAGACTCTCTTTCGTTTGATGAGAGAAACGGCGCAGGTTCTGGTACTCTGCTTCCTTTGAAGAAAGTGATGAGTTGAGTTCCTCAATGCGTTTCTCCTTGCTATCATACTGTTGGCCGAGTAGACTTAACTTTTCCTGCAAATCATTCATTTCACCAACCTTTTCTGTCAGTTTGGCTTCAAGCACATCTTTATCACCCCCAGCTTTAACAATACTACTCTCTAATCTCCGTATTTCATCCTTGAGCTCCTCAGCCTGTGCCTTCTCCCTTCTGAATTCTTCACTTAGTGATGTTACAGTCTTTTTTGTTGAAGCCAATTGATCTAGTAATGAAGCTTCCTGCTCCTGGAACTTCATAGATTGCTTCTTCTGTGCTGCTTGTTGCTCTAATAACCTTTTTTCATAGGTCTCCCTCATCAATGAGATCGCTGCCTCATTTTCAGCCAATTTGACCTCCAACTGAACAAAGTAGCAATTTAGACATGTCAGATAAATGTCTTCATGGATCAATTGGAGCATATAAATAATTCAAGGTATTAAAGTACTTATAATATTTTTTAATCTTATTGCATTCATATGCAAGTTACACTCTCTAAGTGAGTTAACTTAAGACATGTTTCCCTGAGAACGTCATGGTGGGAAATAAGAGTATTCAAGCTCGCAAGGTTCCAGTGAGTCCTATACTTTCAAGCCTAACGAAAACTAGTTTTAATCAGTCCAATATATGTAAGCTACCGCACACCCTAATTTGGGAGTGTTCATTTTTCTATAAAACACATGCCCACGCCCAGTAATCAAAGCAAACACACGCGCACCAACACGCACAAACACGTGTGTTTGTCTATGGGTATGCACATTGCTATTTGTGTCCATTTTCTCTTTTTCCTTCCTTAGGATCTTGGCCAAGACTACACAAGAATATCAGCAAGTATTATGAAATATATCAAAGTGAGTGTGGTTTGCAGATGATTTACAGATGAGACGACAGATTGCAGGGCCTTCTTTTCCTGTTGAGATGTACCATACAATCCAGCAAGAACTCCCGAGGCAATAACCGCAATTGCATTCAGAAGTCCGGCAAGTGGATTCCCTGAAGATTGTGTTTGCACCACTGGTAAGGATGATTCGGGTTGAGGGGCTTCAAGTAGAGGAGTTTCTGACTGAGTCCCGCCAGTCTGAGGTTCATCAACCACAGTCCCGCCAGCCTGAGGTTCATCCACCTTTGGGACATCCTTTGTCTCTACAGAGAAAAGCAACGTCAACTATTTATCTATTTTTCCAAGCCACCATAAATGTGGAAAACAAATGAACTAGTAATCTAGTATCAGTATGTTTATGTTTACAAAATGTTCCCAAGTTAGTAGTATTCGTATGCAAGCACTAAATAGCACTCCAATGTGATGACAATGAGGCAGCACGAAGACAAGGGGATTCAAAATAACCTTATCTTGGAGTAGAGTTTCCAGGCACAATAGTAAATATTTATACCAGGCAGCAAAAGCAAAGGAATGCATCATAGTAGACCCCGACAGGGTTACTACGAAAGTCATAAATGATACTGTAAATCCCATCTTCAATATGCCTATTTAAATGAGGGCGGGAATTCTGACCATCAAGCATGGCATCGTTAGGTTTACAGATGACTTTATTACGTCCAATCTTGAAAGTTTTGTAGCAATTCTGCGCATGACGATCTATCCTCGGGGCAAGGATCCCCTTCCTTCTAATAAATCCTTGGGGTAATGACATGCCATAAACTGCGGGGAAATTTAAAAAGTGACATCTGATCAAAATTCACTTGAGATAAGTCGTGAATAATGAGAGCATAGCTGTGTAACTCCAATATCAAATCTATTCCACCAGAATATCAGGTTTAAGCATTCTCATGACAATTGACTGCATTAAGTACAGGATTTATGCCATGTCCAAACTGACTGATGCTTCAGGTATGAACCTTTCACAAAATCTAGACATAAACCTTTGTGGCGTGGCACATATCAAGGGTAAGATTTAGTTGAGGAGTTATCTATAGTCATCACCATCTTTTTGTAAAAGTACGATAGTATGGAAAAAAAATCCAGCCCAAACTCAAATTTGTAGTTCCAAGCAATATTTATAAACTAATGGGCCTCGGGGGATTTTTCTAGTGAAAATTTAAAATGCAACAAAGATCCACAGTTAGAGCAAATTTGCATTTCGACAGAAATAGTCTTGAGATTTGACATGAAACATCACATGCATCTCTACAAGACAAGACATGTAACTCTGCATATGGTGGGTTTTTTTTTAGGGTTGCATATGGTGTTATTTAGTTATACTAGGTGTGCGATTGCACTGTTTTATTCAGGCTGTTGCGACATTCTTTGAAATGTCAGGTCATAAGGTCAGGTGAAAATTTCAATCTGATATGTTTAGGTGAGAGTCTAAGATGGCAGGCTGACATTCAATCTCTTTGTTTCAGCAGTTCTAGAAGGTTTTTTTTATTACAATCTTGACTCTTTGCACTGGAAACATTGGTGACAGTAACGAATTGGGGGTAAAACCCTTTTCGTCGGACAGCATTACACAGACAGACTGGCTTTAGTGCTTTACTATATGTGATGAATATCAGCACAAGACGGAATTGACATGAACAAACAGATCCCGGGTGGGAGCATCGCACTAACCAGTCACGAGACCCGCGCTGCTGGGCGCGGCGGCCTTGGCGGCGGTGTCGCGGAGGAGCGGCAGCGCGGAGACCCCGAGGAGCACGGCCCGCCGCGCCAGCGCGTACCGGGCCGCCTGAGACGAAGACGGCCCGCCGTCGCACGACGCGACGACGGCCGCGCCCCTCCGCGCGCGGTGGCGGCCGGCGGCGGCGGCGGGGCAGCGGTGCCGGGACGCGAGCGGCGGCGGCGGCGAGGGCGAGAGGAGGAGGTACCCCATCGCGCCACACCCCAGAGGCAAAGGCGGAGGCCGACTCAAGTGGAAATGGCGGTGGCGGCGGCGGTGGTGGTGGACTGGTGGTGGTGTGGATTAGGAGCTGGCCATCTCGGAGGCGGAGGAGAGAGAGTGGGTGGGTCTCAGCTGGTGACAAAGGCAATCTCCTTTGGGTGATTGGGTAATTACAGGTATGCCCCTGCGGTTCTGAACGTGCACGAATCTTGGCGAGGTTTTCTGCGGGGTGGTATGGGTGTTCACGCTGGTGGGGGGCCCACCCGGCTGGCCGTGCGCCAAAGGTTGTCGGTTCTGTGGAGTGACGGGTTTACCCTCCAGCCGTGGGCTTTGCGCGGGTTCTGTTGTGTTGTTTGGGAGGGTGCCTCGGGGTTTTTGTGTGGTCGGCAGGGCAGGGTATTGGCATTTCCTAAACGGCGCCTGTTACGCCCGTTACAGACATCCGCGCAAACGGGCGCACACCCCCGCGCCACTCTGGGTCAACTCGTTTCGTTCTTTTTCCTGTTGAAAGCAAAGCAAAAAAAACTAACGCGCACGGAAGCGAGAGATCGAACCCTGGATTGCTCTATTGAGAGTGCAGCGCAGTAACCATCAGGATAGCCACGTGCTTGTGTCACTTCACTTATTTCCGTTGTTTTAATCGTTTGGCTAGGTCGTTCGTTCGTCAGTTTTCTGGGCATTTTTTTCTTGTTCCTTTTTCAAAAAAAAATCTCATTTCCATTTTTTATTTCCTTAAATGTGCGAATTTTTTTATCAGATTCACGAATTTTTTCCAAACTCGATGATTTTTTTTCAAAATCAATGAACTTTTATCAAAATCAACGAGCTTATTTTAAATTCGATGAACTTTTTTTAAATTCAAAGAACTTTTTTCAAATTCATTGAACTATTTTCTAAAATCGATGAAATTTTTTCAAATTCGATGAAATTTTTCCAATTTCAATGAAATTATTTTCTAAATCGATAAAAAAAATTAAATTCAATGAACTATTTTTTAAAATTGATGAACTTTTTTCAAATTCGATGAACTTTTTCCAATTTTGATGAATGTTTTTTCAAATTTCGTGAACTTTTTTTCTAAATCTATGAATTTTTTTCAAAACCGATGAACTTTTTTTCAAAATTTTGTGAACTTTTTTAGAAAAATGGTGAACTAATTTTCAAAATCGATTAACTTGTTTTTCCAAATCAATGAACTTTTCCACCAAATTTCAGGTTTACATTAATGTTTCATTAAAGAACGGTAAAGTAGCACTTTTTCCTTGTTATAGAACAACAAAACGTTTTTGGTCTAGTGGTTCCCGTGTTAGTGGCCAAAAAGTCGTGCGATCCAGAGTTCGATACCCAGCTTTCGCACTTTTTCTTCACGTTCATTTTTTCGCGTCGTGGTTACTGTGTTTGGTCGACGCTCACCTGGGCCAGTCCAGTAGCGTGACGCTTCGAGCGCGAGAACGCGAAACCGGCGCTGAAGGCACTCTGCGTCATGATGGAGGGCAGGTGAGATGGCCCGGCCCATTTAAGCATCTCCAGCCGACGCTTCACATGGAGGGGAATATCCTATTTACCGCATTCTGTGTCAAACAGTCGACGCTTCACATAGAGCTGGCGATCAAGCGGTAAGCTGGGCCAGCCCATTAATGTATTCTAGTGTTTCCAGTTTTGGGTACCTGAGTTTCCCAGCTGGTTTTTTCTGGTTTTGGGAATCTTCTAGATGGTTCCCTGAACCGGTTTTTCTGTTTCCTTTTTCCCTTCTTTCTTTGTTCTTATCTTTTATTTTTTTATTTTTTTCTTTATTCATTTCTTTTTTATTTTTCAAGTTCAATTTCTTTTTTTACAAAATTTCACATTGCAAAAAATTTTCGAAAACTCAAAAAATTGTTCGAGGTTATAAAAAATGTTCAATTACTTAAAAAAGGCCGTGCTTTCAAAAATTGTTCATAAATTCATAAAATGTTCACATTTCTAAAAGAAAATTTGGGACTTTCAAAAAAAATTCTGTTTATCAAAAATTGCGTGGAATTCTTCTTTCATTTCTTTAGTACTTTTTAAATAATGAACGGGATTTCAAAAAATGTTCCCTATTTCCAAAAATTGTTCAAAAACTTAGAAAAATGTTCTCCTTTTCAAATTTTTGTTGACGTATTCAAAATTTGTTCCTCAAATTGTTTAGGATTTTTCGTAATTATATGCCATTTTGAAATTTTTTTCTAAAAATTCAATATATGTTCGTGATTTTAAAAACTGTTTTAAAATATCCAGTGAATTGTAATTTCTGATCCTATTTCCAAAAAAATTGTTCATAATTTCAATAAATGTTCTCACATTCTATTTTGTTCCAATTTTCGTTGAGAAAAAATGTTTGAAATTCCTACTTTTAATAAAATGTGTGAGATTTTAAAATTTGTTCACAATTTTGTAAATGATCGCATTTCAAAATATTGTTCACTCTTCTAAAAAATGTTGAGATCTTCAAATTTTGTTCAGAAATGACTAAAAATGTTTGGAACTTGAATTTTGGTTCATTGTTTTGAAAAACCTTCAGGATTTCAGTATTTATTCGTTTTTACTAAGAAATAAAATTTCAAAATTTGTTCATGTATTTTAAAAATTGTTCGAAACTAAAAAAGAATCAGCTTCACAAATATTGGTTCTTGTTTTTAGAAAATTTTCACCATTTTTTAAAAATATGTTTGAAATCCCAAAATAAATTCGTGTTTTCTAAAAACTTCTTTTAGAATTTCAAGTTTTGTTCACATTTATTCAAAAATTCATTTCGTGTTTTCAAAAATGTGTTCAGTTTTCTAAAAATGGCAGGCGGAGGAGGAGGTCCTATCGCGCCACCCCTAGATGCAGAGGCAGATGCCGAAGTGGAGATGGAGGTGGCGGCGGTGGTGGTGGCCATCTCGGAGGCGGAGGAGAGAGAGTGGGTGGGTCTCAGCTGGTGACAAAGGCAATCTCCTTTGGGTGATGGGGAAAGTACGTGTATGCCCCTGCAATTCTGAACGCGCACGAATCTTGGCGAGGTTTTCTACGGGGTGGTATGGGTGCTCATGTTGGAAATATGCCCTAGAGGCAATAATAAAAGGATTATTATATTTCCTTGTTCATGATAATCGTCTATTGTTCATGCTATAATTGTATTGTCCGGAAATCATAATACATGTGTGAATACATAGACCACAATGTGTCCCTAGTAAGCCTCTAGTTGACTAGCTCGTTGATCAATAGATAGTCATGGTTTCCTGACTATGGACATGGGGATGTCATTGATAACGGGATCACATCATTAGGAGAATGATGTGATGGACAAGACCCAAACCTAAGCATAGCACAAAGATCGTATAGTTCGTTTGCTAGAGCTTTTCTGAATGTCAAGTATCATTCCTTAGACCATGAGATTATGCAACTCCCGGATGCCGTAGGAGTGCTTTGGGTGTATCAAACATCACAACGTAACTGGGTGACTATAAAGGTGCACTACAGGTATCTCCGAAAGTGTTTGTTGGGTTGGCATGAATCGAGACTGGGATTTGTCACTTCGTATGACGGAGAGGTATCTCTGGGCCCACTTGGTAAGACATCATCATAATGAGCTCAATGTGATCAAGGTGTTGTTCACGGGATGATGTGTTACGGGAACGAGTAAAGAGACTTGCCGGTAACGAGATTGAACAAGGTATCGGTATACCGATGATCGAATCTCGGGCAAGTATCGTACCGATAGACGAAGGGAATTGAGTACGGGATTGATTAAGTCCTCGACATCGTGGTTCATCCGATGAGATCATCGAGGAGCATGTGGGAGCCAACATGGGTATCCAGATCCCGATGTTGGTTATTGACTGGAGATCGTCTCGGTCATGTCTGCACGTCTCCCAAACCCGTAGGGTCTACACACTTAAGGTTCGGTGACGCTAGGGTTGTAAAGATATTAGTATGCAGCAAACCGAAGGTTGTTCGGAGTCCCGGATGAGATCCCGGACGTCACGAGAGGTTCCAGAATGGTCCGGAGGTAAAGAATTATATATAGGAAGTGCCGTTTCGGCCATCGAGAGTGATCCCGGGGTCACCGGTATTGTACCGGGACCACCAAATGGGTCCCGGGCTTCCATCGGGTGGGGCCACCCATCCCGGAGGGGCCCGTGGGCTGAAGTGGGGAGGGAACCAGCCCATAGTGGGCTGGTGCACCCCCCCATGGGCCTCCCCTCTGCGCCTAGGGTTGGAAACCCTAGGGCAGGGGGCGCCCCACTTGCCTTGGGGGCAAGGCTCCCCCCTTGGCCGCCGCCCCCCTTGGAGATGCATCTCCAGGGCCGGCGCCCCCTCTAGGGGGCCTATATAAAAGGGGGGAGGGAGGGCAGCCGCACCCTGCAGCCTTGGCGCCTCCCTCTCCCCTGCTACACCTCTCCCTCTCTCCGTAGATGCTTGGCGAAGCCCTGCTAGAATTCTGCTGCATCCACCACCACGTCGTCGTGCTGCTGGATCTTCATCAACCTCTCCTTCCCCCTTGTTGGATCAAGAAGGAGGAGACGTCATCCCGACTGTACGTGTGTTGAACGCGGAGGTGTTGTCCGTTCGGTACTAGGTCATCGGTGATTCGGATCACGGCGAGTACGACTCCATCATCCAAGTTCTTCTTGAACGCTTCCGTTGCGATCTACAAGTGGTATGTAGATGCTCTCCTATCCCCTCGTTGTTAGAATACTCCATGGATAGATCTTGGTGATGCGTAGGAAAATTTTAATTTCTGCTACGATCCCCAACAGCTCACGCTGGTGGGGAGCACACTGGCTGGCCGTGCACCGAAGGTTGTTGGTTCAGTGGAGTGACGGATTTACCCTCCAACTGTGTTCTTTGCACGGGTTATGTTGGTGTTGTTTGGAAGGGTGCCTCGGGGTTTTTGTGTGGTCGGCAGGATGGGGGTATTTCCAATTTAAGGCACTCAAGTTAGATGGCCCAGCCCATTTAAGCATAAAAGCATGATGGCCTGGCCCATCCAACTTAAGGTGAGATGGCCCAGCTCATTTAAGCATTAAAGCATGATGGCCCGACCCATCCAACTTAAGGTGAGATGGCCCGGCCCATTTAAGCATTCATTTACATATACTAAAGCGGGAAGCTTTCTCATTTCCTGTTTTTTTTTTTACTTTTTTACGTACTGCTACTGCTCAGTTTACATGTCAAGCAGTGAATAGTAAATGTGAACAACGTCCGGTTATGAACGGTGTTTCGGAGAAAAAAAATAGACACGTAATTTAGAAAAAGCTGAGATTTTTTAACCAGTCATTTCTTTTCTCCCCTCCACCACCCTCGCGTCCTTATATGGAGGGTTAAGATTTAACATTTTGTATGTATCATTTCTTTCCACCGGCTTACCGATGTAGAGCTGCCCCGGTTGTCTCCTGCTCCTTTCCGATGATGGTGCTGCCGAGGCACAAAGCAGTAAACCGGAACAATGTATTTGCATGAACAGTGATATGTGGGGAAAATAAGTTCTTCATCGATTACTGTCTATTTTTACACCACACCAGCAATGGACGTGCACCAACAATTACGGGAACAAAATCAAAACAATATCCAAATAAACACAAAACTACTAACTGAAATAATAGCTCAAATAAACTGAAACAACAATCCCGAGTAAACTGAAATAGTAAAGCCAGTGGAATAGAAAAAAAATACTTGAATAACCCAAAAACATTAACTGACTCAAACAATAAACTTGAACAGTACCCGAATTGCAATGCAGAACAACAAACCGTGTGAGCAGTGTTGGTAAATACGAGGCACTATGAACAGTAATGGAAAAAAACATGATTAAGTGTCGTATGAACATGTGAACAGTAATCGAATATGAACAGTGGTTATGTACGAGCAGTGATTATGTGTAAACAATAATTAGTTGTGAACAATGCTTATTTGTGAACAACCCCTCCCCCAGGGTGAACAATATCATAACAATAAACCTAAAATGTAAACCAAAACCGCAACCAATATAAACCGAAAACAATATCTAAACTGTAAAACTGGAATAGTAAATCCGAATAAATAGGATCATCAAACTCAAATAAACCGGAAAATCAAAATCACTAAACCAGAACAGAAACCTAAATAAACCAATAGCAGTAGCCTCAAACAATACACCAGAATAGCAAACACGAATAAACAGGGACCAATAACCAACATACCACCCAAAATATCCCATCTAAGTGGCAAAAAATTCATCGTCACGGTGACACCAAGTAGCAAATCACCGGAAAACAATTATTGTTATTTTCAAGTGCAAACCATGGAGCATATGACGAACATAGACTAGCTAGCTTCACTGTCACTAGAGAGTGATATGCATCCAGACCCAACTAAATAGTCTTCTTCCTCCTCTTTACAAGCAACTGATGCACCACAGAATAATCTGCTTGCAACTCCACCATGAGCAAATTCTGCTTTGTAGAAAAATGAAATGCTTCAATCAGAAGAAAACAAGGTATAGACAGTCAGACTATATTTCACATTATAATTAAGAAACAACATAACACTGATTTTGCTTCCCTTATGGACTATCACGAGGCCTCAGATGCTGAAGAAATTCAACAAGGACAATAAAAGGCAAAATACTAATGATTTACCCATTGGCAGCAAACTAAGAAAAAGGTTTTCAATTTGTTGCACCGTGCTTAGAATAATTTGTTTTACGCCGCACCTATACTATTTAACTCTTTGTCATAAATAAATCATGGTTCGTTCAAAACTTCAATCGCCTTATCCTTCAAACACTTCTGTTCCATACAAAAAACATGAAATGGATGTCAACAACAACGGTCTTTGCCGCTCTATGCAAAAAACAAGACAATCATTTCTACACACAGGGACAAAAGTAGCAACTACAAAGGATGTAAACCTATTGCACAAATGAACCTTGCTAAAATGAACCTACACCTCCTTTTCTTTATATAAAGCCCTAACAAAACAAAACAAAAAACCAACTGACTAAACATGAAATAAGACATGCATGCAATAAAAATAAAAATTGCAGTGTTTTTCAAAAATATAAACAAGGCTTGCCACAGGCGCGGCGTGCGCCGCGCATCTTCGGTGCTAGTAAGCTACTATACGTCTACAGATCCCGGGTTTCTTGTCCGGTGTTTAACCGGTTTAGGAAAACATCCAGGTTCCGGTTCGGGGGTTTTGTTTTATCTATTTTCCACTTTACTGTTTTCCCTTTTTTCTACATTTTTAAAAAATAAAAAAGATATTTGTGTTCAGGAAATGTTCATGTTTTATATAAAATTTTCATTTTTTCAAAACATGTTTGAAATTTCAAAAAATGTTGGTATTTATAAAAATCCATTTCAAAATAAATCACAATTTTAAAATTGTTCGTGCTTTTCAAAAAATGTTCTGAGTTTAAAAATATTAGCATATACAAAAAATCCTGATTTCAAAATGTATGCCTTTAAAAAATATTCATGTTTAAAGAAAAACTCTGTGCAACAGTGTTCGTCTCGCTTCAGTGCTTCGAGTAGCTACAATACATACAAAATGGACAAACCGGAAAAATAACACAAAACAGGAATCAAACGCACATGGACGTTGCTTAATGAGGCCGCTCAACCCCTCACGCCTGTGCAATTGGGAGACAATTCAACGCAAAATGTGTCTTATAGGACCTCTCCAAGATAAAGGTGGTGCGTCCGAGTTGTAAAGCTCATCCGAATTTTCTATGGAGCATGTGGTGGCGTGGCTTAAGACGGCAAAGGCTAGCGGGTGGGCTTTTTTTATGTTGGGCGTGGGCTATTAATAAGCCATCTATCGAACTGTGAGCGTCGGAGTGCTGGTGCAATATATCCCCCGCGAGGGCTATTTCTCGCCTATTGCAAGAGACTCTTCGGTCTCGCCTCTGGTGCTGCACTAAATGGGCCAGATCAACGTTGTAGATGTTGTAGTAGATTTAGAGAGGTTCTATGGACCTGTTTAACGACCTTTCGTGTTTTTTTTTCATTTTTATGTGTTTCACTACATGTTTTTCATCAGTTTTTTTGTTTTTATTTTCTTTCTTTCTTTCAATATATGTCCACCTTTTTCAACACACACTCTACATTTTTATCTTGTAGATCTGAATCATTTTTTCTACACATTGAACA
The DNA here is from genome assembly GCA_032464435.1 of Aegilops umbellulata. Classification (NCBI taxonomy): domain Eukaryota; kingdom Viridiplantae; phylum Streptophyta; class Magnoliopsida; order Poales; family Poaceae; genus Aegilops; species Aegilops umbellulata. The sequence continues at coordinate 8,866,004 of CP136056.1, read as the reverse complement.
TTTTTCAAAAAATCATTTTTTTTCAAATATATGCATTGAACATTTTTTTAATAAATTTTAAATATTTTTAATGCATGCTAAAACATTTTTTAACTACACAAACATTTGTTTATATTGTATAAATATATTTTTAAATGTCACAAACATATTTTGAAATGTGTGAACTTTTAAAAAACGTAACGTACATTTTAATTATTTCTAAGAACAATTTTCTAATTAAATCAATTTTTGCGTCGTATAATTTTTTTGAAAGACAATTACATATTATTAAAATTCATGAATATTTTTAAAATGTCACAATTTTTTTGCATTGCTATCCATATTACTTGAAATATACTGACAATTATTTTAAATATACTTAAATTTTGGATTATAAATAATTGGAATATTTTAAAAATATGAACTAAGGAAAAAAAGAACGGATGAAAAGAAAGAAGAAAAATGAAATAACATGTACGAAGCTATTTGGGCCCACCCAATAGTAGCGACGTCGAGAGCCCCTTAAGGAGAGACATCTTTGGGTATCCTAGAAGCAAGGTATGTCACCTCTCTAATTTTTTTTTTGAGGTATGTCACCTCTCTATATCCATTATTGCAAGGCGTTTATGGCAAAATCCCTAATTAAGGAGCACTCTTTGCAAAGGTCACTCCCACCTTAACAGGTTGCGACATGTGTGTCATTTGTCGTAACCCGGGAGTTTTCTATTTTTTCGTAGATCCGTTTATCCAAAACATTTTATCTCTTTAGCTGTGTGTTCAAATTCCGCACCATTTTCATCATTGGATTTCTCGCGCCGAGATCTTTAAAACTAGATTCCATGTTGATAGATTTTGATGAACTTTTCTCTCCCAAAAAACCAGACAAAAGACCGAACAGAGGGCACACATTTTCTTTTTCTTTTTGAGAGAGGCACGACCGTGCCTCGTGCGGAAGCAAACCCATGCCTCTTGCGGAAGGCAAAAAACACATTTTTTTTTCATTTCCAAGAGGCACGGCCATGCCTCGCGTGAAAGAAAAAAATGTATTTTTTTTCGTTTCCCAGAGGCACGACTGTGCCTCTCGCGGAAGGGAAAAAATAAAATGCATTTTTTTCGTTCCGGAGGGGCTCGACCAGGCCTCCACGCGGAAGCAAATCTGTACCTCTCGTGAATGGAAAAAATATGTATTTTTTCGTTTCCGAGAGGCACGGCCGTTGCTCTCGTGGAAGCAAAAAAATACGTGTTTTCACATAATTATTTTTGTCCAAAAGTTAAAAAAGACCATTGAAAAACCGAAAAGCCGGGAAAAATAAAAAAAACATCTAAAAGGTCAAAAACATGTGCGGAATTTTTTTTTCAAAGGAAGCACCCAAAGCGCGACACGTGGCAGCAGCTGGGAGCGCCTCTTAGTTAGTTACTCCCCGTTTTTAGCGCCCGCCTCTGGTGTTTCGAAGCAGGCCATGGCCCATTTACATAGCACTCGCCAGTTTCCTGCTAGTTTTGGGAAATTTATGTTGCCTGCTTTGGGGAAGGTTTGATATGCTATATCTTTCTTCTTGTTATCTTTGTATTTTTTTGTTTCTATTTTCATTTCCCTTCTATTTTCCCTATTTTTAATAGACATTGACATATTACATGATGAACTTTTAGTATACATTAAGCATTTTTATGATAAAAGCTAAACATTTTATGTATATATATTAGAACATTTTAAATACACGGTGAACAAGTCTATAAACATGATAAATATTATTATTAGCCCCGCAAAAAAAGATAAATATTATTAGTATGTCATAAGTAATTTTTCAAAATTGCACGAAGAAATGTTTACATTTCTTGACCATTTTTTAAAATTGTCATGGCCAATTTTTTAAACGTGTGTATAACTTTTAAATGTCATGAACATTTTGTTGGAATGATATTTACATTTTTATATATAATGATATTTTTTAAAACACACGATGAATATTGTTGAGCGCTCCTTCCTACTCACTAAAAGAGAGATATAGTCGCTCCCGCATTGGGGTGGTGAAGTACTGCGGCCGAGTAGGTAGGCCTTATTGGACTTGACCAGCCCAATTTGGTAGGCTTTGTTGGGCCAATATAAGCTACTCCATCCGCAAACAAATATAAGACTATTTAAATCATTAAAATTAAAGTAGTGATCTAAATGCTCTTATATTTCTTTACAGAGGGAATACATCCTAACTTTTCAGTCAGTATGCTCGTTTTGCCATGTGAGTGAGGATGACTGGAGCTACTCCTTGGTTGATTGTACGATTGCTCTATGTATGTGGGCACCAAAATGGACTGAGTTATCGAACGTGTAAGTGATAGTAGGTTTCTATAAGCTAAGTCATGGTTGTTTCATTTCATGGAAAAACATCACGACTTTGTTAAAATTCTAGTTACACTGTGGCCTATTTGGAAACCACCATGACTTTGTTTTATTTTATGCACACGGTTTCGATGGTGCAAAATATCAACATGCAACATGGAAAGCTGATGCTCATACAACTCAATCCCGTAAGAAGTCAAAATATAAAGGGATGATTTTCAAAATGTTTCCTTTGTCCATGACAATAGTGTTAGGTAACGTAGTAATTTTAAAAAAATTCCTACGCACACGCAAGATCATGGTGATGGATAACAACGAGAAGGGAGAGTGTTGTCTACGTATCCTCGTAGACCGATAGCGGAAGCGTTATGACAACACGATTGATGTAGTCGTACGTCTTCACGGCCCGACCGATCAAGCATCGAAAATACGGCACCTCCGAGTTCTAACACACGTTCAGCTCGATGACGATCCCCGGACTCCGATCCAGCAAAGTGTCGGGGATGAGTTCCGTCAGCACGACGGCGTGGTGACGATCTTGATGTTCTACCGTCGCAGGGCTTCGCCTAAGCACCGCTACAATATTATCGAGGATTATGGTGGAGGGGGGCACCGCACACGGCTAAGAGAACGATCACGAAGATCAACTTGTGTGTCTAGAGGTGCCCCCCTGCCCCCGTATATAAAGCAGCAAGGGGGGAGGCCAGCCGGCCCTAGCAGGGCGCGCCAGGAGGAGGAGTCCTCCTCCTAGTAGGAGCAGGAGTCCCCTCTTTCCTACTCCTACTAGGAGGGGGAAAGGAAGGGGAGAGGGAGAAGGAAAGGGGGGCGCCGCCCCCCTCTCCTAGTCCAATTCGGACCAGAGGGGGAGGGGGCGCGCGGCCCACCCTGGCCGCCCCTCTCTCTCTCTCTCCACTAAGGCCCATTAGGCCCATACTTCTCCCGGGGGGTTCCGGTAACCCTCCGGCACTCCGGTTTTTTCCGAAATCACTCAGAACACTTCCGGTGTCCGAATATAGTCGTCCAATATATCAATCTTTATGTCTCGACCATTTCGAGACTCCTCGTCATGTCCGTGATCACATCCGGGACTCCGAACAACCTTCGGTACATCAAAACATATAAACTCATAATGAAACTGTCATCGTAACGTTAAGCGTGCGGACCCTACGGGTTCGAGAACAATGTAGACATGACTGAGACACGTCTCCGGTCAATAATCAATAGCGGAACCTGGATGCTCATATTGGCTCCCACATATTCTACGAAGATGTTTATCGGTCAGACCGCATAACAACATACGTTGTTCCCTTTGTCATCGGTATGTTACTTGCCCGTGATTCGATCGTCGATATCTCAATACCTAGTTCAATCTCGTTACCGGCAAGTCTCTTTACTCGTTCCATAATACATCATCTCGCAACTAACTCATTAGTTTCATTGCTTGCAAGGCTTAAGTGATGTGCATTACCGAGAGGGCCCAGAGATACCTCTCCGACAATTGGAGTGACAAATCCTAATCTCGAAATACGCCAACCCAACATGTACCTTTGGAGACACCTGTAGAGCACCTTTATAATCACCCAGTTACGTTGTGACGTTTGGTAGCACACAAAGTGTTCCTCCGGCAAACGGGAGTTGCATAATCTCATAGTCATAGGAACATGTATAAGTCATGAAGAAAGCAATAGCAACATACTAAACGATCGGGTGCTAAGCTAATGGAATGGGTCATGTCAATCACATCATTCTTCTAATGATATGATCTCGTTAATCAAATGACAACACATGTCTATGGTTAGGAAACATAACCATCTTCGATTAACGAGCTAGTCAAGTAGAGGCATACTAGTGACGTTTAGTTTGTCTATGTATTAACACAAGTATTATGTTTCCGGTTAATACAATTCTAGCATGAATAATAAACATTTATCATGATATAAGGAAATAAATAATAACTTTATTATTGCCTCTAGGGCATATTTCCTTCAGTCTCCCACTTGCACTAGAGTCAATAATCTAGATTACACAGTAATGATTCTAACACCCATGGAGCTTTGGTGCTGATCATGTTTTGCTCGTGGAAGAGGCTTAATCAACGGGTCTGCTACATTCAGATCCGTATGTATATTGCAAATCTCTATGTCTCCCACCTGGACTAGATCCCGGATGGAATTGAAGCGTCTCTTGATGTGCTTGGTTCTCTTGTGAAATCTGGATTACTTTGCCAAGGCAATTGCACCAGTATTGTCACAAAAAAATTTCATTGGACCCGGTGCACTAGGTATTACACCTAGATCGGATATGAACTCCTTCATCCAGACTCCTTCGTTTGCTGCTTCCGAAGCAGCTATGTACTCCGCTTCACATGTAGATCCCGCCACGACGCTTTGTTTAGAACTGCACCAACAGACAGCTCCACCGTTTAATGTAAATACGTATCCGGTTTGCGATTTAGAATCGTTCGGATCAGTGTCAAAGCTTGCATTAACGTAACCATTTACGATGAGCTCTTTGTCACCTCCATATACGAGAAACATATCCTTAGTCCTTTTTAGGTATTTCAGGATGTTCTTGACCGCTGTCCAGTGATCCACTCCTGGATTACTTTGGTACCTCCCTGCTAGACTTATAGCAAGACACACATCAGGTCTGGTACACAACATTGCATACATGATAGAGCCTATGGCTGAAGCATAGGGAACATCTTTCATTTTCTCTCTATCTTCTGCAGTGGTCGGGCATTGAGTCTTACTCAATTTCACACCTTGTAACACAGGCAAGAATCTTTTCTTTGCTTGATCCATTTTGAACTTTTTCAAAACTTTGTCAAGGTATGTGCTTTGTGAAAGTCCAATTAAGCGTCTTAATCTATCACTATAGATCTTAATGCCCAATATGTAAGCAGCTTCACCGAGGTCTTTCATTGAAAAACTCTTATTCAAGTATCCCTTTATGCTATCCAGATATTCTATATCATTTTCGATTAGTAATATGTCATCTACATATAATATCAGAAATGTTACAGAGCTCCCACTCACTTTCTTGTAAATATAGGCTTCTCCAAAAGTCTGTATAAAACCAAATGCTTTGATTACACTATCAACGCGTTTATTCCAACTCCGAGAGGCTTGCACCAGTCCATAAATGGATCGCTGGAGCTTGCACACTTTGTTAGCTCCCTTTGGATCGACAAAACCTTCTGGCTGCATCATATACAACTCTTCTTCTAGAAATCCATTCAGGAATGCAGTTTTGACATCCATCTGCCAAATTTCATAATCATAAAATGCGGCAATCGCTAACATGATTCGGACAGACTTAAGCATCGCTACGGGTGAGAAGGTCTCATCGTAGTCAACCCCTTGAACTTGTCGAAAACCTTTTGCAACAAGTCGAGCTTTGTAGACAGTAATATTACCGTCAGCGTCAGTCTTCTTCTTAAAGATCCATTTATTCTCAATTGCTTGCCGATCATCGGGCAAGTCAACCAAAGTCCATACTTTGTTTTCATACATGGATCCCATCTCAGATTTCATGGCTTCAAGCCATTTTGCGGAATCTGGGCTCACCATCGCTTCTTCATAGTTCATAGGTTCGCCATGATCTAGTAGCATGACTTCCAGAACAGGATTACCGTACCACTCTGGTGCGGATCTTACTCTGGTTGATCTACGAGGTTCAGTAGTGACTTGTTCTGAAGTTTCATGATCATTATCATTAGCTTCCTCACTAATTGGTGTAGGTGTCACAGAAACCGGTTTCTGCGATGTACTACTTTCCAATAAGGGAGAAGGTACAGTTACCTCATCAAGTTCTACTTCCCTTCCACTCACTTCTTTTGAGAGAAACTCCTTCTCTAGAAAGGATCCATTCTTAGCAACAAATGTCTTGCCTTCGGATCTGTGATAGAAGGTGTATCCAACAGTCTCCTTTGGGTATACTATGAAGACACATTTCTCCGATTTGGGTTCGAGCTTATCAGGTTGAAGTTTTTTCACATAAGCATCGCAGCCCCAAACTTTCAGAAACGAAAACTTTGGTTTCTTTCCAAACCACAGTTCATAAGGCGTCGTCTCAACAGATTTTTATGGTGCCCTATTTAACGTGAATGCGGCCGTCTCTAAAGCATAACCCCAAAACGATAGCGGTAAATCTGTAAGAGACATCATAGATCGCACCATATCAAGTAAAGTACGATTACGATGTTCGAACACACCATTACACTATGGTGTTCCGGGTGGCGTGAGTTGCGAAACTATTCCGCATTGTTTTAAATGTAGACCAAACTCGTAACTCAAATATTCTCCTCCACGATCAGATCGTAGAAACTTTATTTTCTTGTTACGATGATTTTCAACTTCACTCTGAAATTCTTTGAACTTTTCAAATGTTTCAGACTTATGTTTCATTAAGTAGATATACCCATATATGCTTAAATCATCTGTGAAGGTGAGAAAATAACGATATCCGCCACGCGCTTCAACATTCATTGGACCACATACATCTGTATGTATGATTTCCAACAAATCTGTTGCTCTCTCCATAGTACCGGAGAACGGTGTTTTAGTCATCTTGCCCATGAGGCACGGTTCGCAAGTATCAAGTGATTCATAATGAAGTGGTTCCAAAAGTCCATCAGTATGGAGTTTCTTCATGCGCTTTACACCGATATGACCTAAACGGCAGTGCCACAAATAATTTGCACTATCATTATCAACTCTGCATCTTTTGGCTTCAACATTATGAATATGTGTATCACTACTTTCGAGATTCATCAAAAATAGACCACTCTTCAAGGGTGCATGACCATAAAAGATATTACTCATATAAATAGAACAACCATTATTCTCTGATTTAAATGAATAACCGTCTCGCATCAAACAAGATCCAAATATAATGTTCATGCTCAACGCTGGCACCAAATAACAATTATTTAGGTCTAATACTAATCCCGAAGGTAGATGTAGAGGTAGCGTGCCGACCGCGATCACATCGACTTTGGAACCATTTCCCACGCGCATCGTCACCTCATCCTTGGCTAGTGTTCGCTTAATCCGTAGTCCCTGTTTCGAGTTGCAAATATTAGCAACAGAACCAGTATCAAATACCCAGGTGCTACTGCGAGCTCTAGTAAGGTACACATCAATAACATGTATATCACATATACCTTTGTTCACCTTGCCATCCTTCTTATCCGCCAAATACTTGGGGCAGTTCCGCTTCCAGTGACCAGTCTGCTTGCAGTAGAAGCACTCAGTTTCAGGCTTAGGTCTAGATTTGGGTTTCTTCTCCTGAGCAGCAACTTGCTTGCTGTTCTTCTATAAGTTCCCCTTCTTATTCCCTTTACCCTTTTTCTTGAAACTAGTGGTCTTGTTGACCATCAACACTTGATGCTCCTTCTTGATTTCTACCTCCGCAGCTTTCAGCATTGCGAAGAGCTCGGGAATTGTCTTATCCATCCCTTGCATATTATAGTTCATCACGAAGCTCTTGTAGCTAGGTGAAAGTGATTGGAGAATTCTGTCAATGACGCAATCATCCGGAAGATTAACTCCCAGTTGAATCAAGTGATTATTATACCCAGACATTTTGAGTATATGCTCACTGACAGAACTGTTCTCCTCCATCTTGCAGCTATAGAACTTATTAGAGACTTCATATCTCTCAATCTGGGCATTTGCTTGAAATATTAACTTCAACTCCTGAAACATCTCATATGCTCCATGACGTCCAAAACGCCGTTGAAGTCCCGATTCTAAGCCGTAAAGCATGGCACACTGAACTATTGAGTAGTCATCAGCTTTGCTCTACCAGACGTTCTTAACGTTGTCAGTTGCATCAGCAGCAGGCCTGGCACCCAGCGGTGCTTCCAGGACGTAATTCTTATGTGGAGCAATGAGGATAATCCTCAAGTTACGGACCCAGTTCGTGTAATTGCTACCATCATCTTTCAACTTTGCTTTCTCAAGGAACGCATTAAAATTCAACGAAACAACATCACGGGCCATCTATCTACAATCAAACATAAACAAGCAAGATACTATCAGGTACTAAGTTCATGATAATTTTAAGTTCAATTAATCATATTACTTAAGAACTCCCACTTAGAAAGACATCCCTCTAATCTTCTAAGTGATCACGTGATCCAAATCAACTAAACCATAACCGATCATCACGTGAAATGGAGTAGTTTTCAATGGTGAACATCACTATGTTGATCATATCTACTATATGATTCACGCTCGACCTTTCGGTCTCAGTGTTCCGAGGCCATATCTGCATATGCTAGGCTCGTCAAGTTTAACCTGAGTATTCTGCATGTGCAAAACTGGCTTGCACCCGTTGTAGATGGACATAGAGCTTATCACACCCGATCATCACCTGGTGTCTGGGCACGACGAACTTTGGCAACGGTGCATACTCAGGGAGAACACTTTTATCTTGAAATTTAGTGAGAGATCATCTTATAATGCTGCCGTCAATCAAAGCAAGATAAGATGCATAAAAGATAAACATCACATGCAATCAATATAAGTGATATGATATGGCCATCATCATCTTGTGCTTGTGATCTCCATCTCCGAAGCATCATCATGATCACCATCGTCACTGGCGCGACACCTTGATCTCCATCGTAGCATCGTTGTCGTCTCGCCAAACTTATGCTTCTACGACTATCGCTACCGCTTAGTGATAAAGTAAAGCATTACGGGGCGATTGCATTGCATACAATAAAGTGACAACCATATGGCTCCTGCCAGTTGCTGATAACTCGGTTACAAAACATGATCATCTCATACAATAAGATTTAGCATCATGCCTTGACCATATCACATCACAACATGCCCTGCAAAAACAAGTTAGACGTACTCTACTTTGTTTGTTGCAAGTTTTACGTGGCTGCTACGGGCTGAGCAAGAACCAATCTTACCTACGCATCAAAACCACAACGATAGTTTGTCAAGTTGGTGCTGTTTTAACCTTCGCAAGGACCGGGCGTAGCCACACTTGGTTCAACTAAAGTTGGAGAAACTGACACCCGCCAGCCACCCGTGTGCAAAGCACGTCGGTAGAACCAGTCTCGCGTAAGCGTACGCGTAATGTCGGTCCGGGCCGCTTCATCCAACAATACCGACGAACCAAAATATGACATGCTGGTAAGCAGTATGACTCATATCGCCCACAACTCACTTGTGTTGTACTCGTGCATATAAGATCAACACATAAAACCAGGCTCTGATACCACTGTTGGGTAACGTAGTAATTTCAAAAAAATTCCTACGCACACGCAAGATCATGGTGATGCATAGCAACGAGAGGGGAGAGTGTTTTCTACGTACCCTCGTAGACCGATAGCGGAAGCGTTATGACAACGCGGTTGATGTAGTTGGTCTTCACGGCCCGACCGATCAAGCACCGAAACTACGGCACCTCCGAGTTCTAGCACACATTCAGCTCGATGACGATCCCCGGACTCCGATCCAGCAAAGTGTCGGGGACGAGTTCCATCAGCACGATGGCGTGGTGACGATCTTGATGTTCTACCGTCGCAGGGCAATATTATCGAGGATTATGGTGGAGGGGGGCACCGCACACGGCTAAGAGAACGATCACGAAGACCAACTTGTGTGTCTAGAGGTGCCCCCCTGCCCCCGTATATAAAGGAGCAAGGGGGGAGGTCGGCCGGCCATAGCAGGGCGCGCCAGGAGGAGTCCTCCTCCTAGTAGGAGTAGGACTCCCCTCTTTCCTACTCCTACTAGGAGGGGGAAAGGAAGGGGGAGAGGGAGAAGGAAAGGGGGGCACCGCCCCCCCCCTCTCCTAGTCCAATTCGGACCAGAGGGGGAGGGGGCACGCGGCCCACCCTGGCCGCCCCCCTCTCTCTCTCCACTAAGGCCCATTAGGTCCATACTTCTCCCGGGGGGGGGGGTCCCGGTAACCCTCCGGCACTCCGGTTTTCTCCGAAATCACCCAAAACACTTCCGGTGTCCGAATATAGTCGTCCAATATATCAATCTTTATGTCTCGACCATTTCGAGACTCCTCGTCATGTCCGTGATCACATCCGGGACTCCGAACAACCTTCGGTACATCAAAACATATAAACTCATAATGAAACTGTCATCGTAACGTTAAGCGTGCGGACCCTACGGGTTCGAGAACAATGTAGACATGACCGAGACACGTCTCCGGTCAATAACCAATAGCGGAACCTGGATGCTCATATTGGCTCCCACATATTCTACGAAGATCTTTATCGGTCAGATCGCATAACAACTTACGTTGTTCCCTTTGTCATCGGTATGTTACTTGCCCGTGATTCGATCATCGGTATCTCAATACCTAGTTCAATCTCGTTACCGGCAAGTCTCTTTACTCGTTCCATAATACATCATCTCGCAACTAACTCATTAGTTGCATTGCTTGCAAGGCTTAAGTGATGTGCATTACCGAGAGGGCCCAGAGATACCTCTCCAACAATTGGAGTGACAAATCCTAATCTCGAAATACGCCAACCCAACATGTACCTTTGGAGACACCTGTAGAGCACCTTTATAATCACCCAGTTACGTTGTGAGTTTGGTAGCACACAAAGTGTTCCTCCGGCAAACGGGAGTTGCATAATCTCATAGTCATAGGAACATGTATAAGTCATGAAGAAAGCAATAGCAACATACTAAACGATCGGGTGCTAAGCTAATGGAATGGGTCATGTCAATCACACCATTCTCCTAATGATATGATCCCCTTAATCAAATGACAACACATGTCTATGGTTAGGAAACATAACCATCTTCGATTAACGAGCTAGTCAAGTACAGGCATACTAGTGACGTTTAGTTTGTCTATGTATTCACACGACACAAGTATTATGTTTCCGGTTAATACAATTCTAGCATGAATAATAAACATTTATCATGATATAAGGAAATAAATAATAACTTTATTATTGCCTTTAGGGCATATTTCCTTCAAATAGAAGTTATAATTGTGAAGCACACAACCTAGCTAGGAGTTCTCTCTATAGCTAATGGACGGCATGTATGGCTGCTTGATTCTCCTGATTCTTTGACTTTACCAATGTTTCTCTCTATAGCTAGTGGACGACGTGTGTGGCTGCTTGATTCTCTTAATGTTCTTCATGGTGCCGCAACGAATTCACCTCTTCTCCATGGAGCCGCAAAGCTATCGAAGTTTCGGTTCAACAAATCTGGATCTCTAGGTGGGATCATGTTTTAGGTGTTTTTCCCCATTGCCAACCATGAAACTTTTATTCCATACGAAACCGCCTTTACCATTGAGATGTTGTTGTTATAGATATGGTAAACTAACATAAAAAACTTAAACCATACTCCTACCTTAATTAGTGATTTCCCCAGACTCTTTATAGTGAAGAGGTGAATTGGTGGAAACAATGGATGTGATATCAGAAATTTAGAGTTTGTGCTCTACCCCATATTCATGTGCACATTTCCGTGGTGTGTGTTAATATGATTGTTGATTCCTTGACTAAGCCTCTTAGTTACGAGGTAGCTGGTAAGCATGTTGAACCATATGAATATTTAAATGATCATTTTGGACAAGTTGCAGATGTTGAAATTACGCGTCCTGCAACTATATCCAAATCACTTTCTTATCGTGGTAGGGCCTCTTAAAAAGCAGTATAAGAAAGTTGATATCAAATAGACTTAGATATGTAAGCTGTGAGCAGCACCACAAAAAAGCATAGAGGAAAAGATAGTAGACCACAAACCTTGACAAATTTCTAGCAAATGGGAAGAGTTTTCCTCTGGCAGCTACCCTAAGCCTCAAAGCCGCATATGGACATTACCAGAGCCAACAGGAATCGACGAAAATTGGAGGCAGCTTTTCTGCACCCAGGCTCATCTACACTTGGGTGTGAATAGCAAAATCATTTAAAATAGTAGAAAATAAAAAAAAACATTTGATTTTTTTGCTATTTACACCACAGAAAAATTCGAATGTTTTTTTTTTAAATTTTGCCCATGCCAAATTTGATGGAGTTTGGACACCCAAGGAGCTCGTGGCAAAAAGGACAATTCCTAACCTGTGGGTAAGTTTGAAAAAATGCACTGGTCATAGCTGATTTTTGTCTTTTTGGTGTGAGCTCCTCTAATGTCGTTTGCCCATGAATTTTGCATGCGCCTGGCGCACTCAAGCATCTTGCATGATTTTTTTATTATTTATTTTAATTTTACTTTTCATTAGATGTAGATGAGCCCGGGCTTCGAATTGAATTACCGTAGAAAAACAGAGTTCGATTGCATACACGAAACTATAGTAGTAGGATAGAAACAACTATATAGGCCAGATTAGGCCCGCATACGGCTCAGTAGGCTCAGTGAACCCCAAACTATCTAGGCCCAGAGCTTCGGCTGTCTCAGGATCATTTTCTCTTTCTGTTTTCTTCGATCAATTATTTTGTGCAAGCAAAGCAATCATGGAGTGGAGCCATGCATAATGTAGCATCGTATGATAGGGTCGGAGATGAATAATTAGAGTAACTGAAGTGATCCCACAAACTAAAGGCAAACACACGGCCACTAAAGGCCAGCTACTAATTGATCATGCAAATGCATTTTGACCAGGCGAGCCCCACATGCATGCAGACTTGGCCATGAGAATCGCCAGGAGCATGATCTCTTCCATTGCAGTATGTCTACTTGTGCTACCCGTACTAAGGCAGTGCCAATAAAAGCAACTCCAATGAGGCGACCATTTCATCCACCATCGTCCGTTTGGTTCGGCGCGGACATAAAAATCGGCCCAACGCGCCAATTCAAATGGAGGCGCGTCCGCTTTTCATCCGCGGGCGATCCATTCCCGGCTCATTTTTAAGGCGGATTTGCGTCGGCGCGGACACGCGATGGACGTGCGCATGCTCGCCTTCTCCTCTCCCCGTGTCCGCTGGTCGGTGGCTCAATGGCCTACAGCCTCACCCCCAGCCAACAACAACCCTCGCTCGCCTCCTTCGTCGCCGCCGTCGCCCTTTTTTGCTGGCGACTCTGCCAGCTGCCGCCGCCTCCGCATCCGCCCAGGAACACCGCTCACCCCCCTCGCTTGCCACCGCCGTCTTGCCGTCGGGGAACAAACTACCGCCGCTCCCCCCACCACACAACCGCCCACGACCAAGAGACCGCCTCGCCACCCCGGCCAGATCCTCACCGGCACGCTCGTCGGCGCCGGCCCACTCATCGGACGCCGACAGGGCAGCTAGCTGGTCCGTGCGCACCGCGACTCCCCTCGCCGGCCGTCTCCTTCTTCGACGCTCGCAAGTCGTTCGACAGTTTGCCAAGGTACGAAAATGGACTCCGTCGACGAGTTCTTTTTCCACAATTTCCTTTGCGACTCTGACGATTCGTCGTTCTACGACGAGGAGGAGATATTGGCTGCCGTGTTGGTCCATCACCACCTCAACAGCCAGCGACCGTTGTTCCGTGGCTCCATTCCGGGCCACCTTCCGGCGTTGAATCGCAACCAAGAGAGCGGGCATTTCCTTCTTTGCAAGGACTACTTTGATACAACAAACCCGTTGTTCAAACAAAAAAATTCTGCCGCCGTTTCCGTATGAGTAGGCATCTTTTCAACCGTATTAGAGAAGGGGTGGTCGGCTATGATGACTATTTCGAGTGCAAAGAGGATGTCGTCGGCAAGATCGGTTTCTTCTATTATCAGAAATGCACTGCCGCCATTCGAATGCTTGCATACGGAGTGCCCGGTGATCCCATTGATGAGTACATCCGTATGAGTGAGTCTACATGCCTAGAGTCCCTGTATAAGTTCTGCAAAGCTGTTATTGTTTTGTTTGGCCCTAAGTACTTGAGAGAGCCGACAACTGAAGATAGAACCCGTTTGTTGGCGATGAATGCCAGAAGGGGCTTCCCAGGGATGCTTGACAGTATAGACTGCATGCACTGGGAGTGAAAGAACTGTCCTTCTGCTTGGCAAGGGTAGTATAAGGGACATGTCAGGGCTTGCACTGTCATATCAGAGGTCGTGGCGTCTCAAGATCTCTGGATCTGGCACTCTTTCTTTGGCATGGCTGGATCACACAATGATATCAACGTGCTTCAGCGCTCGCCGGTGTTTGCTAGGCTTGCCGAAGGCAACAACCCACCGGTGAACTTTACTGTCAACGGACACAACTACGACAAAGGATACTACCTGGGTGACGGTATCTATCCTCAGTGGACCACTATTGTCAAGACAATACCCAACCCTGTCGGAGAGAAGAGGAAAAGATTTGCCCAAAAGCAAGAGAGTGCTAGGAAGGATGTCGAGCATGCCTTTGGTGTTTTGCAATCTCAATGGAGCATCGTTCGGTATCCTGCTAATACCTGGAGCACGCAGAAACTGTGGGAGGTGATGACTGCTTGTGTGATCATGCACAATATGATCGTAGAAGATGAGCGCCCGGAACGTCTGTACGATCAAGGGTTTCAGTTTCAGGGTGAGAATGTTGTGCCTGAGCATGAAGTAGCGGCAACATTTGAACAGTTCACCCAATTTCATGAAGACATGCGTTATTGGAAAGCTCACGTGCAGCTGCAAAATTATTTGGCTGAGCATATGTGGGCTCATGTTGGCAACCAATAAATGTATCTTTTATTCGTTTGCAAAACTATGTGAAACATTTTTATTTGTATCCGGCTTATAAAACTATAATATTTTATACGGTAAACTATGTTATTTGACAATATGTTTGAATGCAAATCAATGTAATATTGGACGGCCAGCCAGCCACGCCGACACATATGAGTCGGTGCGTTGGGCGTGCTGCCGAACCAAATCTAAAAGAGGGTGGACGCCGGGCGGCCGGCCGACCCGAACGGACAAAAGGCGGACAAATCGCTGTTCGTTTGGGTCGGTCCGTTGGAGTTGCTCTAACTCCCTCTATAAAGAAACCTAAATGATCTTATATTCCTACTAGTAAGCATGCACGTGCAACACACGTCTCAAACAAAACAAATTCACATGGTATAATACTAAAATAATTTTTACAAAAAATTCAAATCGCTACAAAAATGTTATCATGTCACTCAAATTGTATTCTCAAACCGTTATTATTCTTATTATTTTTATTTTGTTTGAAAAAAAATGCCACACTCACTTATATTACGTAGTATAGCATAGAGATTGAAAGAAAAGGAAAAATTCTGAGTCAACCTTCCACCGTCCCCTCACGCTTATCTCTTCCCCATTCTTCCACCACTTCTCCTAATCCACTTACAATGGAGCTCTCCGCTGGCCGCACCTCCCCTTCGTCAGCAACTCCGGCGGACACGCAGGCCCTGCTCCGCCCCGTCCCTTCCCTCGTCAGCACCGCCGGCGGATGCGCAGGCCCTGCTCCGCCCTGCCCCTCCCTCTCGTCAGCACCGGCGGCGGACGAGCAGGCCCCTACTCTGCCCACCCCTTCTTCCTATCCGGTGCCGCCGGGGCCCTCCCTCTTCCTGGCGACGGCGGGACGCTCGAGCCGGGCATGTTCGCCGGCGACACCAGGGCCCTCCCTCCTCCTGGCGACGGCAGGGCGCTCGAGCCGGGCTTGCTCGCAGGCGACGCCGGGGCGCTCGAGCTGTGCATGCTCGCCGGCGATGCCAGGGCCTTCCCTCGTGCTGATGCACTCGCCGCGCCACGAACTTCCCTCCACCCTTCCCCCTGTTCGGGACGCCATGAAGGTCCGGTTCCAACTCTTCTTCCCCCCCTCGATCCGGATGCTCTGCTCTCTGAAACCAACTTGATTTCCCTGTTCGTTTCGGTCAGGAGCAGGAGCAGTTGCTGTCAGCGACCTCCTTAATTAGGATCACCACGATGACCTCCGCGTGCTGTGCTGCTGCTCGGGACCCTCCCTATGCTTCTCCTCGCTCGTGCGGGTCCAGGTTAGTCTCTCCGACCCCGCCGCCTGCTCGTCCCCGTCAAATCGGTGCATATCTGTATACTTTCGGCTTGTAAACAAAGAATAATCAGTATGCAGGGTTTAATATAATTATAATTAGAACTATTTGGGACATATAGTTGGAAAAGATAATATGCCTCTCTCACCTCGGAATATGTGGACCGCGTGCTCTTCTTTTTCTCCACTTCATCTTTGTCGGCTATTCCATTTAATTCTGCAAGCTTGTCCCCTACAGTTTCTGCCCCTTTGGTGTCGAATGTTTGTGCTAATTCATTGTCTTGAGCTGGCTGCATTTCTTCAGTTGTTTCCTTGATGGTTAATCCCTGATAGCAACATTACAAAGAATAATCCCTATGTAGTATTATAATATAATGAGAATTAGAACTATTTGGGATAGTTGAAACGGAAGCATGCCTTTGCCACTTCGCAATCTGTGGCCTGTGTGATCTTCTTTTTCTCTACTTCATTGTCGTCGTCTATTCCATTTGATTCTTCCTCGCTTCCTACCTGAAACACACATAATATAATATTACCCGGTGCTTACTGGTTCTTCATCGTTTAGTAACTGAAACACACAATAATATAATATTCTCCAGTACTTATAAAAGAGCAAATATTATTATGAAGATGAGTAAAGAATCCTAGGTATGATATTATTATACTATAGATTACATATTGTTTTGTCCCCCCTGAATAAGAAGAATAATAACGGCATGCGAAATTAAAAACCGCCTTCGTCAGCTTGGGGGTTTGTATGCTTGTGTTAGGATATCACCTCATCAATCTGCATATTTTCTGTAGCTTCCATGATGCCTTGTTCTTATATTGCCTTTGTTGATTCGGTGTTCATATCCTCATCTTCGGTTATCATGCATTCAATCTGCATATTTTGTGTATGGTCGTCCTTCTCTCCTTTGTCGATGTTTTCCTGAAAATCAAAGCATATATTTACTATCACGCGGTACACATTCAGCCCCTATGTTTTGTTAGCTTGAAAATCGATCTTATATATTGGGACGTAGGGAGTACATCACAACTGTATGCACATATTTGTGCATACCGCTCCCTTTCCATCCGATTCTTAATCTCATTACGGCCTGAGTAGATGAAGAATAGATCAGTATACAGCATTATAACTGGGCCATGTAGGATGAAGTTCATCTTCATTACCTTGTGATACAACCAGCTGTGTTTGTGCCCCACTGTTCTCGGCAGAGGCAATTTTCTTCTGTTTGTAAACCTCACATCGTCTCTTATTAATCTCATCCTTATTTTGTGCATACCGCTCCCTATCCCTCTGCCTTTTTACTTCTTTAGGGTCTGCAATCAATGGCACAATTCAACAGTTGAGCTACAAAAACTGAAATTGGGTGCTTGTGTAATGCTCATCACCCAAGGATTGAATGTTGCTTATATCCTGGAACGGGGTTCGCGTCCCATTGGGATTGGTCGGGGCCATACGAAGTCCTTGAACCATGTGAATGTCAAGAATGTTATCACACAATTGTAACGGAAGGAATAGTATTAGCACAACGCTAACAGAGTGCAGTTTTATGTTCAACTCCATCCCACTGTTTACCATCAAAGCCTTCTTATGGTGCCTCTGCAACCAATTGAATTCATTTTGCACTAATATACCTGCAATAATGCATCAGGATGTAGTAGGTTGTAATACTGTATATCTCAGGCAGACTTTATTTGTGTTCGTATGAATTGGAACTGAGCATTGAACGATCCATATGCAGCTTGATGAGGCATTTAGGTGAAGTCAGTCCAATGCTCCAATGCTCATCAGGGATCATGTTAGCATATGGTCATGCCATAAGTCACCAGTTCATACATTTTCCTTAAGTCACCAGTTCCTACATTTTCCTTCTAGAATTGCTCTTGTTTTTCATAAATTCAATCAAAGCAATTGACAGATCACATGAACAGGTTGACAAATGAGATACATCCAGAATACATCAGTAATCACAAATTGAAGATGTGATAAACGACAAAGAAGATTATGGTAGCCATACCATCAAAGGAGATTGGTGCAATCTAATTTCTTCACATGTCTTCAAGAAAATCACTGCAATTCTGTTAACAAAATTAGTGCCTCTACGGAGCAGAGGCGTCTTCTAGCCTAACGAAGTCTTGGCGGCACCTGTGCCGGCGAAGAGCTCGTCGTCGCTGCCGTGGGAGGGCGCCTGGGCGGCCGCACCTGCGTTGGGGAAGAGCTCGTTGTCGCGGCCGTCGTCGGGTGACTCGGCGAGCTCGTCGTCACGGCAGTCGTCGGGTGCCTCGGTGGCTGTGCAGGGCAGCGACCGCGCACGTAAGCTTGACGCTAGATTGATTCCCTGGATATATTTCCTATATGTTAGCACATTTGTTTCCGTATATGACTCTATGTGTTAATTGGACGTAAGATGTTTCCTTTGTGCGGGCGTGGGCTGTTTCCCTGGTGCGCGTGTTGGCAGAGTTTTCGTCTGCCCTGGAAAACTGCTAAACGCACTTCGTTTGTGGGTTGGTGTAATCGTGACGGCTAGATCTAATTAAGCGATTTGATCGTGAGGCTCCAATTAATCGGGAATGTTATGTGTAGATTAGGCTGGGTGTGTTTAGCGTTGAATATGTTCTCTTGTTTAATAATAGTAGAGATAGAGATAATAGTAGAGATACAGATAGAGTAATTTGGATCGGAGGGAGTACTAAACATGTTACATTTTACTGGTTGGTAGCAGGAACTAGAGCTTTGCCAAGTGTTAATCTACTCCCTCTGACCCAAAATAAGTGACTCAACTTTGTACTAACTTTAGTACAAAGCTAGTACAAAATTGGGTCACTTATTTTGGGATGGAGGGAGTATTATTGTACACACGCGAGAAATGCAATCTATCTAGGCTTATGTCAAGTTAATCCAGTAAAAATGTTTCTTCAATACTAGCAATATTTTCAGAAAGCAAATTCTTCCGTCAGAGTTTAATCGTCCTACAGAAGAAATGCTGAATTAAATAGATTCAGATCTAGTATTGATGAAACTTAAAGCTACACAACAAGGAAATGATTTACATGTTTAACATGGAATTATTACTTGTCGGAACATATTTAAGTATTACTCCCTCGGTACCTTTATGTAAGTTGCATTTTTTTGGGCTGGGTGACCAAGGCACAATTTTGAGGAGAATTTTGGACAAAACTACCCTTAGCTAATTAGGTAGTTAGCAGGTTAATTAGCGAAAATTAAATAACTAGCGGCCTAATAAAAGGTAACTAAATCTCGCTGCACCAGAATAAAACCAATCAATGGGATGGGAGAGAGAGAGAGAGAGAGAGAGAGAGAGAGAGAGAGAGAGAGAGAGAGAGAGAAATGTGAGTGCATGCAATCAGGGACAGATATTCCTTTTTTATTACCTTCCTGTTGGGAATATTTGGTACTTTTTATCTAAGGCATGTAATGGATGGAGGAATGGCCCACATGGAAAATTGCGAAGAAAAGAGAAATACACCTTACATTGTTAATTTTTTGTGAATAACTAATACACCTTGTATAAAGGAACGAAGGGAGTATATGCTCAAGAAAGCTGGTCGATTATCAGTGAAATACAATATACTATGTATATTAGGAAAACTACAGGGGTACATTGATAATTGAAAGAAGCTAGCTCATATAATTAGATTACAAGCCTAATGTTGATGGCTTGATATACATATTTAGAGTACTCCCTCCGTAAATAAATATAAAAGCGTTTAGATCACTAAAATAGTGATCTAAACGCTCTTATATTTCTTTATAGAGGGAGTAATTTACACTCTAAAGTGGCACATTGCTCACAAGCGCATGCTCTTGGGACTCAATAGGTATAATTTTTTAACAAACAAATTGTATTGTGGTTAGTAGTTTGATCTGGATTATATCCTGAAAACTAGCTGAAAATAATAGGTGGACTCTTAGAAAAAATATAAGTAAGTTTCAACCCCTAAACTCAGATATACGAATTATGAGCATCACCATAGAGAGCGTAGAGGAATAGAGAGTGGGCCACAAACCCTAAATTTCTAACAGATCAGAAGAGATTTCCTCTATCAGCTATGCTAATCCTCAAAGCTGCACATGGATAATACCGGAGTCAAGAGGAATTGGTGGAAACAATAACGGGTTCCTCTACACCCGGGTGTGAATAGTAAATAAGCAAATAACTAATCTGAAGATTGTTGGCATCGAAGATTTTCATGTGCGCAAGGTTCGTGCAAAATTTCGTGGTGTTTGGACATCTGAGGAGCTCGTGCAAAAAAATAATTTTTGGATGTATGAGAAAAACTTTGAAAAAGAACACTATTCATAGCCAATTTTTTTGTGCAAGCTCCTCATATGTTCAAACACCACAAAAAATGCAGGCACCTTGCACACATGAGCATCTTCAATGTCTACAATTTTCACTTTTTTATCTATTTACTATTTTTTTGATTTTACTATTTATCGAGTTCGATTGCATACACGAAACCATTGTAGTAGGA
Source organism: Aegilops umbellulata (assembly GCA_032464435.1). Taxonomy (NCBI): domain Eukaryota; kingdom Viridiplantae; phylum Streptophyta; class Magnoliopsida; order Poales; family Poaceae; genus Aegilops; species Aegilops umbellulata. The sequence continues at coordinate 8,845,275 of CP136056.1, read as the reverse complement.
TAGAAACAATCTTTTAGCTGGGCCGGCCCAGTTCACATCCCCATTGCATTCACTGAGCCAGATTAGGCCCGCATACGGCTCAGTGAACCCCAACGATCTAGGCCTAGAGCTTCGGCTGTCTCAGGGTCCTTTTCTCCTTCTGTTTTCTTCGATCAATTACTCTGTGCAAGCAAAGCAATCATGGAGTGGAGCCATGCATAATGTAGCATCGTATGATAGGGTCGGGGATGAATAATTAGAGTAACTGAAGTGATCCCACAAACTAAAGGCAAACACACGGCCACTAAAGGCTAGCTACTAATTGATCATGCAAATGCATTTTGACCAGGCGAGCCCCACATGCATGCAGACTTGGCCATGAAAATCGCCAGGAACATGATCGCTTCCATTGCGGTCTGTCTACTTGCACTGCGGAGATCCCTCAAAAAAAACTTGTGCTATGGAGTACTAAAAATAGTAAACATGTTATATTTACTGATTGGCAGTAGGAACTAAAACTTCTGTACGCGAGAAACTAAAACTTCTGATTGTGCTATGGAATACTAAGAATTAATTTCCTCTTTTTTTTCTACGCAACAAATGTAATTTATCCAGCTTTTTTGTCAAGTTAATTCGCAGAAAAGTTTATTCAGTTCTGTTATATTTTAAAAAAGAATTTCTGTACCAGCTATCTGAAAGTTTAATATTTTTTGTGTGGGAATCTGTAGTCATTGTGTAGAAGAAATGCTGATGTATTAAATAGTTTGAGATCTAGGACTGGAACTTAAAAGCTATGGCAACAGAGAAAAATATACATTGAAGAAGGGAAGAAGCAACTACATTGTCTTCACTCAACATTTTTGTTATTAGGTCCCAGGCCTAGTAATAATTCGGATCCTAACCCTGGGCCACGCCATGAGTGCGACGTGGGCCACACGGCTTTAGCACTCCAGTACAAACAAACAAATCAAACAGGGGGTCCTCAAAAAAATAAAAAATCAAACAGGGCTTTGCCTACATTGTCTTCATCGTTCCAACAGGACACAAATGGACCATCTCCCTCAATCCCATGCTCGGTCTCAAACAAAGGCCGGAGTAGGTTCACTAGTGCCACTTTCTGAGGATCAAATTAATACCTAGCTAATTAATTAATTAAGGTGGGAGTTACACGCAGAAGCAGTAGCTTAGCTACCTACCTACTCCCTCCGTTCTAAAATATAAGACTATTTAGATATTTATGAGCTACATTCAGCAAAATGAGTGAACCGACAAAACCACGTCTATACACATCTGTATGTAGTTCATATTAAAATCTCTAAAGGCCTTATATTTAGAAAAGGGGTGTAGTTTTTTTATTTATGTTTAAGAAACAGACCAAGAAACATATACTCTGGTGTTCATAAAGATTCCAAAAGGCTCTTCTTTTCATGTAGGCTGTGTTCGGTTAACAAGGTTGTGAAGGGGTTTTGGCAGGGATCGAGGTGGATTTAATCGTGTACAAGTCAACCCCCCCCCCCCCCCCCCCCAAAAATCCCCTCAAATCCTCTTGACAAAGGGTGTAACCGAACAAGGCCGTAAGGAGGAATATCTGGAACTGGCACTCCTGAGACAGAATATACCCTGTTGCAAAATCTTCCAAACAGGCAGAAAAAAGGTGACACACTAATGAATCATAGAATACACGTGCCGAAGTGTAGAGAAACAAGACATATCAATATATACTCCCTCCCGTCCTATTTACTTGGTATATAAGATTTGTCTGAAGTCAAACTTCATATAGTTTATCAATCTATATGAAAAAATATCAACATCTACAATACAAAAGCTATACAATATGAGAACTAAATTCATGACGCATCTAATGATATTTCAATTTGTATTGTGAATGTTGATATACTTCTCTATAAAGTTGGTCAAACATTATGTTTTGACTTCAAACAATCTTATATAAGGAGTAGAATTGACCGGAGAAAATATAAGAGCAACTCCAGTGCAGCGTCGTCATATCAGCCCCATCACCATAACAAACGTCAGTTTTTTTTATCAAAAACACCACTGTAGCAAAGTCATTATCCTGCCCTAAATCGTTATAACTTTTGGAACGTGCTTCCAACCAAGCCGCGAGCCTTCATATTTGAAGTTTGGGCGAGACAATATACCGCGCCTTCCATTCACCAAAATGTTAGCATTATGGAGGTTTCAAAACTTGTGCCCATGAGGTCACAGGTTCAAGTCTTAGAAACAACCTCTTACCAAAATGTAGGGAAAGGCTGCGTACAATAGACCCAAAGTGGTCGGACCCTTCCCCGGACCCTGCGCAAGCGGGAGCTACATGCACCGCGCTGCCCTTTATGGAGGTTTCAAAGCGTGTGCTCCATATTGCCGCCGCCCACATTCCCCCGTCATATTTTGTTTGGTGCCACCTCCCTGTCCGGAACCCCGCGATTTGGGTCCAGTCACCTACGCTGAGCTGATTTTGAACCTTCCATGCTCCCAGCGTGCTTTAGAGGCTGCCAATATGATGAATCTGTTGGAGTTGTCGTATATATTTGGCCGACTTTTTTTTGAATTGAAATTGCAAAACAATCGTTCTACGAAAATTTCATTAAAGTAAAGTATATACAAAGTACGCAAAGTAAAAAGAAGGAAACGAAAGCTCAACCTACTCCTGTTTTGGTAAAGCCTAGAGGTAACATGGAAGCTTAAGTCAGAGATTGATCAATCCAGCTAGAAAGTTGAGCTTCAAATTTATCCTTTATTATGTGCCTCGGCAGAAGCAGATCCAACCTAAGAAAGGTTTTTCATGTCTAAACTGATGCATCTTGTGCCTTGAAGATTTTACTATTTCTTTGCATCCAGATATTCTAGCAACCCATGATAGTGATCTCCATGGCAATAGGGGCAGGCAGAGCTTGAATTGTAAATAAGATCTCATCATAAACTTGAATGCCTCTGTTTGTGTAACAAGATGGAATTCCAATAGCTTAAAGCAAATTCACAGTCCCAGAAAAGATGCATAACAGTTTCCTCGATGTTACTCTGGCATAATTCACAGTTATGTGATGGTAAGAAGAATGTCTTGTTGTGAAGCATATTTCTTGTATTGACTCTATCATGCATGAGCAACCAGTAAAAATATTTTATAACTTAGCATGGCAGCATTTTCCCATATTTTCTTGAAAATGTGTGCAACAAGGTCTCCTTTGGACAGCTCCTTGTACATCTTGTTAGAGGAATAATTGGTACCCCATGGATACATCCATCTGTTAACATGAGTTGATCTGCATTTGCTGACTAATGGCTTGCAACTCTTGAAATTGTTGATGAGCCTGGGCTGAGAGTGGAGTATGGAAGTTTTCCGTAATATCTATTGCTTGGAGAAACTCTTTGACGGTCAAGTTAACATTGGAGGAGTAGGAGAAAAGCTCTGGGAATCTGTCTTTAATTGTTCCATGACCCCAATTATCTTGCGAGAAAGTAATTGTGTTACCCTGTCCAACTTCTCCTCTAGCCATCAACTTGAACTGAGGTAGCAATTTAAGGATGCTTTTCCATCAGAAAGAGCCCACAAGCCTGCTTGTAATCACATCACCAGGGTAGTAGGATTCCCAAATAAGCTTTACCCATGACAGATCTTCATTATGGAGGAATTTATGAAGGTGTTTCATAAGAAGGCATTTATTGTGAGTGGCAATGTCAAGAATTCCCAAACCTCCTTGTTCCTTGGGGATGCAAACCTTTTTCGTGAAATGAGTGATTACCTCTGTCCTCCATGCCATATTTCCTCCGCAAGTAGTGCCTCAAGTAGATTTGGTCTAAAATGCCCACAGGTAGATCTAGAGTGCACATGAAGAAAGTGGGTAAGCTGGTGAAGACTGACTTAATCAAAGTGAGCTTATCTTCATCATATGATATAAAAGTAGAACATCAATAAAGCCTTTTATCAATCCTTTTGATAATTGGTACAAAATCTTCCATTTTTGGCTTGGAAAGGCTTAGGGAAAGACCAAGGTATGTGAAAGGGAATCTTCCAATGCTGCATTCTAGTTTGGCAGCTAGAGCTTGCATCTTATCAGAGCTGGTATTGATAGGCACCATAGCAGAGTTTTCAAAATTCACCCTCAGACCAGTGAAAACAGTGAAGTGAAGGAGGAGGTTTTCAGTTGTTCTACTTGGGTTTCATATGCAGGTATAATCAATACAATATAATCAACATACTGGATTACTATGAAATCTTGGTAGGGGTGAACTTCCAAAGGTTTACTGATCAAGTTGTTATGCATAGCCTCATTCATGATAGACTGTAATAAGTCAGCAGCAAGCGCAAAAAGTAATGGAGAGAGAGGATTCCGTATCTCACCCCTCTCTTGCATAAAATTGTTTGCTAGGCACTCCATTGAGCAGAACTGAGAAAAACCAGAGGAAAAAAAATCATGTCCATCAACATAAGCCATATGGGGCCAAAACCTCTTACAATAAGGATTTCCGTTATGGTATGGTGCTCAATGAGATCAAAAGATTTCTCAAAATCCAACTTTAAAACAATGATAACTTCCTAATGCAAGCGCGTTCGATCCTGGCCCTTGCCGGCAGGAGGGCTCCGTTTTTTTAGTTTTGTTAGGGTTTGTGTCTTGCTCAGAGATGCGAGGGGGCGACTCTCAGTAGATGGAAGAGGTCCTCTCCGCCTAGCTCACGTTCTGTTGATGTTTTTAGCATCGTCAGAGGGCGTGTGGAGATTTGTCTCCAGCGGATCTCGTGAGATTCGGTTGGTGTCTGTCTTCGGTGGATCCACGTGGACTGGTCTTTATTCGTCTGAGTTCGTGTGTCTACAGGTTGGATTCTTTCGATCTACGCTTCTCTCGGGGGTTTGTTGTTGTTTTGGTGTGCTGGTCCTATGAACGCTTAGCACGACGACTTTCCGACCGTGTACAGCAAGGTTTGCCAGGTCCGACGAGGAAGGGGCGATAACGGTGGCACGTCTTTGGCTCGCTCCAGTGCTTATCGTCGCTAGGTGGCTACGGACCTGGATGTATTTTTCTTTACTTCTGGTGTTCGTTATACTACCAGGACAGTTGATGGAATAGATCGGAAGTTTTACTTAAAAATAAATAAATCAAGAGTGCACTGTAAAATACTAGCTACTGCGAGTAGGACAACTGATTTTTTCCACTTCAGTTTTCCTACCCGGAACGAGCTAGCGGTGGTTGGGAGCCACAAATTAAGCACAAGAAACAAACAACACTGATCGAAGGACGAGCCAGAGGAGGCAGTGACAAACGATGGGAAGGGCTTGTTGACGTCGCGTCGCCACCCGCAGACACATCGCCATTGTTCGCTTGGAACCTTGTACAGTAGGCAGGTCGTGTAGTTGTACCGCCAGCCAGCATTTGCGTTTCTCTCGGCCCATCGAGTGCGGTGAGTGACGCACGGAGGAGAGCGACGTCGGTCGGCATTGCGTCCTTTGCTGCTGGTTTGTTTGTTTCCCGGTGTAAAATGGTGAGGTATTTCTCACTGAAAAAACTGCCGCTGGTATAGTTGCAGATGTCTGAATTTATGGCTTCTGAAAATTGATCAGTGGGTGAGTGTTATGTCTGCGCCCCTGCGCGCATGAGCATGAGCATGCCCACCAGACGTAAATGGCCGCAATAAACCATTGCAGGGAGTGTGGTGGTGAAGTAGAGCAGAGCATGGTCCACGATCGGTCTGCCCTGCGCTGGGGAATTTCTAGTTTCTCGTGAAGTGCAGCGGCGCCCTGCTGCTCTTGTCAATTTATTTACTTGCCAAACGGGGTGAAAGTGAAACCAGAGTCGTTCGTTGTAGGAAGCAGATTTCACACGGAGCGAACGAGTAAGAAGGGTTTTAAGGGAACCTGTCTGACCTGCTGCTGTGTATGTTTAGTTCGAGCGTATTAGGGCATCTTCAACAAATGCCCAACGCGCGATGCGTTAAAATCTGATTTATGACGCGCCAATCGTTAGGTTTGGCGCGGCGCGCAGCGCTGACTCCAGCAGCCACGCTAAAATGCAGCGCGCGCAGCTCCAGCAGCGAGCGAGCGGTTGTTCATTTTGAACACAAATTTCACACATCAACACAAAACACATGACATATTTTAAATCACAAACATCATTCAACCAAGTTTGTGCCCACAAGTTCAAATTCATGCCCACAACATCATTCAACCAAGTTTAAGATGCAAATCAAGTTCATGACACAAACGAAAGGCACAACAATCAAGCCTCGTCCTCGTCTTCATCTTCATCACCTTCCTCCGATTCATCCGACTCCTCTGAAGACGATTCTTCCTCCTCCTCTTCATTGTTGCGCGCCGCATCCTCATCACGTGAAGCTCGGAAGGTGTTGTCAAGATCTTCAACGGCATCTTCATGCGAAGGTGGCACACCGGCGCCCGGAGGTGCACCCATGCCCCCAATGAGAGACACAAAACTCATGCCACCCATGCCACCCATGCTGTCGAAGCTGCCCGGAGGTGCTCCGAAGCCATGCCTCCCGTAGTCTCCATGGTAGCTCCAAAGCCACCCATGAAACCCGTGCCGCCCAAGGTAGCTCCAAAGCCACACATGGCGCCACCCATGCCGCCAAGGCCACCGCCACCCATTGCGCGAATCATGGCTCTTTTTTGGATCAAGACTTTTTCACGGGCAAGATTGACATACTCCTTTTGCGCATCATTGAACAAAGATGTGTCCAAGAAGAACAAGTGCTTCTCCCATTCCAACAATTTAGATCGCTCCTCCATGCCCACCTTCCTCTCCTCCAATGCCACTTTTCTCTCCTCGGCCGCCACTCTCTTCTCCTCGGCCGCGGCATCTTGGTTCCTTATCATTTTCCTCACCTCGTTGGTTTCTTTTCTTGCGTTGACAATTGCTTCCATAGCATTTTTGAGCTCATCATCTCCTTTCATCTTCTTCTTTTATTTTGCGTCTTTTTTGGTGCCATCCGGTCGTTTGGGCTTCGAGTATGAAACCGAGTTTGGTGTGGGGCTTCTCTTGCCATCTTCACTTGATGCATCCTCCTCATCATTGTGACGCCCTCGATTCAATCGTACACTAATCATACACGCACATGTGTACGATCAAGATCAAGGACTCACGGGAAGATATCACAACACAACTCTGGACACAAATTAAAATAATACAAGCTTTATATTACAAGCCAGGGGCCTCAAGGGCTCGAATATATAAGCTCGAAAACACAAAAGTCAGCGGAAGCAACAATATCTGAGTACAGACATAAGTTAGACAAGTTTGCCTTAAGAAGGCTAGCACAAAAGCAACAACGATCGAAAAGGCAAGGCCTCCTGCCTGGGAGCCTCCTAACTACTCCTGGTCGTCGGCGGTCTGCACGTAGTAGTAGGCATCGGCGGTGACATCTGGCTCCTGGGCTCCGACATCTGGTCGCATCAACCAAAAAGAAGAAGAAAGGGGGGAAATGGGGAGCAAAGCAACCGTGAGTACTCATCCAAAGTACTCGCAAGCAAGGATCTACACTACATATGCAACATTATCAAAGGAAGGCTGTATATGTGGACTGGTTGCAGAAATGCCAGAAAAAAGGAAAGCCTAGTCCTATCGAAGACTAGCATCTTCTGGAAACCACCACCTTGCAGCAACAAGAGGGAGTAGAGTAGCATAAAGTAAAGTAGTAGTAGTGTATCAACCTCGACCAGAGATCCTTTCTCGACTCCCTGCAAGAAAGAAATCCCAGAGCCGTACTATCCAGTTATTATCACAATCCAGTTCGCATCACCCATCCAATTCTCATCACAAGTATCCAGTTCTAGTTGTATCGATCGGGATACAACTCCAAGTGTCCGTTACCGTAGGACAGGCTATCGATAGATGTTTTCTTCCCTGCAGGGGTGCACCAACTTACCCACCACGCTCGATTAACTCCGGCCGGACACACTTTCCTGGGTCATGCCCGGCCTCGGCCAAACAATACGCCGCAACCCGACCTAGACTTATTAGAGAGGCCAGCACGCCGGACTAAACCTATGCCCCCAGGGGTCATGGGCCATCTCCCCGGGAACTCCTGCATGTTGCGTGGGCGGCCGGTGAGCAGACCTAGCTACCTCCTTCAACAAGGCAGGCGCTTACGCAGTCCAACCCGGCGCGCGCCGCTCAGTCGCTGACGTCTATTAAGCTTCGACTGATGTACACGACGCAGAACGCCCATACTATGCCCACGTGATGGTTAGTGCTATCAGGCCAGAGGCCCCTCGGATCAAATATCCAAATCGTAGTGGATTAGGAACGCGCGGTAACAAGCAGAGACTCACGAAAGAGGTGACCCCGTTGCCCCGTCTCGAGGACTTGCGGCAAGGGCTAGGAATGCCCGGCCACGCCTCATAATTATCTCGCGGGCACCTTCCAGGTCCGCCCGACTCCACATCACTCGCAATTAAGCTCGCGCGGGTACCCCTCAGGGTCGACCCGTCTTTCCAGGTAACAGTGGTAAAGTCCAAGTATCCGTGTGTCCAAACATCAAGGGGAAAACCCGAGGAATCACCCCCAATGAATTCCACTAGATGTAATCATCAAGGTGAACGTAAGAGGAATCACCCCCGATGTTCACACTTGAGGGGTTGCACGACAGAGTCGTATCGGAAGTGGTTAAGGAGGAAATCACCCTCGATGACCATGACCGAAAGGCTACACTACAGGGTTAACATCAGAAGTGCTGAAGAGGTTCACCCTCGGTACTCGATAGTAACCCAGTAGTGTCGAGCAACTAAGGGGAAGTGATGTGCGGTGTCGGGGCCTGGTCTTCGATCACGTAGATCGAGTCGTCGATGATGAAGCAGGGGCAACAAGGACAAGGTGGGGGTCACTGATGGATCACTAACCAACCTATACTAAGCAGGTCTAGGATAAGCAGGTAAGGTACAACAACAGATACAAAAGCAGGCTATGCATCAGAATAGGAGCAAACAATAACAGTAGCAAAATTTAATGCAAGTATGAGAGAATGGAATGGGCGATATCAGGATGATCAAAGGGGGGGCTTGCCTGGTTGCTCTGGCAAGGAGGGGTCGTCGTCGACGTAGTCGATCACGGAGACATCAACAACAGTCTCGGGGTCTACCGGAGAGAAGAGGTGGAAGCAACCGTAAATACATAGCAAGCAAGAGCATAATAGGACAACAGACAGAGCTAGACGTGTTCTAACGTGGTGCTACACGTTACCGGTGAAGGGGGATAACATCCAGGAATGTTTCCCCCAGGTTTAGCATTTTTGGACAGATGAAACGGAGGGGAAAAGCTGCATGCTCAGGTAGTTAGGGGCATGTGGCAGACGAACGGATCGCGTATTCGGATTCGCCTCGTCGTTCTAAGCAACTTTCATGTAGAAAGTTTTTCAATCCGAGCTATGGTTTAATTTCTAGGATTTTCCAAAGTTTTTAAGACATTCTGCAATTTAAATTTAAAACGAAAATAAGTTTACTGCATTAGCATGACATCATCATGACGTCAGCAGGGTCAACAGTCAACTCTGACCGGGTTGACTAGTCAAAAGGGCCTGTGGGGCCCATCTGCCATTGACCTAACTAAACTAACCGTGTTAATTAACTAAATTAGGCAATTATGCTAATTAAGTTAAGTTAGTTAAGCTAATTAACTCGATTACTAATTAATTAATTGATATTTATTTATTATTAACTAATTTTAATTTTGTTTTGGGGGCGGGCCCCACTGTCATAGGCCCATGTGGCCAAACAGGCTAACGGGTGCGGGCGCCGGGCGGCGGATGCAGGCGATGCCCAAACGGGCGCTGGCGTTCGGGGCCGCACCCGAACGGGCGTGCGCCCAGGCCAGCATGGGAGGCGCCAGTAGGCGGCGCGAGGAGGGGCGGCCGGCGCGGCGAAGCAACAACGGTGGCGGCGGGACTGTAGGGCAGGGGCGGCGCGGCGCTAGGGGAAGACGGGCGCGGCCGGGCGGTGCGAGCACGGCCTGGCGCGGGCAGCAGCAGCAGGCAGTAGCGCGTGAAGGAGGCGGCGGGCACGGGCGGCAGCAGGCGGGGCCACGTCCAAGGAGGCGAGGACGAGCACGTCCAAGCGAAGTGGTTACGGCGGATGCGGGTGAGGCCAGGTAAGGCGAGCGCGGGCGCGCGAGCTCGTGCGTAGCACGCGGCCACGGGCGCGGACGCGACGAGCGCAAGGCCCGGGCGCGGCCTCGGTGACGGAGGACGGCAGGAGAAAAAGGGGAAACATCGAGGGGCTCATAGCGGAGCGTAGGGAGGCGGCAGTGGGCTCGGGGAGGGTCGAGGTGGCCGGAGACGACGACGAGGGCAGCGGCGTTCGAGAAGGGAGACGAGTCGGGGAGGCGTCGATCCGCTTGATGCGCCGACTCCGAGCTCCATCCGGGGCTTGTAGCCGATGTGGAGGACGCCGGTGGAGCCGTTGGACGCGTCGGCGTGGTGAGGGAGGGGCCGAGGCCGCGGCAATGGCGGCGACGGCACTCCGGCAGAGAGAACCGAGAGGGAGAGAGCCGAGCGAGGGGGGAAATATCTGGGGCTGACGAGGACGAGGCCGAGGGGGAGACTTATCCCCTCGGCGGCGTGGGTGGTTCGAGTGGGCCGGCCTGGCCGACCAGCTGGATGGCCAGCTGGACCACGAGGCCCACTAGGGGGGTGGTGGCCTTTTATTTTATTTTTTGAATTGCCTCTGTTTCCTATTTAAAAGAGCTACTGAATTATTTTTGTTAAATGTGGCACTTTGCACAAAAATAGATAGGAACAAAGTGAAGTTGTATAAAAAGTTTGGGGGTCAAAAGGAGTTGGCTAACCATTTTCAGAAATTGGAAAGGCCAATTTAATTATTGTTGGACCACAAGATAAAATCCCAGGGGCATTTTGGGAACTCAAATGAGGTTGGTTCAAACTTGATAAATATCCAAGGATTATTTTCCACATTTTGAACATTTTAGTTTTCATGTTTGACAAACTTGGATTTTTGACTTTAAATTTGAATTTAAATTTGAATCATGATTTGGATCAAGCGAGGATTATCAACAGTAATGTGATGATGTGCCATCATTAGCGGAGGATTACTGTAGCTTAATTATCCGGGCGTCACAATCATCATCTTCCAAATCAATTGTTCGCTTGTTCGCCGGCGCTTTGGTAGCCGTCGCGCTCGTCACACGCCCTGCAAGCTTCTTCCTCGACGCCTTCGAGGTGCCGGAGCTGTCCCCCGCCTTGTTTTTCTTCGCGGATGTCTTGCCCTTCTTCGGCCGCGCCGCATTTGGGAGCTTCGAGGGGGGTGCATGTGGCTTCATCACGGCGGGCGCCGGCGCGACGCCACCCGCCGTCGAGGTCATCCACGGCGGCATGAAGAGGCCGCGCACGAGGCCGATGCTCGAAGGAGCTCCGGTGGAGGCGAGGCCAACGCTCCAGCGCTAGGGTTTGCGACGGCGGCGGCGGCGGTGGAGGGTTCGCGGCTGTAGGATGGGGTGAGGGGGTGCCGGCGCGTGCGTCCATCGGGTCAGTTCGCCGGCGCCGGCGCGTGCGGGGCGAAGGTGGCGCGGTGGAGAGAGTGCGGCGCGAGCGCTCGTGTGTGCCACGCGCGGAAGCGGGCGCCCCAAACACGCAGCGCGCGATGGCGATTCGGACCGCACGCCCAACTCTATATGCCGCGCGCACGGTTATTGCGCACCCACTGAAGACACTCTACCGATTACGCGCGCGCTAAAATGAGCAAATTTGCGGCGCGACGCTTGTTTAGCGCGGTTGTTGGAGATGCTATTAGTTTATGCAAAGATTCTTGGATGGTTTCGTTCAGTGATGTTGCTTGCGTGCATACGTACGTCGCGTGACCGAGTAGTATATAACGTACTAGCTCGATCGATCGATCGATCTATCTTTAGGCACGTGAAAGATCTTTGAAGTTTAGCTCTATCCGGCTACCGAAAGCAGGGTGGTTTCCTCTTTCATGTGCGCTTCGCTCTGAGCCACCTGACGGCAAAAGAATGTAACACGATCTATCTAGCACACGTATCTGTTACAGATGTCACCGCAGCACCAAGAAAAGCGTAATAATGCAGACAGAACCAAACAAATAAGCCATGGGCCGTTCCTTCCATTTCCTCCGCGCCTTTTTATGGACGTTTTTCATTTTTAAGCATGTCGGTAGAGCATAGAAAATTGTGGTACTGGCGGCAGCAGTACGTTTTTTTTAGACACTGGCAGCAGTACGTACTACTCCCTCCGTCCGGAAATACTTGTCGTGAAAATGTGTAAAAGTGAATGCATCTAAAACTAAAATATGACTAGATACATCCATTTCTCCGACAAGTATTTCCGGACGGAGGGAGTACAACGTACAATGCACGCCACGTGCCGGCCGGCGAGATCACGTGCGCTGAGCCCCCTCCTCCTCGGCCATATCCCGTCGGGCCGTAAGAGTATCTAAGACCGGACCTTTCAAATTCGCCTCATACGTTCGGGCGGGCTGCCGGTCACTTTCTTGACCCAGACCAACGCCTCAAACGGGCCTCGAACGCTCGGACTGATCGGCACCCCCATATTCAACCCAAATATATGGCAGATATGGGGTGGCCCGGGTGCGTCCGTCTGACAAGCCTAGCCCACCATCGACCATACGGATGTCCCACAAAAAATCCCACCGGCCTCGCCGGTCCGAAACCCTAACTCACACTCACTCACTCTCCTCTCTCGCTCCGTCCTTTTCTCTCCCCTCACCAATTTCGATCGAATTCGGCGCAATGTCAAGCTCCGGCAGCCGCTTTGACGATGAGGTGGACCCAGAGTATGAGCTTGCCCTCCGCATCGCTTTACAGCAGTCCAAAGTGGAGACCGGGGGCAACTCCGGATCTGTCATCTCTCCGCAGCCGCAGCTTCCCCGTCGGACGTCGGCACTGGCCCCTCCTGGCCCATGGGCAGCTCCGACAGGCGGCCAGCGCCATCGGCGCCTCCCCTACGCCGCCCCCTCGCTCCGCCGGCTGCTGCTTTCCCACGCCATCTCCTCGCCCTGCCAGTTGCTGCTTCCCCTCATGGGCAGCGGTGGGTGCTTGTGCCCGCCCCGCCAGTCCGGACGCGCACGCCGGGGTCGGAGGCGCGTGTCGCCCGCCACGAGAGGCAGCGGGAAAGGTAGAGGGAGGTTGTGGAGAGCTCTGTCCTCCGCCAGCGTGGGTTACCGGCGGAGTCCGATGAGGACAAGCAGCTCCTCGCGAGGGTCTACCGCCGATCGCTTACGACGGCGGAGATGGACGCTCGGTTGCTCTCCCGGAAGAACGCCAAGGCTTTTCGGCTTGCCATCGAGCAGTTCGAGCGGGAGGCGTTGGATATGGTGAAGGAGGCGGCTCGGCTGGCCAAGCTCAGGCTCCAGCAGGACCGGGCCGTCCAGCGCCTCAAGGGCCTCGTCATTGTCGAATCCTCCTCCTCTGACGACCACGGCTCCTTCTCCGACGAATCGGACGATCCTCCACCAGCCACCGACGGGTACAGCTACGCCGACGACCAGAAGGGGAAAGGGTCGAAAGTGGTGAAGTTGATTTTAATTTCCAGTTTTAGATGTAGTATATAGTTGTCCGTCATTTATGTGAACTTTGGTGGAACTTTTGGTGAACTATTGTGCTATTTCTATGTTCGGAGCTGATCTACGTAGTTTCGTCGAAGTTGCATGATATAGTTGTTGGGGAACGTACTAATTTTAAAAAAATCCTATGCACACGCAAGATCATGGTGATGCAGAGCAACGAGAGGGGAGAGTGTTGTCCACGTACCCTTGTAGACCGAAAGAGGAAGCGTTATGCCAACACGGTTGATGTAGTTGTACGTCTTCACGATCGATCGATCCTAGTATCGAACGTACGACACCTCTGCGATCTGCACACGTTCGGCTCGGTGACGTCCCACGGACTCACGATCCAGCAGAGTGTCGAGGGAGAGCTTCCCCAGCACGACTGCGTGACGACGGCGATGATGAAGCTACCGGCGCAGGGCTTCGCCTAAGCACTACGACGATATGACCGAGGTGGATTATGGTGTAGGGGGCACTGCACACGGCTAAGAGATCAATGATCAACTTGTGTGTCTATGGGGTGCCCCCTCCCCTATATATAAAGGAGTGGAGGAGGGGGAGAAGGCCGACCTCCTAGGCGCGCCCCAAGGGGAGTCCTACTCCTACCGGGAGTAGGATTCCCCCCTTCCTTGTAGTAGGAGTAGGAGAGAAGGAAGGAGGAGAGAGGAAGAAGGAAAGGGGGCGCTGCCCCCCTTCCTAGTGCAATTCGCACCAGAGGGGGAGGAGGCGCGCGGCCTGCCCTGGCCGCCCCTCTCTCTCTCTCCACTAAGGCCCATAAGGCCCATTAAACTCCCCGGGGGGTTCCGGTAAGCCCCCCAGTACTCCGGTATATGTCCAAACTCACTCGGAACCCTTCCGATGTCCAAACATAGTCATCCAATATATCGATCTTTATGTCTCGACCACTTCGAGACTCCTCGTCATGTCCGTGATCATATCCGGGACTCCGAACTACCTTCGGTTCATCAAAACACATAAACTCATAATACCGTTCGTCACTGAACGTTAAGCATGCGGACCCTATGAGTTCGAGAACTATGTAGACATGACCGAGACTCGTCTCCGGTCAATAACCAATAGCGGGACCTGGATGACCATATTGGTTCCTACATATTCTACGAAGATCTTTATCGGTCAGACCGCATAACAACATACGTTGTTCCCTTTGTCATCGGTATGTTACTTGCCCGAGAGTCGATCGTCGGTATCTCAATACCTAGTTCAATCTCGTTACCGGCAAGTCTCTTTACTCGTTCCATAATGCATCATCCCGCAACTAACTCATTAGTCACATTGCTTGCAAGGCTTATAGTGATGTGCATTACCGAGAGGGCCCAGAGATACCGCTCCGACAATCGGAGTGACAAATCCTAATCTTGATCTATGCCAACTCAACAAGTACCATTGGAGACACATGTAGAGCACCTTTATAATCACCCAGTTATGTTGTGACGTTTGGTAGCACACAAAGTGTTCCTCCGGTATTCGGGAGTTGCATAATCTCATAGTCATAGGAACATGTATAAGTCATGAAGAAAGCAATAGCAACATACTAAACGATCAAGTGCTAAGCTAACGAAATGGGTCAAGTCAATCACATCATTCTCTAATGATGTGATCCCGTTAATCAAATGACAACTCATGTATATGCCTAGGAAACTTAACCATCTCTGATTCAACGAGCTAGTCAAGTAGAGGCATACTAGTGACACTCCGTTTGTCCATGTATTCACACATGTACTAAGTTTCCGGTTAATATAACTCTAGCATGAATAATAAACATTTATCATGATACAAGGAAATATAAATAACAACTTTATTATTGCCTCTAGGGCATATTTCCTTCAGTCTCCCACTTGCACTAGAGTCAATAATCTAGTTCACACCGTCATGTGATTTCACACTAATAGTTCACATCTTTATGTGATTAGTTCACATCTACATGTGACTAATACCCAAAAGGGTTTACTAGAGTCAATAATCTAGTTCACATCGCTATGTGATTAACACCCAAAGAGTGATCATGTTTTGCTTGTGAGAGAAGTTTAGTCTACGGGTCTGCAACATTCAGATCCCTATGTATTTTGCAAATTTCTATGTCTACAATACTCTGCACGGAGCTACTATAGCTAATTGCTCCCACTTTCAATATGTATCTAGATGAAGACTTAGAGTCATCTAGATCGGTGTCAAAAGCTTGCATCAACGTAACTCTTTACGACAAACTCTTTTATCACCTCCGTACCGAGAAATATTTTCTTAGTCTTATAAGGATAATTTCGACCAATGTCCAGTGATCTACTCCTAGATCACTATTTGATAACCCACAAGTATAGGGGAACACAACAGTTTTCGATAAGTAAGAGTGTCGAACCCAACGAGGAGCTAAAGGTAGAACAAATATGCCCTCAAGTTCTATCGACCACCGATACAACTCTACGTACGCTTGACGTTTGCTTTACCTAGAACAAGTATGAAACTAGAAGTACTTTGTAGGTGTTGTTGGATAGGTTTGCAAGGTCATAAAGAGAGCATTAATAAAAAGTAGGGGCTGTTTAGATGAAGACACAACTAAATTAGTTTTAGTAGAGAGCTTTTTGTTATGAGAAAGTTATTTGTCCCTAGGCAATCGATAACTAGACCGGTAATGATTATTGCAATTTTATTTGAGGGAGAGGCATAAGCTAACATACTTTCTCTACTTGGATCATATGCACTTATGATTGGAACTCTAGCAAGCATCCGCAACTACTAAAGATTAAGGTAAAACCGAACCATAGCATTAAAGCATCAAGTCCCCTTTATCCTATACGCAAACAACCTACTTACTCGGGTCTGTGCTTCTGTCACTCACGCCACCCACCATAAGCAAATCATGAACATATTGCAAACCCTACAAGGGGGATCCCTCACGCTTGCGCGACACGGAGAGCACCATAGGACAGCACCAATAATAAAACATGCAACTCAAACCAATCACGATCATCAATTAGCCCATAGGACAAAACGGATCTACTCAAACATCATAAGATAGCCATACATCATTGGGAAATAATATATAACATTGAGCACCATGTTTAAGTAGAGATTACAGCGGGTAAGAGAGAGGTTACACCGCTGCATAGAGGGGGCAAGAGTTGGTGATGATGGCGGTGAAGTTGTTGGTGAAGATTGCGGTGATGATGATGGCCCCCAGTGGCACTCCGGCGCCACCGAAAGCGAGGGGGAGAGAGCCCCCCTCCTCCTTCTTCTTACTTGGCCTTCTACCTAGATGGGAGAAGGGTTTACCCTCTGGTCCATGGTCTCCATGGCGTGGGAGGGGCTAGAGCCCCTCCGAGATTGGATCTGTCTTTCTGTCTCTCTTTGTTTCTGCGTTCTATTTTCTGGCCCTTCACCGTTTCTTAAATTCCTGGAGATCCATAACTCCGATTGGGCTGAATTTTGGACACGATCTCTATCCGGAAATTAGCTTTATTGCGGCGAATGAAGGGCTCCAACCGCCTTACGGGGTGGCCATGAGGGTCCAGGGCGCGCCCCTGCCTCGTGGCCCCCTTGGGCATCGTATCGCGTTGATTCTTCTTCCCAAAAATCATAAATGTTCCAAAAAAAATCTCCGTCAAGTTTTATCCCGTTTGGACTCCGTTTGATATGGGTTTTCTGCGAAACAAAAAACATGCAACAAACAGGAACTGTCATTGGGCACTGGATCAATATGTTAGTCCCAAAAATAATATAAAAAGTTGCCAAAAGTATATGAAAGTTGAATAATATTGGTATGGAACAATCAAAAATTATAGATACGGCGGAGACGTATCATTATTGTACTCCTTTGCCAAAATCATGCTAAGGTATACAATAGGTCTGATACACAACATAGCATACTTTATAGAACCTATGACTGAGGCATAGGAAATGAATTTTCATTCTCTTTCTATTTTCTGTCGTGGTCGGGTTTTGAGTCTTTACTCAACTTCATACCTTACAACACAGGCAAGAACTCCTTCTTTGACTGTTCCATTTTGAACTACTTCAAAATCATGTCAAGGTGTGTACTCATTGAAAAAACTTATCAAGCGTCTTGTTCTATCTCTATAGATCTTGATGCTCAATATGTAAGCAGCTTCACTAAGGTCTTTCTTTGAAAAACTCCATTCAAACACTCCTTTATGCTTTCTAGAAAATTTCTACATTATTTCTGATCAACAATATGTCATTCACATATACTTATCAGAAATGTTGTAGTTCTCCCACTCACTTTCTTGTAAATACAGGCTTCACCGCAAGTCTGTATAAAACTACATGCTTTGATCAACTTATCAAAGCGTATATTCCAACTCCGAGATGCTTGCACCAGTCCATAGATGGATCGCTGGAGCTTGCACATTTTGTTAGCACTTTTAGGATTGACAAAACCTTCTGGTTTCATCATATACAACTCTTATTTAATAAATCCATTAAGGAATGCACTTTTGTTAATCCATTTGCCAGATTTCATAAAATGCGGCAATTGCTAACATGATTTGGACAGACTTCAAGCATCGATACGAGTGATAAAAAAACTCATCATAGTCAACACCTTGAACTTGTCAAAAACCTTTTTCGACAAGTCGAGCTTTGTAGATAGTAACACTACTATCAGCGTCCGTCTTCCTCTTGAAGATCCATTTATTCTCAATGGCTCGCCGATCATCGGGCAAGTAAATCAAAGTCCACACTTTGTTCTCATACATGGATCCCATCTCAGCTTTCATGGCCTCAAGCCATTTCGCGGAATCTGGGCTCATCATCGCTTCCTCATAGTTCGTAGGTTTGTCATGATCAAGTAACTTGACCTCCAGAACAGGATTGCCGTACTACTCTGGTGTGTACCTTACTCTGGTTGACCTACAAGGTTCGGTAGTAACTTGATCTAAAGTTTCATGATCATCATCATTAACTTCCTCACTTATTGGTGTAGGCATCACTGGAACTGATGTCAGTCATGAGCTACTTTCTAGTTCGAGAGAAGGTACAATTACCTCATCAAGTTCTACTTTCCTCCCACTCACTTCTTTCGAGAGAAACTCCTTCTCTAGAAAGGATCCACTCTTAGCAACAAAGATCTTGCCTTAGGATCTGTGATAGAAGGTGTACCCAACAGTTTCTTCTGGGTATCCTATGAAGACACACTTCTCCGATTTGGGTTAGAGTTTATCAGGTTGAAACATTTTCACATAAGCATCGCAACCCCAAACTTTAAGAAACGACAGCTTAGGTTTCTTGCTAAACCACAGTTCATACGGTGTCGTCTCAACGAATTTTAGACGGTGCCCTATTTAACGTGAATGCAGCTGTCTCTAATGCAAAACCCCAAAACGATAGCGGTAAATCAGTAAGAGACATCATAGATCGCACCATATCTAGTAAAGTACGATTACGACGTTCAGACACACCATTACGCTGTGGTGTTCTGGGTGGCGTGAGTTGCGAAACTGTTCCGCATTGTTTCAAATGAAGACCAAACTCGTAACTCAAATATTCTCCTCCATGATCAGACTATAGAAACTTTATTTTCTTGTTACAATGATTTTCCACTTCACTCTGAAATTCTTTGAACTTTTCAAATGTTTCAGACTTATGTTTCATCAAGTAGATATACCCATATCTGCTCAAATCATCTGTGAAGGTGAGAAAATAACGATACTCGCCGCGAGCCTCAACACTCATCGGATCGCACACATCAGTATGTATTATTTCCAATAAGTCAGTTGCTCGCTCCATTGTTCCAGAGAACGGAGTCTTAGTCATCTTACCCATGAGGCATGGTTTGCAAGCATCAAGTGTTTCATAATCAAGTGATTCAAAAAGTCCATCAGCATGGAGTTTCTTCATGCGCTTTACACCAATATGACCTAAACGGCAGTGCCACAAATATGTTGCACTATCATTATCAACTTTGCATCTTTTGGCATCAATACTATGAAAATATTTGTAACACTGCGATCGAGATTCAACAAACCATTCACCTTGCGTGTATGACCTCAGAAGGTTTTTTTTCATGTAACGGAATAACAATTATTCTTTGACTTAAATGAATAACCGTATTGCAATAAACATGATCCAATCATATTCTCAACGCAAACACCAAATAACATTTATTTTAGGTTCAACACTAATCCTAAAGGTAAAGGGAGTGTGTGATGATGATCTTATCAACCTTGGAATCACTTCCAATTCACATCATGACCTTGCCCTTAACTAGTCTCTGTTTATTGTGCAACTCCCATTTCGAGTTACTACTCTTAGCAACTGAACCAGTATCAAATACTAAGGGGTTGCTATAAACACTAGTAAAGTACACATCAATAACATGTATATTAAATATACTTTTGTTCAGTTTGCCATCCTTCTTATCCGCCAAGTATCTAGGGCAGTTCGACTTCCAGTGACCATTTCCTTTGCAGTGGAGCACTTAGTTCCAGGCTTGGGTCTAGCTTTGGGCTTCTTCATGGGAGCAGCAACTTGCTTGCTATTCTTCTTTGAAGTTACTCTTTATTTCTCTTTGCCCTTTCCTTTGAAACTAGTGATCTTGTTAACCATCAACATTTGATGCTTTTCTTGATTTCTACCTTCCTTCACTTCAGCATCACGAAGAGCTCAGGAATCGTTTTCATCATCCCTTGCATATTATAGTTCATCACTAAGTTCTAGTAATTTGATGATAGTGACTAGAGAACTTTGTCAATTACTATCTTATCTGGAAGATCAACTCCCACTTGATTCAAGCAATTGTAGTACTCAGACAATCTGAGCACATGCTCACTGGTTGAGCTATTTTCCTCCATCTTGTAGGAAAAGTACTTGTCAAAGGTCTCATACCTCTTGATATGGGCATGAGACTGAAATATCAATTTCATCTCTTGGAACACCTCATATGTTTCGTGGCGTTCAAAATGTTTTTGAAGTGCCGATTCTAAGCCGTAAAGCATGGTGCACTAAACTATCAAGTATTCATCATACCGAGCTTTGCCAAATGTTTGTAACGTCTACATCTGTTCCTGCAATAGGTCTGTCACCTAGCGGTGCATCAAGGACATAATTCTTATGTGCAGCAATGAGGATAAGCCTCAGATCACAGACCTAGTCCGCATCATTGCTACTATCATCTTTCACCATAGTTTTTCTCTAGGAACATATCAAAATAAACGGGGAGCTACATCGCGAGCTATTGATCTACAACATAGTTATGCAAATACTATCAGGACTAAGTTCATGATAAATTAAAGTTCAACTAATCATATTACTTAAGAACTCCCACTTAGATAGACATCCCTCTAATCATCTAAGTGATCACGTGATCCATATTAAGTAAACCATGTCCGATCATCACGTGAGATGGAGTAGTTTTCAATGGTGAACATCACTATGTTGATCATATCTACTATATGATTCACGCTCGACCTTTCGGTCTCAGTGTTCCGATGCCATATCTGCATATGCTACGCTCGTCAAGTTTAACCCGAGTATTCTGCGTGTGCAAAACTGGCTTGCACCAGTTGTATGTGAACGTAGAGCTTATCACACCCGATCATTACGTGGTGTCTCAGCACGAAGAACTGTCGCAACGGTGCATACTCAGGGAGAACACTTATACCTTGAAATTTTAGTAAGGGATCATCTCATAATGCTACTGTCGTACTAATCAAAATAAGATGCATAAAAGATAAACATCGCTGCTACCTCTTGAGCATGCGTTGGTTTTCCCTTGAAGAGGAAAGGGTGATGCAGCAAAGTAGTGTAAGTATTTCCCTCGGTTTTTGAGAACCAAGGTATCAATCCAGTAGGAGGCCATACGCAAGTCCCTCGTACCTACACAAACAAATAAGAACCTTGCAA
Organism: Aegilops umbellulata; assembly: GCA_032464435.1. Taxonomy (NCBI): domain Eukaryota; kingdom Viridiplantae; phylum Streptophyta; class Magnoliopsida; order Poales; family Poaceae; genus Aegilops; species Aegilops umbellulata. The sequence continues at coordinate 8,823,860 of CP136056.1, read as the reverse complement.
CCAACGCGATAAAGGGGTTATCAGTCCCTTCACGGCCACTTGCGAAAGTGAGATCTGATAGAGATGATAAGATAATATTTTTGGTATTTTTATGATAAAGATTGAAAGTAAAGATTGCAAAATAAAATAGATTGGAAACTTACATGACCGAAAATAGACCCGTGGGCCATAGGTTTCACTAGTGGCTTCTCTCAAGATAGCATAAGTATTATGGTGGGTGAACAAATTACTGTCGAGCAATTGATAAAAAAGTGCATAATTATGAGAATATCTAGGCATGATCATGTATATAGGCATCACGTCCGTGACAAGTAGACCGACTCCTGCCTGCATCTACTACTATTACTCCACACATCGACCGCTATCCAGCATGCATCTAGAGTATTAAGTTCATAAGAACAGAGTAACGCATTAGGTAAGATGACATGATGTAGAGGAATAAACTCAAGCAATATGATATAAACCCCATCTTTTTATCCTCAATGGAAACAATACAATACGTGTCGTTTCCCCTACTGTCACTGGGCTCGAGCAACGCAAGATTGAACCCAAAGCTAAGCACTTCTCCCATTGCAAGAAAGATCAATCTAGTAGGCCAAACCAAACTAATAATTCGAAGAGACTTGCAAAGATAACCAATAATACATAAAAGAATTCAGAGAAGATTCAAATATTGTTCATAGATAATCTTGATCATAAACCCACAATTCATTGGATCTCGACAAACACACTGCAAAAAGAGTTACATCGAATAGATCTCCAAGAAGATTGAGGAGAACTTTGTATTGAGATCCAAAGAGAGAGAAGAAGCCATCTAGCTAATAACTATGGACCTGAAGTTCTGTGGTAAACTACTCACACATCATCGGAGAGGCTATGGTGTTGATGTAGAAGCCCTCCGTGATCGATTCCCCCTCCGGCGGAGCGCCGGAAAAGGCCCCAAGATGGGTTCTCATGGGTACAGAAGGTTGCGGTGGTGGAAATAGGGTTTCGTGGTGCTCCTGGATGTTTTCGGGGTACATGAGTATATATAGGAGGAAGAAGTAGGTCGGTGGAGCCACGGGGGGCCCATGAGGGTGGGGGCGTGCCTAGGGGGGGAAGGCGCGCCTCCCTGTCTCGTGGCCTCCTCGTTGGTTTCTTGACGTCCACTCCAAGTCCTCTGGATCACGTTTGTTTCAAAAATCACGCTCTCGAAGGTTTCATTCCGTTTGGACTTCGCTTGATATTCCTTTTCTACGAAACACTGAAATAGGCAAAAAAACAACAATTTACACTGGGCCTTGGGTTAGTAGGTTAGTCCCAAAAATAATATAAAAGTGTATATTTAAGCCCATTAAACATCCAAAACGGATAATATAATAGCATGGAACAATAATAGATACGTTGGAGACGTATCAAGCATCCCCAAGCTTAATTCTTACTCGTCCTCGAGTAGGTAAATGATAAAAATAGGATTTTTTATGTGGAATGCTACCTAGCATATTTCTCAATGTAATTTTCTTTATTGTGGCATGAATGTTTAGATCCGAAAGATTCAAGATAAAAGTTTAATATTGACATAAAAATAATAATACTTCAAGCATACTAACAAAGCAATCATGTCTTCTCAATATAACATGGCCAAAGAAAGTTATCCCTACAAAATCATATAGTCTGGCTATGCTCTATCTTCATCACACAAAGTATTTAATCATGCACAAACCCGATGACAAGCCAAGAAATTGTTTCATACTTTTGATGTTCTCAAACTTTTTCAATCTTCACGCAATACATGAGCGTGAGCCATGGACATAGCACTATATGTGGAATAGAACGGTGGTTGTGGCGAAGACAAAAAGGAGAAGATAGTCTCACATCAACTAGGCGTATCAACGGGCTATGGAGATGCCCATCAATAGATATCAATGTGAGTGAGTAGGGATTGCCATGCAACGGATGCACTAGAGCTATAAGTGTATGAAAGCTCAACAAAAGAAACTAAGTGGGTGTGCATCCAACTCGCTTGCTCACAAAGACCCAGGGTATTTTGAGGAAGCCCATCGCTGAAATATACAAGCCAAGTTCTATAATGTAAAATTCCCACTAGTATATGAAAGTGACAACATAGGAGACTCTCTATCATGAAGATCATGGTGCTACTTTGAAGCACAAGTGTGGTAAAAGGATAGTAACATTGTCCCTTCTCTCTTTTGCTCTCATTATATATATATATATATATATATATATATATTTATTTATTTATTTATTTATTTGGGTCTTTTTCTCCTTTTTTATGGCCTCTTTTCCTTTTATTTTTCTTTTCGTCCGGAGTCTCATCCCGACTTGTGGGGTAATCATAGTCTCCATCATCCTTTCCTCACTTGGGACAATGCTCTAATAATGATGATCATCACACTTTTATTTACTTATAACTCAAAAATTACAACTCAATACTTAGAACATAATATGACTCTATGTGAATGCCTCCGGCGGTATACCGGGATATGCAATGAATCAAGAGTGACATGTATGAAAGAATTATGAAGGTGGCTTTGCCACAAATACGATATCCACTACATGATCATGCAAAGCAAGATGAAAATGATGAAGCATGTCATAATAAACGGAACAGTGGTAAGTTGCATGGCAATATATCTCGGAATGGCTATGGAAATGCCATAATAGGTAGGTATGGTGGCTGTTTTGAGGAAGGTATATGGTGGGTGTATGATACCGGTGAAAGGTGCGCAGTATTAGAGAGACTAGCAATGGTGGAAGGGTGAGAGTGCGTATAATCCATGGACTCAACATTAGTCATAAAGAACTCACATACTTGTTGCAAAAATCTATTAGTTATCGAAACAAAGTACTACACACATGCTCCTAGGGGATAGATTGGTAGGAAAAGACCATCGCTCGTCCCCGACCGCCACTCATAAGGAAGACAATTAATAAATAAGTCATGCTCCCACTTCATCACATAACGGTTCACCATACGTGCATGCTACGGGAATCACAAACTTTAGAACAAGTATTTAAATTCACAACTACTCAACTAGCATGACTCTAATATCACCATCTTCATATCTCAAAACAATTATCAAGTATCAAACTTCTCATAGTATTCAATGCACTCTATATGATAGTTTTTATTATACCCATCTTGGATTTTCATCATATCAGGACTAATTTTATAGCCAAAGCAAACTACCATGCTGTTCTAAAAGACTCTTAAAATAATATAAGTGAAGCATGAGAGATCAATAATTTCTATAAAATAAAACCACCACCGTGCTATAAAAGATGTAAGTGAAGCACATAGAGTATTCTAATAAATTCCGATTCATGTGTGACTCTCCCAAAAGGTGTGTACAGCAAGGATGATTGTGGGAAACTAAAAAGCAAAGACTCATATCATACAAGACGCTCAAAGCAAAACACATATCATGTGGTGAATAAAAATATAGCTCCATGTAAAGTTACCGATGGACGAAGACAAAAGAGGGGATCCCTTCCGGGGCATCCCCAAGCTTAGGATTTTGGTTGTCCTTGGTTTTTACCTTGGGGTGCCTTGGGCATCCCCAAGCTTAGGCTCTTTCCACTCCTTGTTCCATAATCCATCAAATCTTTACCCAAAACTTGAAAACTTCACAACACAAAACTTACAGAAAATCTCATGAGCTCCGTTAGTATAAGAAAGAAAATCACTATCATAAGATACTGTAACGAACTCATTCTTTATTTATATTGGTGTTAAACCTACTGTATTACAACTTCCCTATGGTTCATCACCTCCGATACTAGCCATAGATTCATCAAAATAAGCAAACAACACACGAAAAATAGAATATGTCAAAAACAGAACAGTCTGTAGTAATCTGTATCGAACGTATACTTCTGTAACTCAAAAAATTCTAAAATAAATTTATGGACGTGAGGAATTTATCAATTAATCATCGTAAAAAAGAATAAACTAAATAGCACTCTCCAGTAAAAATTTGTAGCTAATCTTGTGAGGGCTAAAGTTTCTGCTTTTGAATTCTAAAATAAAATAGATTGGAAACTTATATGATGGAAAATAGACCTGGGGGCCATAGGTTTCACTAGTGGCTTGTCTCAAGATAGCATAAGTATTACAGTGGGTGAACAAATTACTGTCGAGCAATTGATAGAAAAGTGCATAATTATGAGAATATCTAGGCATGATCATGTATATAGGCATCACGTCCGTGACAAGTAGACCAAAACGATTCTGCATCTACTACTATTACTCCACACATCGACCGCTATCCAGCATGCATCTAGAGTATTAAGTTCATAAGAACAAAGTAACCCATTAGTTAAGATGACATGATGTAGAGGGATAAACTCAAGCAATATGATATAAACCCCATCTTTTTATCCTCGATGGCAACAATACAATACGTGTCGTTTCCCCTACTGTCACTTGGCTCGAGCAACGCAAGATTGAACCCAAAGCTAAGCACTTCTCCCATTGCAAGAAAGATCAATCTAGTAGGCCAAACCAAACTAATAATTTGAAGAGACTTGCAAAGATAACCAATAATACATAAAAGAATTCAGAGAAGATTCAAATATTGTTCATAGCTAATCTTGATCATAAACCCACAATTCATTGGATCTCGACAAACACACCGCAAAAAGAGTTACATCGAATAGATCTCCAAGAAGATCGAGGAGAACTTTGTATTGAGATCCAAAGAGAGAGAAGAAGCCATCTATCTAATAACTATGGACCCGAAGTCCTGTGGTAAACTACTCACACATCATCGGAGAGGCTATGGTGTTGATGTAGAAGCCCTCCGTGATCGATTCCCCCTCCGGCGGAGCGCCGGAAAAGGCCCCAAGATGGGATCTCATGGGTACAGAAGGTTGCGTTGGTGGACATAGGGTTTCTTGGTGCTCCTGGATGTTTTCGGGGTACATGGATATATATAGGAGGAAGAAGTAGGTCGGTGGAGCCACGAGGGGCCCATGAGGGTGGGGGCGCGCCCAGGGGGTAGGCGCGCCTCACTGCCTCCTCATTGATTTCTTGACGTCCACTCGAAGTCCTCTAGATGACGTTTGTTCCAAAAATCACGCTCCCGAAGGTTTCATTCCGTTTGGACTCCGTTTGATATTCCTTTTCTGCGAAACACTGAAATAGGCAAAAAAACAGCAATGCACTAGGCCTTGGGTTAGTAGGTTAGTCCCAAAAATAATATAAAAGTGTATAGTAAAGCCCATTAAACATCCAAACGGATAATATAATAGCATGGAACAATAAAAAATTATAGATACGTTGAAGACATATCAATCACATGCAATCAATATATGTGACATGATATGGCCATCATCATATTGTGCCTTTGATATCCATCTCCAAAGCATCGTCATGATCTCCATCGTCACTGGCGCGACAGCTTAATCTCCGTCGTAGCATTGTTGTCGTCTCGCCAACTATTGCTTCTACGACTATCGCTACCGCTTAGTGATAAAGTAAGCAATTACATGACCATTGCATTTCATACAATAAAGCGACAACCATATGGCTCCTGCCAGTTGCCGATAACTCTGTTACAAAACATGATCATCTCATACAATAAAATTAAGCATCATGTCTTGACCATATCACATCACAACATGCCCTGCAAAAACAAGTTAGACGTCCTCTACTTTGTTGTTGCAAGTTTTACGTGGCTGCTACGGGCTGAGCAAGAATCATTCTTACCTACGCATCAAAACCACAACGATTTTTCGTCAAGTGTGTGTTGTTTTAACCTTCAACAAGGACCGGGCGTAGCCACACTCGATTCAACTAAACTTGGAGAAACTGACACCCGTCAGCCACCTATGTGCGAAGCACGTTGGTAGAACCAGTCTCGCGTAAGCGTACGCGTAATGTCCGTCCAGGCCGCTTCATTCAACAATACCGCCGAATCAAAGTATGACATGTTGGTAAGCAGTATGACTATTAGCGCCCACAACTCACTTGTGTTCTACTCGTGCATATAACATCTACGCATAAACCTGGCTCGGATGCCACTGTTGGGGAACGTAGTAATTTCAAAAAAAAATCCTACGCAGACGCAAGATCATGGTGATGCATAGCAACGAGAGGGGAGAGTGTTGTCCACGTACCGTCATAGACCGAAAGCGGAAGCGTTATGACAACACGGTTGATGCTATTGTACGTCTTCGCGATCGACCGATCCTAGTACCAAACGTACGACACCTCCGCAAGTTGCACACGTTTGGCTCGGTGACGTCCCACGAACTCATGATCCAGCAGAGTGTCGAGGGAGAGTTTCGTCAGCACGACGGCGTGATGACGGTGATGATGAAGCTACCGGCGCAGGGCTTCGCCTAAGCACTACGATGATACGTCTCCAACGTATCTATAACGTTGAGGGAGAGCTTCGTCAGCACGATGGCGTGATGACGGTGATGATGAAGCTACCGGCGCAGGGCTTCGCCTAAGCACTACGATGATACGTCTCCAACGTATCTATAATTTATGAAGTATTCATGCTATTATACTATCCTTCTAGGATGTTTTATATGCATTTATATGATTTTTGGGACTAACCTATTAACCTAGAGCCCAGTGCCAGTTTCTGTTTTCTCCTTGTTTTAGAGTATCACAGAAAAGGAAAACTAAATGGAGTCCAATTGACGTACCACTTGACGGAGATCATTTTTGGACTAGAAGAAGCCCACGGAGTACCAGAAGTAGGCCAGAAGAGTCCCGGGCTGCCCACGAGGGTGGGGGGCGCATCCACCCCCCTAGGGCGCGCCCCCTGCCTCGTGGACAGCCCGGAGACCCCCCCCTTACGTGAAATCAATGCAAAACTCTTCTATATATACCCAAACTTCCAGAAAGAAACCTAGATCAGAAGTTCCGCCGCCGCAAGCCTCTGTAGCCACAAGAAGTCAATCTAGGCCCTCTCCGGCACCCTGCGGAGGGGGCCATCATCATCGGTGGCCATGGAGGAGTAGCCCGGAGGGGCCATCATCACCATGAAGGCCAAGGACCAGAAGGTGGAGGCCATGGAGGAGGAAGCATAAGGGGGAGAACCTCTCCTCCTCTCTTCCGGTGGCACCGGAGTGCCACCGGGAGGGGAATCATCGCCACGGTGATTGTCTTCATCAACATCACCATCATCATCACCATCCTCATCTCTTTTACGCGGTCCACTCTCCCGCACCCTGCTGTAATCCCTACTTGAACATGGTGCTTTATGCCACATATTATGATCCAATGATGTGTTGCCATCCCATGATGTTTTGAGTAGATATCTTTTGTCTATGGGTTGATTGATGATCTAGATTGGTATGAGTTTTATGTTTTACTTTGATGCTGTCCTATGGTGCCCTCAGTGTCGCGCAAGCGTGAGGGGTTCCCGCTGTAGGGTGTTGCAATACATTCATGATTCGCTTATAGTGGGTTGGTGAGTGACTAAAACACAAACCCGAGTAAGAAGGATTGTTGCGTATGGGAATAAAGAGGACTTGATGCTTTAATGCTATGGTTGGGTTTTACCTTAATGATCTTTAGTATTTGCGGATGCTTGCTAGAGTTCCAATCATAAGTGCATATGATCCAAGTAGATAAAGTATGTTAGCTTATGCATCTCCCTCATATGAAACTGCAATAGTGACTACCGGTCTTGTTAACAATTGCCTAGGACAATTCCGCACACCGATCCACCATTATTCCATACTCGCTATTTATATTATTTAGTAATATATTCTAACCTTTTGATAACAACACCTACTTTTATATTTTAGCTCTCTGATATCATGAAATGTTATCCTCTTCATACCCACAACGTAGTTTTATTTCTCGTTTCTAGTTGGAAGTAAACGTTCGGTGCACGTAGAGTCGTATCAGTGGCAGATAGGGCTTGGGAGAATATTGATCTTACCTTTAGCTCCTTGTGGGTTTGACACTCCATACTTATCACTTCCACCTTTGGAAAGTGCTACGATGATTCCTTGCATTTGGGGATTATCATACGACGATATGACCGAGGTGGATTATGGTGGAGGGGGGCACCACACACGGCTAAGAGATCAATGATCAACTTGTGTGTCTATGGGGTGCCCCTCCCCTGTATATAAAGGAGTGGAGGAGGGGGAGAGGGACGGCCTCCTAGGCGCGCCCCAAGGGGAGTCCTACTCCTACCGGGAGTAGGATTCCCCCCTTCAATGTAGTAGGAGTAGGAGAGAAGGAAGGAGGAGAGAGGGAGAAGGAAAGGGGGGCGCCGCCCCCTTCCTAGTCCAATTCGGACCACAGGGGGAGGGGGCGCGCAGCCTGCCCTGGCCGCCCCTCTCTCTCTCTCCACTAAGGGCCATAAGGCCCATTAAACTCCTCGGGGGTTCCGGTAACCCCCCGATACTCCGGTATATGTCCAAACTCGCTCGGAACCCTTCCGATGTCCAAACATAGTCATCCAGTATATCGATCTTTATGTCTCGACCATTTCAAGACTCCTCGTCATATCCGTGATCATATCCGGGATTCCGAACTACCTTTGGTACACCAAAACACATAAACTCATAATACCGATCGTCACCGAACGTTAAGCGTGCGGACCCTACGGGTTCAAGAACTATGTAGACATGACCGAGACTTATCTCCGGTCAATAACCAATAGCGGAACCTGGATGCTCATATTGGTTCCTACATATTCTACGAAGATCTTTATCGGTCAAACCGCATAACAACATACGTTGTTCCCTTTGTCATCGGTATGTTACTTGCCCGAGATTCGATCGTCGGTATCTCAATACCTAGTTCAATCTTGTTACCGCCAAGTCTCTTTACTCGTTCCGCAATGCATCATCTCGAAACCAACTCATTAGTCACATTGCTTGCAAGGCTTATAGTGATGTGCATTATCGAGAGGGCCCAGAGATACCTCTTCGACAATCGGAGTGACAAATCCTAATATCGATCTATGCCAACTCAACAAGTACCATCGGAGACACCTGTAGAGCACCTTTATAATCACCCAGTTATGGTGTGACGTTTGGTAGCACACAGAGTGTTCCTCCGGTATTCGGGAGTTGCATAATCTCATAGTCATAGGAACATCTATAAGTCATGAAGAAAGCAATAGCAACATACTAAACGATCAAGTGCTAAGCTAAAGGAACGGGTCAAGTCAATCACATCGATTTGATCCCGTTAATCAAATGACAACTCATGTCTATGGCTAGGAAACTTAACCATCCTTGATTCAATGAGCTAGTCAAGTAGAGGCACACTAGTGACACTCTGTTTGTCTATGTATTCACACATGTACTAAGTTTCCGGTTAATACAATTCTAGCATGAATAATAAACATTTATCATGATATAAGGAAATATAAATAACAACTTTATTATTGCCTCTAGGGCATATTTCCTTCAATAGTGTGGATATACGGGTTTGGATATGAGAGACACGGATGTAGACGACGCGATTTGAGAAGTGCCCTCACTCTCCACTGACCCGTCCGGGTGCGTGCGCGAGCGTTTGAGGGCCTGGATTTGCCAAGTCTCGCTATAGATGCTCTAATATCATAGGGGGATCTTCCTGCTAGGCCGTCAGATGGGCCTTGAGATGCGCACTCATGCCTCGTCCGCATGTCGACAGAAGAGACCTCTTTCTCTATTGTTCCTCACTCCAATGAGACAAAATGCACGTCCACACCCATGTTTTGGTGCTTTCTTGATTTTTTTTGCAGGAAAGGAACTTTTCATTAATCAACCATGAGGATTACATTCAGAATCCACAATGCTAGCTATCTCCATAGGCAAGTTCCGAAGCCAGCACGCCGTGCGTTGCTGGGAACGGCCCATACAAGCAAGAGTATGACTCACCATGTTTGTGTGCCTCCTGATCTTAGCTAGACCAATGTTCCTTTGTAGAGTTAGAATGCTTCTGATATCATTAATACGAAATGCATGCCTTGAATGGTCCATACCATTAGATTGCACCATCTTCAACAACTTGGCACAATCCGTCTCAACAATCAATGGTAGGTCCGACCAGTGGAGGGCAAGCCTAAGCCCTTCTTCCATCGCCGCCATTTCAGCTTCTAGGGGGTCGCCGCAATTGAAGAGCACCCTTGTCGCTGCGAAGATCGCATCACCTTCATGATCCCACAAGAGCATACCAGCTCCAGCCGTTCCATCTTCCTTCAGAAAAGAACCATCAATGTTCAGTTTTGCATGACCTGCTGGAGGAGCCTCCCAGCGTAGAGTGTGTGTTACTTCAGGTACGTTCACCTGCAGACTGCTTGAGAAGTTGATCGCTTGCTTGCCCTTTGTCAGGTCGGCCTTCGGATGTTGCTGAATGGCCAGCAGGGATGTGATATAGCTAGTAATAAATCTGCACGAAGCCTCAATCGGGATTGGTGGTTTGTGGTGAGTAACCTCATTTCTAGCATACCAAATTTTCCACATAATCATCAGAGATGCCAACCGCTAGACGTCAGAGAGTTTCTCCAACAGGCGAAAGATCCAGTCAGTCTCGGCATCGCGCAGGACAACAGTAAATGGAAGATACGCCCTCATGCCCCGTCCGCATGTCGACAGAAGACATGTCTTTCTCTCTTGTTCCTCACTCCAATGAGAGAAAATGCAGGTCCTCACCCATGTTTTGGTGCTTTCTTGATTTGATTTGCATGAAATATCTCGAAAGCTGTCCTAAAAGCATCAACAACAGCGGAGAGCAAATTCGGCCCTCGAACGCCCATGTACATGTCTGAGCGCATCTCTAGACACTGACCGGTCATATTTTATTTTTTACACAGTATACGAATACCTCATACTTGAAACCTTAAATCCATACAAAACATGTAAAAGAGGAAAACCTATATACTACGTAGATCAAATAATCTACACTACCCTAATCCTCGTCGGAGATGTCCACGACCTCTGTGCCCAGCTCCGGGTACATGGGTGTCGCAACTCTGGCTGGTCCGCTGCTCCGCCATCTTTGCCGCTTGGGTGACCGCAAACTCCGCCATGGTGTCCTCCATGTTGAAGCTCGCAGGCGACGCCAACTCCTCCTCCAACTTCTCTGCGTTGTCCTCCTCCAGACCCCCCACGTCCTCCTTCTCTGGATCCGCCACCTCCATAGGAATCAACTGTTGCTCTATCTCCGGCTACTCCTTCTCCTCCTTCGGCTGCGGCGATTCCGAAGGCAGGCCAACTGTGATGCGGGCGGCATGCCTCACTCGAATCTTCTCCTAAATCTGGAACCGACACTCCGACGTTAGCACAACATACGTCGTATTCTTTTGTCGGGCCATGGCGAAGCTTGACACTGTGGGAAGAGTGAGACTGAGAGGGAGAGAGATGAATAGGCTTGGGTTGACAGCGCGGGGAGGGAGGAAGTCGATGTGGCTATGGTTGGGGACACCGTCCGTCTTAAATAGATGGACTTTGGCCCTCGGGCGGCTAGCCGGAGCGATGGCACGCGGCGTTCACAACCCACCGAAGGAGACGCCTGTCCGACTGTCGGGTTTCCGAGTGTTTCATGCGGGACCCCAACGTCAGTCCGGCATGGCGAATGCGCCTAGGCCGCCCCATATCCGCCCTAGATTTGAACTGGATATGAGGGGTGCCGGTAAGTCTGGACGTTTGAGGCCCGTTTGAGGTGCCCGTCTGGGTCATACTTTCTTGACCGGTCACTGAACGAGCCGTATGTCCGGCCGTTTGAGGGGTGTTTGAGGAGCCCGGCTATGGATGTTGTAATACATCATTGTTGAGTATCGGTAATTGCGGATTGATAAGGGCAAGTCCAAGTGCGCTGACACAAATGGTTCACGCGTGTCCGCGCAGACAAAAAAACGTTGCCCAACGCAAAGACTCATTCCTACTTTTTGTCTATTTTGTGTCCCCTTCGACCCATACTCATCCCAAATTTGTGCCACATTTGGATTGAAGGCGGACACAAAGCAGATGTTGTCCTCTTCTTCCGTCTTTGTCCGCTGCATCCACTTACATAACCTTTTTTTCTCTTTCCTCTCACTTCTCTCTGCCATGCTCCCACGCTCCAATGCCGACCCTACCATGTCGTGTCGCGCTCGCCATGCCTTGTCTTGCCGGCGTGCGGCGAGCTCAACCGCCTGTGCGCTCCTCTACATTCGCCCTAACGCGTCGCGCCTCCTCTCCCCGCTCTCCCTAGATGCGGTTGCCCTACCGTGCCACCCCCGTCGCGTTGCGTCGTGCTTGGCGTCATGTAGTTCGAGCTCGACCGCCAGCGTGCTTCTTTGCACCCACTTCGGTCGTGGACCTCCGAGGAGTAGCTCGCCTGCTGCCGGCCTCCCCGCTCGCGGCCAAGATGCAGCGCGCGACGGCCTTCCAGTTCTGCATTGAGCTAGGCAAACCGCCGCACCACAATCTCACGGTGCCGCCTCTTCCTCGACGATGATGACGTCGTCCCTCCGTTGTTGTCCCGGCCATGGTTAATCTGCACCGGCGCCATTCCTCGCCGCGAGCTCTGATTGTAGGTGTTCGATGAAATGTCGGGACAGACATGTCACAAAGTGGGGCTGACCATTGGGTACAAAAACCATGTCCGGCGATGTCCGCATGTCTGTTGTCCGTTTTGCAACCGAAATGAATAAAACACATGCAAAAGTAGACAAGATTTGGGTCGCTGGGTTGGAGTTGTCCTAACAATGTCAAATGCGCTACAATCTGATTATTGAACACTTATAGTGCTTAGTGAAGTTTATTTTGAAGTCTTGGGGAGAATATCATGTGCAACGGGAGCACCTAAGGTTAGGTGCTCCAAGAGCTTCTCAGTCGTTGATCTGAGATCCAACAGCCATCTAAGGACATGCTGGATCTGGGTGTAATAAGAGAGTCAAGGTTGTTTTTCGTAAATATGTGTGAACTTTCTATGTGACCTTTCGATCTCAGACCCAACGGCTAAGAAGCTCTTCGAGCACCTAGCCTCAGGTGCTACATGAGCACCTAACAGCACTCCAACAGCCGCACTGAAAAATTAGTGCTCTTTGTGCGCGCTACTGCTTCGGGCGCTCCAGCGGAGGTGCAGAAACCGCGCGTGGCATATCTAGTTCAGCGCGCGGGCCGAAACGCCATTGCCTGCCGTTTATTTGATGCGCCCGCTCCTGCGTGCTGGACACTCGAGCGCTCGTTCACAACTCAACCCACCCCATCCAGCCGCTGGCGCCGCCGCCGCCTGCGCCATCCCATTTCTTCCGGCGACTGTTCCGGCGCTTCCCCGGCCTATCCCCACGCCGCCGCGGCTTCCCCCGTCTCCCTCTAGTCGTCGCTGCCCCTCGCATGCGAGAGTCCTCTGATGAACAGCTCCCGGCGGCCCACTGCCGCTCGGAGCCCGCAAGGTGTTCGACAAAACGCCCGCAAGGTATGTATTGCTTCAACTTCACATTTTTACATGAATTTGGTGCATGTTGTTTGTAGTTTTTATAGCCTAGTTTGAATTGAACATTGTTGATGAGTTCATCATATGATTCTTCCGAAGAACAATTTGATATGGAAGAGGAGGAGGATATTGCAATGATCCTAGCTATGCACATCAATAAAAAACCAAAGCACGGTGGTTCGGTTATGGGTCAGCAGAAATTTTGGAGGGATAGGATCGATGCCCCCAACAGATTGATGAGGCACTATTTTGTTTAGAATACCCCGTGATACGTCTCCAACGTATCTATAATTTATGAAGTATTCATATTGTTTTATTATCATTCTTGGATGTTTTACAATCATTTTATAGCAACTTTATATCATTTTTGGGACTAACCTATTGACCCAATGCCCAGTGCCAGTTGCTTTTTTTGCTTGTTTTTTACATCGCATGAAATCAATATCGAATGGAGTCCAAACACCGCGAAACTGTTTGTGGATATTTTATGGACCAGAAGACCACCAATGGGCCGGAACAGCACCTGGGGGGTGCCCCGAGGGAGGCACAACCCACCAGGGCGCGCCTGGTGGCCCAGGCGCGCCCAGGTGGGTTGTGCCCACCTCGGTGGCCTCCCGCACCCCCTCTTTACCCTATAAATTCACAAACATTCCAAAAACCCTGGGGGTTAACCTAGATCATAAGTTCCACCGCCGCAAGGCTCTGTAGCCACCGAAAACCAATCTAGACCCTTTTTGGCACCCTGCCAGAGGGGGGAATCATCTTCGGTAGCCATCTTCATCATCCCGGCGGCCACCACGATGAGGAGGGAGTAGTCCACCCTTGGGGCTGAGGGTTTGTACCGGTAGCTATGTGTTTAATCTCTCTCTCTCTCATGTTCTTGAGATGTCACGATCTTGATGTATCACGGGCTTTGTTAATATAGTCGGATCATATGGTGTTTTCCCTTCTCTATCTTGTTGTGATGAATTGAGTTTTTTTCCTTTGAGATTTCGTTGTTATCGGATTGAATAGTTTTATTGATTTGAGAACACTTGATATATGTCTTGCAATTGAATACTTGTGGTAACAATGGGGTATCATATTGATTCACTTGATATATGTTTTGGCACTCAGCTCGCGGATTCCCGAGGTGACATTGGGGTAATCTATGCATAGGGGTTGATGCACGTTCTTGTCTTTGTTTCTCCGATAGAAATCTTGGGGCACCCTTTGAAGTTCTTTGTGTTGGATTGAGTATTATGTATATGAATTTTCTTTGGTGTTATTTTAGTACGAACTCTAGGATAGATCAAACGGAAAGAATAGCTTTGTGTTATTTTAGTACGAACTCTTGAATAGATCAAACTTAAAGAATATATGCATTTCGTACCCTACAAACAATTTATTCTTATGTTCTCCGCTAGATAGGAACTTTGGGGTGATTTGTCATCACACTTTCAGGGATGGTTATATGATCCAATTACATTAGCATTGCTGAGAGGTTGCACTAGTGAAAGTACGGACCCTAGGCCTCATTTTCAAGCATTGCAATACTGTTTTTGTGCCCGTTTACTATTTGCTACCTTGCTGTTTTTATTTATTCATATTATAAAAATATATTTCTACCATCCATATTACACTTTTATCACCATCTCTTCGCCGAACTAGTGCACCTATACAAATTTCCATTTGTATTGGGTGTGTTGGGGACACAAGAGATTTCTTGTATTTGATTGCAGGGTTGTTTGAGAGAGACCATCTTCATCCTACGCCTCACACGGATTGATAAACCTTAGGTCACCCACTTAAGTGAAAATTGCTACTGTCCTACAAAACTCTGCGTTGGAGACCCAACACGTGCCTATAAGAATAAAGTTATGTAGTAGCCATCAAGCTATTTTCTGGCGCTATTGCCGAGGAGGTGAGTGCTTGAAGGTATATCTTTAGATCTTGTAATTGAATCTTTTAGTTTCTTGTTTTATCACTAGTTTGGTTTATAAAAGAAAACTACATAAAAAATGGAATTGATGTTGCATCATATTATTGATCATCTTTATAATATCTTTCTTGAAAATGATGGTTTGGAAAATTGTGCTCAATTATTAGAAGAATAAGTCAATAAAATGCTTGGCACAAAATATTTGAATGATGAGCATGATTGCAATGTTGTTAGTATGAATTCTTTGAATATCCATGATGCTAATGATATGCAAAGCTACAAGCTTGGGGATGCTATGTTTGAGAAATATGATATTTTTAGTCCCCCAAATTTTGATGAGAAAATTTATTATGATGATTGCATGCCTCCTATTTATGATGATTATATTGATGAAAGTTGATTTGGAGGGGTCATGACTTTATTTAATGATGAATCCACTATTTTGGAAGAGGTTGCATGTGATTTTGACAACAAAGTTCCTATCTATGATGATTATGGTGATGAAATGTATGCTATAAAGAATAATTATAAACATGAAGCTTGTCATCATGATTTTAATTTTCAATTACATGATAGTTATTTTATTGAGTTTGCTCCCACTACTATTGATGAGAATAAATTTGCTTATGTGAAGAGTAACAAAAATTATATGCTTATGTATCATGAAAAGAATGCTTTATGTGATAGCTATATTGTTGAATTCATTCATGATGCTATTGAAAATAATTATGAGAGAGGAACTTATGCTTTTACATATCTCAATAATATCAAGTTTCCTCTCTTTATGTTGAAAGTTTTGAAGTTGCACTTGTTTTGCCTTCCTATGCTAGTTGATTCTTGTTCCCATAAGTTGTTTGTTCACAAAATCCCTATGCATAGGAAGTGGGTTAGACTTAAATGTGCTAGTCATATGCTTCATGATGCTCTCTTTGTGTTTCAATTATTATCTTTTATGTGAGCATCATTAAAATCATCATGCCTAACTAAAAGGCATTAAAGACAAGTGCTTGTTGGGAGACAACCCATCACTTTTACCTACTGTTTTTGTGTGTTCACATGATTATGCTACTGTATTAATCATGTTCTATAGCTTTTGTTTCAATAAAATACCAAGTAAAGCCTTTGGGATAGTGTGGATGATAGTTGACTTGATTCTGTCCAAAAACAGAAACTTTTGCGTCCAGTCCAGGAATTTCTAAACTTCACTGGAATGTGATCTTGATTTGAATTTTTTTACAGGTGATAGATATACAAATTATCTATGTTTTACTAATTTTTCAGAATTTTTGAAGTAGCATAAGTATAGTTTGAGTACAGATGACTACATACTGTTCTGTTTTTGATAGATTCTGTTTTCAATGCATAGTTTGCTTGTTTTCTAGTTTATATGGTTTATATTGCTCAATATAAAATTTAGAAATGATATGCTACAGTAGGCATTGTGTGGAAACAATTATTAATCTTGTCTTTGATAGTACCAAAGTGAAACGGTTTGCTCTTTATCATACTAACCTATCTCACGAAGTTCCGTTAAGTTTTGTGTGATTGAGGTTTTCAAGTTTTGGGTAGATATCGATATGAGGAGAATAGGGAGTGACAAGACCCTAAGCTTGGGAATTCCCAAGGCACCCCCAAGGTAATATTCAAGGAAGATCCAAGCAACAAACCTTGGGGATGCCCCGGAAGACATCCCATGTTTCGTCTGCAACATTATCGGTAACCCCACTTGGAGCTATGTTTTCATTCGTCACATGATATGTGTTTTTCTTGGAACATCATTTTATTTTATTTGTATTTTCTTGTTGTTATTTATAATAATTTTTTGCATCTTTTACTTCAATAAAAATGTCAAGTATAGCCTTCGCCATGCTTATTTTGCATGTCCACATGTTGCTGTTTAAAAATAGAAAGTTTACCGCTGTTGAAAAATTCCCTAGAAAAGTCAGAATGTGATAAAATGTTGAAACTTTTTGCACAATAAGCTCTGATAAATTTTATTCAGAGTGGTAAAATTTTCAATTTTTTTGGAGTTGAATAAGTATTGATACTCTTGCATTCTTTACAAATTGTACTATTTTGGCAGATTGCTGCTATGTTTGCGTTGTTTACATATGTTTGCTTGTTTAATGATTCTATTTGAGGATATGAGTGTTAAATACGCAGAGGCATTTAGTATGCAATGTTGAATAATAATTTTAGTGATTTTCTACAGTAGAGAATGATAAGGTTTTTACATTGGTGTATACTAACTTATCTCACAAGTTCTTGTTGAGTTTTGTGTGGATGAAGCTTTTGAGATTTAGCAAAACCGTGATATGAGAGGAATTAAGGAGACAGAAAAGCTCAAACTTGGGGATGCCCAAGGAACCCCAAGATAATATTTCAAGAAGTCTCAAGCATCTAAGCTTGGGGATGCCCCGGTAGGCATCCCACCTTTCTTTTTCAATAATTATCGGTTAGTGTCGGTTGAGCCTAAGTTTTTGCTTCTTCACATGATGTGTGCTAATTCTTAGAATGTCATTTTATTCTGTTTTTGCTTGCTATTTTAATTAAATACTTAGATCTGAAAGTTTTTGAATAAGAGAGAGCCCTCAAATAGCTACCCATTTACATAACTACTCGCTTGATCTTCACTTATATCTTTTTGTGGTAGCTTGTCATTTAGTCTTGTGCTTCACTTATATCATATGAGTAAATTGTTGAATAAATTGAATATCATGAAGTTGAAATTTTATGTTCATATCATGCCGAGTGGTAACTTCACATTGGGTTTAGAAAGTGGAATCTTTTGAAGCTTGACAATCACAATATTGGTCATACAAGCAATTCATGAATAATTAGTAAAAGGAAGAGAACTTTCACATGCAAATACACTATCTTGGAAATCTTTTGTGATTGTGAGCCCCCATCAAAATATTATATACAAAAATTGTTGACGTTTGACAAGGAAGACAATGTAATGGTTTATGTTTTTTCATATTCACATAGAAGTTATATTGTCATAGATCCTTCAACATGTGGTGATTGCCCCCCCCCCCATCTTTGCTAGCCAAAAATTTTGCACCAAGTAGAGATACTACTTGTGCATCCAAAAAAACCCTTAAACCCAAATCTCATCTTCAAGAGTCCACCATACCAACCTAAGGTTTGAGCAAGATCCATCAAGTAAGTTGTCATCGGTGCAAAAAAGGCAATAAAGTTGCTTCTAAAAGTGTTAGATCATTTAGTGTAAGAGAAAATTGAGCATTGTACGAACTTGTGATGGCAAAGAATAAAAGCGACAGACTGCATAATAAAGGTTGTTATCATAAGCGGCAATATAACATGATGTTCTTTTGCACTAAGGGGTTGAGCATACAAACAAATAAGCGCATGGCAACCTCTGCTTCCCTCTGCGAAGGGCCTATCTCTTACTTTTCAGTATTTACTTTTATGCAAAGAGTCAAAGTTTTTCTCTCTATTCCTTTTTATTTTTCTCTTTTGGCAAGAATCATGTGGTGAGGAAAGATCTAGGCACATCTATCCAGTTGGATATGGGTAGCATGAGTTATTGTTGTTGACATCACCCTTGAGGTGAATACGTTGGGAGGCGAAATTATAATCCCCTATCTTTCTATGTGTCCGGTTGAAACGTTTTGCTCATGTGTATGCGGTGAGTGTTAGCAATCATAGAAGACTATATGATGGTTGAGTATGTGGAGCTCTTACTTAAACTCTGTTGAATAAGTTGAATTATAATTGCTTGGTGACTGAGAATATAGGTTGTTGAGTTTCAAGAGAATTCATTGTTTGAACCTTAACATGTGAGTTGGTTTCTACTTTAACATGAGAAATTTTATGAGAAAGAATTGCTATTATAATGCTAGGAAAAGTGATTGAAATTATCATTGATCAAACTTGTGCACTTTGCTAGCATTCACATTTCATAATTTTTTTATCATTTACCTTGTTTGGGGATGCTGATACGTCTCCAATGTATCTTTAATTTATGAAGCATTCATGCTATTTTATTATCATTCTTGGATGTTTTACAATCATTTTATAACAACTTTATATCATTTTTGGGACTAACCTATTAACCCAGTGCCCAGTGCCCGTTGTTGTTTTTTGCTTGTTTTTTACATCGCAGGAAATCAATATCAAACGTACTCTTTTTATGGATTTTTTATGGACCAGAAGACCACCAATGGGCCAGGGCAGCACCTGGGGGGTGCCTGGCGCACCCAGGTGGGTTGTGCCCACCTCAGTGGCCTCCCGTACCCCTTCTTTACCCTATAAATTCACAAATACTCCAAAAACCCTGGGGGGTTAACCTAGATCAGAAGTTCCGCCGTTGTGAGGCTCTGTAGCCACCGAAAACCAATCTAGACCCATTCCGGCACTCTGCCAGAGGGGGGAATCATCTCCGGTGGCCATCTTCATCATCCCGGCGGCCACCATGATGAGGAGGGAGTAGTCCACCCTCGGGGTTGAGGGTTTGTACCAGTAGCTATGTGTTTAATCTCTCTCTCTCTCTCTCTCTCTCTTGTGTTCTTGAGATGTCACAATCTTGATTTATTGCGTGCTTTGTTAATATAGTCGGATCATATGGTGTTTTCCCCTCTCTATCTTGTTGTGGTGAATTGAGTTTTCCCTTTGAGAGTTCATTGTTATCGAATTGAATACTTTTATGGATTTGAGAACACTTGATATATGGCTTGCAATTGAATACTCGTGGCGACAATGGGGTATCATATTGATTCACTTGATATATGTTTTAGCACTTAACTCGAGGATTCCCGAGGTGACATTGGGGTAATCTATGCATAGGGGTTGATGCACGTTCTTGTCTTTGTTTCTCCGGTAGAAATCGTGGGGCACTCTTTGAAGTTCTTTGTGTTGGATTGAGTATTATGTATATGAATTTGCTTTGGTGTTATTTTACTACGAACTCTAGGATAGATCGAACGAAAAGAATAACTTTGTGTTGTTTTAGTACGAACTCTTGAATAGATCAAACAGAAAGAATAGCTTTGAGGTGGTTTCGTACCCTACAAACAATTTATTCTTGTGTTCTCCGCTTGATAGGAACTTTGGCGTGATTCTTCATCGCACTTTGAGGGATGGTTA
Organism: Aegilops umbellulata; assembly: GCA_032464435.1. Lineage (NCBI taxonomy): Eukaryota > Viridiplantae > Streptophyta > Magnoliopsida > Poales > Poaceae > Aegilops > Aegilops umbellulata. The sequence continues at coordinate 8,803,440 of CP136056.1, read as the reverse complement.
TATGAACCAATTACATTAGCATTGTTGAGAGGTTGCACTAGTAAAAGTACGGATCCTAGGCCTCATTTTCAAGCATTGCAATACCATTTTTCTGCCCGTTTACTATTTGCTAGCTACCTTTTTTATTTATTTATTTAGATTATAAAAATATATTTATACCATCCATATTACACTTTTATCACCATCTCTTCACCGAACTAGTGCACCTATACAAATTGCCATTGTATTGGGTGTGTTGGGGACACAGGAGATTTCTTGTATTTGTTAGCAGGGTTGTTTGAGAGACACCATCTTCGTCCTACGTCTCCCACGGATTGATAAACCTTAGGTCATCCACTTGAGAGAAAATTGCTACTGTCCTACAAAACTCTGCGCTTGGAGGCCCAACATGTGTCTACAAGAATAAAGTTGCGTAGTAGACATCATCCCTAGTCGTACTTTCATCGCCAGTTTAGGATGAGCACCTAGTTGTTCAAGCGCATTGCAGAGAAACTAGCAAGCCATGACCGGTTTTTTTAGCAAAGGAGGAATGTCGCCGGAGAGCTCGGGCATAGCACCTTTCAGAAGGAGACAACCGCTTTGCGTATGTTGGCATACGGTATCCCCACTACTAGGAAAAGGCCTACTAATGGCGCACTGGTTTTGCCTACTAATGGCGCATTACCAGTGCGCCATTAGTAGCACGCCACTAGTATATCTTACTAATGGCGCACCACTGGTGCGCCATTAGTATCTCGTATACTAATGGCGCACCAGGCAGTGCGCCATTAGTTTTGCCCACGGTGCGCCACTAGTGTTTGCTATACTAATGGCGCACCACACGGTAATGCGCCATTAGTAACAATTTTTTTATTTTTTTTCTTAATCTCAGGTCACTATTTCTCCTATGAGATATACAACAAGCATCCATATAACAATCATAGCCAACACACAAGTTCCATCATATATACATAGATAGCCAACGCACAAGTTCCATCATATATACATACATAGCCAACGCATAGTTCCATCGTTACATATTACAAAAGTTTCACATTGTTCATCCAACACCGTTCAGTTCTCATGCATTGTTCTTCTCCTTCTCCTTCCTCAGCCTGATGCGCCAAGAGCTGCGAGGCGGTGGAGGCGGTGGAGGCAGTGGGATGTAGTCTTCTACCTCAATTGGCGTGGTCATGTCGCCTAGCTGTGGGATCATCGGCGCCACCACCGGTGCGTGGTCATTGTCAGGCACCACCACCATCGCGAGGCCACCTTCAGGAACGACCATCGCTAGGTCATCCTCAGCCACCTCCATCTCTTGCCCGTGGTCAGCCACCGCCATCTCTTGCCCTTGGTCAGCCACCACCATCTCTTGCCCTTGGTCAGCCACCACCATCTCTTGCCCTTGGTCAGCCACCACCAGCGCTAGGTCATCCTCAGCCTGATGCCCATCGTCATCCTGTAGCTCCTCATCCCCACTCTGCTCCTCTTCTCCCGCACTCCAGTCCGGATCATCCTTCTTGTTGTCTATGCTGCTGCCAGAATCGCTGTTGCTTTCGCTACAGCCATGGTCGCTGCTGCTTTCGCTACAGCCATGGTCGCTGCTGCTTTGGATGTAGCCATTGTCGCTGCTGTTGCTCCCATTACCTGTCCAAATGCAACAATGACCGTTAACAATCAATGTGAGACAAAGCCAAATGTAGAGGAATAAGAAGAGGCAGAACGTACCGGCATCATAATCTTCAGCGTAGCGCATGCGACACATAGTCGCGTTGAACACCTTCACGATGAGCAT